>JAMXBD010000733.1:0-689238 GCA_024138025.1 Combretum micranthum | reverse complement strand
TGGGGGCTGCTTGCTTTTAGGACGGGCCTCTCCTGCACGTTGGATTTTAAGGCTTTTGCTACAGCTTGGTGAGGGCAGGCATTTTCTTAAGGGTTGTCCTGGGCTATTTTCCTGCTGGGCAGTGAGGCTGGCTCGTCTTCCTCTTGATTGACCTTCTTACTCCGGTCTACGTGAGTTAAAAAAAAAAAGAAAAGAAAAAAAAAAGAAGAGAAAGAAAAAAAAGAAAAAAAAAAAAAAAGAGAGAAAAAAAAAAAAAAAAAAAGAGTGGATGTTACAATCACGCGGGCTACTCCTGGATTTGATCTCCACGCGGAATATGGCAACGACGCAGCAGACCTTGGCGCCAACGACAGTGGCGCAAACAATGAAAATGAAGATAGTAGCTCCCCTAATTTTCAAAAAAATCCTTTGCTGTGTAGTGGGAGCAATCCAAAGCCCAAAGAAGATATATTGGGACTAAATTAGCCACCTCTTTCAATGGGGAACCCGCTGCATTTTCAATAATGAGGAGCTAGACAAATTGTGCTCACCTCTCAAATTTGCTCTTGTAGGCTCCTTTTCTCACAGTAGGCCTCCTTTGCAAGAAATCAGGAAATTTTTTCAAGAAAGGAAATTTAAAGGGCATGTGGAAATTGGCCTCATCAATCAAAGGCAAATCCTCATTCGTCCAACTCTACAAGAGGATTACATTCGCCTATGGGAAAGACGGATTTGGACCATAAATTCCTCCATCGTGCGCATTGTCAAATGGTCTATTACCTCACATGCCCAAAAGGAAAGCCCCGTTGCACCGGTTTGGTTAGCTCTCTATAACCTACCTATTCATTTTTTTGATAAATCGGTGTTGTTTGCTATTGCCTCTATTTTTGGGCATCCTTTGAAAATTGATGAGCCTACTGCAAATCTTACTAGACCATCTGTTGCCAGAATTCTAGTTGAAATAGATGTTTCGAAAAATCACAAAAATAAGGTTTGGCTTGGTACTGAAACCGAAGGTTTTTTTCAACACGTTAATTTCGAAAATGTTCCTTATTATTGCTCTGAATGTTTCAAAATGGGTCATTCCAAAGACCATGTCGATCCAAAAACTCCTTCCAGAGCAATAATAAGGATAAATCCATAATGTTGTTGAAAAAATCCCTCCTCCAAAACCAAGTAAAATTAAGCAGTCTATGTGCCTAAAAAGGACCTCCTTGGTCAAAACAAAGGTAAGGACCATATCTCATCTTTAGAAGTGGAGTCCATAGATTTTGCTAGACTTGCAGGTCCCTCAGAGATCTTATTGAGACACAGGATGATCCGCAAAAGATGAACACAGCCATCATGCCTACTCGCCTATGGGTTTGGAACCTATCAATACTTCTGTGGATCATGTAGCCCAACAAGAGCTACTGTTGTTGATATGGACAAGGGCAATCCTCCAACCAATATCCAGTGTCTCTAATGACACTACTAATCAGTCCAAGGATTGCCATTCCCTTTTGGAAGAAGCTCAACATCAGAATATGCCGATGGGTCAACCAGAACCTGCTAATGATGATATTCAATCAGACACTACTTGGTTGGCCCCTCCAATAGGTACTCCTACCTCTCTTTCTCCTTTACCTTTAACCATTTGTGTTTTGAATGCAGAGGACACTCCTCCAAATTTGTTGGTTAGAGGATTTGGTGAGGAATCTTTGGCTTCTCCCAAAAGCCATTATGAAGGGGAGGAATCTGACCCCACTGCACTAGTCTATAGCAATCAACAGCCCTCCAAAAAAGCATCAAGAGTTGAAAATGCAAATGAGTGTGATAGCTCCGACTCGGAAGAGGGTAACATAGAAGAGGATGACCCAGATTTTGATCCTATCATATTACACAAGGGCAAATCACGTGATGATTCTCATTTACCAAGGAGTAAAGATAGGTCTCTTGCATGGGATCCAGGTAGGTCATCCTGTCCCTCCTCTCCTTATGCTACACGGGCACGTAGCACCTCTCTTTTTGGTGCCCAATCCCTTGATTCTCCATGAAATATCTTTTTTGGAATATTAGAGGCATAGTTAATGGTCGCTCCTTAAAAAGATTAAAAAGCTTAGTTAGGCTCCATAATCTTCAATTCATCATGATAGCTGAACCCATGACTACCTCTGATAAAATTGACTTTTTTGCAAGAAAGTTGAATTTTAAAAATTTTGCATCCAATGTTAACTCAAAAATTTGGATTTTCTGGAAAGAACACATTAGCTGTCATATTGTTTTTAACCATGAACAATTTATGCACTTGTACTGCTCTAGTTCCAATGGTTCTGTTTCTTTTCATGTTTCTGTGGTTTATGCCAAGTGTATAGGTTTCTTAGGCAACAGCTATGGGATAACCTTAGAGAAATGCATGTGGACATCGATGACCCATGGCTTGTTGTAGGAGATTTTAATACTGTCCTCTCTCCTCATGAAAGATCTGGAGGTAGTTCTTACCCCATACAGTCCATTCTTGATTTTCAATCGATGATGCTTGATTGTGAGTTATCTGATGCTGGCTATATAGGGAAGGATTACACTTGGTCTAATAAAAAAGTTCATGTTAGGCTTGATAGGGCTTTAATAAATGCTACTTGGATTTCTATGTTAGAACCTATCAAAGTAGAACACCTGAACAGCACATGTTCAGACCATTGCCCCCTCCTTCTTAGCCATGATAAAAAGAAGGATGGAAGGTTTTCTAAGTTTAAATTTCAAAATATGTGGACTCGCCATCCTTCTTTTCTGTCAGTGGTTGAAGCTTCATGGAATGGGGTATGCAATGTGTCCGGACTCATTAATTTCCAGCTTAAGCTTACTAAGTTAAAACATTCTCTTCGAACTTGGAACAAAAATGTTTTTGGTAATCTTCACAAAAAGCTAAATGACAAAGAGAAAGAGGTTTCCGAGCTGGAAAGGAATTTTGAATCCACTCACGATCAGGACATCTACGTTAATTTGCAAAATGCCAAAAAAGATCTTTTGGACTTAATTGATCAAGAAACCATATTTTGGCAACAAAAATCTAAGTTAAGTGGTTAAAGGATGGGGATAGGAACACTAAATATTATCATGCCATAGTTAAAGAAAGGAGACAGAGAAACATGATTAATAAGGTTAAAGATTCTGATGGGAATTGGATAGAAGGAGACTCTTTAGGCTCTTCTGCTACTAACTTTTTCAGGATCTTCTAACAAAGGACACTCAGGTGAAGCAATTTTCTAAACCAGAATGGCTTAAACAGGTAATATCGGCTTCTGACAATTCTCATCTCATTTCAACCCCATCTTTTGAAGAGGTGACGAATATTATCAATGATTTAGCAAATGATTCAGAACCCGGCCCGGATGGGTTTGGAGGCTTGTTTTATAAAACATGTTGGGAAATCATTGGCAAGGATTTTTACAAAGCAGTAATTGAATTTTTTGAAGGCTTGCCACTCCCTCGGTTTTATACATCAGCATCCATTGTTCTGATCCCTAAAAACAATAACCCACAAACCTGGAAGGATTTCAGACCTATCAGCCTATGTAATACCTCTGTGAAAATTTTTTCAAAAATTCTTACTACTAGGCTTGGTGAAATCCTCCCTAAGGCTATAAGCATTAATCAAACGGGTTTTGTGAAGGGCAGAAACATTATTGATAATATTCTTCTAGCTCAGGAGCTGTTATATGATTTGGACTATAAGATCAAAGGAGGGAACCTAGTGATGAAGTTAGACATGGAAAAAGCTTACGATAGACTTGACTGGGTGTTTCTTTTTTCTATGCTGGATTGTCTGGGTTTTCATTGGAAGTTTACTTACATGGTTAAAAGAATTATGTGCAATAGCTGGTTCTCAGTTGTTATTAATGGGAAGGGCTTTGGCTTTTTTAACTCGTCTAGGGGTCTTCGTCAAGGGGACCCACTCTCTCCTGCCCTCTTCATTATTGCTTCTGAGTACTTATCTCAAGGTTTGAACCATTTACATTCCATTTATCCTTCTATTAGGTACAAGACTAGCGCTCCCTCTTGGATTTCCCACCTTTGTTTTGCTGATGATTGTATTCTTTATGAATGGTTCTAAATCCTCTGTGAGGCGAGTTCTTGATTTTTTAAGTCAGTATGAATCTTTATCGGGTCAAAAAGTTAACCATCATAAGAGCTCTAGTTTTTCCTAGGAAATCCAAAACCTCTAGGAAACGCCCTATAAAAAATTTGTCTGGCATGAAGGAGCAAAAGTTACCTATTACCTATCTAGGTTCTCCTTTATCCCTTGGATGGCGTGACCATCAAAGCTACAATGATATTTTCCAAAAAGTGTCTCAACGCCTCCACAACTGGGCAAATCTATGGCTTTCAAGTGGGGGGAAGATTGTTCTCATCAAAAGTGTTTTATCCTCTCTCCCCCTCTATCTCTTTCAATCCGTTCACCCTCCTAAGTGGGTGATCAAGAAACTTGAAAGCATGTTTGCCAATTTCTTTTGGGGTACCTCCTCTTCTTCTAGAGCCACTCATTGGGTTTCTTGGGCTAATCTATGCTTGCCAGTCGAAGAGGGTGGAGTTGGTTTCCGCTCCTTATCTGATGTCTCCACCTCTTTTGAATCTAAGCTATGGTGGCGCTTTCGTTCTGAATCATCCCTCCTCCCATTTCCTTCATTCAAAATACTTAAAAAACCTCACCCTGTTCAAGCAACCATAACCCACAGTTCTTCCCCGTTATGGAAGAGGCTCCTCAGGGCTAGGGATGTAGCTGAGCCTTTTATCTTTTTTGGCCTGGGGAAGGGTGACATTATTTCTGGTATGATTCCTGGCTCCTTTCTGGTTGCTTGGCCAACCATACCTCTGTTCATGCTCCTAGGTTACTTGTGAAGGACTTATGGAATGGGAATGCTTGGGATGTTGATTATCTTATCCAGTTGGTTCCAATCCATTTTGTAATGAAATTCTTTCTTTAAATTTGGAGCCTATGAAACCAGACTCGCCTTGTTGGAAGCTTTCCTCCAATGGTACCTTCTCTGTTGCTAGCATTTTTAATCATATCAGGATTAAAGCTCCAGCCAATGACATTCTTTGCTCTATCTGGTCTAATTTTATTCCTTAAAAATGTCCTTCTTCCTTTGGCGTGCTATTAAATCTCTCATCATACTGATGACACCCAAGCTAGTTGGGGTTTAAACCTTGCCTCTAGGTGCTATCAATGCCTTAATAACTGTGAATCAGCTGTGCACATATTCTTCACTTGTAAGTATGCTGTAGATGTTTGGAAGGCTGTCACTGTTTTTTGGGATTGTCCACCTTCCTAACATTACTTCCATTGATGTCATGCTCAAATTTTGGAAAAGCAGATCTGGGAATATCAAAAGGCATGTCCGGACCTTTGTTCCTATTATTGTCATATGGTACCTATGGATTGAAAGAAATAATAGGAAGCATAGGAATACAACCCGCCCCCCTAGGTTCCTTGCTTGCAGTGATTGATGAGCTTAGAAATTTAGGAAGGGCTAACCCTTCACGCTCAGACAAGTTAAAGATAATGAGGATCTTTTTAAAACTTGCATTAAGCCCCCTAAACGGAAACGTGTCCATGCAGTCTCCTGGACTAGCCCTCCAATAGGCAAGTATAAGCTGAATGTTGATGGTAGTTTGATGAATGGAATGGGTGGTGGAGGAGGAATCCTCAGAGATGATAATGGCAAAGTAATATGGTACTTTGGTTTCCCTTCCTCACACCACTCTATTGAGAGTATCGAATTGTCGGCCCTTATTAAAGGTCTAGAATATTGCAGTTCTTTTGGCTTTAAACAGGTCCACATTGAAACCGACTCTAAAATCATCTCAAAGTGGCTATCCTCTATGAAAGTGAGATGGGACAAATGGCATGACATTTCATGGGCGAGGAGTTTACTACAAGATACACACAGCACTTTATCTCATGTATGGAGGGAAGGTAACCATGCTGCAGATTGGTTAGCTAAGAAAGCGAGAGACACTCAGGTCGCCTTTTTCTCCTGGAGTAACTCAAATCTCGACACAAATCTGAAATTCATCATCTGGAAGGATAAATATGGCTTATGTGATTTTCGTGTCCTTTAACTTTGGTCATGGTTTTAAAAGTTGTTTTGTTTCCTTTTGTTGCTTGTCTCTTGTAAGGGGAGTAGTACTCCCCTTGTTATTTTATGCATGTTGTTTCTCATTGTAAGGGGAATAGTATTCCCTTATTTATTTTTATGCATGCTTTACAGGATTGATGTAACTATGGGGTAAGGCCTTATGTCCCCCCCATCTTTGTACTCTTCTTTTTCATCTAATAAAATTTAGGGCTGGCATCCCTCCCCCGTGTACGGGGTTTGCCAAAAAAAAAAAAAAACCCTAAACCCTAAACCCTAACCCTAAAACCCTAAACCCTAAACCCTAAACCCTAAACCCAAACCCTAAACCCAAACCCTAAACCCTAAACCCTAAACCTAAACCCTAAACCCTAAACCAAACCTAAACCCTAAACCCACAAAAAATTTTCTAGAGATAGAAAATCCTCTCCCTTCTCTCTAGAACTCCTACACCTAAAACCGTAGTTCTACACCTTCCGGGGGGGTTTTCCGCCTCTTTGAGGTGGTTTCTCCCCCTTTCTTTTGCCAAATCCCATCAAAAACACATCTTTTTCATCAAAATCACAACAAATTTTAATTTTTTCATGTTCTTAGAGGTGATTTAAACATTTCGGATTCTACTCATTCTCATGGGTGTTTTTTCGGTTTGCTATCTTTTTTTTAACTTTCTGTTAGCTTTCAATCTTGTCTTATCAAAGGTTTGGTGGTTTTCGTACTGCTCCCATCCTTGTGCCTTCGTCTTGGGTGGTTCTTGTCTAGCTTTTAACCGAGCTTCTCTTGGAGTGACTTGTCTCTTGCTTTGGTAGGAGTCCCACGACCTTTGTTCTCAAAAGCTCCTTTACTGGGCTTGAGGACTCCTATAAGTTGGGTTTCAGTGGGCAAGTGTGGTGTTAAAGATCAAAAGCTATTTCTTGGTTGAGTTCTCGGTGGCTTTAGTGGAGTTTTCCTCTGCTGGGTTCTTCGGTGGTTTAAAGAAGAACAGAAAGGAAGTTGACAAAAAAGAAAGAAGAAGAAGGAAGTCTCGAGCTTTAAGTGTCTTGGTGCTCGTGGTTCTCCTCGTGCAGTTTCCCGTTATCCCTCTCGCCGAGTCTTTCCTGGTTCTGGTCATTTTCTGGCTTTCGTGAGTTCTTTGGCACCGAAAAGCCCTAGCTGGAAGACGGTGGCTCCTGGATTGAGGTGCTGCTAGACTTTGGTGAGGCTGCCAAGGTGGATGTGACAGCTTTCCCTTTTCGGAGCCGACCACTTTTGCTTTTTATTCCCCAGAAGGAACGTACCACGAAACTGTATTTTTTCGGAAAGAGTCGTTATGCATCCTTTCCAGGTCAGCTTAATATTTGACTTTCAAATTCAGCCAAGGTACTCTTGCACGCCTTTACCGCTGACAGCAGTGTTGGCACCTGTTAACTTCTGGTTTTGGCGTGGGCCTCTTCGCTCCTTGAAGTGATCTGGTATTTTGAATCTACATTCTTCGGTGTGGGCCTCAGGGATTTCTGAACGAGGCTTCCTTCTTAGCTCCGAATCTTCTACTGCTGGAATTTCTTTTATCAACGTGGGCCCAGCTGTCTTGCTAAGCGTGTGGGCTGGCTGGACGTGGTCTGTTTATTAAGCTCCGAATCCCTGCTGCTTGGCCCTTTTTCATTTGATGTGAGCCCAGCTGACTTGTTAGACATGGGGGCTGCTTGCTTTTAGGACGGGCCTCTCCTGCACGTGTGGATTTTAAGGCTTTTGCTACAGCTTGGTGAGGGCAGGCATTTTCTTAAGGGTGTCCTGGGCTATTTTCCCTACTGGGCAGTGAGGCTGGCTCGTCTTCCTCTTGATTGACCTTCTTACTCCAGTCTACGTGAGTTAAAAAAAAAAGAAAAAAAAAAAAAGAAGAGAAAAGAAAAAAAAAAGAAAAAAAGAGAGGAAAGAAAAAAAAAAAAGGAAAAAAAAGAGTGGATCTGTTACAATACGCGGGCTGCTTGGATTTGATCTTAGCGGAATATGCAGCGACGAGCAGACCTTGGCGTAACGAGTGGCGCAAACAACTGAAAATGAAGATAGTAGCTCCCCTCTAATTTCAAAAAATTTTGCTGTAGTAGTGGGAGCAATAACAGCCCAAAGAAGTATATTGGGACTTAAATTAGCCACTCTTTCAATGGGGAACCGCTGTCATTTTCAATAATGAGGAGCTAGACAAATTGTGCTCCTCTCAAATTTTGCTCTTGTAGGCTCCTTTTCTGTAGGCCTCCTTTGCAAGAACAGAAATCAGGAAATTTTTTCAGAAAGGAAATTTAAAGGGCATGTGGAAATTGGCTCATCAATCAAAGGCAAATCCTCATTCGTCCAACTCTACAAGAGGATTACATTCGCCTATGGGAAAGACGGATTTGGACCATAAATTCCTCCATCGTGCGCATTGTCAAATGGTCTATTACCTCACATGCCCAAAAGGAAAGCCGTTGCACCGGTTTGGTTAGCTCTCTATAACCTACCTATTCATTTTTTTGATAAATCGGTGTTGTTTGCTATTGCCTCTTTTTTGGGCATCCTTTGAAAATTGATGAGCCTACTACAAATCTTACTAGACCATCTGTTGCCAGAATTCTAGTTGAAATAGATGTTTCGAAAAATCACAAAAATAAGGTTTGGCTTGGTATGAAACCGAAGGATTTTTTCAACACGTTAATTTCGAAAATGTTCCTTATTTGCTCTGAATGTTTCAAAATGGGTCATTCTAAAGACCAATGTCGATCCAAAAACTCCTTCCAGAGCAATAATAAGGATAAATCCCATAATGTTGTTGAAAAAATCCCTCCTCCAAAACCAAGTAAAATTAAGCAAGTCTACGTGCCTAAAAAGGACCTCCTTGGTCAAAACAAAGGTAAGGACCATATCTCATCTTTAGTAGTGGAGTCCATAGATTTTGCTAGACTTGCAGGTCCCTCAGAGATCTTTATTGAGACACAGGATGATTCGCAAAAGATGAACACAGCCATCATGCCTACTCCGCCTATGGGTTTGGAACCTATCAATACTTCTGTGGATCATGTTGCCCCAACAAGAGCTACTGCTGTTGAAATGGACAAGGGCAATCCTCCAACCAATATAGCCAGTGTCTCTAAAGACACTACTAATCAGTCCAAGGATTGCCATTCCCTTTTGGGAGAAGATCAACATCAGAATGTGCCGATGGGTCAACCAGAACCTGCTAATGATGATATTCAATCAGACACTACTTGGTTGGCCCCTCCAATAGGTACTCCTACCTCTCTTTCTCCTTTACCTTTAACCATTTGTGTTTTGAATGCAGAGGACACTCCTCCAAATTTGTTGGTTAGAGGTTTTGGTGAGGAATTTGGCTTCTCCCAAAAGCCATTATGAAGGGGAGGAATCTGACCCCACTGCACTAGTCTATAGCAATCAACAGCCTCCAAAAAAGCATCAAGAGTTGAAAATGCAAATGAGTGTGATAGCTCCGACTCGGAAGAGGGTAACATAGAAGAGGATGACCCAGATTTTGATCTATCATATACACAAGGGCAAATCACGTGATGATTCTCATTTACCAAGGAGTAAAGATAGGTCTCTTGCATGGGATCCAGGTAGGTCATCCTGTCCCTCCTCTCCTTATGCTACACGGGCACGTAGCACCTCTCTTTTTGGTGCCCAACCCCTTGATTCTCCATGAAATATCTTTTTTGGAATATTAGAGGCATAGTTAATGGTCGCTCCTTAAAAAGATTAAAAAGCTTAGTTAGGCTCCATAATCTTCAATTCATCATGATAGCTGAACCCATGACTCTCTATAAAATTGATTTTTGCAAGAAAGTTGAATTTTAAAAATTTTGCTTCCAATGTTAACTCAAAAATTTGGATTTTCTGGAAAGAACACATTATCTGTCATATTGTTTTTAACCATGACCAATTTATGCACTTGTACTGTTCTAGTTCCAATGGTTCTGTTTCTTTTCATGTTTCTGTGGTTTATGCCAAGTGTAATAGGTTTCTTAGGCAACAGCTATGGGATAACCTTAGAGAAATGCATGTGGACATCGATGACCCATGGCTTGTTGTAGGAGATTTTAATACTGTCCTCTCTCCTCATGAAAGATCTGGAGGTAGTTCTTACCCCATACAGTCCATTCTTGATTTTCAATCGATGATGCTTGATTGTGAGTTATCTGATGCTGGCTATATAGGGAAGGATTACACTTGGTCTAATAAAAAAGTTCATGTTAGGCTTGATAGGGCTTTAATAAATGCTACTTGGATTTCTATGTTAGAACCTATCAAAGTAGAACACCTGAACAGCACATGTTCAGACCATTGCCCCCTCCTTCTTAGCCATGATAAAAAGAAGGATGGAAGGTTTTCTAAGTTTAAATTTCAAAATATGTGGACTCGCCATCCTTCTTTTCTGTCAGTGGTTGAAGCTTCATGGAATGGGGTATGCAATGTGTCCGGACTCATTAATTTCCAGCTTAAGCTTACTAAGTTAAAACATTCTCTTCGAATTTGGAACAAAAATGTTTTTGGTAATCTTCACAAAAAGCTAAATGACAAAGAGAAAGAGGTTTCCGAGCTGGAAAGGAATTTTGAATCCACTCACGATCAGGACATCTACGTTAATTTGCAAAATGCCAAAAAAGATCTTTTGGACTTAATTGATCAAGAAACCATATTTTGGCAACAAAAATCTAAGGTTAAGTGGTTAAAGGATGGGGATAGGAACACTAAATATTATCATGCCATAGTTAAAGAAAGGAGACAGAGAAACATGATTAATAAGGTTAAAGATTCTGATGGGAATTGGATAGAAGGAGACTCTTTAGGCTCTTCTGCTACTAACTTCTTTCAGGATCTTCTAACAAAGGACACTCAGGTGAAGCAATTTTCTAAACCAGAATGGCTTAAGCAGGTAATATCAGCTTCTGACAATTCTCATCTCATTTCAACCCCATCTTTGAAGAGGTGACGAATATTATCAATGATTTAGCAAATGATTCAGAACCCGGCCCGGATGGGTTTGGAGGCTTGTTTTATAAAACATGTTGGGAAATCATTGGCAAGGATTTTTACAAAGCAGTAATTGAATTTTTTGAAGGCTTGCCACTCCCTCGGTTTTATACATCAGCATCCATTGTTCTGATCCCTAAAAACAATAACCCACAAACCTGGAAGGATTTCAGACCTATCAGCCTATGTAATACCTCTGTGAAAATTTTTTCAAAAATTCTTACTAGGCTTGGTGAAATCCTCCCTAAGGCTATAAGCATTAATCAAACGGGTTTTGTGGAAGGCAGAAACATTATTGATAATATTCTTCTAGCTCAGGAGCTGTTATATGATTTGGACTATAAGATCAAAGGAGGGAACCTAGTGAGTTAGACATGGAAAAAGCTTACGATAGACTTGACTGGGTGTTTCTTTTTTCTATGCTGGATTGTCTGGGTTTTCATTGGAAGTTTACTTACATGGTTAAAAGAATTATGTGCAATAGCTGGTTCTCAGTTGTTATTAATGGGAAGGGCTTTGGCTTTTTTAACTCGTCTAGGGGTCTTCGTCAAGGGGACCCACTCTCTCCTGCCCTCTTCATTATTGCTTCTGAGTACTTATCTCAAGGTTTGAACCATTTACATTCCATTTATCCTTCTATTAGGTACAAGACTAGCGCTCCCTCTTGGATTTCCCACCTTTGTTTTGCTGATGATTGTATTCTTTTGAATGGTTCTAAATCCTCTGTGAGGCGAGTTCTTGATTTTTTAAGTCAGTATGAATCTTTATCGGGTCAAAAAGTTAACCGTCATAAGAGCTCTCTAGTTTTTCCTAGGAAATCCAAAACCTCTAGGAAACGCCCTATAAAAAATTTGTCTGGCATGAAGGAGCAAAAGTTACCTATTACCTATCTAGGTTCTCCTTTATCCCTTGGATGGCGTGACCATCAAAGCTACAATGATATTTTCCAAAAAGTGTCTCAACGCCTCCACAACTGGGCAAATCTATGGCTTTCAAGTGGGGGGAAGATTGTTCTCATCAAAAGTGTTTTATCCTCTCTCCCCCTCTATCTCTTTCAATCCGTTCACCCTCCTAAGTGGGTGATCAAGAAACTTGAAAGCATGTTTGCCAATTTCTTTTGGGGTACCTCCTCTTCTTCTAGAGCCACTCATTGGGTTTCTTGGGCTAATCTATGCTTGCCAGTCGAAGAGGGTGGAGTTGGTTTCCGCTCCTTATTGATGTCTCCACCTCTTTGAATCTAAGCTATGGTGGCGCTTTCGTTCTGAATCATCCCTCCTCACTTCCTTCATTCAAAATACTTAAAAAACCTTCACCCTGTTCAAGCAACCATAACCCACAGTTCTTCCCCGTTATGGAAGAGGCTCCTCAGGGCTAGGGATGTAGCTGAGCCTTTTATCTTTTTTGGCCTGGGAAGGGTGACATTAATTTCTGGTATGATTCCTGGCTCCTTTCTGGTTGCTTGGCCAACCATACCTCTGTTCATGCTCCTAGGTTACTTGTGAAGGACTTATGGAATGGGAATGCTTGGGATGTTGATTATCTTATCCAGTTGGTTCCAATCCATTTTGTCAATGAAATTCTTTCTTTAAATTTGGAGCCTATGAAACCAGACTCGCCTTGTTGGAAGCTTTCCTCCAATGGTACCTTCTCTGTTGCTAGCATTTTTAATCATATCAGGATTAAAGCTCCAGCCAATGACATTCTTTGCTCTATCTGGTCTAATTTTATTCCCTTAAAAATGTCCTTCTTCCTTTGGCGTGCTATTAAATCTCTCATTCATACTGATGACACCCAAGCTAGTTGGGGTTTAAACCTTGCCTCTAGGTGCTATCAATGCCTTAATAACTGTGAATCAGCTGTGCACATATTCTTCACTTGTAAGTATGCTGTAGATGTTTGGAAGGCTGTCACTGCTTTTTTGGGATTGTCCACCTTCCTAACATTACTTCCATTGATGTCATGCTCAAATTTTGGAAAAGCAGATCTGGGAATATCAAAAGGCATGTCCGGACCTTTGTTCCTATTATTGTCATATGGTACCTATGGATTGAAAGAAATAATAGGAAACATAGGAATACAACCCGCCCCCCTAGGTTCCTTGTCTTACAGGTGATTGATGAGCTTAGAAATTTAGGAAGGGCTAACCCTTCACGCTCAGACAAGTTAAAGATAATGAGGATCTTTTTAAAACTTGCATTAAGCCCCCTAAACGGAAACGTGTCCATGCAGTCTCCTGGACTACCCTCCAATAGGCAAGTATAAGCTGAATGTTGATGGTAGTTTGATGAATGGAATGGGTGGTGGAGGAGGAATCCTCAGAGATGATAATGGCAAAGTAATATGGTACTTTGGTTTCCCTTCCTCACACCACTCTATTGAGAGTATCGAATTGTCGGCCCTTATTAAAGGTCTAGAATATTGCAGTTCTTTTGGCTTTAAACAGGTCCACATTGAAACCGACTCTAAAATCATCTCAAAGTGGCTATCCTCTATGAAAGTGAGATGGGACAAATGGCATGACATTTCATGGGCGAGGAGTTTACTACAAGATACACACAGCACTTTATCTCATGTATGGAGGGAAGGTAACCATGCTGCAGATTGGTTAGCTAAGAAAGCGAGAGACACTCAGGTCGCCTTTTTCTCCTGGAGTAACTCAAATCTCGACACAAATCTGAAATTCATCATCTGGAAGGATAAATATGGCTTATGTGATTTTCGTGTCCTTTAACTTTGGTCATGGTTTTAAAAGTTGTTTTGTTTCCTTTTGTTGCTTGTCTCGTTGTAAGGGGAGTAGTACTCCCTCGTTTATTTTATGCATGTTGTTTCTCATTGTAAGGGGAATAGTATTCCCTTATTTATTTTTATGCATGCTTTACAGGATTGATGTAACTATGGGGTAAGGCCTTATGTCCCCCCCATCTTTGTACTCTTCTTTTTCATCTAATAAAATTTAGGGCTGGCATCCCTCCCCCGTGTACGGGGTTTGCCAAAAAAAAAAAAAAAAAAACCTAACCTAAACCCTAAACCCTAAACCCTAACCTAACCCTAAACCCTAAACCCTAAACCCAAACCCTAAACCCTAAACCCTAAAACCCTAACCCTAAACCAAACCTAAACCCTAAAAACCCTAAACCCTAAACCCTAAACCCTAAACCCTAAACCCTAAACCCTAAAACCCTAAACCCTAAACCCTTATAGACACCCAATTTTGCCCAACTCAAAGGCTTTAATTTGTAATTAGAATTAGTATTATATTAAGCTCACAAAAAAAATGAAAAAATCACAAAAATCAAGAAAAAGCCAAAAAAGAATTAATAAAAAAAAGAATGAGAGAAAAAATGAAAGAAAAAATGAGGAAAAAGGGAAGTTATTATTTGAGCTTGATATACAAAATTCTAGTTATAAGTTGTTTTAAAGCTGATTAAACAAATTTCAAAAATTATTTGTTTAATTAAACTCATCATTTGAAAGCCTTAAGTATTGATGAAGTTGGCTAAGTGATCAAGGCACAGGCCAAATGGCCTGTTGGTTAAACACATTGACCCAAATACACACCCAAGCTCAAGGACCCAGGTTCAAATCCTAGCAAAGGCAAATTTTTGCCTTTTTATCATCTTATTCCTCAAAGTGACTTTTCGCCTTACTTTGCATCAATTTTTAACTGACAAAACATCATTAATTGTTGAAATTGATGATGCCATTGCAAAGTAGACATGGAATATGAAAGATCAGTGCACAATTCATGTGTAAAAGCAACCCAAAAGTCACAAAATTCATGTTGGAAAAATTGAAAAAAAAATGCAATTAGTGAAGCTTCAATTGTCCATTAATGATGATTTACAAGAATTGATGAAATTGGACGATTCATCTACCCACATTGGATGATCTGATGAAGAATATGAAAGATCAATCATCAATTCATCGGTTTAAAACGAATTAAACACGAATTATTGGATTAAATTCGTGCAAATGAAGAGGCAAAAATCGATTGGTTTCTGAAGTAATACGAAACGTAAAATTGAGCTTGCAATCTATAAATAGAGGATACTATGATCAAAAGGCACAATTCAATTGCAAGAAATACACACACAATAAGATCAATTCGAAATTTTCGAATTAAGGGTTTAAAATTTGAAATTTTCAAATTCGAAGTTCTTGGATCAGATTTGATCCAAATTGAGTGTTTTAGGAGTATTAGAAACTTGATTTTGATGTTTCAGTGTGCTTGGATTTGCTTGAATTGATCGGATTAATCTCTGTAATTTTTTATTTTGTTTGAAACCCTCACCGCCGATAAGCACCACCGGAGCCGCCCCTTGCCGCCTTTCTGGGTGCACGCCACCGCCTCCAGGAGCTCGCTGTTGCGCCAGAAATCGGGCCGACAAACTCCCAGCCGCCGCCGACCACCAGAGCTGCCGGAATCCTCCTCGAAGTGCCGCGACTTCATCTTCTTCGCCCGACGGGTCAGATCTGACTCGAAATCTGACCCGAAAATCCGAAGTCCAACCCGTCCCCTAGTCAACGGTCAACGGTCAGCCCAGATCAGACGGTCCAAATTTGATCAAGCAGATCAACGGTCCAGATTCAATCATCCAGATCACAGTCCAGATTTGATCAAGCAGATCACGGCTCAGATTCAATCAACCAGATCAGACGGTCCAGATTCAATCAAGATCAAACGGCCCAGATTTGATCAAGCAAATCAACGCTCCAGATTGGAAGTCTTCAGATCAGACGATCAAGATTAAGCAAGCGCGACCGACGCTCCAGATCTGATCCGAGAACATCCAACGGCCCAGGTCAGTCCGCATTATTTTATTATTATTTTATTATATAATTAATTTCGGAAAATAGGAAAAAATTCAAAAAAATTCATAAAAAATTCAGAAAAATTCAGAAAAATCCAGAAAAATCAAAATAATTATTTTTCACATAAATTTACTTGTTTTAGTAATTTTTTTGAATATTTTTTAATATGTATTTATACATAAATTGCTTTTGGAAATGTGTATTTGATGCATGAAAAATAATTTTAATGTATTAATATAATTTGAATATATTGTGAATGTATGTGATGATTATTAAAAAAAAATAATTAAACAAATAAAAATAAAAAAATGACAAAAATGGGTTTTTTTCAAAACCAAAATTGTTTTGAATAAAAAATGATTGAATTTTCTTTTTAAAAAAAAATAAAATGAATTTGTTTTCAAAAATACTTTGATGAATGATGAATGAGATGAATGAAAATGAATGAATTATTGTTAAATATAATTTTTTTTTTTTAGAATCATGATATTGATCAAGGTTTTTATCAAAATTTGTCTTCATAAATTTACTATGAAGATATTAATCAAAGTTATCAATCAAAATTATTTTCATAAATTGACTATGGAAATAATTAAAGTTTCATGAAACTATCTTCATAAATTTGCTATGAAGATAATCATTAAATTGTTCAAATTATTTTTATAAATTTGCTATGAAAATAATCAAAGTTTTTTTTTCATCCAATTGTTTCCATAAATTGACTATGGAAATAATTAAAGTTTCATCAAGTTATCTTCATAAATTTTCTATGAAGATAATAATTCAAGTTTTTAATCAAATTGTTTTCATAAATTGTCTATGAAAATAATTAAAAGTTTCAATCAAGTTATCTTCATAAATTTGCTATGAAGATAATGAAGTTTCATCAAATTATTTTCATAAATTTGCTATGAAAATAATTAAAGTTTTCATCAAAATATTTTCATAAATTTGCTATGAAAATATTCATTCAAGTTTAATCAAATTGATTTTTCATGTAGCATTAGAGTAGCCATGAATTATCATGAATTGGTTTTAGAAAAAATGATTTTTTGGACTTAGAAAAATATGTTTTCATAAAATAAAAAATCAATTGATTAGATCATAGGATCATCAAAAATGATTTTCATAAAAATTCAAAATTTAATGAATTTAAAGTGAAAATAGTTCAAAAATATAAAATTGGTCAACAAATTAAGTTTTTTTCTAAAAAAAACTACGTTTTGTCTTAACTCGATTAGTGAGTACGTAGGCACCTGCGGGGCGACATTAAAAAATGAAAAAAATGTTTTTGTTTTTTTTTTAATATTGTGAATAATAATTTTGTAAATAAGTTTTTTTTTTAAAAGAAAATATATTTGTTGATATTCATATTCTAAAAAAAAATGAAGAAAAGCACATAAAAAATAAAAAAATGAATAATGTGATTTGTGAATATTGTTTCATAATATATTATTTGAATTTTTGAGCATATAAAGGATGGATTATAAATTTGAAATTCCAAAAGTGGTAACCGATTTGGTTTTAATAGGTTAGCCCCCGAATCCATGATATCAGGTTTTAAAAGTTCGATTTTTCAAATCAAATTTTCGTAGACTAGTAGCTAAGTTAGGATCAAACGACCCATTAATCCTAGCTTTTTATTTTTTCCAGATTTATATCGGGTGGCGACTCTAAAAAGTTTTCAAAAAATTAAAATTTCTTTTAACCCCTAGTCGAGGATTCATGTTAAATGGGTTCGGGTTTAATGTGAATCAGGTTAGGAGAAATGAACCAGATGGTGGAAAAATCCAGGCTCGACAACCCTAAACCCTAAACCCTAAACCCTAAACCCTAAACACTAAACCCCAAAACCCTAAACCCTAAACCCTAAACCCTAAACCCTAAACCCTAAAACCCTAAAACCCTAAACCCTAAATAAATCCTAAACCCTAAACCCTAAACCCTAAACCCTAAACCCTAAACCAAACCCTAAACCAAAAAAAAACCCAAAAAATTTTCTAGAGAGAGAAAATGCTCTGTCTTATCTCTAGAATTCGATGACCTAAACACATGTCTTTTCATCTATTGAGGGAATTCCGACCTCCTAGAGGTGGTTTTCCCCTTAATCTTTCCTTAAATCTTTCATATAACACACCTTTTACATCTTTTTCTTTTCAAAATCATGTCTTTTCCAAGATTTGTCCAGATTTTATCATTTTTCCTCTTTTACGGTTTTCCCCTCCTTTGGAGTTTTTTAGGTTTCTATGTCTCCTTTAGGTGTTTCCTGCAGCTTTTGCTTCTTCCTTTAGCTTTATAGTTGTTCGGTTGGTCCTTTTAGGTAGAACAAGAAAGGGAAAAAAAAAATTAAGTGCGCGCGTTCTGTTCATCCTGCTGCAAGGAGGCTCGTTTTGTTCGTCCTGCTGCAAGGAGGCTGCGAAGCTTTGTTCTTCTTCGAAGGCTTCCACCCTTATAGCTCCCAGGTCATCTCAGGTGGGTTTAAGGTACTCCTTCGAAGGTTTTCCTGCTGCAGTAAGGTTGCGAAGTCTGGATTTGCTTAGGAGGTCCTCTTCTGCAAGTTTCTCAAGCACGAGGAAGTTCATAGTTGCCGCAAGTTTCTGCGTGGAGGTTGCAGCCTTGGTCTTTTCTTCTCCTCGGACGGTTCTGACGAATAGCAGGAACTTCTTCATCGGTGATCCTCGCCATGGGCGGCGGTTCTTCATCCCTCTGTTCTTTGCCGCACGGCTTCGGCTGGTTACACAAGATCTGCTCAAAGACTCGCTCGGCCTGTTTTCGAGGCGGTTTCCATTTTCAGACCGTCTTCCAGTACCTTTCATCATCTGTGTGAAACGTCCACACCAGCTACCTCGTTTTAGAAAGAGCCGTTCTGTCCCTGCCTGCGGTTGCCTACCTGGCCTTTGACTTTTCAACGTCCTCTCCTGGTGAGACTTTCTGTTGTGTTAGGGGCCATCGGCTGCTTCTGGGCTGTTGCTTCTTATCCGATTGGTGTGGGCCCTGGGCTAGGCTTGTGGGACTCACAAGCTGGGATTTCTTCATCGGTTTTCTCTCTTTAGGGTTGGAAGGAGGCTGCTGGTGTCGTGGGATGGGAACTGTTTTTTTTTTCAGGGTTCATCCGTGGCTGGGCTCCATCTGGGAAGGCCAGCTGTTCCCACTTCCCCGCTTATTAGAAGCCTCTCACGTGGGCTGGTCTGGGACTGTCGGCTGCATATAATCTCCTGACGGGCTGTCTTCTGGAAATTGGCAGGGCTTTGGTAGGAGCGATCCACTTGTTGGTGGACGAAACAATGAGCCTTCTTCACATGGGTTGTACTGGGTTTACTCGGCTGAATAATCACGCGGGCTGCTCCTTGAATTTCATTTCCATGCTGAATATGGCAGCGACGCAGCAGACCTTGGAGCCAACGACAGTGGCGTAAACAACAGTAAATGAAGATAGTAGCTCCCCTCCAATTTTCAAAAAATCCTTTGCTGCAGTAGTGGGAGCAATCCAACAGCCCAAAGAAGATATATTGGGACTTAAATTAGCTACCTCTTTCAATGGGGAACCCGCTGTCATTTTCAATAATGAGGAGCTAGACAAATTGTGCTCACATCTCAAATTTGCTCTTGTAGGCTCCTTTTCTCACAGTAGGCCTCCTTTGCAAGAAATCAGGAAATTTTTTCAAGAAAGCAAATTTAAAGGGCATGTGGAAATTGGCCTCATCAATCAAAGGCAAATCCTCATTCGTCCAACTCTACAAGAGGATTACATTCGCCTATGGGAAAGATGGATTTGGACCATAAATTCCTCCATCGTGCGCATTGTCAAATGGTCTATTACCTCACATGCCCAAAAGGAAAGCCCCATTGCACCGGTTTGGTTAGCTCTCTATAACCTACCTATTCATTTTTTTGATAAATCGGTGTTGTTTGCTATTGCTTCTATTTTTGGGCATCCTTTGAAAATTGATGAGCCTACTGCAAATCTTACTAGACCATCTATTGCCAGAATTCTAGTTGAAATAGATGTTTCGAAAAATCACAAAAATAAGGTTTGGCTTGGTACTGAAACCGAAGGATTTTTTCAACACGTTAATTTCGAAAATGTTCCTTATTATTGCTCTGAATGTTTCAAAATGGGTCATTCCAAAGACCAATGTCGAACCAAAAACTCCTTCCAGAGCAAGAATAAGGATAAATCCCATAATGTCGTTGAAAAAATCCCTCCTCCAAAACCAAGTAAAATTAAGCAAGTCTATGTGCCTAAAAAGGACCTCCTTGGTCAAAACAAAGGTAAGGACCATATCTCATCTTTAGTAGTGGAGAACATAGATTTTGCTAGACTTACAGGTCCCTCAGAGATCTTTATTGAGACACAGGATGATCCGCCAAAGATGAACACAGTCATCATGCCTACTCCGCTTATGGGTTTGGAGCCTACCAATACTTCTGTGGACCATGTTGCCCCAACAAGAGCTACTGCTGTTGATGTGGACAAGGGCAATCCTCCAACCAAAATAGCCAGTGTCTCTAAAGACACTACTAATCAGTCCAAGGATTGCCATTCCCTTTTGGAAGATGATCAACATCAGAATGTGCCGATGGGTCAACCAGAACCTGCTAATGATGATATTCAATCAGACACTACTTGGTTGGCCCCTCCAATAGGTACTCCTACCTCTCTTTCTCCTTTACCTTTAACCATTTGTGTTTTGAATGCAGAGGACACTCCTCCAAATTTGTTGGTTAGAGGTTTTGGTGAGGAATCTTTGGCTTCTCCCAAAAGCCATTATGAAGGGGAGGAATCTGACCCCACTGCACTAGTCTATAGCAATCAACAGCCCTCCAAAAAAGCACAAAGAGTTGAAAATGCAAATGAGTGTGATAGCTCCGACTCGGAAGAGGGTAACATAGAAGAGGATGACCCAGATTTTGATCCTATCATATTATACAAGGGCAAATCACGTGATGATTCTCACTTACCAAGGAGTAAAGATAGGTCTCTGGCATGGGATCCAGGTAGGTCATCCTGTCCCTCCTCTCCTTATGCTACACGGGCATGTAGCACCTCTCTTTTTGGTGCCCAATCCCTTGATTCTCCATGAAATATCTTTTTTGGAATATTAGAGGCATAGTTAATGGTCGCTCCTTAAAAAGATTAAAAAGCTTAGTTAGGCTCCATAATCTTCAATTCATCATGATAGCTGAACCCATGACTACCTCTGATAAAATTGATCTTTTTGCAAGAAAGTTGAATTTTAAAAATTTTGCTTCCAATGTTAACTCAAAAATTTGGATTTTCTGGAAAGAACACGTTATCTGTCATATTGTTTTTAACCATGACCAATTT
Organism: Combretum micranthum; assembly: GCA_024138025.1. Lineage (NCBI taxonomy): Eukaryota > Viridiplantae > Streptophyta > Magnoliopsida > Myrtales > Combretaceae > Combretum > Combretum micranthum. Next base: position 668,004 of record JAMXBD010000733.1, on the reverse strand, counting down.
ATGCACTTGTACTGTTCTAGTTCCAATGGTTCTGTTTCTTTTCATGTTTCTGTGGTTTATGCCAAGTGTAATAGGTTTCTTAGGCAACAGCTATGGGATAACCTTAGAGAAATGCATGTGGATATCGATGACCCATGGCTTGTTGTAGGAGATTTTAATACTGTCCTCTCTCCTCATGAAAGATCTGAGGTAGTTCTTACCCCATACAGTCCATTCTTGATTTTCAATCGATGATGCTTGATTGTGAGTTATCTGATGCTGGCTATATAGGGAAGGATTACACTTGGTCTAATAAAAAAGTTCATGTTAGGCTTGATAGGGCTTTAATAAATGCTACTTGGATTTCTATGTTAGAACCTATCAAAGTAGAACACCTGAACAGCACATGTTTAGACCATTGCCCCCTCCTTTAGCCATGATAAAAAGAAGGATGGAAGGTTTTCTAAGTTAAATTTCAAAATATGTGGACTCGCCATCCTTCTTTCTGTCAGTGGTTGAGCTTCATGTAATGGGGTATGCAATGTGTCCGACTCATTAATTTCCAGCTTAAGCTTACTAAGTTAAAACATTCTCTTCGAACTTGGAACAAAAATGTTTCTGGTAATCTTCACAAAAAGCTAAATGACAAGAGAATGAGGTTTCCGAGCTGGAAAGGAATTTTGAATCCACTCACGATAAGGACATCTACGTTAATTTGCAAAATGCCAAAAAAGATCTTTGGACTTAAATGATCAAGAAACCATATTTTGGCAACAAAAATCTAAGGTTAAGTGGTTAAAGGATGGGGATAGGAACACTAAATATTTCATGCCATAGTTAAAGAAAGGAGACAGAGAAACATGATTAATAAGGTTAAGAGATGGGAATTGGATAGAAGGAGACTCTTTACTCTTTGCTACTAACTTCTTTCAGGATCTTCTAACAAAGGACACTCAGGTGAAGCAATTTTCTAAACTAGAATGGCTTAAGCAGGTAATATCAGCTTCTAACAATTCTCATCTCATTTCAACCCCATCTTTTGAAGAGTGACGAATATTATCAATGATTTAGCAAATGATTCAGAACCCGGCCCGGATGGGTTTGGAGGCTTGTTTTATAAAACATGTTGGGAAATCATTGACAAGGATTTTTACAAAGCAGTAATTGAATTTTTTGAAGGCTTGCCACTCCCCGGTTTTATACATCAGCATCCATTGTTCTGATCCCTAAAAACAATCACACCCAAACCTGGAAGGATTCAGACCTATTAGCCTATGTAATACCTCTGTGAAAATTTTTTCAAAAATTCTTACTACTAGGCTTGGTGAAATCCTCCCTAAGGCTATAAGCATTAATCAAACGGGTTTTGTGAAGGGCAGAAACATTATTGATAATATTCTTCTAGCTCAGGAGCTGTTATATGATTTGGACTATAAGATCAAAGGAGGGAACCTAGTGATGAAGTTAGACATGGAAAAAGCTTACGATAGACTTGACTGGGTGTTTCTTTTTTCTATCTCTGTCAATCCGTTAACCCTCCTAAGTGGGTGATCAAGAAACTTGAGAGCATGTTTGCCAATTTCTTTTGGGGCACCTCGTCTTCTCTAGAGCTACTCATTGGGTTTCTTGGGCTAATCTATGCTTGCCAATCGAAGAGGGTGGAGTTGGTTTCCGCTCCTTATCTGATGTCTCCTCCTCTTTTGAATCTAAGCTATGGTGGCGCTTTCGTTCTGAAACATCCCATCCTCTCCCATTTCCTTCATTCAAAATACTTAAAAAAACTTCACCTGTTCAAGCAACCATAACCCACAGTTCTTCCCCGTTGTGGAAGAGGCTCCTCAAGGCTAGGGATGTAGCTGAGCCTTTTATCTTTTTTGGCCTGGGGAAAGGTGACATTAATTTCTGGTATGATTCCTGGCTCCTTTCTGGTTGCTTGGCCAACCATACCTCTGTTCCTGGTCCTAGGTTACTTGTGAAGGACTTATGGAATGGGAATGCTTAGGATGTTGATTATCTTATCCAGTTGGTTCCAATCCATTTTGTCAATGAAATTCTTACTTTAAATTTGGAGCCTATGAAACCAGACTCACCTTGTTGGAAGCTTTCCTCCAATGGTACCTTCTCTATTGCTAGCATTTTTAATCATATCAGGATTAATGCTCCAGCCAATGACATTCTTTACTCTATCTGGTCTAATTTTATTCCCTTAAAAATGTCCTTCTTCCTTTGGCGTGCTATTAAATCTCTCATTCATACTGATGACACCCAAGCTAGTTGGGGTTTAAACCTTGCCTCTAGGTACTATCAATGCCTTAATAACTGTGAATCAACCGTGCACATATTCTTCACTTGTAAGTATGTTGTAGATGTTTGGAAGGTTGTCGCTGCTTTTTTTGGGATTGCCCACCTTCCTAACATACTTCCATTGATGTCATGCTCAAATTTTGGAAAAGCAGATCTGGGAATATCAAAAGGCATGTCCGGACCTTCGTTCCTATTATTGTCATATGGTACCTATGGATTGAAAGAAATAATAGGAAACATAGGAATACAACCCGCCCCCCTAGGTTCCTTGTCTTGCAGGTGATTGATGAACTTAGAAATTTAGGAAGGGCTAACCCTTTCACGCTCAGACAAGTTAAAGATAATGAGGATCTTTTTAAAACTTGCATTAAGCCCCGTAAACGGAAACGTGTCCACGCAGTCTCCTGGACTAGCCCTCCAATAGGCAAGTATAAGCTGAATGTTGATGGTAGTTTGATGAATGGAATGGGTGGTGGAGGAGGAATCCTCAGAGATGATAATGGCAAAGTAATATGGTACTTTGGTTTCCCTTCCTCACACCACTCCATTGAGAGTATCGAATTGTCGGCCCTTATTAAAGGTCTAGAATATTGCAGTTCTTTTGGCTTTAAACAGGTCCACATTGAAACTGACTCTAAAATCATCTCAAAGTGGCTATCCTCTATGAAAGTGAGATGGGATAAATGGCATGACATTTCATGGGCGAGGAGTTTACTATAAGATACACACAGCACTTTATCTCATGTATGGAGGGAAGGTAACCATGCTGCAGATTGGTTAGCTAAGAAAGCGAGAGACACTCAGGTCGCCTTTTCTCCTGGAGTAACTCAAATCTCGACACGAATCTGAAATTCATCATCTGGAAGGATAAATATGGCTTATGTGATTTTCATGTCCTTTAACTTTGGTCATGGTTTTAAAAGTTGTTTTGTTTCCTTTTGTTGCTTGTCTCCTTGTAAGGGGAGTAGTACTCCCTTGTTTATTTTATGCATGTTGTTTCTCATTGTAAGGGGAATAGTATTCCCTTATTTATTTTTATGCATGCTTTACAGGATTGATGTAACTATGGGGTAAGACCTTATGTCCCCCCCATCTTTGTACTCTTCTTTTTCATCTAATAAAATTTAGGGCTGGCATCCTCCCCGTGTACGGGGTTTGCCAAAAAAAAAAAAAAAAACCCTAAACCCTAAACCCTAAACCCTAAACCCTAAACCCTAAACCTTAAACCCTAAACCCTAAAACCCTTAACCCTAAACCCTAAAACCTTAAAACCCTAAACCCTAAACCCTAAACCCTAAACCCTATAAACCCTAAACCCTAAACCCTAAACCCTAAACCTAAACCCTAAACCTAAACCTAAACCTTAAACCCTAAACCCTAAACCCTAACCCTAATAAACCCTAAACCCTAAACCCTAAACCCTAAACCATCCGGTCTCATCAACTTGATAATTTGGGTTGAGTTTTGCTGCTGAAGCTGAACCACAGCCATATCCATGTCCGTGTCTCCATGTTTCCGTTGCAGAATCTCCCACCTCTTCATCTTCAGCTCCAAAACCCAACTTTCTTCTTCTTCTTCTTGTTCTTCTTCTTACTTTTCCATTGTTCCTCCGCTTTGCTCTATACTCTTCACCAAACCTAAACCCTACATTAATAAAGTCAAACCGTTTTCATCATTCTCAAAACTACATCCCAATCCCACTCCCACCCCCGAGTCCACAGGGAGAAGTCATAGTCGTGTGCTCAACCAGGATAAGAGGGTATTGGTGACTCCTGATTCAACTAACGGATTTGGCTACGGTGTTGAGAATTTGAATTCCGTCACAATTGCAGCCATCGTCACTCCTATTGGAGGCCCACCTGGCGCCGTTGGAATCTTGCGGCTATCTGGTGGTTCAGCGGTGGCGATTGCTTCGCGGGTGTTCCGTCCGATGAGCAAGAGGATGAAGAAGAAGGGTTTGTGGAGGCCAACCAGCCATGTTGTTGAGTATGGGGTGGTTATGGATTCTCATGGCAGTGTTATTGATGAGGTTTTAGCAGTACCTATGCTGGCTCCAAGGTCTTATACTCGTGAAGATGTGGTCTAGCTTCAGTGCCATGGGAGTGATGTGTGTCTACACCGGGTGCTAAGAGCTTGTCTGGAAGCTGGGGCAAGACTTGCAGAACCAGGCGAGTTCACTCTTCGTGCTTTTCTAAATGGCCGCTTAGACCTTTCCCAGGCTGAAAATGTTGAGAAGCTAATATCAACTAAGTCTGTGGCTGCAGCAGATTCAGCATTGGCTGGACTTCAGGATGGGTTCTCTTCCTTGGTTAAATCGATAAGAGCAAAGTGCATTGAATTGCTCACTGAAATTGAAGCTCGTTTAGATTTTGAGGATGAGATGCCCCCATTGGAAATGAACCTAATTATGGATAATATTTGTACCATGTCAAGAGATGTTGAGAGTGCTCTTGAGATAGCTAACTATGACAAGTTCCTTCAATCTGGAATACAGATAGCAATTATTGGCCGCCCAAATGTGGGGAAGTCAAGCCTCTTGAATGCATGGAGCAAGCATGCAGAGTGAAAGAGCAATAGTTACTGAAATTGCTGGGACTACTCGTGATGTGGTTGAAGCTGGTGTCTCGGTTCGTGGAATTCCTGTTACACTGCTTGATACTGCAGGCATCCGGGAAACTGAGGATGTTGTTGAGAAAATTGGGGTAGAGAGATCAGAAACTGTTGCATTGGGTGCTGATGTCATAATCATGACTGTTAGTGCGGTTGATGGGTGGACGATGGAAGATGCAAAACCGTACTATAGGATTCAATCTAGCATGAAAGCAAGTGGTTCCACGGCACCTTTTCTTCTTGTAGTCAACAAAATCGACTGTAATGCATCAACAAGCTCTGAGTGGATTAATAGAGATGGTTGTAGCTTCAGTAAGCATGTTTTTACATCTGCTATTACTGGTCAAGGAATGGAAGAACTAGAGACAGCAGTCTCTGAGATTGTTGGTCTCCAAAATATCCCTACAAGGTGGACAAAGGTGGACTGTAAACTAGAGACAATGTGAGAAACTTGTTCGGACTAAGGAAGCTTTTGAAAGGTTGAAGTTATCTATAAAGGAAGGTTTACCTCTTGATTTTTGGTCCATTGATTTAAGAGATGCTGCTTTAGCTTTGGGCTAGATAAGTGGAGACAATATTTCCGAGGAAGTTCTATCCAACATTTTGGGTAAATTTTGTATAGGTAAATGAATTGTACGCCCATATCAACAAAATATCGAGAATGCCTAAATTTTGCTAGCTCCTTTTTATTGGTTTGTAGATTGTTGATCCAATGAGAGACTCAAGATAAAGGTAGTATTTACTATCATACAAATATGGAAAAGTGGATAAAAAAAAAAAAAAACCCTAAACCCTAAACCCTAAACCCCAAACCCCAAACCCCAAACCCTAAACCCTAAACCCTAAAACCTAAACCGGGATCTGGTGCACTCCACGTGGGCTGTCCATTCCACCTCCATCGGTTATCCTCTAGCAAGTGGGTCGTCTCAGCTTTCACGGTATTTCTTTAGTAACTGAGACTTTTATTTTGCTCCTCTTGTCTTCGAGTATGGCCTGGATAATTAAGGGCTAGCTGGATCTATATGTTTGCCTGCTCCTATTTTCTAATATCTGCACGTGGATTGGCCCCCCCTATTCGGAGAATTTCAATTGTTCAACGTGGGCTGTGTTTGGTTTGACTTTGCATGTGGGCTCCTTTTCAAGATTTTTTCTCTGGTCATCAGGGCTTTCTGTCCCTTTAATTAGCAAATTAAGAGTGAATTGGTGGGCTACTGGCTTGTTAGAGTGTTTTTGTGAGTCAGCTGGTAATTTTGGTTTTGACGTGGGCCATCTTCAAGTGAGCTGGTGCAGTAGAATGGATATAGCAAATGAGACTATCTCCTTAGCGCCAACGGTGGTGGCGCAAACCAAAGTGCAAGAAAATACAATTTCTCCAAGAAGTTTCAAAAAATCATTTGCGGCTGTGGTTGGGTCAAATGATAATAATAGGGAAGCAATTCTTGATCTCAAAATTGCCACTTCCCTCAATGGAGAACCGGCTGTTATTTTCAACAATGAGGAGCTCGACAAACTATGTCTACCACTCAAGTTCGCTTTAATAGGCTCGTTCTCTTATAGCCGGTCTTCTATGCAAGAAATTAAAAACTTCTTCAAAGAAAGGAAACTCAAAGGGCATGTGGACTTCGGACTAATCAATCAAAGGCAAATTCCATCCGACCAACTTACAAGAGGATACACCCGTATATGGGAAAGACGGACTTGGACATAATTCCTCCATCATGCGAGTGGTCAAGTGGTCCCTACTTCGCATGTCCAAAAGGAAAGCCCCGTTGCACCGGTTGGTTAGCTCTCTATAACCTACCTATTCATTTTTTTGATAAATCGGTGTTGTTTGCTATTGCCTCTATTTTTGGGCATCCTTTGAAAATTGATGAGCCTACTGCAAATCTTACTAGACCATCTGTTGCCAGAATTCTAGTTGAAATAGATGTTTCGAAAAATCACAAAAATAAGGTTTGGCTTGGTACTGAAACCGAAGGTTTTTTTCAACACGTTAATTTCGAAAATGTTCCTTATTATTGCTCTGAATGTTTCAAAATGGGTCATTCCAAAGACCATGTCGATCCAAAAACTCCTTCCAGAGCAATAATAAGGATAAATCCATAATGTTGTTGAAAAAATCCCTCCTCCAAAACCAAGTAAAATTAAGCAGTCTATGTGCCTAAAAAGGACCTCCTTGGTCAAAACAAAGGTAAGGACCATATCTCATCTTTAGAAGTGGAGTCCATAGATTTTGCTAGACTTGCAGGTCCCTCAGAGATCTTTATTGAGACACAGGATGATCCAAAAGATGAACACAGCCATCATGCCTACTCCGCCTATGGGTTTGGAACCTATCAATACTTCTGTGGATCATGTAGCCCCAACAAGAGCTACTGGTTGATATGGACAAGGGCAATCCTCCAACCAATATAGCCAGTGTCTCTAATGACACTACTAATCAGTCCAAGGATTGCCATTCCCTTTTGGAAGAAGCTCAACATCAGAATGTGCCGATGGGTCAACCAGAACCTGCTAATGATGATATTCAATCAGACACTACTTGGTTGGCCCCTCCAATAGGTACTCCTACCTCTCTTTCTCCTTTACCTTTAACCATTTGTGTTTTGAATGCAGAGGACACTCCTCCAAATTTGTTGGTTAGAGGATTTGGTGAGGAATCTTTGGCTTCTCCCAAAAGCCATTATGAAGGGGAGGAATCTGACCCCACTGCACTAGTCTATAGCAATCAACAGCCCTCCAAAAAAGCATCAAGAGTTGAAAATGCAAATGAGTGTGATAGCTCCGACTCGGAAGAGGGTAACATAGAAGAGGATGACCCAGATTTTGATCCTATCATATACACAAGGGCAAATCACGTGATGATTCTCATTTACCAAGGAGTAAAGATAGGTCTCTTGCATGGGATCCAGGTAGGTCATCCTGTCCCTCCTCTCCTTATGCTACACGGGCACGTAGCACCTCTCTTTTTGGTGCCCAATCCCTTGATTCTCCATGAAATATCTTTTTTGGAATATTAGAGGCATAGTTAATGGTCGCTCCTTAAAAAGATTAAAAAGCTTAGTTAGGCTCCATAATCTTCAATTCATCATGATAGCTGAACCCATGACTACCTCTGATAAAATTGATCTTTTTGCAAGAAAGTTGAATTTTAAAAATTTTGCTTCCAATGTTAACTCAAAAATTTGGATTTTCTGGAAAGAACACATTATCTGTCATATTGTTTTTAACCATGAACAATTTATGCACTTGTACTGTTCTAGTTCCAATGGTTCTGTTTCTTTTCATGTTTCTGTGGTTTATGCCAAGTGTAATAGGTTTCTTAGGCAACAGCTATGGGATAACCTTAGAGAAATGCATGTGGATATCGATGACCCATGGCTTGTTGTAGGAGATTTTAATACTGTCCTCTCTCCTCATGAAAGATCTGGAGGTAGTTCTTACCCCATACAGTCCATTCTTGATTTTCAATCGATGATGCTTGATTGTGAGTTATCTGATGCTGGCTATATAGGGAAGGATTACACTTGGTCTAATAAAAAAGTTCATGTTAGGCTTGATAGGGCTTTAATAAATGCTACTTGGATTTCTATGTTAGAACCTATCAAAGTAGAACACCTGAACAGCACATGTTCAGACCATTGCCCCCTCCTTCTTAGCCATGATAAAAAGAAGGATGGAAGGTTTTCTAAGTTTAAATTTCAAAATATGTGGACTCGCCATCCTTCTTTTCTGTCAGTGGTTGAAGCTTCATGGAATGGGGTATGCAATGTGTCCGGACTCATTAATTTCCAGCTTAAGCTTAAAGTTAAAACATTCTCTTCGAACTTGGAACAAAAATGTTTTTGGTAATCTTCACAAAAAGCTAAATGACAAAGAGAAAGAGGTTTCCGAGCTGGAAAGGAATTTTGAATCCACTCACGATCAGGACATCTACGTTAATTTGCAAAATGCCAAAAAAGATCTTTTGGACTTAATTGATCAAGAAACCATTTTTGGCAACAAAAATCTAAGGTTAAGTGGTTAAAGGATGGGATAGGAACACTAAATATTATCATGCCATAGTTAAAGAAAGGAGACAGAGAAACATGATTAATAAGGTTAAAGATTCTGATGGGAATTGGATAGAAGGAGACTCTTTAGGCTCTTCTGCTACTAACTTCTTTCAGGATCTTCTAACAAAGGACACTCAGGTGAAGCAATTTTCTAAACCAGAATGGCTTAAACAGGTAATATCGCTTCTGACAATTCTCATCTCATTTCAACCCCATCTTTTGAAGAGGTGACGAATATTATCAATGATTTAGCAAATGATTCAGAACCCGGCCCGGATGGGTTTGGAGGCTTGTTTTATAAAACATGTTGGGAAATCATTGGCAAGGATTTTTATAAAGCAGTAATTGAATTTTTTGAAGGCTTGCCACTCCCTCGGTTTTATACATCAGCATCCATTGTTCTGATCCCTAAAAACAATAACCCACAAACCTGGAAGGATTTCAGACCTATCAGCCTATGTAATACCTCTGTGAAAATTTTTTCAAAAATTCTTACTACTAGGCTTGGTGAAATCCTCCCTAAGGCTATAAGCATTAATCAAACGGGTTTTGTGAAGGGCAGAAACATTATTGATAATATTCTTCTAGCTCAGGAGCTGTTATATGATTTGGACTATAAGATCAAAGGAGGGAACCTAGTGATGAAGTTAGACATGGAAAAAGCTTACGATAGACTTGACTGGGTGTTTCTTTTTTCTATGCTGGATTGTCTGGGTTTTCATTGGAAGTTTACTTACATGGTTAAAAGAATTATGTGCAATAGCTGGTTCTCAGTTGTTATTAATGGGAAGGGCTTTGGCTTTTTTAACTCGTCTAGGGGTCTTCGTCAAGGGGACCCACTCTCTCCTGCCCTCTTCATTATTGCTTCTGAGTACTTATCTCAAGGTTTGAACCATTTACATTCCATTTATCCTTCTATTAGGTACAAGACTAGCGCTCCCTCTTGGATTTCCCACCTTTGTTTTGCTGATGATTGTATTCTTTTATGAATGGTTCTAAATCCTCTGTGAGGCGTGTTCTTGATTTTTTAAGTCAGTATGAATCTTTATCGGGTCAAAAATTAACCGTCATAGGAGCTCTAGTTTTTCCTAGGAAATCCAAAACCTCTAGGAAACGCCCTATAAAAAATTTGTCTGGCATGAAGGAGCAAAAGTTACCTATTACCTATCTAGGTTCTCCTTTATCCCTTGGATGGCGTGACCATCAAAGCTACAATGATATTTTCCAAAAAGTGTCTCAACGCCTCCACAACTGGGCGAATCTATGGCTTTCAAGTGGGGGGAAGATTGTTCTCATCAAAAGTGTTTTATCCTCTCTCCCCCTCTATCTCTTTCAATCCGTTCACCCTCCTAAGTGGGTGATCAAGAAACTTGAAAGCATGTTTGCCAATTTCTTTTGGGGTACCTCCTCTTCTTCTAGAGCCACTCATTGGGTTTCTTGGGCTAATTTATGTTTGCCAGTCGAAGAGGGTGGAGTTGGTTTCCGCTCCTTATCTGATGTCTCCAGCTCTTTTGAATCTAAGCTATGGTGGCGCTTTCGTTCTGAATCATCCCTCCTCTCCCATTTTCTTCATTCAAAATACTTAAAAAACCTTCACCTTGTTCAAGCAACCATAACCCACAGTTCTTCCCCGTTATGGAAGAGACTCCTCAAGGCTAGGGATGTAGCTGAGCCTTTTATCTTTTTTGGCCTAGGGAAGGGTGACATTAATTTCTGGTATGATTCCTGGCTCCTTTCTGGTTGCTTGGCCAACCAAACCTCTGTTCATGCTCCTAGGTTACTTGTGAAGGACTTATGGAATGGGAATGCTTGGGATGCTGATTATCTTATCCAGTTGGTTCCAATCCATTTTTCCAATGAAATTCTTACTTTAAATTTGGAGCCTATGAAACCAGACTCGCCTTGTTGGAAGCTTTCCTCCAATGGTACCTTCTCTATTGCTAGCATTTTTAATCATATCAGGATTAAAGCTCCAGCCAATGACATTCTTTGCTCTATCTGGTCTAATTTTATTCCCTTAAAAATGTCCTTCTTCCTTTGGCGTGCTATTAAATCTCTCATTCATACTGATGACACCCAAGCTAGTTGGGGTTTAAACCTTGCCTCTAGGTACTATCAATGCCTTAATAACTGTGAATCAACTGTGCACATATTCTTCACTTGTAAGTATGCTGTAGATGTTTGGAAGGTTGTCGCTGTTTTTTTGGGATTGCCTTCCTAACATACTTCCATTGATGTCATGCTCAAATTTTGGAAAAGCAGATCTGGGAATATCAAAAGGCATGTCCGGACCTTTGTTCCTATTATTGTCATATGGTACCTATGGATTGAAAGAAATAATAGGAAACATAGGAATACAACCCGCCCCCCTAGGTTCCTTGTCTTGCAGGTGATTGATGAACTTAGAAATTTAGGAAGGGCTAACCCCTTCACGCTCAGACAAGTTAAAGATAATGAGGATCTTTTTAAAACTTGCATTAAGCCCCGTAAACGGAAACGTGTCCACGCAGTCTCCTGGACTAGCCCTCCAATAGGCAAGTATAAGCTGAATGTTGATGGTAGTTTGATGAATGGAATGGGTGGTGGAGGAGGAATCCTCAGAGATGATAATGGCAAAGTAATATGGTACTTTGGTTTCCCTTCCTCACACCACTCTATTGAGAGTATCGAATTGTCGGCCCTTATTAAAGGTCTAGAATATTGCAGTTCTTTTGGCTTTAAACAGGTCCACATTGAAACTGACTCTAAAATCATCTCAAAGTGGCTATCCTCTATGAAAGTGAGATGGGACAAATGGCATGATATTTCATGGGCGAGGAGTTTGCTACAAGATACACACAGCACTTTATCTCATGTATGGAGGGAAGGTAACCATGCTGCAGATTGGTTAGCTAAGAAAGCGAGAGACACTCAGGTCGCCTTTTTCTCCTGGAGTAACTCAAGTCTTGACACGAATCTAAAATTCATCATCTGGAAGGATAAATATGGCTTATGTGATTTTCGTGTCCTTTAACTTTGGTCATGGTTTTAAAAGTTTGTTTTGTTTCCTTTTGTTGCTTGTCTCTTTGTAAGGGGAGTAGTACTCCCTCGTTTATTTTATGCATGTTGTTTCTCATTGTAAGGGGAATAGTATTCCCTTATTTATTTTTAGGCATGCTTTACAGGATTGATGTAACTATGGGGTAAGGCCTTATGTCCCCCCCATCTTTGTACTCTTCTTTTCATCTAATAAAATTTAGGGCCGGCATCCCTCCCCCGTGTACGGGGTTTGCCAAAAAAAAAACCCTAAACCCAAACCCCAAACCCCAAACCCCAAACCCCAAACCCTAAACCCTAGGACCCTAAACCCTAAACCCTAATTCTAAAAAAATTGACAACATAGCTAGGAAGTTAAATTTTAAGAATTTTGCTTTTAATAAAAATTCTAAAATCTGGATCCTTTGGCATGATTGTATCAATTGTTCTGTCATTATTAATCATGAACAATACATGCATCTTCAATGTAGTGTGTCCAATGGCTCCTTTTCTTTCAATGTTACTGTGGTTTATGCTAAGTGTAACAGATCCTCAGACAATTACTATGGGATGGTCTTAGAGACATTAATATTCACATCAAAGGTCCATGGCTTGTTGTGGGGGACTTTAACACTGTTCTATCTCTACGTGAAAGATCTGGAGGTAACTCTTACTCTACACAATCTATTCTTGATTTTCAGTCTGCTTCATATGATTGTAGCCTATCTGATGCTGGCTATGTAGGGAATGATTATACTTGATCTAATAAGAAAGTTCATGTTAGATTAGATAGAGCTTTAATCAATGCTGATTGGATTTCTAATTTAGACCCGATTAAAGTTGAGCATCTAAATAGAACTTGTTCCGATCATTGCCCCCTTCTTCTTAGTTATGATAAAAAGAAGGAGAACCACACCTCTAAGTTTAAATTTCAAAATATGTGGACTTGTCACCCTTCTTTTCTATCAGTGGTTGAAAACTCTTGGAAAGGGGATTGCAATGTATCTGGCCTCCTTAATTTTCAATTAAAGCTCACCAAGTTAAAATCTTCTCTTAAGGCATGGAATAAAAAGATCTTTGGCAATGTTCATAAAAATTTAAATGCTAAGGAGAGCGAGGTTAATGAGCTAGAAAAGCTTTTTGATGCATCTAATGACCATGATATTTATGTTAAACAACAAAATGCCAAAAAAGAACTCATGGATTTAATTGATCAGGAAAACTTATTTTGGCAACAAAAATCTAAGGTCAGATGGCTAAAAGATGGAGATAGGAACACTAAATATTATCATGCAATTGTTAAAGAAAGAAGAAAGAGAAACATGATAAGTAAAATCAAAGATGTAGATGGTAACTGGATAGAAGCAGATGATCTAGGATACTTTGCATCCTCTTTTTTTCAAGATCTTTTGAATAGGGATTCCCAAGTGAAGTCCTTTTCTCAACCTGAGGGTTAAAACAAGCTATCTCTCCTATGGACAACTCTTTTCTTATTTCTACTCCATCTTTTGAGGAGGTGAAGAATCTTATCAATGATTTGGCAAATGATTTGGAACCAAGCCCAGATGGGTTTGGAGGCCTTTTTTATAAAACCTGTTGGCACATTATTGGCCAAGACTTTTACAAAGCGGTTATTGAATTTTTTGAAGGCTTACCTCTTCCAAGGTTTTACACAGCAGCCTCCATTGTTCTGATCCCCGAAAATAATAACCCTCAGTCTTGGAAGGATTTCAGGCCTATTATCTTGTGCAACACTTCTGCAAAAATTTTCTCAAAAATTCTTACTTCTAGGCATAGTGAAGTCCTTCCTAAAGCCATAACCTTTAATCAAATGGGTTTTGTAAGGGGCAGAAACATCATTGATAATATACTTCTAGCCCATGAGCTTTTATATGATCTGGATTACAAGATTAGAGGAGGGAACCTAGTTATGAAATTAGATATGGAAAAAGCTTATGATAGGTTAGACTGGAACTTCCTCATTTCTATGCTAAATTGCCTTGGTTTTCACTGGAAGTTTACTTATATGGTGAAAAGAATTATGTGTAATAGTTGGTTCTCTGTTATTGTCTATGGAAAGGGCTTTGGTTTTTTCAACTCATCTAGAGGCCTTCGCCAGGGGGACCCTCTTTCTCCTGCTCTTTTCATCCTTGCATCTGAATATTTATCTCAAGGTTTCAATCATTACTTCTCTACTTATCCTTCCATCAGATACAAGACCAAGGTACCCTCTTGGATTTCTCACCTTTGCTTTGCCGATGACTGTATCCTTTTTCTAAATGGTGCTAAATCCTTTATCAAAAGGGTTCTTGATTTTTTATCTCAATATGAGTCTATATCCGGGCAAAAAATCAATTGTCATAAGAGCTCCCTTGTTTTCCCCAGGAAATCTAAGTCTTCTAGGAAACGCCCTATTAGGAATCTTATCGGTATGAAAGAACAAAGTCTACCCCTAACTTATTTAGGGTCTCCTCTTTCTCTAGGTTGGTGTGACCACCAAAGCTTCAATGATTTGTTTCATAAAGTGTCCAATCGTCTCCAAAACTGGCTAATCTTTGGCTCTCTAGTGGGGGTAAAATTGTTCTCATTAAAAGTATTTTATCTTCATTACCTCTATATCTCATTCTGTCGGTTCAACCTCCTAAATGGGTCATTAAAAAACTGGAGAGCATGTTTGCTAATTTCTTCTAAGGGGATTCCTCTACTTCTAGGGCTACTCATTAGTCTTCTTGGGTTAATCTTTGCTTCCCTATTGAAGAAGGTGGTGTGGGTTTTCGTGCTTTATCTGATGTCTCCAAATCCTTTGAAATCAAATTATGGTGGCGTTTCCGTACTGAATCTTCTCTCTTATCTCAATTTTTGCATTCTAAATACTTGGAGAACACCCACCCTAACCAAGCTTCAATCACTCATAATTCTTCTCCCCTTTGGAAAAGGCTTCTTAGGGCTAGAGACTTAGCTGAACCTTTTATCTTCTTTGGTTTGGGGAAAGGTGATATCAATTTTTGGTATGACTCTTGGCTTCTGTCCGGTTGTCTTGCCAACCACGATTCTCATCATCATTCCAAGTTGTTGGTCAAAGATTTATGGCATAATGTTGCTTGGGATGTTGATCACCTTTCTCTCCTGGTTCCTCCTTCCATCATCAATGAAATCCTCACATATCATGTGGACTATCATAAACCTGACACTCCCTACTGGAAGCTCTCCAACCATGGTTCTTTCTCTCTTGCCAGTGCTTTTGATCACATAAGAACTAAAGCTCCAACCTATGACATTAATTCTATCATTTGGTCTAAGTTCATCACTCAAAAAATCTCTTTCTTCATCTGGCGTGCCTCTAGGTCACTCATTCATACTGATAATAAACAATCTAGTTGGGGTATGAACCTTGTTTCAAGATGTTATCTGTGTTTATGTGACTGTGAGTCAACTATGCACATTTTTTTCACCTGTAAGTATGCTTTCAATGTCTGGAAGATTATTACGTCATTTTTTGGCATCTTTAACCTTCCAAACATCATATCCATAGATGTCATGTTGAAATTCTGGAAAAGCAAATCTGAAATATCGAAAATAATGTTAGAAACTTTGTTCCAGTATTAGTCATATGGCATCTATGGATAGAAAGGAACAATAGGAAGCATAGAAACACTAGTCGTCCACCCAAAACCCTTGTCTTGCAGGTGATTGAAGATCTTGAAATTTAAGAAGGGCTAACCCTTTTTCTCAGAGACAAGTGAAGGACAATGAGGATCTTTTTAGACACTGCATTAAACCTCCTAAACATAAACATGTTCAATCAATCTCCTGGCTAAGTCCTCCAGCAGGTAAGTTTAAGCTGAATGTTGGTAGTAGTTTGAGAAATGGAAAGGGTAGCGGTGGTGGGATTCTTAGAGATGCTCAATGTAATGCTATATGGTATTTTGGTTTTCCTTCCCCTCACCATTCTATTGAAAGTATAGAACTGTCTGCTCTCACCAAAGGTCTAGAATTTTGTAGTGCTTATGGCTTTAAACAAGTGTCCATCGAAACCAATTCCAAGGTTATCTCAAGATGGTTATCATCCACTAGAGTGAGATGGGACATATGGCACGATATTTCATGGGCTAGAAAACTGTTGCAAGAGACGCAAAGTATCGTGTCTCATATATGGAGGGAAGGTAATCATGCTGTAGATTGGCTAGCTAAAAAAGCAAGAGATTTTCAGATAACCCTTTTTTGTTGGTACAAATCTGATATGGAAATGGACTTCAATTTTATTCTTTGGAGAGATAAGCATGGTTTATCGGATTTTGGAATTGTATAAGCTTTGTAAGGGGAGTAGTACTCCCTTATTTATTTCCTTTGTATGGTGCTTTAATGTAAGGGGAATAGTATTCCCTTCTTTACTCTTTTATGCTCTACAGGTGCTATGTATCTATGGGGTAAGGCCTTATGTCCCCCCCATCTTTGTACTTTCTTTTTCATCTAATAAAATTTGAGGCTGGCATCCTCCCCCCGTGAACGGGGTTTGCCAAAAAAAAAAAACAAAAAAAAAACCCTAAACCCTAAACCCTAAACCCTAAAACCCTAAAAACCCTAAACCTAAACCCTAAAACCCTAAAAACCCTAAACCCTAAACCCTAAACCAAGAGAGAGAGAGAGAGAGAGAGAGGGAAAGACCTCTGCACTTCTTCTCATCACCGCCCCCGTTCTCTCTCCATCTTTCTCTCTTCACTCTCTCTCTCTCTCCATGTCTCATTCCATGGAACCTGAAGTGGTGGTGCTTCCGTCCTCCTCCACCTACAATACTGCTTCTGACCACCACACTATTCCTTCTTCGCATCATTCAGAACCTGATGGATCTCTTCATTTGGAGGCTGAGCCACCATCCTCCGATGACGATCATGACCACGGAGGAGACGATGTTCATCATGGTGGGGATGTTGACCACGGTGACGAACACGACCACCTTGGCGGGGAACATAACCACGACGGTGGCGATAATGTGCAAGCATCTGGCGGTGGAGTCCTTACTGATGATCTTAAACAAAAGATCATCAAGCAGGTTGAATACTACTTCAGTGATGAAAACTTGCCCCATGACAAGTACTTGTTGAGTTTGGTGAAGAAGAACAAGGAAGGATTTGTTAGAATTGGGATCATTGGCTCATTCAGGAAAATGAAAAGGCTTACGCGAAGCCATTCATTTATTGTGACTGCTCTCAGGGAGTCTACTCACCTTGTTGTAAGCCCAGATGGGAAAAAGGTAAAAAGACTTCATCCTCTCCCACAAAATGTGGTTCGAGATGACAAGTTGTACACTGTTATGGTAGAGAATTTACCTGAGGACCATTCTATGGAGAACCTTCAGAAAATTTTTGGTGAAGTTGGAAAAGTGAAGAAAATTTGTCTTCATGATCCAAAATGTTGCAGAAGAGTCGAAAAAGGGTGTAAAGATTGATAAATTATATAGAAATAAGTTGCTTGCACTTGTAGAGTATGAGACCATGGAAGCTGTTGAAAGAGCTACAACTACTTTGAACAATGATGAGGATTTAAGGAATGGCATGCGGGTTAAGCTTCTTAAGCGAGGGGGGAAAAATGGACAGAAGAAGCAGGCCTGGGTTGAGAAGAGTGGCACCGGCCATTTATCTGATCATGCGAGAAATGAAGATCATGAATTAAATGATCATCATGAAGATGGTGCTAATGAAGAGGATGGGAACTATACTATAAAGGATAAAAATGGAGAGAGAGGACGGAATCATGGACGGGCAAGGAGGCATAAATATCGTGGAACGAATGGACATAGCCATGGAACTGTTACTTCTTCTCATGGAATTGAACCCTCAAAACCACCACCTGGCCTAAGAATGCCAGATGGAACCAGGGGATTCACGATGGGTCGCGGTAGGCCTCCCACTGCTGAGAGGAATTAAGCTGCAGATGAGCCACCTTGTATCTATGTTTCCTACAACACCCATAATGTAAAATAGTGGTGAAGGCCTTGAGTCTTATATATTGACAGGTGACCAGTTTATTGTATCACAGAATTTTAAGTGTGTCTTTTTGGTTCATAGAAGAGTATGATTTGGGTTGTGCCTTGTCTTTGCTTGCTGGATCAGAATGTTGTATCATTCTACATGTGAAAAATGGTGCTTCAAAGTAGGCCCCAGCCTTGTATAATAGGGTCAGTTTTGAGACATATGTTGCATTGTTGTCAAGTGTTTAAAGGTCTGAACTATATTGGGTTGAATATTGTATGATCTAAGTTCATCTTTAATTTCTTCTGGAAAAAAAAAAAAAAAAAAACCTAAACCCTAAATAAACCCTAAACCCTAAACCTTAAACCCTAAACCCTAAACCCTAAACTCAAAAGAGCTCTCTTGTTTTCCCCAGGAATTCTAAGTCTTCTAGGAAACGCCTATTAGGAATCTTACCGGTATGAAAGAACAAAACCTACCCCAAACTTATTTAGGGTCTCCTCTTTCTCTGGGTTGGCGTGACCACTAAAGCTTCAATGATTTGTTTCATAAAGTGTCCCATCGTCTCCAAAACTGGGCTAATCTTTGGCTCTCTAGTGGGGGTAAAATTGTTCTCATTAAAAGTATTTTATCTTCATTACCCCTATATCTCATTCAGTCTGTTCAAACTCCTAAATGGGTCATTAAAAAACTAGAGAGCATGTTTGCTAATTTTTTCTGGGGGATTCCTCTTCTTCTAGGGCTACTCATTGGTCTTCTTGGGCTAATCTTTGCTTCCCTATTGAAGAAGGTGGTGTGGGTTTTTGTGCTTTATCTGATGTCTCCATATCCTTTGGAATCAAATTATGGTGGCGTTTCCGTACTGAATCTTCTCTCTTATCTCAATTTTTGCATTCTAAATACTTGGAGAACACCTACCCTAACCAAGCTACCATCATTCATAATTCTTCTCCCCTTTGGAAAAGGCTTCTTAGGGCTAGAGACTTAGCTGAACCTTTTATCTTCTTTGGTTTGGGGAAAGGTGACATCAATTCTTGGTATGACTCTTGGCTTCAGTCCGGTTGCCTTGCCAACCACGATACTCATCATCATTCCAAGTTGTTGGTCAAAGCTTTGTGGCAAAATAATGCTTGGGATGTTGATCACCTTTCTCTCCTGGTTCCTCCTTCCATTATCACTGAAATCCTCACACATCATGTGGATTGTCATAAACCTGACACTTCCTGCTGGAAGCTCTCCAACCATGGTTCTTTCTCTCTTGCCAGTGCTTTTGATCACATAAGAACTAAAGCTCCAATCTATGACATTAATTCTATCATTTGGTCTAAGTTCATCCCTCAAAAAATCTCCTTCTTTGTCTGGCGTGCCTTTAGGTCTCATACATACTGATAATAAACAATCTAGTTGGGGTATGAACCTTGTATCAAGATGTTATCTGTGTTTATGTGCCTGTGAATCAGCTACGCACATTTTTTTCACCTATAAGTATGCTTTGGATGTCTGGAAGATTATTATGTCATTTTTTGGCATCTTTAACCTTCCAAACATCTTATCCATAGATGTCATGTTGAAATTCTGGAAAAGAAAATCTGGAAATATTGAAAATCATGTTAGAAACTTTGTTCCAGTATTAGTCATATGGCATCTATGGATAGAAAGGAACAATAGGAAGCATAGAAACACTAGTCGTCCACCCAAAACTCTTGTCTAGCAGGTGATTGAACGATGAGGATCTTTTTAGACACTGCATCAAACCTCCTAAACCTAAACATGTTCAATTAGTCTCCTGGCTAAGTCCTCCAGTAGGTAAGTTTAAGCTTAATGTTGATGGTAGTTTGAGAAATGGAAAGGGTGGCGGTGGTGGGATTCTTAGAGATGCTCAAGGTAATGCTATATGGTATTTTGGTTTTCCTTCCCCTCACCATTCTATTGAAAGTATAGAACTGTCTGCTCTCATCAAAGGTCTAGAATTTTGTAGTGCTTATGGCTTTAAACAGGTGTCCATCGAAACCGATTCCAAGGTTATCTCAAGATGGTTATCATCTACTAGAGTGAGATGGGACATATGGCATGATATTTCATGGGCTAGAAAACTATTGCAAGAGACACAGAGTACCGTGTCTCATACCTGGAGGGAAGGTAATCATGCTACAGATTGGCTAGCTAAAAAAGCAAGAGATACTCAAACAACCTTTTTCTGTTGGTACAAATCTGATATGGAAGTGGACTTCAAATTTATTCTTTGGAGAGATAAACATGGTTTATTGGATTTTAGAATTGTATAAGCTTTGTAAGGGGAGTAGTACTCCCTTATTTATTTCCTTTGCATGGTGCTTTAATGTAAGGGGAATAGTATTCCCTTGTTTACTTTTTTATGCTCTACAGGTGTTATGTATCTATGGGGTAAGGCCTTATGTCCCCCCATCTTTGTACTTCTTTTTCATCTAATAAAATTTGAGGCTGGCATCCTCCCCTCGTGAACGGGGTTTGTCGATAAAAAAAAAAAAAAAAACCCTAAACCCTAAACCCTAAACCATCAACGGTTGAATGGCTTCTTCATCAACTAAAGATGCACCAACGATAGTGGTGCAAAATCAAGGGGCTAATAGTGAGGTTTCACCAAGGAGCTTTAAGAAATCTTTTGCTGCTGTTGTTGGCACTCCAAGTCCTCTTAAAGACGCTATTCTTGGAATTAAAGCTTCAACTACATACAACGGACAGCATTGATCCTCAATTCTGAAGAACATAACAAATTGTGTGCTCCTTTAAAATATGCTCTAATTGGCTCATTCTCCTACTCAAGACCTCCTATACAGGAGATGAAAAATTTTTTTGTTTCCAAGGGGCTTAAAGGAGAGGTACATATCGGTCTTCTAAATCAAAGGTAGGTTCTTACACGCCCTACTATGCAAGATGATTACACACGGTTATGGGAAAGGAAGACATGGACCATAAATTCATCTATCATGAGAATCGTCAAATGGTCTTCTCAATCTCATACTTTAAAGGAATCTCCAATAGCCCCGGTATGGATTGCCCTTCCAAAACTTCCTATTCATTTTTTGATAAATCCATGTTGTTTGCTATTGCTTATGCTATTGGAACACCTTTAAAATTAGATGAGCCAACTGCAAACCCATCTAGGCCTTCTATAGCAAGGATTTTAATAGAACTAGATGTCACCAAAAAACCAACCAATGGGATATGGCTTGGTGTTGAGAAGGAGGGTTTTTATCAGCCAATTGTATATGAGAATATCCCTCATTACTGTTCTAAATGCTTTAAAATGGGACATTCTCTTGAAAAATGTAGGACTTTTCCTATTGATCAACAACAATTGGCTGATAAAAATATACCACTCCTAAAAGAAAATGTCTCAAAACCAATCATTGTTGATAAACCCAAACAAACAAAGCAAATTTATATCCCAAAAAAAGATCTTATCAACAATGATAAAGGAAAAGAAAAAATCTCTTCTCTTGAAATTGTGCCTCCAAGTCCAACACAAGATGCAGGTTCACCAAAAGAAGAACAGTCACAAATGAGGGCGACTAACAACAAAGATCCATCTCCAGGCACTCCTCCCCCTCTTCCTTTTTCTCCTCTAACTACCTGTGTATTAAATGTAGAGGATTCCCCTCCTAACCTCATGGTTGGAGATATTGAAGAGGATATCTTATCCACTCCTAAAAGGCTTATAGAAGAAGAAGAATCTGACCCTACAGCTTTAGTCTATAGTAGTCAGCATTCTTCAAAAGAAGAATCAAAGGAGGATTATGAGAATGATATAGAGTCTTATGACTCGGCTTTAGACAAAGAGGACTCGGACTTTGAACCTATCCCACACAAAGGAAAATCACGAGATGACTCTCATCTACCAGGTAGAAAAGACAAACCATTTGCCTATGATCCAGGTAGGTCATCATGTCCCTCCTCTCCTTATGCTACTAGGGCACGTAGCAACTTTTTGTTTGGTGCCCTTTCTGAATGTTCCCCATGAAAGCGATTTTTTGGAATATTAGGGGTATAATTAATGGCAGATCAATAAAAAGGCTTAAAAGCCTTATTAAAACTCACAGAATTCAACTTCTCATGATAGCTAAACCTATGACTAATTCTAAGAAAATTGACAACATAGCTAGGAAGTTAAATTTTAAGAATTTTGCTTTTAATAAAAATTCTAAAATCTGGATCCATTGGCATGATTGTATCAATTGTTCTGTCATTATTAATCATGAACAATACATGCATCTTCAATGTAGTGTGTCCAATGGCTCCTTTTCTTTCAATGTTACTGTGGTTTATGCTAAGTGTAACAGATCCCTCAGACAATTGCTATGGGATGGTCTTAGAGACATTAATATTCACATCAAAGGTCCATGGCTTGTTGTGGGGGACTTTAACACTGTTCTGTCTCTACATGAAAGATCTGGAGGTAACTCTTACTCTACACAATCTATTCTTGATTTTCAGTCTGCTTTATATGATTGTAGCCTATCTGATGCTGGCTATGTAGGGAATGATTATACTTGGTCTAATAAGAAAGTTCATGTTAGATTAGATAGAGCTTAATAATGCTGATTGGATTTCTAATTTAGACCCGATTAAAGTTGAGCATCTAAATAGAACTTGTTCCGATCATTGCCCCCTTCTTCTTAGTTATGATAAAAAGAAGGAGAACCACACCTCTAAGTTTAAATTTCAAAATATGTGGACTTGTCACCCTTCTTTTCTATCAGTGGTTGAAAACTCTTGGAAAGGGGATTGCAATGTATCTGGCCTCCTTAATTTTCAATTAAAGCTCATCAGGTTAAAATCTTCTCTTAAGACATGGAATAAAAAGATCTTTGGCAATGTTCATAAAAATTAAATGCTAAGGAGAGTGAGGTTAATGAGCTAGAAAAGCTTTTTGATGCATCTAATGATCATGATATCTATGTTAAACTGCAAAATGCCAAAAAAGAACTCATGGATTAATTGATCAGGAAAACTTATTTTGGCAACAAAAATCTAAGGTCAAATGGCTTAAAGATGGGGATAGGAACACTAAATATTATCATGCAATTGTTAAAGAAAGAAGAAAGAGAAACATGATAAGTAAAATCAAAGATGTGGATGGTAACTGGATAGAAGGAGATGATCTAGGATTTCTGCATCCTCTTTTTTTCAAGATCTTTTGAATAAGGATTCCCAGGTGAAGCCCTTTTCTCAACCTGAGTGGTTAAAACAAGCTATCTCCCCTATGGACAACTCTTTTCTTATCTCTACTCCATCTTTTGAGGAGGTGAAGAATATTATCAATGATTTGGCAAATGATTCGGAACCAGGCCCAGATGGGTTTGGAGGCCTTTTTTATAAAACCTGTTGGCACATTATTGGACAAGACTTTTACAAAGCGGTTATTGAATTTTTTGAAGGCTTACCTCTTCCAAGGTTTTACACAGCAGCCTCCATTGTTCTGATCCCCAAAAATAATAACCCTCAGTCTTGGAAGGATTTCAGGCCTATTAGCTTGTGTAACACTTCTGCAAAAATTTTCTCAAAAATTCTTACTTCTAGGCTTAGTGAAATCCTTCCTAAAGCCATAACCTTTAATCAAACGGGTTTTGTAAGGGGCAGAAACATCATTGATAATATTCTTCTAGCCCAGGAGCTTTTATATGATCTGGATTACAAGATTAGAGGAGGGAACCTAGTTATGAAATTAGATATGGAAAAAGCTTATGATAGGTTAGACTGGAACTTCCTCTTTTCTATGCTAGATTGCCTTGGCTTTCACTGGAAGTTTACTTATATGGTGAAAAGAATTATGTGTAATAGTTGGTTCTCTGTTATTGTCAATGGAAAGGGCTTTGGTTTTTTCAACTCATCTAGAGGCCTTCGCCAGGGCTACCCTCTTTCTCCTGCTCTTTTCATCCTTGCATCTGAATATTTATCTCAAGGTTTGAATTATTACTTCTCTACTTATCCATCCATCAGACACAAGACCAGGGCACCCTCTCGGATTTCTCACCTTTGCTTTGTTGATGACTGTATCCTTTTTCTAAATGGTGCTAAATCCTCTGTCAAAAGGGTTCTTGACTTTCTATCTCAATATGAATCTATGTCCGAGCAAAAAATCAATTGTCAAAAGAGCTCCTTTGTTTTCCCCAGGAAATCTAAGTCTTCTAGGAAAGGCCCTCTTAGGAATCTTACCGGTATGAAAGAAAAAAACCTAGCCTTAACTTATTTAGGGTCTCCTCTTTCCCTGGGTTGGTGTGACCACCAAAGCTTCAATGATTTGTTTCATAAAGTGTCCCATCGTCTCCAAAACTTAGCTAATCTTTGGCTCCCTAGTGGGGGTAAAATTGTTCTCATTAAAAGTATTTTATCTTCACTACCCCTATATCTCATTCAGTCTGTTCAACCTCCTAAATGGGTCATTAAAAAACTGGAGAGCATGTTTGCTAATTTCTTCTGGGGGAATTCCTCTACTTTTAGGGCTACTCATTGGTCTTCTTGGGCTAACCTTTGCTTCCCTATTGAAGAAGGTGGTGTGGGTTTTCGTGCTTTATCTGATGTCTCCAAATCCTTTGAAATCAAATTATGGTGGCATTTCCGTAGTGAATCTTCTCTCCTATCTCAATTTTTGCATTCTAAATACTTGGAGCATACCCACCCTAATCAAGCATTCATCACTCATAATTCTTCTCCCCTTTGGAAAAGGCTTCTCAGGGCTAGAGACTTAGCTGAACCTTTTATCTTCTTTGGTTTGGGGAAAGGTGATATCAATTTTTGGTATAACACTTGGCTTCAGTCCGGTTGTCTTACGAACCACGATTCCCATCATCATTCCAAGTTGTTGGTCAAAGATTTGTGGCAAAATAATGCTTGGGATGTTGATCACCTTTCTCTCTTGGTTCCTCCTTCCATTATCAATGAAAATCCTCACACATCATGTGGACTGTCATAAACCTGACACTCCCTGCTGGAAGCTCTCCAACCATGGTTCTTTCTCTCTTGGCAGCGCTTTTGATCACATAAGAACTAAAGCTCCAACCTATGACATTAATTCTATCATTTGGTCTAAGTTCATCCCTCAAAAAATCTCCTTCTTTATCTGGCATGCCTCTAGGTCTCTCATTCATACTGATAATAAATAATCTAGTTGGGGTATGAACCTTATATCAAGATGTTATCTGTGTTTATGTGACTGTGAATCAGCTACGCACATTTTTTTCACCTGTAAGTGTGCTTTGGATGTCTGGAAGATTATTATGTCATTTTTTGGCATCTCTAACCTTCCAAACATCATATCCATAGATGTCATGTTGAAATATTGGAAAAGCAAATCTAGAAATACTGAAAATCGTGTTAGAAACTTTGTTCCAGTATTAGTCATATGGCATCTGTGGATAGAAAGGAACAATAGGAAGCATAGAAACACTAGTCGTCCATCCAAAACTCTTGTCTTGCAGGTGATTGAAGATCTTAGAAATCTAGGAAGAGCTAACCCTTTTTCTCAGAGACAATTCAAGGACGATGAGGATCTTTTTAAACATTGCATTAAACCTCCTAAGCATAAACATGTTCAATCAGTCTCCTGGGTAAGTCCTCCAGTAGGTAAGTTTAAGCTGAATGTTGATGGTAGTTTGAGAAATGGAAAGGGTGGCGGTGGTGGGATTCTTAGAGATGCTCAATGTAATGCTATATGGTATTTTGGTTTTCCTTCCCCTCACCATTCTATTGAACGTATAGAACTGTCTGCTCTCACCAAAGGTCTAGAAATTTGTAGTACTCATGGCATTAAACAAGTATCCATCGAAACTGATTCCAAGGTTATTTTAAGATGGTTATCATCCACTAGAGTGAGATGGGACATATGGCATGATATTTCATGGGCTAGAAAACTATTGCAAGAGACACAGAGTACCGTGTCTCCTATCTGGAGGGAAGGTAATCATGCTGTAGACTGGCTAGCTAAAAAAGCAAGAGATTCTCATACAAACTTTTTCTGTTGGTACAAATCTGATATGGAAATGGACTTCAATTTCATTCTTTAGAGAGATAAACATGGTTTATCGAATTTTAGAATTGTATAAGCTCTGTAAGGGGAGTAGTACTCCCTTATTTACTTTCTTCGTATGGTGCTTTAATGTAAGGGAATAATATTCCCTTGTTTTCTGTTTTATGCTTTACAGGTGCTATGTATCTATGGGGTAAGGCCTTATGTCCCCCCATTTTTGTACTTCTTTTCATCTAATAAAATTTGAGGCTGGCATCCTCCCCCGTGAATGGGGTTTGCCAAAAAAAAAAAAAAAAAAAAAACCTAAACCCTAAACCAAAAAAATTCTAGAGAGAGAAAATCCTCTTCCTTCTCTCTAGAATTCCTAAACCTATACCGAAGTTTCTTTCACCTTCGGGGTTTTTCACCTCTTCGAGGTGGTTACTCCCTCATTTTTCATCTAAACCTTTCATGAAAAACACCTTTCGTTCATCAAAGTCTCTACAAGTTTGCATATTTTTATTTCTTAGATGTTTTCTGAAGCTTTACGTTTTTCTTCTCTTTTTAGCGTGTTTTTCTGTCTTTTCAAGAGTTAGGTCCTCCTTTTAAGGCTTTCATCCTTTTGTCCTTCTTGCTTGCTTTTTGAGGGGCTTAGGGAGATTTCTCTTTGCTGGTTCTCGGTTTTTTAGAGATAAAAAAGTCTAAGGAAAGAAAAAGAAGAAAGAAGAAGAAGAAGAAGCTCAAGCTCTTGCTGTTGTTGCTCTGCAAGCTCACGACCTAAAAGCGGCTAGTGTTTGACGGTGGTTTCTTGTGGCTATCTTTTCCTTTTTCTTTCATCCACTCCGAGAGGTACATCTTTTGCGTGGGGATATTGAGGATCTTGAACTCAGTCGGTGTTTTCAAAGTTTGAGTGTGCAGCACGGAAGCAAATTTCAACCAAAATTCCTCAGTATCACTAATGAGCCGAATACAGCTCAAGGAAATTCAATTGTTCAAATGCAAACAATTGTCACAGGAAATTGTATTAGAATATTTCTGTGTGTCTTTGTATTACATTCAGGGTAATATATATTGTAATAGCTAGTTAGTTACAGTAACAAATTACTCCTAAAAATGTATGATGGAATCTACCAACTAAGCAAGTTGGTTACACAGCATATTCTAGAAGCATTTTAACTAACTGAGCTAATATTGTGGGCTAAATAAAATAGCTACTGCCTACATGGACTTATTAAATGTGAGCCTTGCAAGGTGAGGCCCTTAACTTCTTAAGCCCATATGTTGATACCCGAATCCTTGCTTCAACCCGCACCATCCTTTGCTCCAACCCGCACCATCCTTAACCGACAGAACTTAATTTCAATTTAACCCGATAGGAGCTTTTGGGTTAATTTCAGTAGATCCTTCTTCCCTGCTTAACCCTATTGCAATACCCTCCCGATCAAAATCCCTTGCCCACAAGGGATTTGTAGGAAATCGCAGTACCATGTCTGTGTAAACTTCCCACGTAGCTTCATCAGCTCCTTTCCCTTTCCATAAGATGAGTACCATCGTGATTGCTTGATTTCCCCTTTTGGCCATCTTCCTTTGTAATATAGCGCAGGGCTCTAATTCGTCTGTTTGTTCCATGACAGGTATATCAAAGGATGCGTCTATGCGTGGACCATGGAAACGCTTGAGCTGGGAGACATGGAACATAGGGTACATCTTCGCCTCGAGAGGTAACCCTAATCGGTATGCAACTTCTCCAATTCGTGCTAATACCTTGTATGGTCCATAGTATTTAGCATGCAATTTATTGTACTTAGCTCGAATTGTACTGTGCTTGTATGGTTGTAATTTTAGCCACACTAAGTCCCCCACCTGGAAGACTCTGTCACTGCGATTCCTGTCTTCGAATTGTTGCATGCGTTGTTGTGCGCATCGAAGATGGAATTTGAGTAACTTCATGTGGTCCTCTCGGTTGGTTAACATTCGGTCCACAGCCTCCACCCTAGAATCGCCAGGGATATAGGGAATATTAAGTGGAGGAGCATACCCATAGAGGCTTTCAAATGGAGTCATCTTAGAGCTTGAGTGGAAATTGGTGTTGTACCACCACTCAGCCAATGAGAGAAATTGTGTCCATCGGTTAGGAGTCTCCCCTGTAACACACCGAAGATATGTTTCCACACACTTGTTGACCACCTCTGTCTGCCCATCCGTTTGTGGGTGGTAGGCAGTAGAAATGTTTAAGGCTACACCTTGGAGTTTAAAGAATTCTTGCCAAAAGGTGCTGATAAAAATTGGATCACGATCCGAAGTGATTGTTTATGGGCAACCATGTAATCTGTAAATCTGATCCAAAAAGACTTGTGCAATTGTAGATGCTGTATAGGGATGAGCAAGGGCTATGAAATGGCCATATTTGCTCAATCTGTCTACAACAACCATGATTACTTCTTTGCCATTGGATTTGGGCAATCCTTCAATGAAGTCCATACTTATGTCCTGCCAGCATTCATTAGGAATCTTTAGTGGGCTTAGTAATCATGTTGAAGCCACATTTTCATATTTGAAACGTTGACAAACAGTGCATTCACGCACAAATTGTCGAACATCCCTTTCAAGTCCTGACCAATAGAAAACAGTAGAGATCCTTTTGTAAGTTGCTTGGGCACCTGAGTGTCCTCCAAGTGATCCGTCATGATAGAGTTGTAGTAGCTTGGTCCTAAGAGTAGCAGAAGGACCCACCACCACCCTATTCTTGCGCCTCAGCATGGCATCCTTATAAGTGAAATGTCCTACTGTAGTCCCCTCCTGGAGTTGTTGGATCTTCTTTTTGTAATCAGCATCTAGTTCCCAGCTAGCCTTAATGTCCCCCAATAATTCTGGCACAAAAATTTGTACTGCCAATTGAGTGAGAATGGGTTTCCCTGCGAGAAAGAGTCAGCAGCAATGTTAGTAGCACCTGATTTATATACAATCTCATAGTCCATTCCTAACAACTTGGTCAACCATTTCTGTTGACTGGATGTCAACAATCGTTGCTCAAGTAGATACTTGAGACTTTGGTGATCCGTTCGGATCACAAAATGTCTTCCAAGGAGATAGTGTCTCCATTTCTCTATGGCATGAACCACGGCCATAAGTTCTTTCTCATAGACTGATAATCCCCTATGTTTAGGAGCCAAGGCTTTACTGATGAATGCAATAGGATGGTGATTGTAAAGACCCGACATACTCAATTCTCAAATTAAGCATACCAAGTCCCCAACCACGTATAACTCTTACGAATTATACGTAAGGTTGTCTTTAAGGAAGGCGTTTATGTTGAACATTGCTATTCAATTTTAGATTATGAAATCGTTTAATGAGATTCTGGCAACAACTGGATTTAACAGCGGAAATAAATTTTATAAAACAATTTTGAAATAAAGACAATTCAAACTTCCACTATTAAAAGTGGAAAAACTTTCATTTTGATAAATATTTACAAAAGCTTATTTACAAAAACATGGGCACTAACAAGCCCTTAAATGAAAACACAATTTATAAATAAATCCAGTCTTGATAAAACAAAGCAAAGAAGAAACAAAATACAAGTAAAATCTCGATCCTATCACACTTCACTCATTCTCCCATATCTTCATAATCGCCCAAAACCCGGGACAAACATCATCACATCAATCATCATCACCATCACCATCCTCAGCAACATCAACATCAACATCAACAACAATAATAAGAAAAACAACATCAATAACCTCCACATCATCATCAAGTCATCATCTCATCATCATCATCAACAACAACAATACCTGTAAAAAGAATAACAACAATAATAATGAGCCGGAGCCAAGTACACAGTAATACAATCACACACGGAGTGGCACACAAGCTTAACTAAATGCAATGCATCAATCAACAAGTTATTATATTTTCATTAAAATAAACAAATCAACAATGGAGCACTCACACTCCGGAACAAGCCAATGGAATTTGGGGTCCTGATAACAGCAGCTGCTCAGGGGTTGATATAGATAGACCGATATCTATATCTCCTATATCTAATCGATAAAGAATATTAATAGCATCATCTAGGGTTCACACTCCTTTATACACTCCACTTATCCCGGTCTATAATATCAATTAGTTCAACGGTCCCATACCCGTGAACTAAAACATATTATTTCCTCCCGAGCCTAAGTAAAGAATATACCGATACAGTTAACCCTATTAGCTACCCACTTAGCCAATAAAAGAAACCACCAT
Source organism: Combretum micranthum (assembly GCA_024138025.1). Lineage (NCBI taxonomy): Eukaryota > Viridiplantae > Streptophyta > Magnoliopsida > Myrtales > Combretaceae > Combretum > Combretum micranthum. Next base: position 637,834 of record JAMXBD010000733.1, on the reverse strand, counting down.
TGCATCATGGTGAACCATTGCATCATGGATTTGAGTCATTGCATCATGACAAAGGATTGCGCTAAGTGCCTAACTACCGTGCCATTGCATCATGACAAGTTGTCGCTCCCCGATCCGGATTCAACGACGTAAAACACAGCCAACACTCATCAATTATTAAGTCGTCTTTAAGTTCTTAATCCATTTAGGATGCCTATCCTATCAATCAACACGCAAGTTACTGCGTACCTTGAATATGAAATCCAAACAAAGTCTCAGAAGGAATTCCAGAAGATAAATCGGATATCCACTTCTGTTAAGGAAAGAGTTCGTATAAGAAACTAAACTAAACTAATCATCCACTTCATCAAAATCATATAAGAACTTAAGCTATTTATCAATCCATCTCAAACTCATTTTATTAAGTCCTATTTGATCAGACACTAATGTGGAACCCCACTATGGCTGCGAATATCGCCCCGCAAAAATATGGACAGTTCTCTTTTGTCTGTCAAAGAATTCTTTTCTCTTTGTTTATGGTCTTTTATCAACAAAAGCTTAATCAAGGCATTCATTCACAAAAACATCTATTTCTTAAGCAAACACACATTTGAAACAACATATTCCCCATATTATTCAAATATCGTCCTAATTCATTCATCTAAGCTAATTAATAGCTATTAACCCATTTTAGCTTAACATTAACCAAATTGATTGGAATTAGTCATTTGATTCATTTACTAAGTCAAGTTGATTAAACATAGACAATCTAATTCATTTTAGCTTAGTAAAGTTCATTAAGTCAAATTGGACTTAGATTAATTACTAATTCATTATATATCTAAGATCTAGTCACTTAATCCTAAGTTAGCTTAAACCTAGCCAAATTCATCAAATTTAATCAATCTAATCCATTTTAGTTCATTCAAGTTCATTTAGTCAAGTTGAACTTAGATTTGTTAACTAAGTTCATTTTATAACTAACTTCTAGATTTAATCTAATTATTTGTTAAATCTATAAATCTACTTAACCCATGTTTAATTACATGAATTAATTCACTTAACACATCAAATATCACTCATCTATCTCATTTTAGCTCAAAAAGATCCATTTCTTAAGCAAAAACACATTTAACAAACAAAAACAAGTTTTAACTTTGTTTTGGAAAGTGTTGTAGCTGGAAAGAATCAAAATTCAAGCATCGATACTTTTCGAATTTGTAAAAACTCAAAACATAAAAATTATATATCTCTTTTTAAGCTTTCCAACGCAACTTGAATCACCTCAATCGGAGGTTGTATGAAAAAGTTATGACTAATTTACAAGACAGTGTCGCAACAGGGAAAACTATCCGAGAGCGAAACGCCCTAGCAAATGGGGCCGTTTGGGAGACCGTTTGCACTCAGGGAAAATGAAATTTTTGATCCAAGAGCGCAACACCCTTGCAAACGGGGCCGTTTGCGAGGCCGTTTGCTCCAAACACCCCCCCCCCCCCCCCCCCCCCAAACGAGGCCGTTTGCACCAGCATTTGTCAGATTTCGCGAATTCCTTGTTTCAAACACGAATTTTACAAAATTTTTACACTTCAAACCTTCTCCAAAACACTTTCCAACCATCATACTACACCCTACATCCATTCTAACATCCTCAAACATGCATAAACTTCACATTCACCACATCAAACATCTCAAACTTCATCAACCTCCATAACCACTATTCATCATCTTCTTCCTCCTTCAAACCCAACTTCCATCAACCATGAAAGCAACAAATACATATATAAACAACACTCTCAACCCAATTCAACATCAATTAATTAATTACAAATGTAAACAACAAAGATAACAAGAAAATAACAACTTATCTCTTTAGAACACTTGCACACTTGAGCTTTCTTTACATTTCTAACTTGTTTTCCTTCATCTAACTTCTCTCATAGCTTTGATTCATCCTCTAGTTGGCTTTGATCTTGAGATTCAAGTGTTAAATTTGGAGAAAGAAAGAAAGAAAGAAAGAAAAAGAAGAAGAAGAAGAAGAAGAAGAAGAAAAGAAACGTAAAGAAATGAAAGGGGAAAGGCAAAGGCAGCAAAAGTCAATAAAAGAAAAGGGAAGGATAAAACTAACTTTATATAAAATAGAAATAGGATATAGTTTTAGAACTATCAGATCAATATCTATAGTTCTAGAAGTATTTAAAAGTTTGTTTCGAAACCAATATGTTAGAAATTAAGAACTTGTAATAAGAACTTAATTTGAGAATTTATTTTAGATAAAAGATATTTAATTTGAGTTCGGGTTTAAGAACTGATATTTTTATTCAAGCAAATGAACTCAAATTTTACTGAGATTTAGGAATTAGTGTTTAGGCTATGAATCAATGATTTAGGAATTCTCTAAACACTTTGATGACATGTTTAGGGAATTTGAAACTCAAATCTCAATTAATAGCTAATTAAATTATATCAACTTGTCTAATTAAATCCTATAATTCATTTAATTCATTCAAATCTATCTAAACCTAATTTCTAATATATGTGAAGGTTTGGGGTATTTCAGTGATCTTGCATTAGGACTGCACCTATGCCTTCTCCACTTGCATCGGCCTCAATCACAAAGACCTAGAGTAGTCAAGAAGACTAAGAACAGGAGCTTCGATTAAGGCCTTTTTAAGGTGATCAAAAGCAGATTGAGCCTCTAGAGACCATTTGAATTGGTCTTTTTCAAGAAGCTGAGTCAATGGTCGAGCTATCTGTCCAAAACCTTGGATAAATCTTCGACAATAACCGGCTAGACCCAGAAACCCATGCAGCTGTCTCAAATTCTTGGGAATGGGCCACTGTGCTACAGCTTCCACCTTCTTAGGATCCTTAGCAACTCCATTAGCATTTATAATATGTCCAAGATAATCAATCTGCTGGACACAAAAAACGCATTTGGATCTTTTAAGGAATAGACATTCTTTTCTCAGTATTTCAAACACCATCCTCAAGTGCTTAACATGGGACTCCTCACTAGTGTTGTACACTAGAATGTCGTCAAAAAATACCAAAACAAACTTCCTCATGTAAGGCCTAAAAATCTCATTCATAAGGCCTTGAAAGGTGGATGGTGCATTAGTCAACCCAAAGGGCATGACTAAAAATTCGTAGTGGCCTTCATGGGTGCGAAATGCTGTTTTGTAAACATCGTTTGGTTGCATCAATATCTAATGGTAACCAGAACGAAGGTCCAGTTTGCTAAAATGTGTTGCACCAAACAGTTCATCAAACAGATCATCTATTATAGGTATAGGGAAGCGATCTTTAACTGTGAGTTTGTTCAAATCCCTATAATCCACACACATGCGCCACGTGTTATCCTTTTTCTTCACCAATACCACTGGTGAAGTAAAAGGGCTGTGACTAGGTCTGATTATTCCACTGCTTAGCATCTCCTTCACCATTTCCTCTAAGACGGATTTTTGTAAAGCTGAGTAACGATAGGGTCTCAGATTTACCGGTGCTGCTCCTTCATGAAGGTGAATGTGGTGGTTACATTTCCTGTTGGGTGGTAACCCATGTGGATCATCAAACAAGGAATGAAATTCTTCTAACAAGTCCAGAATTGATGGTGGTAATTTTTCTTCAGAATTCTGTTAGGAAACCTTGGTTTCCACCACCATCCAGCACTGCATCTCAACTGGGCTAGTGGTGTTATTCAGCAATTGAGCTAAGTTGTGCCCTGTTATATTGCTTATTTTCTCACGTTCTCCCATTAGGACACACCACTGATTTTTCCACTCAAATTCCATTCGTTGTTGTTGGAAATTCCATTGGACGGTTCCTAGTCTGGATAACCAGGGCATCCCCAGTATCAAGTCACAAGAACTCAGACTTAAGGTGTAGAAATCCGACTCAAATTCCAACTAAATTTCTGAACTGTACTCTTACTAAACAGCTTGGATCCATCTGCTAAAATCACAGCAATTGGATCAACCTTCGTTAGAGTACAATTGATTCCCAATGCCAATCGTTCATCAATGAAATTGGAAGAACTGCCCGTATCTACCAAGACATTCAAAATTCTATTATTGTAATATCCTTTGATCCGCATACTATGTTCATGCGCTCCTCCTACTCCCTTTACTGCACATAGGGTCAGTTGTGCTAACTGTGTCTCCAATTCGTCAATTTCATTCATCTCCTCCTCTACATTCTCTCCATCCTCAGGATGAATCACCAGCATATTCAATCTTTTACTCTTACAGCGATGGCCCGAACCAAATGGTTTGTCACACCAAAAACAGAGTTTTTTGCGTCTTTTTTCCTCAAGTTCCTCAGGAGTTAACCTTCTAGTGTTTCTGTTTCCTTGGTGAAAACTATTCTGGTTAGTGTTTGGAAGGGCAGTGTTTAGGCTTGGGGTTGGTTTAGTGTTTAAGTTTGGAGTAGGTCGAGTCTGAGGGGATGTGTATGTGTTATGGTAAAGAATGGAGTATTTAGGGGTGTAAGTTGAATTGTTTGTGGATTTATATGTCTTAAGGTTTTGTTTGGACGAGATTAAGGTGGCTTCTTGCAACTTAGCCAAAGTATAAGCCTGAGTGAGGGTTTTTGGCTGGAACATACGGATAGGATATTGGATTACTGGTTTAAGACCACACAAGTAACAGCTAACTAAGTTTGACTCAGACAATTGAACTTGAGTTGATAGGTGCATAAATTCGTCATTATAGTCCTGTAATGAACCATTTTGCTATAAATTTTTTAATTCTGACATTGGATCCTCAAACCCACGTTCGTTGAATCGTGCATTCAAAGATTGAATTAGTTCTTCCCAAGTTACTGGACTCACTTCCTTCCTAGCCTTAACATAAGCATTATACCACTCAAAAGGCTTGTCACTCAAATGCATTGATGCAATTTTTACCTTAAAATCCTCTGGGGTTTCATCTAAGGTAAAAAATTGTTCAGTCCTAGCAACCCAACTCCTAAATCCATCCCCATTAAAGGTTGGAAATTCTATCTTAGTACTCTTAGTAGGCATTTGATAATTACAAAGAGTGTTTGTATTGTTACCTTTAACTTCCACCGAGGATGATTCCGCACTATCACTTCGGATGGGCTGTTGTTCCATTAGTGGAGATTTTCCTTGATGTGTTGCCTGAGCGTATCAATTGCTTGATTTTGCTTCTCAATGATAGCTTGCTGTTTTTGCAGGGTTTCAGAAAACCATTTGATCCACGTATCTTGTTTCTCGGACTGCTCCTGGATGAATTTCTCCTGTTTCTCGATCTATTCCTTCACTATTCCTCTCACAGATTCTTCCACGCGTTTGGATTCTCTAGTTTCCATGGCTGTTTCCAGCTCTGATACTAATTGCAGCACGGAAGCAAATTTCAACCAAAATTCCTCAGTATCACTAATGACCGAATACGGCTCAAGAAATTCAATTGTTCGAATGCAAACAATTGTCAGAGGGAATTGTATTAGAATATTTCTGTGTGTCTTTGTATTACATTCAAGGTAATATATATTGTAATAGCTAGTTAGTTACAGTAACAAATTACTCCTAAAAATGTATGATGGAATCTGCCAACTAAGCAAGTTGGTTACACAGCATATTCTAGAAGCATTTTAACTAACTGAGCTAATATTGTGGGCTAAATAAAATAGCTACTGCCTACATGGACTTATTAAATGTGAGCCTTGCAAGGTGAGGCCCTTAACTTCTTAAGCCCATATGTTGATACCCGAATCCTTGCTTCAACCCACACCATCCTTTGCTCCAACCCGCACCATCCTTTACCGACAGAACTTAATTTCATTTTAACCCGATAGGAGCTTTTGGGTTAATTTCAGTAGATCCTTCTTCCCCGCTTAACCCTATTGCAAAGTGGTGCTGCTCCTCGTCATTTTTAAACTCAAAGTTTGAAGTGTGGTGGTTGTGCGCTTCTATCCCTACCGGCTGTTCTAAGTTACAAAAGTTCTCCCCACGGTGGTCTGCATCTGCTGGTAGCTCCTTTTTTGCGATCAGGAAGGAGGTCTTCACGTGAAAGGAGGAGCTACTGTGCAACGAGTTTGACTGTCACGAGTTGGCAAAAGAAATTTCCTTTTTTGGTAGCCAACAACCCGCTGTTGCAAGCCACCGAAGAAACGTCACTGTCTGATTTCCTCGTACCGATATAGCTGTTCTGTCCTTGCTTCAGGTCAAACTTTTTGTTTGTTTTTTAAATTTCCTTTTCCCTTGTTTCTGTGCACGGGATTGTTGGTTTGTGGTCCTTTCTTGGACTCTTGTGGATTTCTTTTTTCTACCAGATTCTTGGTGTGGGCCATTGGGAATTGTGGTGAGCTGGACTAACGGTTTCTTTGGCTGCTGGGATCTGGACTTGAAGCGGGTTATATTCCTTGGGCTGGTTTATTTTCTTTGATCTCGGTGGGGGCCCTCTTTTGGGGAGTGAGTTTTTTCATCAGGCTTTTAGTAGTGCTCTACTGATCAGTTACCAATCCATGTGGCTTGTCTGATTCGGCCTTAGTGGATTTGTCTGGCTGTTGGTTGTGGTTTGTCCTATCTGTTGGTGGCTTTTACCTTTGAGTTGGACGTGGATTTGTCTGGCTGTTTGTGGATTTGTCCTATCTGTTGGTGGATTTTCTTTCTATCCTTTGGTGTGGACCTCTAGGATTTCTAGACGAGGCTTCTTCCTAAGTTCCGAATCCTCTGCTGCTTGAGTTAATTTTTTGACGTGGCCCAGCTTTTTTTAAGCGTGTGGGTTGGTTGGTTGTAGGCTGGGCCTTTTCTCTCATATTTTGTATGCTTCACCGCCAGCTTCTTCATTACGTTCTTACGTCAGCTAATAGTGGACTTCCTGGTACAGCTAGTTGCCTTAAAGTGGAACTACTAGGCTTTTGCAGCAGGTTGGTTTCAACATCACAGCCTGGGCACCTATGCTGCAGGGATATCCGAATCATAGTATTTATTTGTTGATGTAATTATAGCTGCACAAAAAAAAAAAAAAAAGAAAAGAGGAAAATTGGCTTTCGTGGTGGTATTGTCTATTCTATCTACGGTTGAATGGCCTCTTCATCAACAAAAGATGCACCAACGACAGTGGTGCAAAATCAAGGGGTTAATAATGAGGTTTCACTAAGGAGTTTTAAGAAATCATTTGTTGATGTTGTTAGTGCACCAATTCCTCCTAAAGATGCTATTCTTGGAATTAAAGCTCCAACTATATACAACGGAAAACCAGCAGTGATCATCAATTCGGAAGAACATAACAAATTGTGTGCTCCTTTAAAATATGCCCTAATTGGCTCATTCTCCTACCCAAGACCTCCTCTACAGGAGATAAAAAGATTTTTTGCTGCCAAAGGTCTTAAATGAGAGATACACATTGGTCTTTTAAATCAAAGACAGGTTCTCATACGCCCCACTATGCAAGATGATTACACACGGTTATGGGAAAGGAAGACATGGACCATAAATTCATCAATCATGAGAATCATCAAATGGTCTTCTCAATCCTATACATTAAAGGAATCTCCAATAGCCCCGGTATGGATTGCTCTACCAAAACTTCCTATTCATTTTTTTGATAAATCCATGTTGTTTGCTATTGCTTCTGCTATTGGAACTCCTTTAAAGTTAGATGAGCCAACTGCAAACCTATCTAGGCCTTCAGTAGCAAGGATTTTAATAGAATTAGAAGTCTCCAAAAAAAAATTTAATGAGATATGGCTAGGTGTTGAGAAGGAGGGTTTTTATCAGCCAATTGTGTATGAGAATATCCCTCACTACTGTTCTAAATGCTTTAAAATGGGACATTCTCTTGAAAAATGTAGGACTTTTCCTATTGATCAACAACAATTGGCTGATAAAAATATACCACTCCCAAAAGAAAATGTCACAAAACCAATCATTGTTGATAAACCCAAACAAACAAAGAAAATTTATATACCAAAAAAGGATCTTATCAACAATGATAAAGGAAAGGAAAAAGTTTCTTCTCTTGAAATTGTGCCTTCAAGTCCTACACAAGATGCAGATTCTCCAAAAGAAGCTCAATTACAAATGAAGGCGACATACAACAAAGATCCATCTCCAGGTACGCCTCCCCCTCTTCCTTTTTCTCCTCTAACTACATGTGTGTTAAATGTACAGGATTCTCCTCCTAGCCTCATGGTTGGAGGTATTGAAGAGGATATCTTATCCACTCCTAAAAGGCTTATAGAAGAAGAAGAATCTGACCCTACAGCTTTAGTCTATAGTAGTCAACATTCTTCTAAAGAAGAATCAAAGGAGGATTATGAGAATGATATAGAGTCTCATGACTCGGCTTTAGACATAGAGGACTCAGACTTTGAACCTATTCCACACAAAGGAAAATCCCGAGATGACTCTTTTCTACTAGGTAGAAAAGACAAACCCTTTGCCCATGATCCAGGTAGGTCATCATGTCCCTCCTCTCCTTATGCTACTAGGGCACATAGCAACATTTTGTTTGGTGCCCTTTTTGAAGATTACCCATGAAAGTGATTTTTTGGAATATTAGGAGTATAGTTAATGGTAGATCAATAAAAAGGCTTAAAAGGCTTATTAAAACTCATAGAATTCAACTTCTCATGATAGCTGAACTAATGACTAATTCTGAGAAAATTAAAAACATAGCTAGAAAGTTAAATTTTAAGAATTTTTCTTTTAATAAAAATTCTAAAACCTGGATCTTTTGGCATGATTGTCTCAATTGTTCCATCATTATTAATCATGAACAATACATGCATCTTCAATGTAGTGTGTCCAATGGCTCCTTTTCTTTCAATGTTACTATGGTTTATGCTAAGTGTAACAGATCCCTTAGACAATTGCTATGGGATAGTTTTAGAGACATTAATAGTCACATCAAAGGTCCATGGCTTGTTGTGGGGGACTTTAACACTGTTCTGTCTCTACATGAAAGATCTGGAGGTAACTCTTACTCTACACAATCTATTCTTGATTTTCAGTCTGCTTTATATGATTGTAGTCTATCTGATGCTGGCTATGGAGGGAATGATTATACTTGGTCTAATAAGAAAGTTAAAGTTAGATTAGATAGAAGCCTTAATTAATGCTGATTGGATTTCTAATTTAGACCCGATTAAAGTTAAGCATCTAAACAAACTTGTTCCGATCATTGCCCCCTTCTCCTTAGTTATGATAAAAAGAAGGAGAACCACACCTCTAAGTTTAAATTTCAAAATATGTGGACTTGTCACTCTTCTTTTCTATCAGTGGTTGAAAACCCTTGGAAAAGGGATTGCAATGTATCTGGCCTCCTTAATTTTCAATTAAAGCTCACCACTTCTCTTAAGGCATGGAATAAAAAGATCTTTGGCAATGTTCATAAAAATCCAAATGTTAAGGAGAGTGTGGTTACTGAGCTAGAAAAGCTTTTTGATGCATCTAATGATCATGATATCTATGTTAGACTGCAAAATGCCAAAAACGAACTCATGGATTTAATTGATCAGGGAAACTTATTTGGAAACAAAAATCTAAGGTCAAATGGCTTAAAGATAGGGATAGGAACACTAAATATTATCATGCAATTGTTAAAGAAAGAAGAAAGAGAAACATGACAAGTAAAATCAAAGTTGTGGATGGTAACTGGATTGAAGGAGATGATCTAGGATACTCTGCATCTTTTTTTCAAGATCTTTTGAATAAGGATTCCCAGGTAAAGCCCTTTTCTCCACCTGAGTGGTTAAAACAAGCCATCTCCCCTATGGATAACTCCTTTCTTATCTCTACTCCATCTTTTGAGGAGGTAAAGAATATTATCAATGATTTGGCAAATGATTCAAAACCAGGCTCAGTGGGTTTGGAAGCCTTTTTTATAAAACCTGTTAGCATATTAGGACAAGACTTTTGCAAAGCAGTTATTGAATTTTTTGAAGGCTTACCTCTTCCAAGGTTTTACACAGCAGCCTCCATTGTTCTGATCCCCAAAAATAATAACCCCCTGTCTTGGAAGGATTTCAGGCCTATTAGCTTGTGTAACACTTCTGCAAAAATTTTCTCAAAAATTCTTACTTCTAGGCTTAGTGAAATCCTTCCTAAAGCCATAACCTTTAATCAAACGGGTTTTGTAAAGGGCAAAATCATCATTGATAATATTCTTCTAGCTCAGGAGCTTTTGTATGATCTGGATTACAAGATTAGAGTAGGGAACCTAGTTATGAAATTAGATAAGGAAAAGGCTTATGATAGGCTAGATTGGAAGTTCCTCTTTTCTATGCTAGATTGCCTTGGTTTCCACTGGAAGTTTACTTATATGGTGAAAAGAATTATGTGTAATAGCTGGTTCTCTGTTATTGTCAATGGAAAGGGCTTTGGTTTTTTCAATTCATCTAAAGGCCTTCGCCAGGGAGACCCCCTTTTTCCTGCTCTTTTCATCCTTGCTTCTGAATATTTATCTCAAGGTTTGAACCATTACTACTCTACTTATCCGTCGATCAGATACAAGACCAAGGCACCCTCTCCGATTTCTCACCTTTGCTTTGCCGATGACTGTATCTTTTTCTAAATGGTGCTAAATCCTCTGTCAAAAGGGTTCTTGGCTTTTTATCTCAATATGAGTCTATATCCGGGCAAAAAATCAATTGTCAAAAGAGCTCTCATGTTTTACCCAGGAATTCTAAGTCTTCTAGGAAACGCTCTATTAAGAATCTTACCGGTATGGAAGCTCTCCAACCATGGTTCTTTCTCTCTTGCCAGTGCTTTTGATCACATAAGAACTAAAGCTCCAACCTATGACATTAATTCTATCATTTGGTCTAAGTTCATCCCTCAAAAAATCTCTTTCTTTATCTGGCGTGCCTCTAGGTCTCTCATTCATACTGATAATAAACAATCTAGTTGGGGTATGAACCTTGTATCAAGATGTTATCTGTGTTTATGTGACTGTGAATCAGCTATGCACATTTTTTTCACCTGTAAGTATGCTTTGGATGACTGGAAGATTACTATGTCATTTTTTGGCATCTTTAACCTTCCAAACATCTTATCCGTAGATTTCATGTTGAAATTCTGGCAAAACAAATCTGAAATATTGAAAATCATGTTAGAAACTTTGTTCCAGTATTAGTCATATGGCATCTATGGATAGAAAGGAACAATAGGAAGCATAGAAACACTAGTCGTCTACCCAAAACTCTTGTCTGGCAGGTGATTGAAGATCTTAGAAATCTAGGAAGAGCTAACCCTTTTTCTTAGAGACAAGTCAAGGATGATGAGGATCTTTTTAGACACTGCATCAAACCTCCTAAACCTAAACATGTTCAATCAGTCTCCTGGCTAAGTCCTCCAGTAGGTAAGTTTAAGCTTAATGTTGATGGTAGTTTGAGAAATGGAAAGGGTTGCGGTGGTGGGATTCTTAGAGATGCTCAAGGTAATGCTATATGGTATTTTGGTTTTCCTTCCCCTCACCATTCTATTGAAAGTATAGAACTGTCTGCTCTCATCAGAGGTCTAGAATTTTGTAATGCTTATGGCATTAAACAGGTGTCCATTGAAACCGATTCCAAGGTTATCTCAAGATGGTTATCATCTACTAGAGTGAGATGGGACATATGGCATGATATTTCATGGGCTAGAAAACTATTGCAAGAGACGCAGAGTACCGTGTCTCATATCTGGAGGGAAGGTAATCATGCTGCAGATTGGCTAGCTAAAAAAGCAAGAGATTCTCAAACAACCTTTTTCTGTTGGTACAAATCTAACATGGAAATGGACTTCAATTTTATTCTTTGGAGAGATAAACATGGTTTATCGGATTTTAGAATTGTATAAGCTTTATAAGGGGATTAGTACTCCCTTATTTATTTCCTTTGCATGGTGCTTTAATGTAAGGGGAATAGTATTCCCTTGTTTACTTTTTTATGCTCTATAGGTGCTATGTATCTATAGGGTAAGGCCTTATGTCCCCTCCATCCTTGTACTTCTTTTTCATCTAATTAAATTTGAGGCTGGCATCCTCCCCTCGTGAATAAGGTTTGCCAATAAAAAAAAAATAACCTAAACCCTAAACCTTAACCCCAAACCCTAAACCCTAAAACCCTGAAACCCTAAACCCTAAACCCTAAAACCCTAAACCCTAAACCTTTAACCCTAAACCACGCGAACTTTTCTTTCGGGTGAGGCTATTTTCAGTTCTCAGTTACCTCCTTCATTTACATCACGTAGCTTGTGGCTTTACGTGGTTGCCTTGCTTCACGTAGGCCATCTTTGGAGTTCCTTTTGTGAGCAAGTGTGATTGTTGATCACGTGGAGGGACAATTCTCTGGAAGAGCAAGGGCTGGGTTTCCCTTTGTTGTACTTGGAAGGACTGGAATTTTGGTGCTGAGGCTGTTGTGCTATTCCGAATCTTGGCCTTTCTTTTTTTATCTGCTTATTCCTGCTTAGAAAAAAAAAAAGAGAGAAAAAAAAACAAAAAAAGGAGAAAAAAAAGAAAAAAAGAAAAGAAATGGCTACTTCATCAACTAAAGACGCACCAACGACAGTGGTGCAAAATCAAGGGGTTAATAATGAGGTTTCACCAAGGAGTTTCAAGAAATCATTTGCTGCTGTGGTTTGCGCACTAATTCCTCCTAAAGATGCTATTCTTGGAGTTAGAGCTCCAACTACATACAATGGAAAGCCAGCAGTGATCCTCAATTGGGAAGAACGTAACAAATTGTGTGCTCCTTTAAAATATGCTCTAATTGGCTCATTCTCCTACTCAAGACCTCCTCTACAGGAGATAAAAAATTTTTTTGCTGCCAAGGGTCTTAAAGGAGAGATACACATTGGTCTTTTAAATCAAAGACAGGTTCTTATACGCCCCACTATGCAAGATGATTGCACACGATTATGGGAAAGGAAGACATGGACCATAAATTTGTCAATCATGAGAATCATCAAATGGCCTTCTCAATCCCATACATTAAAGGAATCTCCAATAGCCCCGGTATGGATTGCTCTACCAAAACTTCATGATCATTTTTTTAATAAATCCATGTTGTTTGCTATTGCTTCTGCAATTGGAACTCCTTTAAAGTTAGATGAGCCAACTGTAAACCTATCCAGGCCTTCAGTAGCAAGGATTTTAATAAAATTAGATGTCTCCAAACAAACATCTAATGAGATATGGCTAGGTGTTGAGAAGGATGGTTTTTATCAGCCAATTATGTATGAGAATATCCTCACTATTGTTCTAAATGCTTTAAAATGGGACATTCTCTTGAAAAATGTAGGACTTTTCCTATTGATCAACAACAATTGGCTGATAAAAATATACCACTCCCAAAAGAAAATGTCACAAAACCAATCATTGTTGATAAACCCAAACAAACAAAGCAAATTTATATACCAAAAAAGGATCTTATCAACAATGATAAAGGAAAGGAAAAAGTTTCTTCTCTTGAAATTGTGCCTCCAAGTCCTACACAAGATGCAGATTCTCCAAAAGAAGATCAATTACAAATGAAGGCGACTTACAACAAAGATCCATCTCCAGGTACTCCTCCCCCTCTTCCTTTTTCTCCTCTAACTACCTGTGTGTTAAATGTAGAGGATTCTCCTCCTAGCCTCATGGTTGGAGGTATTGAAGAGGATATCTTATCCACTCCTAAAAGGCTTATAGAAGAAGAAGAATCTGACCCTACAACTTTAGTCTACAGTAGTCAACATTCTTCTAAAGAAGAATCAAAGGAGGATTATAAGAATGATATAGAGTCTCATGACTCGGCTTTAGACATAGAGGACTCAGACTTTGAACCTATCCCACACAAAGGAAAATCCTGAGATGACTCTTTTCTACTAGGTAGAAAAGACAAACCCTTTGCCTATGATCCAGGTTGGTCATCATGTCCCTCCTCTCCTTATGCTACTAGGGCACATAGCAACATTTTGTTTGGTGCCCTTTTTGAAGATTCCCGATGAAAGCGATTTTTTGGAATATTAGAGGTATAGTTAATGGTAGATCAATAAAAAGGCTTAAAAGGCTTATTAAAACTCATAGAATTCAACTTCTCATGATAGCTGAACCTATGACTAATTCTGAGAAAATTGAAAACATAGCTAGAAAGTTAAATTTTAAGAATTTTTCTTTTAATAAAAATTCTAAAATCTGGATCTTTTGACATGATTGTGTCAATTGCTCTATCATTATTAATCATGAACAATACATGCATCTTCAATGTAGTGTGTCCAATGGCTCCTTTTCTTTCAATGTTACTGTGGTTTATGCTAAGTGTAACAAATCCCTCAGACAATTGCTATGGGATGGTCTTAGAGACATTAATAGTCACATCAAAGGTCTATGGCTTGTTGTGGGGGACTTTAACACTGTTCTGTCTCTACATGAAAGATCTGGAGGTAACTCTTACTCTACACAATCTATTCTTGATTTTCAGTCTGCTTTATATGATTGTAGCCTATCTGATGCTAGCTATGTAAGGAGTGATTATACTTGGTCTAATAAGAAAGTTCATGTTAGATTAGATAGAGCCTTAATGAATGCTGATTGGATTTCTGATTTAGACCCGATTAAAGTTGAGCATCTAAATAGAACTTGTTCCGATCATTGCCCCCATCTTTTTAGTTATGATAAAAAGAAGGAGAACCACACCTCTAAGTTTAAATTTCAAAATATGCGGACTTGTCACCCTTCTTTTCTATCAGTGGTTGAAAACTCTTGGAAAGCGGATTGCAATGTATCTGGCCTCCTTAATTTTGAATTAAAGCTCACCAGGTTAAAATCTTCTCTTAAGGCATGGAATAAAAAGATCTTTGGTAATGTTCATAAAAATCTAAATGCTAAGGAGAGTGAGGTTACTGAGCTAGAAAAGCTTTTTGATGCATCTAATGATCATGATATCTATGTTAGACTGCAAAATGCCAAAAAAGAACTCATGGAATTAATTGATCAGGAGAACTTATTCTGGCAACAAAAATCTAAGGTCAAATGGCTTAAAATGGGGATAGGAACATTAAATACAATCATGCAATTGTTAAAGAAAGAAGAAAGAGAAACATGATAAGTAAAATCAAAGATGTGGACGGTAACTGGATAGAAGGAGATGATTTAGGATATTCTGCATCCTCTTTTTTTCAAGATCTTTTGAATAAGGATTCCCAGGTGAAGCCCTTTTCTCAACCTCAGTGGTTAAAACAAGCTATCTCCCCTATGGACAACTCATTTCTAATCTCTACTCCATCTTTTGAGGAGGTGAAGAATATTATCAATGATTTGGCAAATGACTCGGAACCAGGCCCTGATGGGTTTGGAGGCCTTTTTTATAAAACCTGTTGGCACATTATTGGACAGTTTTAAAGCGGTTATTGAATTTTTTGAAGGCTTACCTCTTCCAAGGTTTTACACAGCAGCCTCCATTGTTCTAATCCCTAAAAATAATAACCCTCAGTCTTGGAAGGATTTCAGGCCTATTAGCTTGTGTAACACTTCTGCAAAAATTTTCTCAAAAATTCTTACTTCTAAGCTTAGTGAAATCCTTCCTATAGCCATAACCTTTAATCATACAGGTTTTGTAAAGGGCAGAAAGATCATTGATAATATTCTTCTAGCCCAAGAGCTTTTATATGATATGGATTACAATATTAAAGGAGGGAACCTAGTTATGAAACTAGACATGGAAAAAGCTTATGATAGGTTAGACTGGAACTTCCTCTTTTCTATGCTAGATTGCCTTGGTTTTCACTGGAAGTTTACTTATATGGTGAAAAGAATTATGTGTAATAGTTGGTTCTCTGTTATTGTCAATGGAAAGGGCTTTGGTTTTTTCAACTCATCTAGAGGCCTTCACCAGGGGGACCCTCTTTCTCCTGCTCTTTTCATCCTTGCATCTGAATATTTATCTCAAGGATTGAATCATTACTTCTCTACTTGTCCTTCCATCAGATACAAGACCAAAGCACCCTCTTGGATTTCTCACCTTTGCTGTGCAGATGACTGCATCCTTTTTCTAAATGGTGCTAAATCCTCTGTCAAAAGGGTTCTTGGCTTTCTATCTCAATATGAGTCTATATCCAGGCAAAAAATCAATTGTCAAAACAGCTCCCTTGTTTTCCCTAGGAAATCTAAGTCCTCTAGGAAACGCCCTTAACTTATTTAGGGTCTCCTCTTTCTCTGGGTTGGCGTGACTACCAAAGCTTCAATGATTTGTTTCATAAAGTGTCCCATCATCTCCAAAACTGGGCTAATCTTTGGCTCTCTGGTGGGGGTAAAATTGTTCTCATTAAAAGTATTTTATCTTCATTACCCCTATATCTCATTCAGTCTGTTCAACCCCCTAAATGGGTCATTAAAAAACTGGAGAGCATGTTTGCTAATTTCTTATGGGGGGATTCCTCTACTTTTAGGGCTACTCATTGGTCTTCTTGGGCTAACCTTTGCTTCCCTATTGAAGAAGGTGGTGTGGGTTTTCATGCTTTAATTGATGTCTCCAAATCCTTTGAAATCAAATTATGGTGGCGTTTCCGTAATGAATCTTCTCTCTTATCTCAATTTTTGCATTCTAAATACTTGGAGAACACCCACCCTAACCATGCTTCAATCACTCATAATTCTACTCCCCTTTGGAAAAGGCTTCTTAGGGCTAGAGACTTAGCTGAACCTTTTATCTTCTTTGGTTCTGGGAAAGGTGATATCAATTTTTGGTATGACACTTGGCCTCAGTCCGGGTTTCTTGCCAACCACGGTTCCCATCATCATTCCAAGTTGTTGGTCAAAGATTTGTGGCAAAATAATGCTTGGGATGTGAACCTTGTGGCAAAATAATGCTTGGGATGTGAACCTATGACATTAATTCTATCATTTGGTCTAAGTTCATCGCTCAAAAAATCTCCTTCTTTATCTGGCGTGCCTCTAGGTCTCTCATTCATACTGATAATAAACAATCTAGTTGGGGTATGAACCTTGTTTCAAGATGTTATCTGTGTCTATGTTACTGTGAATCAGCTATGCACATTTTTTTCACCTGTAAGTATGCTTTGGATGTCTGGAAGATTATTATGTCATTTTTTGGCATCTTTAACCTTCCAAACATCATATCCATAGATGTCATGTTGAAATTTTGGAAAAGCAAATCTGGAAATATTGAAAATCATGTTAGAAACCTTGTTACAGTATTAGTCATATGGCATCTATGGATAGAAAGGAACAATAGGAAGCATAGAAACACTAGTCGTCCACCCAAAACTCTTGTCTTCTAGGTGATTGAAGATCTTAGAAATTTAGGAAGGGCTAACCTTTTTTCTCAGAGACAAGTCAAAGACGATAAGGATCTTTTCAGACTCTGCATTAAACCTCCTAAACATAAACATGTTCAATCAGTCTCCTGGCTAAGTCCTCCAGTAGGTAAGTCTAAGCTAAATGTTGATGGTAGTTTGAGAAATGGAAAGGGTGGTGGTGGAGGGATTCTTAGAGATGCTCAAGGTAATGCTATATGATGTTTTGGTTTTCCTTCCCCTCACCATTCTATTGAAAGTATAGAACTGCCTGCTCTCACCAAAGGTCTAGAATTTTGTGGTGCTTATGGCTTTAAACAGGTGTCCATCAAAACCGATTCCAAGGTTATCTCAAGATGGTTATCATCCACTAGAGTGAGATGGGACATATGGCATGATATTTCATGGGCTAGAAAACTGTTGCAAGAGACGCAGAGTACCGTGTCTCATATATGGTGGGAAGGTAATCATGCGGCAGATTGGCTAGCTATAAAAGCAAGAGATTCTCAGACAGCCTTTTTTTGTTGGTGCAAATCTGTTATGGAAACGGACTTCAATTATATTCTTTGGAGAGATAAAAATGGTTTATCTGATTTTAGAATTGTATAAGCTATGTAAGGAGAGTAGTACTCCCTTATTTACTTCCTTCGCATGGTGCTTTAATGTAAGGGGAATAGTATTACCTGTTTACTTTTTATGCTCTACAGGTGCTTTGTATCTACGGTAAGGCCTTATGTCCCCCCCCCCCCCCCCCCCCCCCCCCCCCCCCCCCCCCCCCCCCCCCCCCCCCCCCCCCCCCCCCCCCCCCCCCCCCCCCAATCTTTGTATTTCCATTTCATTTAATAAAATTTGAGGCTGGCATTCTCCCCCATGAACGGGGTTTGCCAAAAAAAAAAAAAACCCTAAACCCTAAACCCTAAACCCTAACCCTAAAACCCTAATGTCACGCCCTGAGGGGTACCCTAAACGTGGCAGTCCGCCGTACACAATACTAAAGCCTAGGAATGACTACCTTAGTCATGCCAAGGCTTCCATATTATGTACAAGGCGTACATCACAACCAAGGGGACGCATCGGAGTAGCGCAATTTACATTGATAATAAATAAGTAACAAGGCAAAGAGAATACTTAATATAAAACATAAGCATATCACAATTCAATTCTTAAGGCATATTCTTCTATTATCTTCAAATAAATATACGTCCCTAATCATATAGGTTATCACATATAAAGAACCTTACAAAATTTCTTCATCGTATGATTCCATATCCTTAATCATCCGTCCATGACTTCCTTAATGTCAT
This sequence comes from Combretum micranthum, assembly GCA_024138025.1. Classification (NCBI taxonomy): domain Eukaryota; kingdom Viridiplantae; phylum Streptophyta; class Magnoliopsida; order Myrtales; family Combretaceae; genus Combretum; species Combretum micranthum. Next base: position 619,312 of record JAMXBD010000733.1, on the reverse strand, counting down.
GATCCTCAAATTTAATCCACGAATATACCTGTTTCAACAAAATCTATAGGGGTATAAGCTACAACTAGCTTAGTGAGATATTCCTTTTCATTCGCACCATATTTTCAAACAAGTTTATTTATTTAATCACACATATGCTATGCATACAATGCAACAATCACATGATTACGCGAATATATATAGTCATCCGGAAACCATATATAGAACGGATTTACCCCTCCGTATCAAAGGTTAGGGAATCGGGGTTGAAGGTCCTCGACCTTCTACTGCTAGTCCCCAGGTCCTCACCCACAGCGTTCGGTTGGCTCGGCTCCGAACCTAGAGTCGCTTTCCCCGAGCGATTTGGATTCTCCAGGAAGGAACATGGCCCGTGGCACCGCACGATCACAGCCAATCCAACTCTACGCGTAGGAGTAGCAGCCTTCCGAAATAGATGTGACTCGATGGATGCTATGCGTGAACGTTTTATTGTTCTTAGGTCAAACCTTATTAAGGTTTATTAGGGGCGATCAATCAATTTAGCAACAATAAACAATCATACAAGTAAGTAAACAAAATTATTTAAACAAGCAGATCGAAGTTGCGATATTCTTAATTCTCAATTCACATAAAATAGAATCATATATACGCATAATCCCGAAATCCCCAAATATATTCGTTTTTATCTTTTCTTAGTATACTAATGCTACTACATTACAAGCACAAGCAAGGTAACGAAATTAGAAGGAATAACTCACTCGTCCATTTCGCTATCTTCTTAGTCGTAAATCCTCGGGTAGGGTATTCTCGTCCTTCGTCACCTAGACAAAAGAAATACCCGGGATAAGTCTTCATGAATTTCTATTCTTGGAGATTCTAAACTTTACTTAAAATCGTGGTAAAATCGTATAAGAAGAAATTCCAACTTAAAATGGCCATAACTTGCTCATTTTAACTCGGAATTTCGCATATGATATACCGTTTTCTACCTATTCGAAAAGTTCTATCCATTTCTAAACTTATCTTGGTCATAAAAGGTCATTTGGGTTCCGAAAACGTCAGGTACAGATTTAAAACGAATTTTCTAAACTTTTGCAAAAATCCATTTTCTAACTCAACTTCATTTTAAAGAAAATCCTTTTGTAACAATATAAATATATATTTGATAAACACTTTTGAATATATAGGTATGCTCACTTTATATGCAAAAATCCTAATGGTAGTGTCTCAACAATTTATTTTAAAACAATTCATTTAAACTTTAACTTTGAAATTTCTTTTCAAGTATTTAAAGAAACTTTATATTTTTACTAGGTTGTTATAAATGAGTATATCTTATTTTATTTTCTTCATTTCCTTTTCCAAAACAAGTAAATTTTCCTTTTAACCTTAGTTTTTCATAAATTTCGCTTCTAGTGATAAAAGATCTATTTTTATCAAAAAGTATATTAGGTTGTTCAAAACCTTTTTATAATTTTGTATTTAGGATGGTTTTAGAAAATGAATTTTGTCTTCTTATATTCATTTCTAAAATATAAGCTTTTGCTTTCCAAAACTTGTTCTTTCATTTCTTTTGAAAAGAATCATTTTTATAAAATCCATTATTATAAATCTTACCTCATTTATATTCCTTTGAAAATTAGTTCCTTCTTTTAGAAATTTGAAAATCATTATTTTTCCTAAGTGGGTTCATAACTTGATGAGTTGATTTTTGTCTTAACTTTGAAAACTAGTTTGTTCCTTAGTTTAGAAAAGAATTTAAGTCTTAAACTTTCGATATTAACGATTTATTTTTCTAAAAACTTAGATTACCATAAAATACAAGGAAAATATTTATTTATGTTTTCTTGGTAAAACTATCTTTGTTATTTAAGAAAACTTGAGAAAACTTGTATTATTCTATTTCTAGGTTGTTGATAATAACTTCATGTTTTTGTGGTAAATCATATAATTGGAAACTTAGCTTTGAGTTCATTTAGTAAAACAAGATTCTATTTTTAGACTAGTTGAGACATTAACATTATGCAAATGCAAGTATCATGAGCATATAAAATAATAAAACATAAGAAAATACTAAAAATAATTAATGAGCAAGAAAATAAAATATCAAGCATTGGGAACCTTAGCTTCATCAAGGAATCCCGATCAAGTATTGGAGCCTTAGCTTTATCAAGGCATCCCGGGACTAAGAATGGACTAGTCCCGAAAGATTAAAGAAAATAAATAAAAGATTGTTTTGACTTGATATGGACAAGTCTAAGACTAGAAAGACTAGTCTTAAAATACTAAGAAAGCAAGTAAATAAATTGCATTCATAAAGTAAATAAATAACAAGATCAAAATATAAAACAAGTAATAAATGAGAAGGTATAAATATGCATGAAGGTAATTCCATGAACAAGAACCAAACATGATCTTAATGTGGTTGTCTTTAGTTTTTCAACCTAAGAAACAACATAAAAACCATATAAGGTTACTTGACATGGGAAAAAAAAATGAAATATGAGTTTTCATTATTAAATGGGTAAGAAGAAAAGAAGGATTGCTTTCTTGAAGGTTTTTTAGTGGTTAGAAATGAGGCTTGAAAAGAAACTTATTTTGGTAGAAGAAGAGAGTTTCTTCTTACAAGAAGAGAGTTCTTGTAAGAATATGGAGAGGAGTGTTTTGGAGAATTTTGCATAAATTCTCTACTTGAGAAAGGTGTGAAGAAATGAGAAGGGGAGAGGTATATTTATAGGAAAAGAGGAGAGGAATTAAGAGTGATTTAAATAATTGAAAAAGAAAATAAAAAGAGAGGGAAGAGAGAGAGTGATTGGATGGCAACATGAAGGGGGAGAGAGAAAAGTACAATTATGATTAATTTTTGTGTAAGAGAAGTGATATTTTGTAAGAAAGGTATGAGTAGATTTTTATGGGAAAAGAAAATGTGAGTAGTGTGAATTGTGTCATTTGTAAGAGTGATTAAATATAAAGTAGAGAGAGTGAATAGTAATGAATAGTAGAAAAGTACTATGAATAGTAGACTAGACAATTAAAGTACCGGTAGTAATAAAAATACTCGTAATAATGCGATATTTGTAATTTTTAGCTATCGAAAAATTCTAAAACTGATATTTTTGAAATCCTTGTATTTTTACGAGTCCATTGGTATAAACGGAATATTTTTAATATTCCGAGCTCCGGGACACGCTTTTCGAGAACCGATCCCGTTTGGGTCCGAAGGTCACTCGAAATTCGCGAATCTGATATTTTTATGTTACCCTATGTTATTACGAACTATTCTAGGCCATTAACTTAATTTCGTTTTCTAGGGTTTGAAAACGCAGGATTGCCGGATCTTGAACACTAGGGTTCGTTATAGGCTTGTTGACTTTTAGGGTTCCGTTTTGATTTCTGATTTTGTCGAGATATTCGTAATATCGTATAATTTTCGAGTTTTGATCATTTTAGCTCGAAATTTTGTGTTTTTTTTTTTATTGTGATTTATTTAATAATTTTTAGTTTTCTGAATCGTTTAACCGAGTCTAGGTTTATGAGTTGACTCAGTTTGACTTTTGTTGAAAATTTGGATTTTGTTGATTCTAAAATTTTACTGAAGGATTTAGGATTTTTTCATCTCGTTGTTAAGCGGTACTTAGATCTATCGTTTCGATTCGCGTTTTAGGAATTGGGTAGATTATTTAATCGACGTACGGACGTTGATTATATCGGTAATTGCACTTTATATTTCGTTTCAAGGGTTCTCGTTTTCTCAAGACTGAGAAAACTCGTTTTTGTTCTTATTTGGAATTAAGTTTTAACTTGGTTTGATTTTTTAGGGTTGCGTTTCCAGTGTTTTGACTCGGTCTAGAATTTGGTCTTTATCTTGAGTCGATTTTCGGGATTTAATTTTTGATGCTTAAACTTCTATGATTATTAAATATTCGGGGTTTACACCTAAACCCTAAACCCTAAACCCTAAACCCTAAAACCCTAAACCCTAAATTCTTAATCGTGCCAAAGGATCATGATTAAGAATTTTGCTTTTAATAAAAATTCTAAAATCTGGATCCTTTGGTATGATTGTATCAATTGTTCTGTCATTATTAATCATGAACAATACATGCATCTTCAATGTAGTGTGTCCAATGGCTCCTTTTCTTTCAATGTTACTGTGGTTTATGCTAAGTGTAACAGATCTCTCAGACAATTGCAATGGGATGGTCTTAGAGACATTAATATTCACATCAAAGGTCCATGGCTTGTTGTGGGGGACTTTAACACTGTTCTATCTCTACATGAAAGATCTGGAGGTAACTCTTACTCTACACAATCTATTCTTGATTTTCAGTCTGCTATATATGATTGTAGCCTATCTGATGCTGGCTATGTAGGGAATGATTATACATGGTCTAATAAGAAAGTTCTTGTTAGATTAGATAGAGCTTTAATGAATGTTGATTGGATTTCTAATTTAGACCCGATTAAAGTTGAGCATCTAAATAGTACTTGTTCCGATCATTGCCCCCTTCATTTTAGTTATGATAAAAAGAAGGAGAACCACACCTCCAAGTTTATGTTTCAAAATATGTGGACTTGTCACCCTTCTTTTCTATCAGTGGTTGAAAACTCTTGGAAAAGAGATTGCAATGTATTTGGCCTCCCTAATTTTCAATTAAAGCTCATCAGGTTAAAATCTTCTCTTAAGACATGGAATAAAAAGATCTTTGGCAATGTTCATAAAAATCTAAATGCTAAGGAGAGTGAGGTTAATGAGCTAGAAAAGCTTTTTGATGCATCTAATGATCATGATATTTATGTTAAACTGCAAAATGCCAAAAAAGAACTCATGGATTTAATTGATCAAGAAAACTTATTTTGGCAGCGAAAATCTAAGGTCAAATGGCTTAAAGATGGGGATACGAACACTAAATACTATCATGCAATTGTTAAAGAAAGAAGAAAGAGAAACATAATAAGTAAAATCAAAGCTGTGGATGGTAACTGAATAGAAGGAAATGATCTAGGATTTTCTACATCCTCTTTTTTTCAAGATCTTTTGAATGAGGATTCCCAGGTGAAGCCCTTTTCTCAACCTAAGTGGTTAAAACAAGCTATCTCCCCTATGGACAACTCTTTTCTTATCTCTACTCCATCTTTTGAGGAGGTGAAGAATATTATCAATGATTTGGCAAATGGCTCGGAACCAGGCCTAGATGGGTTTGGAGGCCTTTTTTATAAAACCCGTTGGCACATTATTGGACAAGACTTTTATAAAGCGGTTATTGAATTTTTTGAAGGCTTACCTCTTCCAAGGTTTTACACAGCAGCCTCCATTGTTCTGATCCCCAAAAATAATAACCCTCAGTCTTGCAAGGATTTCAAGCCTATTAGCTTGTGTAACACTTCTGCAAAAATTTTCTCAAAAATTCTTACTTATAGGCTTAGTGAAATCCTTCCCAAAGCCATAACCTTTAATCAAACAGGTTTTGTAAAAGGCAGAAACATCATTGATAATATTCTTCTAGCCCAGGAGCTTTTATATGATCTGGATTATAAGATTAGAGGAGGGAACCTAGTTATGAAATTAGACATGGAAAAAGCTTATGATAGGTTAGACTGGAACTTCCTCTTTTCTATGCTAGATTGCCTTGGTTTTCACTGGAAGTTTACTTATATGGTGAAAAGAATTATGTGTAATAGTTGGTTCTCTGTTATTGTCAATGGAAAGGGCTTTGGTTTTTTCAACTCATCTAAAGGCCTTCGCCAGGGGGACCCTCTTTCTCTTGCTCTTTTCATCCTTGCATCTGAATATTTATCTCAAGATTTGAATCATTACTTCTCTACTTATCCTTCCATCAGATACAAGACCAAAGCACCCTCTTGGATTTCTCACCTTTTGCTTTGCAGATGACTGCATCCTTTATCTAAATGGTGCTAGTTCCCTATCAAAAGGGTTCTTGACTTTCTATCTCAATATGAGTCTATGTCCGGGCAAAAAATCAATTGTCAAAAGAGCTCCCTTGTTTTGTTGGTACAAATCTGATATGGAAACGGACTTCAATTTTACTCTTTGGAGAGATAAACATGGTTTATCGGATTTTAGAATTGTATAAGCTTTGTAAGGGGAGTAGTACTCCCTTATTTATTTCCTTCGCATGGTGCTTTAATGTAAAGGGGATAGTATTCCCTTGTTTACTTTTTTATGCTCTACAGGTGCTATGTATCTATGGGGTAAGGCCTTATGTCCCCCCCCATCTTTGTACTTCCTTTTCATCTAATAAAATTTGAGGCTAGCATCCTCCCCCCGTGAACGGGGTTTCCCAGAAAAAAAATAAAATAAGAAAAAAACCTTAAACCCTAAACCCTAAACCCTAAACCCCAAACCCCAAACCCCAAACCCCGAACCCCGAACTCTAAACCCGAACCCCAAACCCCGAACCCTGAACCCAAAACCCCAAACCCCAAACCCCGAATCCCAAACCCTTAACCCCAAACCCCAAACCTAAACCCTAAACCCTAAACCCTAAAAAAACCCTAAACCCTAAACCCTCAACTCAACCCTAAACCCAAAACCCTAAACCCTCAACCCTAAACCCTAAACCCCTAAGCCCTAAACCCTAACCCTAAATTCTAATACCCCAAACCCCAAACCCCAAACCCCAAACCCTAAACTCTAAACCCTAAAAACCCTAAACCCTAAAATCCCTAAAAACCCTAAACCCTAAGCAAAATTTTTACAAAAACTTCACTTTTTCATCAAGTACTAGAAATTCTTTTCATGAAAATGTAATGATCTCAACAAACAAGGAAATTATTTCTATAATTATAGAATTATTATTACTTTCAAAAAGTGTTAGAGACTATGCTTAGAATATAAAAATCATTCCTTAGAAATTTAAAAATTCTACGGAAATTGAATTTTGGAAAAGAAAATACTCATTTGAGGTAACTTAAGCTATTTTTAAAGCGAAATAAAAAGGAATTTCTCAAAAGTTCTCACTTTCCAAAATCTTTAAAAGACTTTACTTTTTCATGGTTTGAGACAACTTCATTAAATTCATACATTTTGATATGAGTCAATAAATATATGTATATACATTTCAAAGGTTTTACAAACTATTATAATATCTATCTCTTCAAATTGAGCTTTTGTTAAAAGAAGGAATTCAAGTTTGTGAAAATTCGTGGTGAATCTAGTCACCACTTTTTTGGAACCCAAATGACTTATTTTGATGAAAATATTTTTAGAAATAGATAGATCTTTTCGAATAGGTAGAGAACGGTATATAATATGCGATATTCCAAGTTAAAATGAGCAAGTTATGGCTATTTTAAGTTGGAATTTCCTCCAAAACGATTTTACCGCGATTTTAAGATAAATTTAGAGTTTTCAAGAATAGAAATTCTATGAAAGACTCATTGTGGGTATTTCATCTTGTTTAGATGAGGAAGGAACAGAGATCACATTCATGGAAGACTACTTCGATTAGGAAGCTATCGACATGGAGTAAGTTAATCATGTACTAAGTTACATTTCCTTGTGTATGCTTGTAGGTAGTAGCACTAGAAGATAAGGAAAAGAAAAAATTGTTGTGTGATTTGAATTTATGATTGGTTGAATATAAGTTAAGAATATCGAAAGAGGAATTAATAATTAAATTGTGATTCTTGCATTGATATGATGAATATTATTTTTGATCGCCTTTAACTTGAACTCAACATTATCTGGTTAAATTTATATTGAAAATATTCATGCATATCATATTTGTGAGCCACATTTGTTTCACTACTATTCTTCGTGTAGGGAAACAAGGAAGTAGAGTGATGGCTAGTAAGAGCCGGAAAGTCTATATGGGCCAGTAGGAGCGGAAAAGTTTATAGGGCGAGCAGGAGCCAGCAAATCTGCAAGAACTTCTTTTATCCTAATTGATACTAAAAACGAGATTTCGTATAATTCAAGATATAATTAAAGGAAACTCCAAATCCCAAACCCGAATTCTTGTCAAACAAATAGATTAAAAGGGAAAACATAAATATAGAAATTAAGTGACTACTTTTGTACTCAACAAAGACCCGAGACTAAAACAATGAGTAGTAATGAACCTATACTTGGACTTAAACCCTAAAATTCGAGATTCCTAGTTAGTAATAAACTATATTGATAAGATTTCATAGTGGGTATCTAAATCTAAACTATATAAATAAATTAGTTTATATATCTGCAATGATATTAGGTAATCGATCAAATATGTTTATAGTTGGGAAATGACAACCTTAAGATAAACCGTTAAAATTATAAATACACAACAAAAATATAAACTGATATTGTAAACCCCAGTTTTTCAAGTAACCAAGCTAACTCAAGAACCGAAAACCAAAACCCTAAACCGGAATAGCTTAAGTCTGGAGTGAGAACTAGAAACCCTAAATCTGGCTTTTCCTCGGTTTCCAATTAAGAAACTTTTATAAGAAAATTTAAATTTGAATGTAGTTCTTGATTATATTTCAAACCAAGAAAAGATCAGATTTTAAGAAATTTTCAATTCCGAGTCATCCCGAGACCTATTATAGAAAAGCGTGCCCCGGAACTAGAATTTCAAAAATTCACTTGTGAATACTCATTTGAACCAAAATAAAATAAGGATTTCAAAAATATAAATTTCATAATTTTTCGATTTATAAAAAATATAGTTATAGCCTTCTTATTCGTATTTTTGTTACTACCGGTAATTAAGTTGTCTTGATTACTATTCATTACTATTCACAAGTACAACCTACTACTCATAAGTACACCCTATTCTTACACCTTTACCATCGCTCAATCATTTTCTTTTCCAAAGACTTTTTGTCTCTAAATTAATTATTACAATTTATGACCTTTGATGTGCAAATCAATCAAGACAAATCAATCAAAATTAAATTTCCCCTCCCCCTCATGCATTGGCCGGCGTGAAACCCACCCCCTCCCCCCTCCCCCCCAATCAAGCTCCATTGTGCAATTTTTTTTAATTATTTTAGTCCCATTGAACCTAATTTCATTTTATATATAAGCTACACTTTCTTTCTCTCACTTCATTCTTCACTTTTCAAAGTTTTCAAAAGGTAAAATGCTCTCAAAATCCTCTCCCTCTCCACCTCCATGCCGTGAGCCTCCAAGGCTCTTACATACACACACAAAACTTTCTTTTTTCCTTCATTTGTCTCCTATTTTACCTTAAGTAAATGAACCTTGCTTCATATATCCTTAGATCCTTGTAATGGCAAGGATATTCTTGGATATTTCCAACATAAAGTCCCCATGAGCTCTTGTTAGGGATAAGGAAATCTCAAAACAAGAATACCAAACCATCACAAAGTAGATCTAGCTTTTAAAGAAGCTTTCACGCCATAAGCTTTATGATTATTCATCAAAAAGTGTTTTGAACAAAAGATCTTTTATAAAAATATAGTTTTATGTTTTCAAAACCTATTTAAGCACTTGATATAGTAGATCTACCATTTTACTACTCATATTCATGTAGGCATTTAAGATCTCATCATTATTTTGAGTTTATGTGCATTAATGGTCTTCAATGCTTTTGTCCTCAGTAAATATCCTTTCTAGTATATAGATCTATAGGTAGATGAGTTAATAAAAGCAAAAAGGAAAACACTTTTCAAGAAATGAGTTAGTGTAAATTCGGATGACTTGGGAACCCTAGTTGGAAAACCCTTTTTCCAACTTCTAAACATGTATTTTACAAGAAAAATGAAGCCTATAGGTAATAGATAATGTTTGATGATGTTTTTCATGAGTTTAAATGAGTTTTGCTAAAGAAAATATTTAAAACAAGATGATGAAATTCTAATAGAAGTTTTGAGTGAAAGTCTTGAAAGCTAAATTCGTAATAATGGATAGATGGTTAGAAAACACTAGTTTTTGTCACGCCCCAGCGGGTACCCTAAACGTGACAGCCCGCCGTACGCAATATTAAAACTTAAGAATGACTACCTCAGTCACTCGAAAGCTTCCATATCGGTACAAGGCGTACATTCACAACAAAGGGAGACCGGTGGAGTAATGCATTTTAAGACATTGGCAGCGGAACATGCAAAATAACACTCAATATATTTCATTGAAATAAAAGTCTTACAGCTTCTAAGGGGCATTCCCCCGATAATCATATAACATGGTCTAAATATAACATAACTAAAGCTAGAAGATTTTAGAAGAAATCTACTCTATAACTTCAAAATAGATTGCCTCCAAAAGCTTCTCAAAATAAGGATTCTACCCGGGAAATCAAGGTGGTCTCGGGTGCAAAAGATAATCCTGCAATATCAAAAGTCTATAGGAGTATAAGCATGACTAGCTTAGTGAGATATTCCTTACGCAATAGTACTCATAACAACAATCAAACAAGTTTATTAATCAAGCATATGAATGCAACAACCATATGATCAAACATTACATACGACTATCCGGTTTCGTATGTTTGATGGATTTACCCCTCCATCGGTGGTTAGGGAATGCTTTGAACTGGGTCCCGAACAACCTCCTAAAGTTTGCGCGCGTCTTGGGGTTCCAACGAACCGTACTACTAGTCCCCGGGCCTTCCATGCCCAAAGCGATCGATCCGGCTCGGCTACACCTTGAGGCCGTATTCCCCGTACGTCCTAACCCTCAAGATGTAGCTAGGCAGCTTACCATTCCGGTCCCACGCTGAGGAGTAGTAGCAAAACTTCGAAATGATATACTAAGTGATATGCATGACAATTTATTATATGAGGATTTCAATATGACATTAAATCATTTAAAGCGATCAAACAATATTTGCACACATAACAATACATACATGGAAACATTTATATCAATCACAAATCGGGTTTCGATATACTTATGTTCATTGATCGCACACAACGAATCACATACATAATTCCCATAATATCCCACATGCATATCAATTTTTATCTTTTTCCTAACATCTAGTGCTCTATTCTACAAGCACATGCGCGAATACGTAAGCGTAAAGGAAACTCACTCGTCCATAGCGCTCTAGGAGTCGAAGTAATCCTCGGGGAAGACAAGGTCGTGATCCTCGACACCTAAACAAAAGAAATACCCAACATGAGTATTTCATCCAAGATCTATTCAAGATCTATATCTTAAAGAATTTGTAAAAATCGTAAGGAATGGAAATTCCAACTTAAAATGGCCATAACTTGCTCATTTTAACTCGGAATTCCGCATATTATATACCGATTTCTACCTACTCGAAAAGATCTATCTATTTCTAAGGTTATATTCATCAAAAGAAGTTATTTGGGTCTCGGAATAGAAGCGTACAGATTTGATACGAATTTTCTAAACTTCAAAACTAGAGTTTTCAAACATTACTTCACTCAAGGGCTTTTGTACAAAAATATAGATATATTGTATGGTTGAAAAATCCCTTGAACTATATGCATGAATGTGGTGTTGTCTCAACAATGGTTTTGTAAGACACATGTCTTGAAAGTGAGATAAGCTTAAGACTTGAAAAGGAGTTAGTTTTACTTTGAAAATTTCCTAAATTATTATAAAGGAGTATTTCTTCCTTTTAACTCCATTTCTTAGTTAATAATTCTTCAAAAGAAATTTTAATCTTTCAAGATTTTCATAAATTTATTCCTAGTAGTTTGGAAACATATAGTTATATCCACTGTTAAAAGAAATCATCATATAAGTAAATTTTGGAAAAACTTATCTTAGACTTTAGTGTTGGAAAACGTTGACAATTGAATTTTTGTTTAGGTCTAAAGAAACTTTCTTATTTCTTTGAAAAGAGATTTTATAATAACTTTACTTTATGTATTTCTTGGTGAAAACCACATATTATTACTAAAACTTGAGCTAGCTTATCTAACTTTAGAAGAATATTTGCTTAAAATAATTTCAACCTTTAAGGAAAATAACTTCTTATGTGACAAAATTTATTTTTAAAAAGAGTTCTCATTCTTATTTTAAGAAAGCTCATTTTTATTATGATTGAGACAATAACAACATATTCATGCATGAATGAGAATATGTAACCATGAAAAATATAAAATCAACATAATTAAAATAAATAAGAGCATAAAGGTAAAGTCAAGTATTGGGAACCTTAGCTTCATCAAGGAATCCCGGGACTAAGAATAGACTAGTCCTTAAAAGAAAAGAAAAAAAGAAATAAAATTGTTTTGACTTGATATGGACAAGTCTAAGACTAGAAGACTAGTCTTAAGAACAACTTGAAATTAAATAAATTGCAATACTTGAAAGTAAATAAATAACAAGTGAGCTTATATGCTCTAAATAAACATATACATATATATATAGATAGATAATACAAATAATAACAATATCAACATAATAGTACATAAAGAAAATAAGAACATGAACAAAAACAAAACATGAATAAATTGTTGCTTCTTTAACTCAATGAGCCTAAGAAACATACACTAAACTCATGTTAAGTTATATGAACATGATGAGTATATAAGAGAAGTTTTACCTAAAGTTTATGTGTTGGTTGAAGAAGAAAGAATGGGTTGTTGTATTATGTGGGATGGTTTTCTAAAGAAAAGAAGAACTTGAGAGAGATGTTGGGAGAGGAATTTTGTGGAGTGATTTTGGGAGAGTTTTAGTATGAATTTTTGTTGTGTGAAAGAATGGAAGAGGAAGGGGGTATTTATAGATTTTTGGAGTGGAAATTAGATGTAATTAAATAAATGGAAAAGAAATAAAATTGATGAGAGGGACAAAGGGGCGCCGGTTTTGAGTGTTTAGAGGGGAGGAATTAATTATTTTTGTTTGTTTTGTTAAAAGAAGTAATGTGTAAGTGTGATGTGATTAAAGTTGTATGGGGAAGGTAAATTGTAAGGTATAGGTATGGTAGAGTGTAAGAATAGAGTGTAAGAAAAAGTAGAGATAGTGAATAGTAATGAATAGTAGAAAAGTACTATGAATAGTAGACTAGACAATTAAAATACCGGTAGTAAAGAAAATACGCGTAAAAGGCCTATATCTGTTATTTTTAGATACCGAAAAATTCTAAAACTGATATTTTTGAAAACCTTATATTTTTACGATCTATTGGTGTTGTCGGAATATTTTTGCTATCCGGTGCTCGGGGCACTTTTCGAAAACTGATCCCGATCGGATCCGAAGGACACTAGAAAAATTCAAATCTGATATTTTTAGGCTTCCCTATGTTATTACGAACCGTTTTCCACAATTATCTCAATTTCGTTTTCTAGGGTTTAAGAACACGGGATTGCCGGATCTAGATTCACTAGACTAATCATAGAACTAGGTTAATTTTAGGGTTTCGTTTCAACTTCCGGTTCTTAGGGTTTGCTACAACATCGAAAAATCTAGGGGTTTACAGTTTTCCAACTTCAAAAATGGTATTTTCTTAAATATATGAAGTCCTTAGGGTATAGGTAAAATAAATACTTAAAGTTCTAAGTATAAAATGCATTTTTCTTAAAAGAATCAACTTGAAAATGAAATTTTCTAAATTCGGATTTTTGGAACCACCCTAGTGTAAGACTCACTTAAAAAGTTATAAATGAGGATTTTATTAAAGAAATAAAGGCCTTAGGATACAGTTAATATAAGAGTCAAATTTTCCTTAAAATAAATAAGAATTTCCTAAGAAAAATCCTTGGAATATATGAGTATGACCAAGTGTAGTAAAACTATTAGTTAAGTAATGGTATGGAATAGTTTCTTTATAAAAAGGTTATTTAAATTCTTTAAATCTAAATTTATGAGAACTTAGACTCATTAGAGTTCATATCATGACATTCATGATAGGGAAAATCATTACCATGGCATTTAGTTTTAATTTGTACTTAGGAACCTCAAGTGCATTCATGAAAACCGCATTTTCGAAATCAACATAACCGCTGTACAGATCTGATCCCTCATTTTCGAGGCTTAGATATTTTCAAAACTTGATTTAAACTTCATATTTAGGAATCTCTTCTGAAGTAGATAGAAATCGATATAAAATTTGCGAAATTTCGAGTTAAAACGACCAAGTTATGGCCATTTTAAATTGGGACTTCGAAAATGACGCAAATTTCGATTTCACTAAGTTTTCTTAGAGTTTTAGTATCCTTAGATGGTAGAATACTTATTAGGGTATTTCTTATGTGAATAGGTGAACCCGAGGACGTTGAATCTTTACCTCCGAATTATTATTACTAGAAGGTCGGCGAACCTATGGCAGAGTGAGTTTCTCTTCCCAATTCATTTATTGTATGTGCTTGATAAATTAGTGCACTAGAATGTAGGCCAAATGAATGAAATATGAATGATGGGGAATAATGGGAAACTGTATGTTGATGATGATGTGAGAACTCAAAATAAGAATATCGAAACCGGGTGTTAAATTCTAGTTGTGTAGTTAGTTATGATGGATTGTTTGAGAAATTGTTGATCGCCTAAATAAAATGACTTAATCAACTATTCGGACTAATGCCAAATTTGACATATGCATATCATACTGGGATGGAGCATTAGCATTGGTTGGTTAATCGTGATCCATAAACGAGATAAAATTGGTAGGTTAATCGTGATCCATAAACGAGATTAAATCGGTTGGTTAATCGTGATCCAGAAACAAAATAATTGTAGGTTAACTGTGAACCATAAACGGCATAAATTTAGTACCGCAGTATTTGTAAATCTGCTAACCCGGGATGGAGGGCGCAAGTCCATCCACATATGATTTCTGGATAGTCATATGTTTGTTGAACTCATGTGTTTGGTACATTCACTTGCTTGCTCAATCACTTGTTTGAATTGTTGTGACATAAATGTTATTGTGGAAGATTTCACTCACTAAGCTAGTTAGCTTACGTCCCTACAGTTCCTTCCTTTTGCAGCTACCCCATTTGTGGCTTAGGTAGCGTGACCCGGCCATGCAGGTACAGGAGCTAGGAGTTTCCCTTAGAAGTTGAATTTCTGTTTAGACTTCCATAGGAAACTTTTAAGACTTGGATGACTGTATAAGGCCATTAACTATTCTTTTGCAGGGGAATGCCCCTTAGTAAATGTAATATTTGTTTATGTCTCATGAGTTATATCCTATTGCTAATGTATTCCAAGTTAAGCTTTTATCTCCATTTGGACTTGTACTCTATTGTTGTAAAGGTACGCCTTACATCTATATGAGGCTCTCGAAGGACTAAGGCGGTAATTCGGGAATCTTATATGGTATGTGGCGGATTGTTACGTTTAGGGTACCCTATGGGGCGTGACAGATATATAACTCAAGATCTAGACTTCAAACAAAGATTTGAATTACACCAGTGTTCAAATTAAGGTTTTCTTAAGCCCTTGAAGCCTAAAATAAAAATTGACCCAGCAAGCTTAGCAAACCTAAATCGCGGGAGATAAATATTTTTAAACAAACAATCACGTAAAATTAAAACTTAAATTTGTATTGTTTGGTAAACTAAATATCTTGTAGGATTCATTAAAAATATTTTTGTGTAAAAACTCACATATATTAGCTAAATTATACCCTATTAATGTAATAAACTCCCCAAAAATTTAGCTAAATATTATCTAAATAATATATATATAACAAACACTTGCAGGAGACGTTGGTGCAAATTTTTAAGGGTCTTGATTTTCTTGATTCATGTGAGCCGAAACTGCACAAATAATACAACCAAAGTCAACAAAAATTTAACTACAAGCCAATCCAAGCATGCCAAATCACTTCTACATTAATGACAATAGAACAACAGATGAAATAAGGACATAAGGAGACAATTCGGATCAATTATGGAGAAGGAACACACAGCCAATGTTTATATTTTTATGTTTATTTTTTTTCTTTATATATACATATATCAAGTTTACTTAAAGAGGAAGCAAACGAACATCATCCTTTTCCTAACTTTCTAGATTCAATCCACTCCTTATTAGTAGTTAAATCAGCCTGGGAATAGGATTTAAATTGCACCAACAAACCAAGTTCAAATCAGAGGACAAATATTACGAAAAAAAACGCTTAAAACGAGCTCAAGGTAAGTTGATGTAATTCAACGTGTTTTCTTTCAAAACTAAGGATTGAGACTGACTTCTGAACATCTTAGGAACCTAACCAAGTCAATCAGAAGCTTTGGATTTCATCGGAGAGGCTCGACGAAGGTGATTTCTGAAAACCCTAGTTTACCTTGATGATTCAAAAAATCATGGAACATGTTGTTGTTTTGATGTTTTATTGAGATATTTAAGTAGTTTAGCATTATAGGAGCTTAAAGGAGTCGAAAAACCGACCTTCTAACGTCGAAAATCGATCGGAATCAATCGAGTTCATCGGGGAAGACTATGAACAGTACTTCCCCGATGAGCATGGGGGGAAACAGGCGTGTTCCACCCGTGTACCCTTCTGCAAAAATTTAAAATAAAAAAACAAAACTATTTGAATTAAATTATAAAATAATTAATGATATAAATAATTTTAGAATTATTAATATTTCTTTATTTATTTTTCTGTAAAGATTATAAATAATATTATTTAGTAATATAACATCAAAATTATTTTTTTATTTAATTTAATTAAATTTAAAAATGAAATATTGTTTTAGTATTACTAAATATATGATATTTAAATATTTATAATGAGCCAATTAACATTAACTAGAAAAGATTTTTTTTTTAGTAATATAAATCATTTTTGTTAATTAATCCAAGTTTATTAAGTTTTACCATTATAATTACTAATATTCTTAATATTATTAAGAAAATTCTAAAATTAATAGTGTTTTTAAAATTATCATTTCTGGAATAATATTATATGTAAACTCTAAAATAAAACTTAAAAGTTAAGATTAAAATTATTTTTAGTAATATTATCTAATAAGAACTTACAATTAGTATGGATTAAAGTATAAAACAAATAATACAAGTATTGTTATTATGAAAAGTAATAGTTTTACTTCATTTTATTTTTCAAAATTACAATTATTATTATTATTATTATTATTGTTGTTGTTGTTGTTGTTGTTAGTTACTAGTATTTTATTATTTACGGCAAACAAGAAAAATTTTGAAAATAATTGTAATTAAGTTGACAAATCTTTATATTAATAAATTTATTTTCATTAAGATTGTATTTAATTGGTTTATAGAAAAAATTTTACGAGTCTAGTAAATACTAAATATGTATTTAAATAACTAATTGTAAATGATTAGGTAACAATGGAAATTTAAATAATCCAAATTCTTGAATATAGGGATATTTATATTTTACGAGAAAAATTTATTAAAAAAATAAAAATATAACTGACAAGTTTTAAACAATGAAATTGAACTTAACTAAATTATTTAAAATTCTTAAATACCCGATTAATAAATTTAAATATCAAACCAAAATCAAATCAAGTAACTTGAGATAAAGATGAATTAGTACTTAAGTATCATCCTCAAGGAATTAGTTAATAACAAAACAGAAAACCCGGCAGCACATTAGGACACTTAAATATTCATAGAAGTTAAGTTATATAGTCTTGTATCATTAATGACTATATTAATCATTTCAATAGGTAAATCGGGTATTGGTGAGGACTTTCCTGACGATTACTACGACTGATTAACATGAGCAGGTGAGTAACTCAGTCTTATTACATTGATTGTGCTTGTAAAGTTAGTGAATCTTAAATAAAAGATAATGAAAATTTGGTGTACTGTTTAGTTTGTGGAAACTGTGTATGGTATTGCATTGATTGCTAAGTCACCCTATTATAAGTGATAACAGAGTTGTATATGTCTGTATTGCCTATATAACATGATTGAATGTCTGTAATGTTTGATCACCTTCAAATTGATTAAAAACTACTGGTACCATAAAGGAAATTTGTCATGCATTACATATTTTGCATATATAGCATTTGAGTATGTGGTAGCCTACTACGTGTTAGTTTTTCGGATCTCTGGTAATGCTTGGTTATCTAGGCAAGAAAGCTATTAGTTAATTGCAAGATTACCTTTGTTCTGTTAATACCATAGGAACTAAATGGTAAATGAAGGACGCCACTTATGGTGTTACATGGAAATAGCTAACACTTAGTGGAGTTTCTAAAGCTAAAACAGAAATAAATAATAAAACATGATAGGTTCAAAGAGATAACTAAATTGAACATTATTATTTCCTGAAAGCTTACTCTCTCCTGGGTAGGTGGACCATAGATTGTGATCCTTCAACCCTGATGAGAGGGCATAAATCTTCATCCTGTTTGGATTCCCGGTTATCCAAGCTTGTATTGTACATATGTTTGATTGACAAATTTCATATAATTGTTAAATAACTTCAGTGTATTATGTGATAAGTTCTAGTTATTCACTGAGCTCATGTTTTAGCTCACACTCCAACAGCCTTTCAGGTTTACTCTATGACCCTGGCTTATTACTAGCAGAGTATGGTCCCATTAAGAAATTAGAAGCCAGAAGCTGAAAGATTAGTATAGGATCAGAATATATGTATTTTTATTTACCTTTTAGATGCAAGTATCATGCATTAGAATCATTAACTAGGTGTTATAAGAGTTTATAAAGCATATGGTCTGTAATATCTTATTAATGTGATGGTAGTTTACTAATTTATGCCTTATATATATTTGTTCATCTTATCCAAGCAACTAAAAGATCCTGTTTATTGAAATCATGCCATTCTCGGAAGGTAAACTAATAATGGAAATCAAGTGTTCCTTGGTTACTATTATTAGGATACCCTCGGGGCATGACACTTCATCTGCTGGTTGCTAGCGTGGTGGAGGTGTAGTAGTTGTTGCGGTTGTCCTTAAAGTAATGCTGGGTATCTTGAGCTTTTCAATCAAGTGTGAAGTTACAAGCACTTTCTGGAGGAGTTGTAGCCTTCTCAGATTGCATCCTCATCTTCTTGACGTGAGGAACAAGAACTTCGAAGCTAGACATGAGGAACCAAACCATCAAAGTTGGATGTTCGCTGTTTTCAATCTCCTTAATAATCTACTGCCATACGTGTTTTTTGATGCTAGGGAACCCTTCTCTTACGGTGGTCTGAGTCGGCGCAGCTCCTCTTTCCCCTTTGTTTTCATTTTCATTTTCATTTTCGTGAGTAAGGAAGAGGATAACGTTTGACAAAGGGGCTTCTTGGCTATCAAGAGTAGGCTATATTATTCTCTTTTTTTGAAGCCATTCAACCGTTGTGTTTTTCTCCCGAAGGAGATGTAAACCCCCAAAATTTTACGATTGGTTGAGCTTAAACCCTAATTAGAAGGTTAACCGGAAACTTTAAAGTCAACAAACCCTAGTTAGACGCAATAGTTTAAGTCTCGTGATCTCGTGATCATAACCCTAAGTGAGTAAGTAAGAGATTAGTATATAGAATAGTTCGTAATAACATAAGAGAGCATAAAAATATTAAATTAGTCAAATCGCAATTCGTTTTGAACCCGATTAAATACAGTTTTCAAAAAACATGTAATGAGGCTCGAAATAATAAAAATATTTTGGATAAACCGTTAAACTCGTAAAAATCTAAGATTTCCAAAAATATTAACTTTAGAATTTTTCAATAATTAAAAATATCATATACAACCTTTTACGCATATTTTTATTACTACCGGTAATTTAAATGTCTTGTTTAATATTCATTACTATTCTCTACTATTAATCTATCTTTACTTTTCCTTACAACCTATTCTTACTACCTATACACCTATTTTCTTACAATTTTCATTTTCAATGCAACTTTACATCTCTTACATCTTACTTTTTATTAACAAAAAAAAAAAAATTGAAATCTCTCTCTCCCTTCCCCCCTATAGGCGTCGGCCCCCTCCCTCTTCCACTCATTTTATTTTAATTTTCACTTATTTCATTAACACAAATTACCTCTACTTTTTCCTATAAATACCACATCTTTCTTCCATTTTTTTAACACCTTTCTTACACTAACAAAACTCTCACAAATTCTCTCTAAAAGTTCTTTATATTTTTCTCTTCTTCCATAGGTAATAATCTAAGCTTTCGATTTGTTCATTTGCTTAGTATGAACATAGTGTGTATTTTCTAAACCCATGGAGGTTAGGAAAGCAACAATATGTTCATACTTTGTTCTTATTCATGAATCTATTCTCCATTATGTTGTTCTTTGATATATATATATATATATATATGTAGTTATATATGTCTTCTAGAGTATATAAGCTCACTTGTTATTGCAATTTATTTACTTTCATGTTATTTTAAGACTAGTTTTTCTAGTCTTAGACTTGTCCTCATCAAGCCAAAACAATTTCTTTTTCTTTTGGACTAGTCTATTCTTAATCTCGGGAAGCCTTGAAGAAGCTGAGGCTCCCAATACTTGACAATTATTATTATTATGCTTATTTGTTTCTTATATTCTTTATTATCTTATCTTGTGATATTCTTATCTTTTTAAACCACATAATCATATTCATGCATGGCTAATAAGTTGATGTCCAAATAAAAAGAGGTCTTTTTAATGAAAGACTAAACTCTTAAAATTTTATCACTTAATAAATGTTTTTCACCAAGACTTAGAAGGATGCTTTCAAATCAATTTTTTGTTAAAGGTTTATATAAGCTTATCACGAAATTTCAAATTATTGATAAAGAAGTTTCTTCAAAGTCTATAGATACTTTCTTTTCAGATGACAACATAGGAAATCTTGATATGTAAATGATAACTTGATACTATGACAAAATTTTTACCAACTTTCTAAACTAAGCGCTAAACAAGTTTTCAAGAAAATCAACTTATAAGTCTTAAGAAACCCACTTAGAGAAACAAAATTTGTCAACAATCTAAGGAAGTCAATTTTCAAAGAATAAACTCATTAGGTACTACTAAAGAAAACTTTTGAAACTTTATTTTTCAATTCTTAGAAATAAAATTGGTAGACAACTTAAAAAAACCAAACTTTATTTCAACTCATTTTTTATAAACTAAAAAATAAAAATATAGAACATTAAATTATGATCACCAAAAAGTTATAAGTTATTTCAACCACATAAAGTAAAGTTTAACAAATCCAATTTTCCAAAACCTAGAAAGGGTTGTTTTATGGAAATTAATTAAATAAGACAATACCTATAGCATCATGCATAAATTATGAGTCTATTTATGTACCTAAGGGATCCTTTCCAAATATTTACATATTTGAGTTTTGCTTAATAAGTTTTAAGTGAAGAAAGGATTATAAAATGTTGTTTTTAAAGAAGGAAATATTCATGGAAGACCTGTACCCCTCTGATCTGAGACCCAAATGACTTTTTATAATTGAAATAACCTTAGAAATGGATAGATCTTTTTGAGTAGGTAGAAAACGGTATATAATTTGCGAAATTCCAAATTAAAATGAGCAAGCTATGGCCATTTTAAGTTGGAATTCTACCAATCCAAATTTTACTGCAATTAAAAAATAGACTTAGAATCTTTAAGTAAAAATTCTATGAAAGACTCATTTTGGGTATTTCATCTTATTAAGTGAAGGAGGAATCGATATCGCTTTTTCGAAAGACTATTTCGACTATGAGTGATCGCCATAGAGTGAGTTAATCCCTTACTAATTACATTTCCTTAAATGTTCTTGTAAGTAGTGGCACTAGAAATTAAAGAAAGATAAAAGAATAAATGTTGTGTGAATTAGATGCATGATTGAATGAGGTGATTGTTAAATAAAATGTTTGATGAATGATTGATGTTCTCTTGCAATGGTATGATAAATATTGTTTTGGTCGCTTTTAACTTGAAATCGACAGTAATTGGATAGATCAATATTGAAAAACAATTCATGCATGACATATTGTGAGTCACATTTATTTTTCCTACTATTCTTCGTGTAGGGAAACAAAAAGTTGTAGTGGTGTCTAGTTGTAGCCGGAAAGTCTACATAGGCAAGTAGGAGTCGGTAAGTCTGCAATTATTGATAGTCATATGGGCCAATAACCACCCAACCCCCGACATGGAGGGCATAAAATCCATGCTACACATGATTTCCAGTTAACCATGTATAATTTGACTGCTCATTTGATTGTTGCATCCACATATGATTGTCTAAAATACTTGTATGTTATATGGAAATGTTTTGAAGAGGGGAATTATCTCACTAAGCTAGTTTGCTTATACCCCTATAACATTTTATTTTAGTTTGATTACTTATGGTTCGTACTAAGGAGCCCCTTTTGTCAAGCACGAGTCGAAGTTATTAGGAGTTTTTGGAAGAAGTTTGCATATTTAATTTTAGGTGTAGACTTCTAAGAAAAGTCTCTATAGTAGGCTTTGATATATTTATGTACGTTTTTAAGATGACTTAGAATAGCAAGACTTTTAGTATAGGGGAATGCCTCTAAGAAGTTGTAAGAATTTTGAACTTAATGATTATTACATGTTTACTTTCATAAGTTCTTGCATGCTTTTATTATCTGCTTAAACGTAATACCCATCGGTGTCTCCTACTATCTTGGAAGCACGCCTTGCACGTAATATCAAAGCTATTGCATGACTAAGGTTGTCATTCATCTGCTTTAATATCATGTGCGGCGGACTGCCACGTTTAGGGTACCCTTTGGGACGTGATAGTTTAAGTTGGTATCAAAGCGTAAGTTTTAGGATAAAAGATAGTAGAAATAGGCATTAAGATAGATAATAAGAAACTAGCACCTAAGCCTAAGATATTATCATATTTATGTTCTCTTGGATAGTTGACCCTCCTTGGAGTGAAGGGAAAGGCTCAAAATTTCCTTAAGGACCTGGACGAGACCATTGTGAACTATCACCTTGATGTGCTGTATTAGCATTGAATTTTCAAAGCATCTATTCCAGCAAGTATACTGGGCCTTCTATTGTAATATAGCGTAAGTCAAGTGTCGATCCCACGGAGATCTATTAACTACTAGGCAATTATCAACTAATACTAATATCTAGGCAATTGATCTTTTTAAATGATTAGATTGAACTAAATTATCTAATTAAATATCTATATGAATGCAATGAGCTTTTAAAGAGAGGGATATGGTGGAAAAATGTGGGAAGCAGCAGAATCCACTTTAAACTATTGCCAATCAACTTGAACTCATATTATAATGATAATTAGATTTATGGACATTCATAAGAAATTGTCAAGATTTAAAAACAGAGTTTGAAAACCTTTTAAACCACGAAATAATTCAATAACTTCCGCTAAATAAATTATTTGTGGAATCAAAATTACAATTATAAACCTCCCGATTCTATAATTGACTAATACTTTATATTAACATCCCCTAATTCCTTAGTGAGAAATCAATATAAAACATTGCATTAATGTTCATGGACAATTTCTAAATTAGATTAAACTACGCCGCTTCCGCAATTGCAATTTAATCTAAATTTATGAATTCATATGAACTCTAATTTCCCTTTCGAGTTATCAGAATTCTTATACACCAAAGATATGATGAATAATCAGAACTCAATATGAATATTTCATGATTCTAACTATCTTATAACATGGTTTCAAAGATCATTTTAGCATATTTAAAGCTTCATCAACTTCCCACAAAAAGAATTTAGTTACTCATGGATGATGATTCAAAAATCAAATAAGAAATTGCAAATGATTTCATTATGGTCAAACTATTCAGATATATGAATTGCATAAAAAGAAAAAGATTAGATATCACCAATTCAAAATACCAAAGCTTCACTTGCAAATTCTTGAATATCTTCAAATATCTCTTCAAAAAATCTCTATGGAATGCCTAATTCTAAGTATTGTAATGTATTCTAGAGCTACTAGGGATGTGGATTGGATGATTCTGAAACAGAGTAGAAGACCCCTATTTATAGGAAAAATTTCGTGCAAGACAATAAATGAAATTTGCTGTTTCACTTCGTACGCCGGTATTTATGGATCCTACGCCGACGGCTTACAGGCGGCGTATCTTCAATTTCTCCTTTGCGCAGGCAATGCACTGGCAGCCTTCAATATCAGTTACACATGTAGGCCGCTTCTACGCCGGCGACTTAGATGTAGATCTAGCCGGCGTATGTGGTCAGAAATGAAGCGTTGCATCAATTTTGCTCGAACGCTGTCCCTAAGCCGGCGGCTTAGACACCGACGTAAACACTCCAACAGATTTATCTCTTCAATTTCCACCAAGCGTTTGATATCTTCATGTGACTTCAGATCTATGATGTACGCTGCCTCAAAGTCGGCGGCTTACACGCCGGCGTATAATGTAACTCCTTCAAAGCTGGTGATGTTTCATTTCTGAGCTGCCGGCCTTCAAGTACGCTGGCTTCTTCATCTTCTACGCCGGCAGCTTTGAGGCGGCTTTAAGTGTAGTTGAAACTTATGCTCGGCAGAGCTGGCTGTGCTGCAGCGGCCTTGAGTTTTACGCCGTCTGAACGCCGGCGACTTTGAGTGGTGAATTGCCGGCCTTGACTTCAATTTTTCCTATTTTCGATTCAAATTCTTTTGTTTTGATTTCTTTGTCCAAATTAGTCCTGAAACATAAAATTTAATCAAAACAAATATCCATTCTAGCTCTTTTGATCATCAATAAGTTGTATAAAATATGATCTTATCACACCTTAGGCTAAGAATTTTATGCAAGGAATTTGTAATTGTGGGAAGGCCCCAAATCGCTAAGGAAATATTTAAGCTATGGAAAAGGGGTTTGAGATATACCATGTGGGGAGATCTATTTGAAGAGCTAAGATTTGATGCCTTTAGGAGGCCGAAGTGGAGTGATGTGGAAGTGATTTACACCATTGAGAGGATAATGGTCTCGTGTGCAAGGAATCTATGCTACAAGAAATGACCTTTGCTTGAAGAATGAAGGCACTAGGAAGTCCCTAGACTTCAGAACATGGAATGAGTTAGGTCCGTTCTACATGTATGCTCATCACGAACTAGCAAACCATAGTGACTGGCTGAAAGCTGATGCAGAAGATCGTTTCTACGAATGCTGCCTACAAGAACATCATTCCAATGCCGTCGGAATATAGCACTTGTAATATATAAGAAAATATTTCATAGTAAAGGGTATTAGAGTAATATAAAATTATTTTAAAAGGGTATTTTTTTCTTGGAACAAATAAATTTGGACATGAGGAAGTAGTACATGAATGACCAGACGATTTTAGAGTAGGCCAGCATATAGGCCGCTAGCCTATAATTCAAAGCTGTCGAGCTAAATACAAAGGATGACGGCCTAAACATCAACTTAGAGCTTTGGAGGAAAAATTTTACAAATTGAAGAATTTGGCCGTATGCCGGCATTTAAGACGCCGGCGTACAAATGTAGGTCGTCGACGTACCCAAGAAGGCCGCCAGCCTAGGGGACGGCCTTGGATGATTTTAAGCGACCCGAGACATTTAAGCCGCCAGCTTAGTTTCCTACTTGTTCAGCCTATATTACCTCGAAAATCAACTCTATAAATTTGTCCTAAGCTCAACCCTAACTCTCATAACCTCTCTTAAACATAAACAAACCCTAGACGACACTCTCTAAGGAGGATTTCATCAAGGAATTGGGTAAGTAACCTCTTCTAATCCTTTAGTTCATTCTAGGATGTGTTCTTTCTAAGATTTTGTTGTTGATTGGTGAAGGGAATTGATCGTTGGTGGAAATTGGAGGAAAACCTTAAGTGTAGGAATTGAGGGATTTCAAATCTATGACAAATTGAAGAAGGTAAGACTCAACTCAGAACTATAATTCATAGATCTTAAGTCGTTAGGAGAATTTGAATCATAATTGTTGTTGAGAATGATTGTGAATGTATGAACAATGATGAACAGATGATCTAGACAATTAGGGCTTCATTATTTCGTGATGTAGATTGGAGATCTAGTGATTCTATGGGTTTCACAATAGAAAGGTGTGTTACAGATTTTAGATTGACAAATTAGGGTTTAAGGTTTATATTTCTTATGTTTTTATCAATGTGTAATTGATTAGTGGAACGGATGATTCTTTATTCAAGTGTTTATTTGAGAATAGGATTTCGATTTCTTAAGCGGAAATAGGTACGTCCTTACCATGCTTATTTGTTTGTACTTGTAGGATTAGTCATAAATCTGACCTAATTATATCTAACTATAATTTAATCGTGCGTTGGTTATGAGTTTTTGTGGTTAGTAAAGACCATGCAGAGTGTGATACTAATAGTTGCAACCTGATGATCTATGTGTGAGGTTGTCCCGAGTGAACTTGTGCATAGAGATGATTCTGGTAGTTTAGGAGTAGTGCGAGTACGACACCTGGGTGTGTGGGAGATTCCCAACACCATATATATTATATTACTTATTTTCTTATACTTTTTGTTTTTAAGGAGTCTGAGTTAGTCTAAGTTTGGGATTAGTCGCGGATGATATTGACCTGTGTTGTATGCAGGATTAATGAAAAGATAATAACTGATGCTTGTGCATTAGATACTAAGTTGTGTGTGTGAACTGTTTGATGTATGATCATACGCTTGTGTTTTCTTTTTGGATGTACTAGGCCTTTGCGCTCATTCCTTCTTATTTTTCAGGAACAGGTGAAGACCAGATAGTGTATGATTTTTCTGGCTTTAATGTATTCATAGATCCTGGGGAGGACAATAGTGGACCCAATTACCCAGCTGATATGTAGATGGCTAGAGTGGAGTTTTATTCATCATGTTGTTAGATTTCCTTTAGGTTTCCAATTGAAAAGATTTTATAAGTTATTAGTTTTATGTTCTTATGAGGATTTTTATCAGTTGGCTTGGTTTATACCAACGTAGATTTTATTGAAATTATATTATCTGGATTTTCATATTGAGTATCCTTTATGTGAGATATGGAGTTATGTAATGATATGTATTGTGTTTTAGATGTTTTATAGCCTTTGTGTGTGCCTTTGAAGAGAGGACACGTGGCGGGTTGTAATGCCTTAGTTTAGGGCATTAAAGCACCCAACCACCAAACTCAACCGGAATGCCACTAGATGTAATCCTAGACGAGGACTTCATTATGGGAAATACGCACGAGAATGAGGAAAATGGGGAACCTAAAGGAGATCCCGAAGAGGACCAAGACGAAGACTCGAAACCCGAGGAAACTCTATCTGCATCCCTTTGGGAGGATAGTCCCTTAGCTCCCAGCCTAATACCCCCTCGTAGGTTGAGCCAAGATGTCCCCATGGAAACACTTGCTAGAAACAAACCTGTAATGATTTCCAACTCCGAAGAAGAAGGAAGAAGGAATAACCAACATTAGAGGAACATCTATGAACCAAGTGAATTCTTAAGGAGCAGGTCCCGAACCCCCACCCTAGCTATAGCACCGAAAGGAGAAAACCATGGAGAGCAAGAAATGACTAATGGCCCTACCTAAGGGAATGGGAACCCTCAACAAGAAGAAGGATAGTCATCTCAATCGAAATTATATCAAGGTATAAAGGAAAGAGAATGACTGTATGCCAATATCTACAAAAATTTATCAAAAGGCACAAAGGGTTCCACCAGCCCTAGCATGGATGCCACCCCATTACCATGAAGAAGGAAGGTTAAGAAGGAAGTGGAGAAGGAATTAAGCACCTCTCGATGAATCCAACCGATAGCCTTTCTCCTAAGAATAAGATAGGCATATCCTTATTCATGTTGCAGGAATTTTCTGATTTTAATGGGTGTCTTTTGTAATTGTTATTTTCTATTTCTATGTACTCTCTTTTGCTAAGAATGGTTTCAACCTTCTCAAATTTGTAAGGGTTATCACCCTCTTTTGATTAAGTAATGAAAGGTTTCTTATGTTTAAACTTTGGTTTGATGATTTCTGGATTTAATTACCTTTGAGAATTTTCCTTCGTGTAATTTTCCAATATTTCCAATTTTACCCCTTTATAAAGAGTAAAAAGGTCTAAACTCACCATAAAGATAAATAACAAACGAAAAGGAGAGGTAAAAGGCAAGAACGTCGTGCATCCAACAACCGTCCAACTGAGCTGGAAAACCAGCAAGCAAACCAATTAACGGCCTCACCTAATCAACAAGGCGATGTTTGGGCAGCTATCAACTAATTAACAGGATTAGTCAATAACTTCATGCAACATGCTCAAAATGTGCCGCCGCCAGCTACTAATGCACTTGAAGCAATAGTAGAAGCTCCAGCAGCACAGGAACCTCAATCCCAAACTGCTCCTCTGCTAGCACCACTGCCACCTCACCTTATCGAAGCTCTTTACCAAACTTCATCAAAAGTAATTGATACTTTGATGAGATTTTTGGAAAACCAGATGAAGCAGAAGATTGGTTAACACAAATAGAAAGGTTCTTTATTGCTTTCGAAGTACCTCATCACCTCCGCCTAGACTATGGCACTTATATGCTAAGGTTCAACGCAAGAGTGTGGTGGAAGTCAAAGGGTAGGGAGGAGTTGCTACCACCTGTAACTTGGGCAACCTTCAAAAGGGAATTCCTAGATAATTATTTTCCTAAGAGTTTGACGGTGCAATGTAGTGGAGATTTCCTTCATATATCCCAAAAAGGAAGAACAATCGAACAATATGAGACCGAATTTAGTCGATTATTCCAGTACGCACCAGATTCTTTCAAACACAGTGAAGAGTTAAAAAGGTAGGTCTTTCTAAATGGCCTGGATGAGGACTTAAGGATGCGGTTGGAAGAGTTGGATTTAAGGACCCTTCATGAATTAGTCGAAAGAGCATGCATTATAGAAGGAGCTAAGAAGAGAAAGAGTAAAGTGTCTAAGAAAAGATCATTTGTGTTTGGAAAAAGGACTCAGGCAGTTATGGTCTTAGCTTCCAAAACAAAAAGTTTAAGTCTTTCAGTAGCTATAAAGGAAGTGTTAGTGGCAAAAGGGAAACACCGAGGGTTAAGATATCATATTGGAAGTGTAAGGAAGAGCATCACCTAAAAAGATGCCCTACTCCAACACAAGTGTTATTTTTGTGGAGACCCTAGCCACAAGATTAATGATTGCCCAAAGAAGGCTTCCACTGTCTGCTTTATATGCAAGCAAACCGAGTACTTTGCCAATAAATGCCCTCAAAGGAAGAATGCCCTAGCTAGACCACTTAGTACAACAAGAGGAACCACATCGACAAAAAAGGGGAATGGAGGAAGTAATCCAAGTCGTTTCGGAGCAACTATCCATAGAATGAGGATTTACAACTTGGAAAGGCAGTGGGTATGTGAGGAATCAGACGATGAAGGAGCTGAAATGGCAGCCCTGGATGAAGATTGTGACCTCGACTTTAGTCTGGTGACAGGTTAGAATCAAAAACCTCTTTACATATGTGTTGCAAGTGCTTAAAGTTTCATGCATTCAATTCTTGACCTAGAAAGTGTAAGGCTCTATACGAGTAGGTAGTTTAAGTATGTAAGTTTTGTGACTAGTATAAAATTCAAATGCAGGCAACATAAATGTAGCTAGTCAAACTGCCTATGCTTTGTTTGACACCGGAGCTACACATTCCTTTATCACTGCTAGTTTGGCTAAACGAGCCGGCTTACCCATAGACACCTTCACCACTGGTTTTGGAGTTAAGACCCCTACTGGGAGCATTGTGGACTGTAGACGAAAGGAAGTGAATTTTAAGAATCAAGACGAAACTAAGATAGTATTCAGAGGAGAATCCACCGTACGGTTGAACTCATTTGAATTGTTAATGGATGATGATGAGATGAACTTAAGCTGTCACGCCCCGAAGGGTACCCTAAACGTGGCAGTCCGTCGTACACAATATTAAAACCTAGGAATGACCGCCTTAGTCACGCGAAGGCTTCCATACTATGTACAAGGCAACTAACACATAGAGGAGACACATCAGAGTGATACATTTTATATTGATACAACTTGAGTAACAATGTAAAGGAAATACAATTCACTATACTTCAAATACAAATCACTATACTTCAATTTCAATTCATCAAAAGATTTCACTACATAGAACTATTACAAAGCAATTCACAAAACGTAACTAATATATTCAAGCATTCTTACTTCCCATCGAAATCCCGAAGTTATGCTCAATTCTAACCATCTCGGTTTCTACGTAGCATTTTGAGTTAACCTGTTTAATCAAACATTTATTGGGGCAAAAGCTACACTAGCTTAGTGAGAGTTCCACTAATTTCGTACCATAACAAGCAAGTTATAATTCATCCATATGCTATGCATGAACAAACAGATGAGCAAACAAGCATATGACTTTCCGGTAGCGATATGTGAATGGATTTACGACCTCCATTTGGGGTTGGGATGGTCCATAAGACATGCAACCATAATTCCAATCTTGAGTGGGGCGGTCCATAAGTCATGCAACCATAACACCGATCTCTTTCTCTTGATTATACAACCTCTGTTGTTTTATGGTGATGGTTTTATGTGTCTACCCCACATCCGTTAACTTAAGCAATCTCACATCTTTAATGTTAACTTAGGCCCCCTCGCCTATCCGCTAATATACTTTTGTCCTACCAAAGGTATATCAGCCAATGCAATATGACTCAAAACGTGAAATGCATATACAGTTTATTCATATAATCGTGGCATGTTAATTATATAGGTTAAGAGCAATCATAGAGAATTTCAAACAATTCAAGTCTATGCTAACTCATACAATGATCTTACAACAAGTCTCGCCTCAATATACTTATCATTCATTCAACCAAGATTATATCACAACTCATCACAATTTTATATTTTCCTAATTCTAATGCAACTAGCTACAGGCACAATCAAGGTAACAAAATAAGAGGAAAACTCACTCGACCATTAGATCACCGGTCTCTTAATAAAAATAATCTAGTGGTATGGAATCATCGATTTCGGGGTCACCTAAAAAGGAAGAAATACCCTAATAAGTATTTCATCACTTAACTAATCCAAACTATCTTATACAAACTATCAAATTCGTAATTATAGTCCTAAGCAGGAATTCCAACTTAAACCGGCCATAACTTGGTCGTTTTAACTCGGAATTTAGCAAATTATATATGATTTTTATCTACTTCGAAAGATCTATCAAATTCTAATATCATATTTAAGTTTTGAAAACTTTGAAGCTTTGAAAAGGTCAGATCAGTTCTGATCAGTAGCGAAATTCAATTCCGAAAAGTAGTTTTGTGAATGTTTGTAATGCTTCTACTATCCAAAGCAAGTATACGTGCAATATGAAAAAGTTTCTATCATAAATGATATGTCATGAGATATATATATATACATGTTCTTGATGATATGTAATAAAGAAAATTTTTAGAAAACATTTTCCTTGTAAGACTTCATGAAAAATCAAATTAGAAATTCTAGTCTTGTATTCTTGACAATCCCCACTTGTTTTTAGAAAATTTCCTTGATAAAATCTATTTATTCTTGTTAAAATTAAGCCTTCATTATGTATATTCCCTAAGGCCTTTTTTTTCAATAAAAAATCCCATTTTACACTTTGTAAACATGTTTTTAAAATTGGTTCATTTCAAAATCCGAATTTTGTAAAAATTATTTTTGTGGTGATTCTTTTAAGAAAACTCATTTGATACTTAGAAAATTAAGGCTCAACCATACATAGCCACTAAGGACTTCATTTCTTTAATAAAACTTCTATTTTTAGTTTGAAAATTAGGAGTTTTCATACCATCACTCCATTATTACGAATCTCTTAAAATGACAAACAACTCAAATTTTCCTACTTTATTTCTACTCCTTATTCTACATATTTTTCTTAGTAAATCTCATCTTAATTTATAAAAATCATTACTTGATCATATCTATGATCTAAACTTCTCATTTTTCATATAAAACACAAGTTTTGGAGTTGATAAATGGGTTTTTAAGGCATGGTTTTGAAACCATCCGAATTTACAAAATTTGAATAAAACTCAAATTTCATATTTTGTAATCTCTTCCTATTTTTGAGAATCTCTTACTAGTAGATCTACCATTTACTTTTCAAAACCATCTCCTATTGATACCTATTTCATAAGCCTTCCATTTTCTAAACAAATCTTTCATTTTGGTATTGAAAAATGGGTTTTCAAAATTAGTCTTGGTTGAGATTCGAATTTACCAAATTTATTTTTGGACATATCTTTTGATAAAATCCATCTAAAATTAGGAAAATCATCCTTTACATATCCTATCTTAAGTTCCTTTCATTTCTTGAATAAAAACTTCATTTTTGAGTTGGAAAACATGTTTTTAAACTAGGCCTTAGCCTAAATCCAAAACTAGAATTGTGTTTTGAAAAATAATCTTTGAAAATCATCTTTGAACCATATAAAATGAAGTCTTGATGATATATATACATTAAGCCTTCATTATCTCAAGTAAAAATTTCATTTTGACACTTAGAAAGTGGGTTTTAAAAATAGGTGTTGCCTAGATACGAATTTCACGATTCTTATATAAGTTCAAAACCAAGATCTACACTTTCTATGATCATAAATATAAAAAAAAATCCATGGTAGTAAACTATAAACTCATAGATCTAAACTTTACTCCTCAAAATCATTCATTTATGATATCTATTCCTTAAGCCATTTATTTTAAATGAAAAATACACATTTTGAAGTTGAAAAATAGCTTTTCTAAATATGGTTCCCTTTTTATCCGAATTTTCAAAAATGATTTTTGTTGAAACTAAAATAGATCTAAAGCTTTCTAAAACTTTTCTACTATCATCAAGCTATTACCAGTTATTTACGAAAATAAATCAAAAGTCTAATGCATTTGTGAACCTAAAACAACCAGATCTAGTTTACTATACTAGATATAAATGCATGAACACTATGATGGTTATGTGAATGATGAATATATGCATAAATCATTAGCAATAACAAAATAATAACTCATATAACAAGATCTAAAATATAAACAAAATCAAAGCTATAAAAAAAGTTAGATCTACAAAATATAACTAATTTTAGCAAGAAAATAATAATGATACAAGAAAATAATCATGGATAAGAGGAGTGTTTCATTTTGGCATCATCATCCTTAGCTTTTAAGCTTATGGAAGGTCATTTGATGCATGAAACTCTTACTATACTTTACCTATATCATCTATAGAAGCTTAAGAAGAAAGTATACTTAAAGAATCTTCAAGAATGGAGTATGAAAACAAGAAATGGAAATGAGGGCAGCTTGTTTCATATAAGAACAAGGATAAGAAAGAGTTAAAGAGAGGAAAAGAGAGAGTGTAAAAGATGTAGGGTTGTAAAGGAATGAAAGGGTGTAAAATAAGAGGCATTAAATAGAGAGAGTGGAGTGTATTAATATGTGTTAAATAAAAAAAAAATAACACAATGGCAGAATTGGGAGGGCTGCATGTGAATTCCAATGAGGGAAAGAGGAGTTTAATTGTCTTGTAACTTGATTTTTGAAAATGCAACTTATGTTACTTAATCTGCTAACTAAATGAGACTTTAATTCATTAAAAAAAATCATTAAAATAAAAGAAAAGAGGCTATTATTAGGGGTGTGGTCAGCTGTCCAAGCATGGGAATGGAGTGTAGAATGAGTGAAAGAAAACTTGATTAATGTGTAAAAGTGATAATTGAAGTGTACTGGAAGTATGGATTGAAAAAGTACTTTTTATTAAGAAAATATATAAAATAAAATTAAGAAAAATATCGTTAAATGAGTGGTAGAATTTTCATAAATAAAATTAAATAATTATTTGAATTATTTTAGTATTTCAACAAATAGGTTACCGGTATGATCAAAATACGCAAATATGAGCTATAAATGATATTTTTATAACCTGAAAAATTATAAAAAAATATTTTATGAAAATAAAAATATTTTTAAAATATTTTACAATTGTTAAATTATTTTATTTTATTTTTTGTATCAGGTCTTAAACAGAAACCGATCACGTAAAAACCCGAAATGTACTAAATTTTGGAAAAACGGAAGTTTCTAGGATATATAAAATATTTATCTAAAAATATAAGGGTTTATAAGAATGATAAAATTGAGTAATGAATAGTATTGAATAGTGCAAAAGACTAGTTAATTACCGGTAGTAATGAAATACGAATAAAATCACAAAATCAGATAATTCTAGTCATCAAAAAAATTATAAAAATGATATTTTTGAAATCCTTATGAAAATATGAGTCCAACGGCATTAATGGTATATTTTTAATATCTCGAGCCCTAGGACACGCTTTTCGAAGTCTATATCCGAACGGGTTCGAAATAGGTCAAAAATTTACCAATTTGATATTTTCAAGCGACCTTATATTACTACAAGCTATTCTACACACTTAAATTACACCTCGACCTCTAGGGTTAAGAGCGCGAGATTGTCGAACTTAAACTACTGTATTCCACTTAGGGTTCCTGGGTGATTTTCCGGTTTAGATCTTTGCCAATTTGAAACTGGGGGTTTATGTTTATATAACATATTTAGTTTGAGAAATTTATTTTAAATTTATTTTATAAGTATTTAATATCTCTCAATGTTTTCGGAATTCTTGAATTAAGTTTTATTTTCGAAGGTTTATCGTTATTTACTTTTTAATAATTTGTTTTTGGGTTCTACATTATGCGATTTTACAATTCAGAGTTAAGTATGAAATTTGTCGTATGTAGTGGTTTTGAATTTGAAGGCCATTGAGTTCTTATTTTATTTTCAAAGAATCTCATTTTTCTCAAGATTAAGAAATTTCTGGATTCATTCGTGATTTAGGACTAGTCGAAGTTCGGTTTTAATTTGGGGTCATTTTTAGGGTTTATTTTTAAAGTTCATTTTGGAATTTTTTACTGAAATTTTCCAGGTTTATATCCTCCTCACCTTAAAGAAAGTTTTGTCCGCAAAACTTGTTACGTGTGTATCATTTATTGAGAAAAGATTGTGAATTTCGAGTTATATCTCTAGCACGGGTTTATGCTTTGGTTTGTATCATTTCTAAATTTTGTATGGTAGATATGTTATGAAATATAGTTCATACAAATTAATAAGATTTGGCTTAGCGATTCCAACCTTCACTTACACGACTCTTTTGGAAAACGACACGGACTTGACTCAAGACCACAGAGGACTCGACTCGACCGACACTAGACGACTCACGACAACATGACCTTATATGACTCGATTACCTTAACCAACAAAGGTTGTGGATTCGCTTCTCCATTCTTATGTAGGCGTATATACAATATTGTGCTTTGAGATCCATATTTCTTTAAGTAATAAAGTCATCACTGTTTTAAACTCTTATCATTATGATCATCTTGATGGGGTTGAAATCAAGAATCTCATTACTTTATTGTAATTATTAATTATGATAATCTTACAGAGTTTGGTAATTGAGATTTGATTTCTGAAGTTTTAACTTTTATGTAACGATCATCATAGATTTTCAATCTTTCAAAGTTCTTTATTTACAAGAAGTTTTATGAGGAGTGTCTTGGAATTTGTTAATTTAATCGAGTTCTGTTTTAGTTTCCATCATTGGCTCATATTAGCTTATAATGGTCTCGAGCTTTCCTATTCTTAGTCTAGCTATTTAATCTAAGGGTATTCCCAACATTGTATCTTATCCAATATTGTGTCTTCTTCCCTGTTTGGGTCATCATCCACGTGAAGTGTTCTAACTTTTCGACTTGGGGTCGTTGCAACATAAAACTCCATTTTCTTATTATTTCTTTCTTGTCTCCTCCTTAAGCATTTTCTATTATCTGTGCTCTTTCTAGCAATTCTTGATAACTCCCAATATCAAATTCCTCCAATCGAGTTCGAAGATCTTCTTTTAAACTATTCAGAAACACTTGTCTTTTGAGTTCCTCACTTTGTTTATATGATTCCGGAGCGTATTGCAACAATCTACTGAACTTGGTTTCATACTGTTCCATACTACGATCTCCTTATGAGATTTTGAGGAAATCTGCACTGTACTGGACTCTTGAGCTTCTAGGGAAAATATTTATCCAAGAACTCATATTTAAATATCTCCCATGTAACTGGAGGCATCAACTTTCTTCTTTAGATTCCCACCATACTCGAGCATGCAGGCGGAGCATATAGGTCCCATAATTAACTCTCAAGTGGTGTGGTACCTTAAAAGCATTAAAGGACCTCTCAATGTGTGCTAACCAATCCTCTGCCTCATCTGGTTTTCCAAAAGCTCTATCGAAATACTGTTTACACTTTATGAAGCATGGTAAGAGACTTTGGTGGAATTAAGGTGATGAGGGCTCGTCTTGCATCGTTTCTTGCACATGTCTTACAGGTATAGATGTCGAACTGGCTTGAGTTTGTTGCATGTAATTTCTTATCTGACTAGCAAGCCGTTTAATCTGGATTGAAGCATCTCCCTCTTGGTTAGATGGTTCAGGTATCGTTCGGTTCTCGGGTCTTAAAGGAGTCATGATGGGTTCTTGTTGTGATTAGGTATGTCTCCTACTGTTTTATTAAGCTCAAGCAAAAATTCTAAATCTTTTATCACGTCTTAAGGCGTTGAAAGAGACTTAAAGAAACTTATCGAAAATATAGAACATAGAAATGCGAAAATAAAAACATATATAAGAAATATTGAAATTCTACTGAAATCAAAATCAATGAAAGGAACTTCATAATATTCAAAACGAATTACATGAAATCAAGAGAAGATGTAAGTCTTCCCTTACAAAAGCTCAAAGAAAGGATGCAAAATATACATTAGAGTTAATTCATGAACTAGATAATAAACCACAACATCGGTTTACATTTTCAAAACATCTTTGTTCTTTTTACTCAAAAAGTTATTTGCTCCTAACGCTCAACAAGAGATCTATTGCTATTTCTAGGAGATTGACTTCTTCCAAACAAGGGCAGCTATCCACTTGCTAATTCTTTTGGTGGCATCTACCATTTCTATTATTGGCTTGAACCAAGAGTCGGGTAAGGTCACTTATTCTTGTATTTTGCAGTTGCTAGAATAGATTCAATCATCCCATCAAATATTTTCAATCTTCCTTCCTTATATGCCTGTTTCTATGTTCTCCAGAAGTCTCCAAGATGGAATTCAAATCTTTTATTTTGATGGTTTTATGTGTCTACCTCACATCTATTAACTTAAGCGATCTCACATCCTTAATGTTAACTTAGGCCCCCTCGCCTATCCGCTAATATACTTTTGTCCTACCAAAGGTACATCAGCCAATGCAATGTTAACTAATTCAAGCCATTAACTTAATTTTGTTTTCTAGGGTTTGAGAACACGGGATTGCCGGAGTTGAAATTGCTTGATTGTCTTGGTCTTTGTTGACTTTTGAAACTTCGGTTTGACTAGAGTTAGGGTTTAATCCAACTTTGCCCTAGAAATTGAGGGGTTTATATCAGGGATCGGATAGGTGGATCTTTTCATGTTCGGGTTTTTGAATCGAACCATTATTGAACTTTCATTCTTTTTTTAAGATTCTCTTATGAAATACCGTGATCAAAATTGATTAAGGTTCAGTTTCAACTTGGGTCAGACTTTAGGGTTTCAATTCGGTATTCCAAAACCAATCTCGAAAAACGGGGGCTTACAAAACGTCTATCACTATTTGATCCTAGATTGCTCAGATAACTTATTCGTCCTGTGCTTAGAGTTTTTAAATTTTACAAGTTTTACGAAAATTGGCAAATAAGGAAATTTTAACTTTTAGGAGGGTTTCGCGGCTAACCTATGACTAAGCTGACATCATCACTGCTACCATAGCTCATAGCTGCCAGTTCCGCTTCCTCATCATCGTCTTCTTCGACCATCCATTGGCCCTCAAAATTATAGAGTCTCATCCTGTGCATGGTTGATGCCGTACAGCTTCCACTTTTACTTCCAGATCTCGTAGTGCTTGCATTGCCTGGTGTCCCAAAAGATCGGGCTACCATACTCTTCCTTTGCAAGCATTCTGTAGCCAAATGCGCTTGGTCCTTACAAATAAAGCAAGTCACTGCCATCTTCTTTGGGTATGCATAAACCATGTGGCCAGATTCGCCACAATAATAACATTTATTTCTCAGCTGCGAACAATGCCTGAACTCGAGGCGTCGAACGACCTCTTTTCAAACACTCTTTTGTCAGACTCTTGGTATTTCCTCTTCTTAGCTCCTTCAATCACCTAAGCTTTTTCTACCAACTCCGAGTAGGTTTTCATCCCAAATTCCTCCAGCTTAATCCTTAGGTCCTCATCCAATCGTCCCAGAAATACTTGTTTCTTTAGCTCTTCGCTATCCCTGAAAGATTCAGGTGCATATTGTAGCAGATGAGTGAACTCAGTCTTATATTGTTCTACAGTTCTACCTTTTTGCTTGACGTGTAGGGAGTCTACACTATACTTCACTTTCAGACTAGAGGGAAAATAATTTTCCAAGAATTCTTGGCGGAACAACTCCCATGTAACCGATGGAGTTAAGCTTCTTCTCTTAGATTCCCACCAGACTCTTGCATTACATCTTAACATATAAGTTCTATATTCCAACTGAAGATATGGTGGAGTCTCAAAGGCTGCAAAGGAGCGCTCAATTTGAGCCAGCCAATCTTCGGCTGTCGAGTTTGCCGAAAGCTCCATCAAAATATCAGTTGCTCTTTATAAAATCCGGCAGAGATCTTCGGTGAAGTCTTCTATATGGTGGAGGCGATGGTAGGGGTGCATTGTAAGAATGCTCCTCCTGTGGAGCTGGGATCTCAGTAGTCACTTCTCGATAATCTGCAAGTGGTGGTGGCAGCGGGGCAGAATCCCTGACACTTTGTCCGGGTTGCAGGTTCTGATTTTGATTTTGGATGAATGTATTTAGGACATTGGCTAATTGTCCAATCGCATTCATCACCTCGTTTTGTGGATTTTGAGGTGCTACTTCCTGTTGGTTTGGTTGAGGTATAGCAGGATGGTTCTCATTGCTTGCTTCGTTTGAGAGAGTTCTTGCTCCCGATTGCTAATCCATCGGTTTCGTCTATTTGCACATTATTCCATAAGTTTTATAGTTCTGCTTTAAGTTTGTGTTATAGAGCTAAATTTTGAAATCACAGAATTATAAAATCAACTAAATCCCCTCGAAATCAAGGGATTAAAAATAAGAATTTCCAAACCATGGAATCTCAATAACAAATTCAAAGAAAACATTGAAGTATAATGCTCATCATAGAATTACAAAGTTAAAATCAATAGTGATGATGCGATGAATGGATGATGCTCATGCGTCCTAAAATCGGTTATAATCCTTTATGATTATTGCATAAACCTTAATTAGTCGAAATACTTTGTTACTCATATTAAGAAATGGTACTATTCCTTTGAACAAAACACATAGGATTTCATTCAAAAGCAAGGTCTCACATGAATCAAGATTTTTACTTTCAGGTACACAAAACTTGTCATATCGCTATCCTAGTACTAATCCTTTTTCATCACTCTAATAACCGATTATAAGAAACAACAATAAAAGGTAAAAGTTACACCATACTAGATCCGTTAAAGAACCTAAAAGCAAATTGGCATCCCGCATTGCTCATAACAAAATTTTCTATTACACTATAGGGGTTAAACTTGCTTCCATCTCTCTTCTTCATCAATTAGAATCTTCAGGGTCAGACTTGAAAGTCGAGCTCTACTAGATGAACTCCTGTCGTCTCTACGAATGAATTGGCTTAGGTAAACCCTCACAGTTAATCTTTGTAAGCCCAGGAAAATTTCAGTAAATAAATTCAAGATGAACTTCTAAAATAAACCCTAAAAATCACTCCAAATTAAAACCGAATTTCAACTAGTCCAAAAACACGAGCGAATCCAAAAATTTCCGAATCCTGAGAAAATTAAAATCCTTAAAAACAAAATAAGAACCCATATACTTCAATTCCAAAACCACTACGTACGATAAATTCCATACGTGACTCCGACTTATAAAATCGGGTAATATAGAACCCAAAAACAAATTATTAAAAAGTAAATAACGATCAACTTTTGGAAATGAAACCCAATTGAAGAATTCCAAAAACGTTAAAAGATATTAAATACTTACAAAAAATGAAATGTAAAATAAATTCCTCAAATTAAATATGTTGTATTAACATAAAATATCAGTTTCCAAATTGGCAATGATCTAAACCGGAAAAATCACCCGGAAACCCTAACCGGAATACAATAGCTTAAGTCCAGCAATCTAGCACCCTTAACCCTAGAGGCCGAGGCGTAGTTTAAATATATAGAATAGCACATAGTAATATAAGTTTGTTTAAAAATATCATATTAGTAAATTTTTTACCTATTTCGAACCCGTTCAGATACAGACTTCGAAAAGCGTGTCCCGGGGTTCTAGATATTAAAAATATACCATTAGTACCGTTAGACTCGTAATTTCATAAGATTTTCAAATATATCAGTTATATAATTTTTCGGGTTACAAAAGTTACAGTTATAACCTTTTTATCCGTATTTCATTACTATCGATAATTAATTAGTCTTTTGCACTATTCATTTTTATTTCATTACACAATTTTATTATTCTTATAAAGCCTTATATTTTGAGATAAATATTTTATATATTATGAAAAATTTTGTTTTTCTAAAATTTAGTTAGTTCGGGCTTTTACGGGATCAGATTCTGTTTAAGACCCGATACTAAAAATAAAATAAATTAATTTAATAATTAAAAAATATTTTTAAATATTTTTATTTTCATAAAATAATTTTTTTAGAATTTTTCGGGTTATAAAAATATCATTTATAGCCCCTATTCGCGCATTTTGATCATATCGGCAACATATTTGTTAAAATACTAAAATAATTCAAATAATTATTTAATTTTAATTATGAAAAATCTGCTACAAATATTTGAAATAAATTTTCTAATTTTATTTTATTAAGAAAGTACTCTTACAACCCATACTTTCAAGTATACCTTACACAAATCACTTTCTTTTCACTTCAATCTTTTTACACTTCACTATATCAATTCATGGCAGATTTTGACTCCTCTATGGCTGCCATTGTCCTTTATTTACTCCATTTTGACTAAATTAATTATATTCCACACCTTCTTAAAGAAGCTACATTATACATTTATTACACAATTCAAATTTAAGTCAAATTTCAACAAAATTCCTCTCTCTCTCCCCTTCATATTTCACGTGCAGCACTCTATTTTGGCTGCTTTTTTATTTTTTTTTCTTTCTTTCATTCATTTATTAAACACATTTTCTCTCTCTCTTTCATTTACTCATTTTCCTTTTTCATTCCTTAGCCTTTTCTCTCTCTTTTTCCTCTATTTTCTTCTTCATTTTTGCTCTTGTTCTTAGAAAAACCAAGCTGCCCCCATTTCATTCTTGAGCCTCCACACATATTTCTTGAAGATTTTTAAGTAAATCTTCTTCTCAAAGCTTCCATAGGTGGTATAGGTAAAGTGTAATGAAAGTTTCATGCATCAAATGACCTTCCATAAGCTTAAAAGCTTAGGATGATGATGCCAAAAATGAAACACTCCTCTTCTCCATTATTATTATCTTATATCATTATTATTTTCTTGTTTAAAGTTGTTATATTTTGTAGATCTAACTTTTTGTAGCTTTGATTTTCTTTTATGCCATAGATCTTGTTATTTAAGTTGTTATTTTTGTTATTTCTTATGATTTATGCATAGATCCATCATCCACAAGTCTATCTTAGTGATTCATGCATTTAAAACTAGTGTAGTAAACTCGATCTAATGTTTTGAGTTCATAGAATACATTAGACTTTGTTTTATGTTCATGAAAAACTTGTAAAAGCATGATGATAGTAGGAAAGTTGTAGAAAACTCAAGATCTATTTTATTTTCAACAAAAATCATTTTTGAAAATTCGGATGAAAAATGAACCATGTTTAGAAAAGTTATTTTTCAACTTCAAAATGTATATTTTTCATTTAAAAATGAAGGGCTTAGGGTATAGATAACATAAATGATTGATTTTGATGAGTAAAGTTTAGATCTATGAGTTTATAGCTTACTATCATGGATTTCATTTATGTTTATGTTCATATTAAGTGTAGATTTTGGTTTTGAACTAAAACAAAAATTATGAAATTTGTATTTTGGCAAGACCCCCATTTAAAAACCACTTTCCAAGTGTCAAAATGTAATTTTTACTTAAGATAATGAAGGCTTAATATATGTATGTCATCAAGACTACTTTTTACAAGAATCAAAGGTGATTTTCAAAAGTTATTTTCAAAATAAAAATCTCATTTTCGGATTTTGGCCAAGGCATATTTTAAAAACATGTTTTCCATCTCAAAAATGAAGTTTTTATCTAAGAAATGAAATGCTCTTAAGATAGGATATGTAAGGAATGGATTTTCATAAGTTTAGGTAGATTTTATCAAAAGATATGTCCAAAAATGAATTTTGTAAATTCGGATCTCAACCAAGACCAATTTTTAAAACCCATTTATCAACTCCAAAACTCATGTTTTATGTGAAAAATAAAGTATATAGATAATGGATATCATTAAGTAGTGATTTTTATAAGTTGAAATGAGTTTTGATGAGATTAATGTATAAAGCATGAATAGAATCAAAATGGGAAATTTTGAGTTAGTAGTTGTAGACACCTCATTTTGACATTTATTTTTGTCAAAATAAGTACTAAGCTTAGTATACACATAATTAAATTAATTGAATTTTTGCAAATTATAAATGTTAAAGCTAGGAATAAAAATTAGAAAAAATAAATCAATTTAATAGAAATAAATATAATGGATGTAATATGGATAATTAATATAGTATAATATAATTTCAAAATGCGTAAAAAA
This sequence comes from Combretum micranthum, assembly GCA_024138025.1. Classification (NCBI taxonomy): domain Eukaryota; kingdom Viridiplantae; phylum Streptophyta; class Magnoliopsida; order Myrtales; family Combretaceae; genus Combretum; species Combretum micranthum. The sequence goes on along the minus strand of JAMXBD010000733.1, from coordinate 576,598 downwards.
AAAATTACTGTTCATCGTCTCCTACCTCCGGCTGCCCGATGGGGTGTTTTCTAGTCCATTATTTACCCTTTTTCAAACCCCTTTTTTACAAAATAAATACGTATTTTGAAACTAGACACGAAGTACTTCATTTTGATATATAATTTGCATATTTTCATAAACCATAACTATTTCAAATCCGGACTTGAAATTTGAAAAAAATTCGTTTTTTCACTTTCGAAAAAAAGCTCAAAACTCCAATTTTTTCTCTCAAAACGTGTTTGAACGTTAACATTATAACGTTAATGACAGCTAATTGCAATTAACAATCGTTTTAGTTCGATTTTTTTGGATAAAAAAAAAAACATGAAACCCTAGATCTATAAATAGAGAAAAAGAAAAACGAAAAGGACACGAAAAACAAAGAACAGAAAAATCAAATAGCATCTGAAATTACTACTGGTGGAGTGTTTCTATGATCGAATTCAGTCAGTTTGACTAAATCCCAGCCATCGTGCTGCCTTCGAACGACCGTATTTGATATCACGACACCAACCAATCCCTGCCGTGAGAAAGCCATTGGAAACTTCCATTCCACCTTCGCTGGCCGCTAGCTCCGAAATTGACTGGATTCGACGTGAATCCCTTGCCTCTGATTGCTGCTCTAATTCATCCCAACTATGTAAGTTAATTTCTTTTCTTTTGGTTTTCATTTACTAAATGATAAATGATAAAAAAAAATGTTGTAAATAAAATATGTATACGTGTATGACAAATAAAATTAAATAAATAAATGAATATAAAAATAAAAAAGGAGCGTTGGAAGGATATGCTTTTCATGGTTTAATTAATAAAACGTGGATGTGTTTTCGGATTTGTCGCTCAAATTTCTAATTCTGAGGATATCTGGCATGCTGGGAAAAGTACTCCAATGTTCAATGACTATTAATCATGCATGTAATATAATTATAAAATAGGTATTGATATTATAATGAAAGTTTAAATATGGGTGGATGTGTGACTTTTATGAATATGAATTACAACGAATTTTATTATGGTCTTAATGTCACCTAGAAAAAATGTTTATTAAAATGATAGTTCATAGGATCTAATTTGTCATAATATAGTTTTTGAATGTTCTATCTTTTTGCATTAATATGGTAATGATCTTGTTTTTGTGATAAAATTGATTTTTTTTTTTTTTTTGTATCATGTTAGGTACTTGTTCGTAGAATTACATTAAGATCTTGTTATTAATAATATAAATATAATTACGCCATAATCATAAGGAATATATGAATTTTTTAGAGTTCTAGGTTTACAACATTTGAAATTGTGTGATAATGTATGATGATAGTCATTAAGATTCCTTTTATGCCATGATTTCGTCTTATTATAATATAGTGATGACCTTGATTGTAATAACATTGAATTTTATGATTTCACCAATCTTGATTATGCCATAATATCGTTTTGTTATAATTAGCTTGTTAAATATTGATATTCCTTATAATATTCTTGATGATACGTAGGATCAATTGATATGTATGATATGTGATTATGATTTCTTGTTCAAAATTTTTGTCACATAGAAAAATCCAATTTTTATAAAAAAAAAAAAAAAACCTGAAATTGATAGGTTTAGGATCCATATCGAAAAATTAATTTTATTAAAATTAATAAAATTTAATAAACTTAAAGCGAAAAGATTTCGAAAAATTCTAAAATTAACCAACAAATTAAGTTTTTCTAAAAGAGCTACGTGTGGTCTAATCCCGATTAGTGGGTACGTAGGCACCTAAACGGGCGACTTAAAATATGTAAAAATTTATTTTTGTGAATTTATTTGATTTGTTTAGTTTAGAATATATAAATATTGATAGAATTTGATAAGATTTGAATATTTCGAGTTTTTAGATTATATATGATTATTGATGGAATTTGATTAGACATATGTTTAGTTAATTAGATCTTGATAAATAGTTTAGATTTTGAAATTAGGGTTTAAAAGAAAGTAATTTAAATATGAAAATTTAAAGTGGTAACCATTTAGGTTTAATAAGTTAGCCCCCAAACTCAAGTTAATTTCTGGTTCTCATTTTCAAAAACGATTTTTTCGCAGATTAGTAGCAAAGCTAAAATCAACCTACCCATTGGTTTTGGTTTTTTTTTTCTCGACTTTAGTCGAGTGGCGACTCCAAAATATTTTAAAAATTAAAAATTTCCTTTAATTCTTAGTCGATGATTCGTATTGAATGGGTTAGGGTTTAGTACGAATCGGATTAAAGGAGATCGAATACAGAAATCGAAAACCAGGCTCGACAGTAGTCAATTTGTAAAATTCGTAATTTTGAATAAAGGCCATAAGAACACCTATTATTCAAGCTCAAAATGAAAGTTTTATGTAATGAATGAAGTCCTTAAGTAATAGGAACTATAAAGTCTTAAATTTTAATGCATTAAACAAGTTTTTCCCAAAGGAATCATTCAAAAAGTGGATTTCCTAAAATTCGGATTTTTGAGTAAATCATATTGGAAAACATATTTGCAAAGTGTAAAATGCAAATTTTTGTGTAAGAATGAAGTCCTTAGTGGTTATGTATGATTGAGCCCTAATTTCCTAAATATCAAATGATTTTTACTTAAAGAAATCACTCATAAACTAATTTCTATAAAATTCGAATTTTGGAATCAACCCCACTTGAAAACAAGTTTACAAAGTGCAAAATGGAAAATTTTTATGTAGAAATGAAAGTCATAAGTAATAGATATAATGAAGACTCAATTTTAACAAAAATAATTATATTTTCTTAAAAAATAAATCCAAGACAAATGGAAATTATCAAAGTTAGAAAACTAGATTTTTCATAAGTAATTGTTATTATGGTCTTGCAAATAAAAAGTTATAAAATTTTCTTTTAGCAAGAATCATCAAGATCATGCATACATTAAGCTCATCTCATGTCATTCATGTTAGGAAATCACTCATATTGCATGTATAGCTAATTTATATAGTAGGAACATTACAAACATTTACAAAACTATTTTTCGGAAATTGAAATTGTTACTGCCTTAATCTGATCTGAACTTTTCGAAGCTTCAAAGTTTTCAAAACTTGAAAATACTATTAGAATTAGATATCTCTTTCGAAGTAGATAGAAATCGATATATAATTTGCAAAATTCCGAGTTAAAATGACCAAGTTATGGCCGTTTTAAGTTGGAATTTCCGCTTAGGATGAGAATTGCGAATTTGATAGTTTGTATAAGATTGTTTGGATTAGTTTGAGTTGAAATACTTATTAGAGTATCTCTTCCTTTTTAGGTGATCCCAAAATCAACGATTCCCTGCCACCGAATTACTTTTACTAAAAGACCGGCAATCCAATGGCCGAGTGAGTTTTCTCCTTATTTTGTTATCTTATTTGTGCTTGTAGCTAGTCGCATTAGAAGTATAGGAACAAGATAAAACTCGATATGAATGGGGATGGGACATATGATGAGACTGTGACGAATGTATGCCAAAGAATACTTAAGCATATCGAAATCACTATTTGATTGGATAACTGCACTGTTCATATTATTTCTACTATATGTATGATATTGGTTGATCACTCTAAAGAATGTATGAATATTTTGACCTAAGCAAAATTTAAAGTGGTCATGCATCGCATCGAGCATATTGCATTTGGTAGCGTAAATCCGTTCTATGTATGGGTTCCGAATACCCATGCATAATTGCTTGCTCGCGTGTTTGTTCATGCAAGCATATGATTGATTATAACTTGCTTATTATGGTACGAAATTAAGGGAATTCTCACTAAGCTAGTGTAACTTATACTCCAATAGATGTTTGAATGAACAGGTTATCACAAGAATGCAAAGTGGGGATCGAGATGGTTGAAGCCGAGAATGACTTCGGGATTTCGGCAAAGAATAAGAGTGTTTGAAGTTATCAGCTAGTTTTATGATTTGCCTTGTAATAGTTTATGTAGGGAAGTCTGTGGATGAATATAATTGAAGTTTAATGATTTGTATTTTGAAATATAGTGATTTGTATCTGAAGTATAGTAAATTGTATTTCCTTTACATTGTTACTCAAGTATACCAATATAAAATGTATCTCTCCAATGTGTCTCCTTTATGTGTTAGACGCCTTATACATAATATGGAAGCCTTCGCGTGACTGAGGTGGTCATTCTTAGGCTTTAATATTGTGTACGGTAGACTGCCACGTTTAGGATACCCTTCGGGGCGTGACAATCTTCTCCTCCTAGGTGGTCGGGTCAATTATTCTTGTTCATGCTCCTCCTCCTCATCTTCTTCTCTTGCTCTTTGTCTATCCTCATTAGTCTCTTCTATCTCTAACTCCCTTCCAGATTCCTCCTAAAATCGATGCACATTCTCTCTGGCTTCCCTTAATATGGCCTCATCCTCATTTTCCACTTCCATAGGATCATTGACTATCATATTAGTCATCCTCTCGTTAGTCATCTAGGATGTTCATTTACTTCATAAATATCCCTCCAAATGGTTGGGTCTAGATCAGCTTCTATCCTACCACAATCAGGAATCTCCAAGTCACTATCAAAATTAGAGCTAGATAAATGGGCCATAACCCGTGGGTTGGCCCGTTTAACCCACTTTTAAAAACGGTTAGGGTTGATTTTTTTTAACCTGTTTAAAAACGGGCTAAAAAAACCCAACCTATTTAACCCACGGGTTAAAGCGAGTTAACCCGCAATGGGTCGGGTTGGCCCACTTTTTTTTTTAGATTAAAATAGGTTTTAAACTTAAATTTGAAACTTAAAATAGGTTGCTTGTCCTCAATGAGTCGTGCGAAGACAAAGTTGCATATTCAATAACAAACATTCTGACAACAATCCATGGACTTGACATTTAAATAAATTTGATTTGACACGTAAACACTTTTCTCATGCACGTAACGATACGTATGAACCTTAAGTGATAGTACTAAAACAACAATAGTCCCTTTGAAATTTCATTGAGAATATTGGTGAGTTATATTTAAGAGTACTTTTTTATAATTACGACTAATTGTTGTTCTTAGGAAAGAAAACAAATTACAACATTTTCAATATATATATATATATATATCAAATTTGGGCCAATATATGTGTATATTATATATATCAATATTATTAAAGTAATATATTTTTTTCGTTGAAATGGGTATCCAATATTAGTATTTTTCACTTGAAAAATCATGAGAGATGACGTTAAATTATAAGACTATTAGTATAATATTGTTCTTTTATTAAATTTTAAATGAGTCAAGTTAGTGGATTGGCCCGTTTAACCCACCAGCCATATGGGTTAGGGTAGGGTTATAAATTTTGGCCCGTTTATTAAAGTGGGTTAAAATTTGTTGGCCCATTTAACCCACCAGCCCACATGGGCCAGGCCGGGTTAGCCCATTTAACCCACTTGCCCAGCTCTAGTCAAAATCCATATTTGGTGGGTTCGGCTCAAGATTGGGTTCTTCCTCTAACATCATGGGCGGTGGGGTTCTAGCTTCGTTTTCATTGACCCAATTCGGATCTTCCTCCGGATCCTCTTCATCTTCTTCTTCCACCTCTTCATTCTCATTCTCATTCTCATTTACATTCTTGTTCTTGTTTTCATTCTCATTCTCGTCATCATTCTCATGATTATTCACATCATCATTATCTTCTTCCACAGGCTCCATTGGTAATTACATCCCGATCTCACTAGCATGAAGGGTTTGGATCCCTACAGTTGGTGGTATAATGTCCAAGTATACTCCTTGCCAAATGAAGTGGTTCCTAGCATCAGCTATGTTCCAATCTCTATGATTCATAAGGTCATCATGGGCATAGGCATACAAGGGTCCAATGCTATTCCATACCCCAAAGTTTATATGGGTAGGATTTTCTTCATTTTTCAAGATGAAAGTAGCTTCCCTTAACATCTGCTCACGTCCATATTCCACCATGATTCTTCCATTGTATAGATAGTCCCCAACATAGTCCATATCCTCCTCCTAGTGGGATCATATCTAATCTGGTCTACCACTGACATTCATCATGTATATCTAAGACCTTCTTTCCAATCCTATACATTTCAGTCATGGCCCGGGGTCTTCGAGCTAAAGCAAAGTCTTCACATAAGGTCCTCAATCTTAAGCAGTATTCCACAAAAGTTTCTTCATGCCTCTTAACAAAGTTTCTTGCCCTTTCCCGAGTTCCCCCTAAAGAGACCTACACTAATAAAAGAATTCTAATTAGCTTAAATTTTAACTCCATCTTATCCTACTATTTAGTTACTCAAATTTCTAAGCCTTCTAAGTTCTACTGTCATGCTTTATAATCTTAAGCTCTGATACCAACTTAAACTCTCACGCCCCAAAATGTGGTCTAAACGTAACAGTCCATCACAAGCTATATAAGACTTAGGAATTGCTACCGCAACTGTTCCAAAGTCTTATACAGATGCAAGGCATACCTTTATGACAATAGAATACATGAACCAATGGAGATAAATAGTTTAACTTGGCATATTATAAGCATCAGAATATAAACCATGAGTCCACAAAATTAATTACAAAAGTTTCAGGAGCATTCCCCTGCAAAATAATATCAAGTTAATAACAGTCTTTTACAATCATACAATAAATAATAGGGTTTCCTACGGAAGTCTACACAAAATCAAACATAAACTTCTAATGGAAACTCCTAATTTATGTACCTGCTTGGTAGGATGCCTCGGCCTTAACCATATATACAGATACTGCAATAAGAAAAAGCTGTGGGGGCATAAGCTACACTAGCTTAATGAGTGAATACTTCCATAAAGACATTTATAACAAATCAACGAATCAAGTTAATTATTCAATCATATGGAATGTGTTGGTTTCTCTCAAATGATGATTTTGATAATAACAAAAAGGATTAAGTGATTATTTATGTATTTGTTAAGTTTATAGCATTTCATATCAGTATGCATATGAGAAGGATGGAAATATTTTTTAAACAACAAATCTACATATCAGAAGGTTAATCAGAAGGTTTTTCAATGGAATACAAGTTTTATTTTAAACCGTCAGAAGGAACATCAGATAGTTTATATGTATTATTTGTAAAAAGCTGTTAAACAATGATCGACAGTCCTCAGATCTGAACTAATTTGAAATATTCGAAATTTTGAAGACCTAGCTCCGATGTTGAGCATAAATTGGGTAATATACTTATTGTGTTCCACAAAGTTGGTTCAATATCCACAGGGATTTAATTTTGAATTAATGATCAAATTTTTTTAAGCTCATAAACGACATTTTTGAAGAAAGACGATTCAAACTTGGAAATTTAATTTACAACGAATTACATTTGAGGAGAAAGTTAGTGTGCATAATATGAAGTAATTGCAAAACATGTTTCAGATTTTTAAGAAATGTGTCCAAGGAATTTTGAAGTTTGAAAATCATAGAGAATTGGAATGTAGCATGAGTGGTACCAGACGAAGGATTTGTTTTCAAATTCGAAATTCAAGTTCAAGATAATTATTCAAGTTGTTGGATATTTGAGCTTATTTATTGAAGCATAAAATTCAAGAGTACATCAAGAATTCAAGATTCAAATTTTACAGATTTTACGGATAAATACGAACTGATATTTTTGACAGTTTTTGTTGATAAACTTCAGCTAATATCGTGCAAAGGAAGAAGAACAAGTTAATCCACTTGATGAAATAGCCGTTAGAGGAAGCAAAATAGAAATAATGGATACCCAAGACAAGAAAATAAGAGAGAAACATTTTACATGGAAGAAAAAAAAGCCATCAGTGATAAAAGCTTTCCTTCTTCATACGATAAACACTGTCATATTACTATGTTGCTATTTTGAGCAAAATATTGAGGATATTTACTCTTTATTCCTCTGATTTATTTTTACACTTTCTTTTAAAATAGTTACAAGTAGGCTCAGTAGATTAATTGCTTAGGAGAATCAAGCTGAGTGATTTGTAGCCAAAGAGAATTGGCAAGAACATCTTGTAACTTTGATTAATTGATTGGATAGTGGAACATAACGGGTGTGGAATACCGGGACCCTGGCTTGGAGTTGGAAAAGAAGATTGACGCTCAAGGCAAAACCTCTATAATTCGACTTTGCACTCTCTACTCCCTTATATCTTTTTAATTCGTGCAATTTTATTTTGTGTTTGTATTTGTGATATATGCTCATAAGGTTTATCAAGAGTAACCTATTTATACTGTCTTAATCAGAAAGTCGATCAGAGAGTGCTTGACATATATTTTCTTGATCAGAGAGTTAGTCAGAACGTTAATTTCGGAGTAAAAAGTTTTGAATCAACTTTTGATTTTTCATGAGCTTAAGCAAATCATTTTGATACGAATTCTTGTTTAAAGTTTTCATTTGTTAAAGTTTATTGTTTTAAGAAAGTTTCAAAGCCATTTTAGTTGAATAATCAAGTGGTGTGAATTTTGTTTGAAATTTTAAAAGTAAATTTTTATAACCAATTCACCCCCCCTCTGGGTTATCTTTTCGGGACCAATAGAATGCATCAACCACATGAACAAACAATCATATGATCAGCCGAAAACCATATGTGAATGAATTTACGCTCTTCATTCGGGGTTAGTAGATTAACAAATACTATGATACTACCGTCCAATTAACATGCCTTTTATGGATCACAGATAACCAACTTATTTCGTTTATGGATCACGACCAACCAACTCATTTATGTCGTTTATGGATCACGATCAACCAACTTTTAACCGTTTACGGATCACCGGTAACCAGCATATGCTAATGCTCCATCCCCATCGTGAAGTGATTATGTCCGTATTAATTTATCAATCCGAATAGTCATTAATACCAATTTCTTAGGTGATCAACAAATTTCCCAGACAATCACTCCTATAATACTCTAAACAAGCATAAGTTAATCACCTTATTCCGATATTCTTAATACCATTTCTCAACTCATCAATAAACTTGCATAATCCCCCATAATTCACATCATACAATTCCATTTTATCTTTTGCCTTATAGTCTAGTGCAACTAATTACTACATTCACAAGCAATAAATAAAATTAGGAAGTAATACTGACTCGGTCATTGGTCGCCGGTCTCTTAGTAATAGTAATTCAGTGGTAATTAATTCTCGGGATCCAAGTCACCTAAACAAAAGAAATACCCAAATGAGTATTTCAACTCATATCTAATCCATTTTATTTCATAAAAACTATTAAGTTTGTAATTCTCGTCATTAGTGGAAATTCCAACTTAAAATGGTCATAATTTGGTCATTTTAACTCAGAATTTCACAAATTATATACCGATTCCTATCTAATTCGAAAGATCTATCTAATTCTAATATAATATCTAAATTTTGAAAAAATTTATGTCTCGAAAAGATCCAAACGGATCTAATCAGTAACCAAGTTCCCATTTTTGCGAAATTGTTTTTGTAAGGAGTTATGATATTTCTACTATCCATGCAAAATATGCATGCAATAACAACAAATCACTATCATGAATGGTATGTTATGAGCTTCCTATATACATATTCATGATGATCTTCTATTAGAAAATATTTTTTGAAAATTTCTACTTTACAAGATATCATGAATACTTAACTTAATAAGTTCAATTTTGTGTTCTTGACCAACCACACTTCTTTTAGAGATTTTCCTTAATAAAATCTATTTGTTCTTGCCAAAATTAAGTCTTTACCATATCTATTCCTTAACGTCTTCATTTTTCAACATAAATCCTCATTTTACACATTGTAAACAAGTGTTTATATATTAGCTATTCCTAAATCCGAATTTTGTAAAAATAGTTTTTAAGCAATTTCTTTGAAGACAACTCATTTGATACTTTAAAATTTAAGGATCCATTATTACTATCCCCTAAGGACTTCATTTCCTTAATAAAACTTCCATTTTGAGTTTGAAAAATAGGTGTTTACATATCATCTTTTCTTAGTTACGAATTTCATGTAACTATCCTAAGATCAAATTTTTCTATCTTGTAAATATTTCTTGTTTAACAAATTTCCCTTAGTAGATCCACCATTAACTTACAAAAATCATTTCCTATTGTTACCTATTCCATAAGCTCTTCATTTTTCACATAAAAATCATGTTTTGGAGTTGAAAAATAGGTTTTCAAAATGCAACTCATTTTCTATCCGAATTTACAAAAGTTTGTTTTTATAAAACCAAATTTGTTCTTGAGCTTTTTGGCTCATCTTTATAAATATCCTAACTTTTAGAAGTAACAAAACATTCATTTACATAAGACAAGATATTTATGACCATTCACTCATCCTAAACATAATAAATGCATGATATCTACAATGTTATGTAAGAGAATAAATGTTTAAAAGCTATATCTAAGTGTAATGGTCATGTTAAATGCATGAAATGAAATATGCTACTTATGATAATGATGTAGTAGCAAGATTCCTACATGAACGCTTCACTATATGAACATATATTATGATTATGAGGAAAGCACAAGCTTTAATCACAATATCCACAACTTGTGATGGCTTGATCTTTATGTTCTAGTGGTTTCATGTCCCTAGCATGAAGCTCATAGAGATTTTTATGAATCCACACATGAATAATATAAACATTACATGTCTTTGTGGTAGTATAGTTTATATCTATACCTATTTAGGCTTTGGAACAAGAGAAGTTGAAGAAGAAAAATGTGTGTGAGTGTGTGTATGGGGACGGGAAGTCACGGCAACAGGGGAATGAAAAGAGAGAGTTTATAAAATTTTGTAAAAGTGAAAATGAAGACAGAGAAAGGAAGGCATAAAAGAATATATATAGGAAATTGAATTAAGGTTTGTGTGATTAAATAAAAGAATAAAATTAACACAATTGAGAGGGAAAAGAGGGGGATATGTACCGACCATAGAGGAGAAAAGAGGGAGAGAAATAATTTTTGTACAAATTTTTCAAATTAAAAGTGTAATAAAATGTATTGGAAAAGTAAATATAAGGAATGTGATGTGATAAGGAATAGTAATGAATAGTAGATTAGACAATTAAGTTACCGGTTAGTAAAGAAAATATGATATAAGAGTTATAATTATAATTTTTATAAACCAAAAAATTATAATAAATATATTTTTGAATTCCTTATTAAATTTTGGTCTTAATGAGTATTCTGTAATATTTTTCTAATTTCGAGTCCGGGGGTCAGTTTTCAGAAACGGATCCCGATTGGGTTCGAAATAAATAATTTCCCAAAAACTGATCTTTTTATGTTTCGATATATTTTTTAGAACTATAATCTATATTAACTTGCTCTCAAAAGATTTATGATTTTATTCTCAATGGTGCCGGACTTAGGGTTTCTAGGTTTCTTGCTAACCTTAGCTATTTCGGTTTAGGGTTTTGGTTTTCAATTCGGCTCTCAAAGCCAAGCTATAATACAAGGAAAACCGGGGCTTACAATAGCTATCGTGCACATGCTGTAAAACAACTACTAACGTTGAGTGTCCTCCTCCTAGTTAGGCATCAACATCAATTTTCTAACAACATATGTCTACTTAACCTCCTCCCATCCTCATTATAATACTCATTTTCCCCATCAGGTTCACAATAAATCTTTCCATCTGTCACGCCCCATAGGGTACTCTAAACGTAACAGTCAGCCACATACCATATGAGATTCCCGAATTACCGCCTTAGTACTTCGAGAGCCTCATATAGATGTACAATAGAGTACAAGTCCAAATGGAGATAAAAGCTTAATTTGGCATGCATTAGCAGTAGGATATAATTCATAAAACATAATAAATATTACATTTACTAAGGGGCATTCCCCCGCAAAAGAATAAGTAAAGGCCTTATATAGTCATCCAAAGTCTTAAAAGTTTCCTATGGAAATCTAAACAACAATTCCAACTTCTAGGGAAAACTCCTAGCTTCTGTACCTGTACAGTCGGGTCACGCCGCCTAAGCCACAAATGGGGTAGCTGCAAAAGGAAGGGACTGTAGAGACGTAAGCTAACTAACTTAGTGAGTGTAATCTTCCACAATAACATTCATGTCACAACAATTCAACCAAGTGATTAAGCAAGCAAGTGAATGCACCAAACACATGAGTTCAACAAACATATGACCAGCCGAAAATCATATGTGGATGGACTTGCGCCCTCCATCCCGGGTTAGCAGATTAATGAATACTGCGGTACTAACTTTATGCCGTTTATGGTTCACGGTTAACCTACGATTATTCGATATCGTTTATGGATCATGATTAACCTACAATTATTCGATATCGTTTATGGATCACGATTAACCTACGATTATTCGATATCGTTTATGGATCACGATTAACCTACAAATGCTAATGCTCCTTCCCATTGTGATATGCATATGTCAAATTTGGCATTAGTCCGAGTAGTTGATTAAGTCATTTTACTTAGGCGATCAAACAATTTCTCAAACAGTCCATCATAGCTAAGTACACAACCAAAATTTATCACCCGGTTTCGATATTCTTAATTTGAGTTCTCACATCATCATCAACATATAATTTCCCATTATTCCCCATCATTCATATTCCATTCATTTGGCCTACATTCTAGTGCATTACTTTACAAGCACATACAATAAATGAATCGGGAAGAAAAACTCACTCCGCCATAGGTTCGCCTTTCTTCTAGTAATAATAATCCGGAGGCAAAGAGTGAACGTCCACGGGTTTACCTATTCATATAAGAAATACCCTAATAAGTATTCTACCATCTTAGGATACTAAAACTCTAAGAAAACTTAGTGAAATCGAAATTCGCGTCATTTTCGAAATCCCAATTTAAAATGGCCATAACTTAGTCGTTTTAAGTCGGAATTTCGCAAATTTCATATCGATTTCTATCTACTTCGGAAGATCTTTTTAATATGAAGTTTAAATCAAATTTTGAAAATATCTAAGCCTCGAAAATGAGGGATCAGATCTGTACAGCGGTTATATTGATTCCAAAATTGTGGTTTTCATGAATGTACTTGAGATTCCTAAGTACAAAATGAAACTAAATGCCATGGAAGTGCTTTTCCCTATCATGAATGTCATGATATGAACTCTTAAGTGTCTAAGGTCTTATAAATTTTTAGACTTAAAGAATTTTAAATAAACTTTGTCCTAAGACACTATATTTTGCTATTGTCAAAAAAAATCATCTTTACTACATTTGGTCACACTTACTATTATAAGGATTTTCTTTAGGAAAACTCCACTTTGTTTAAATAAATTTTGACCCGTATATTAGTTATATCCTAAGGCTTTATTTCTTTAATAAAATCTTCATTTGTAAACTTTTAAGTGGGTCTTATACTAGGGTGGTTCCAAAAATCCAAATTTAGAAAATTTCATTTCCAAGTTGAATCCTTCAAGAAAAAATGTATTTTATACGTAAAACTTTAAGTATTTATTTTACCTATACCCTAAGGACTTCATTTATTTAAGAAAATATCATTTTTGAAGTTGGAAAACTAGGGTTTTATGACCATCTATCCATTATTACGAATTTGGCTTTCAAGACTTTTAACTCAAAACTTCTATTGGACTTCATCTCTTATTTTAAATATTTTCTTTAGTAAAAACTCATCTAAACTCATGAAAAATATTACCAAACATTATCTATCACCTATAGGCTTCATTTTTCTTGTAAAACACATGTTTAAAAGTTGGTAGATGGGTTTTTGAACTAGGTTTTTCAAGTCATCCGAATTTACAGAAGTTCATTTCTTGAAAAGTGCTTTCCTTTTTTACTTTATTAACTCATCTATCCATAGATCTATATACTAGGAAGGTTATTTACTAAGGACAAAAGCATTGAAGACTATTAATGTACATAAACTCAAAATATTGATGAGATCTTAAATGCCTACTTGATTATGAGTAGTAAAATGATAGATCTACTATTTCAAATGCTTAAATAAATTTTGAAAACATAAAAACTACAATTTTTATAAAAGATCTTTTGTTCAAAACACTTTTTGATGAAAAATCATAAAGCTTATACCTTGAAAGCTCCTTTAAATGTTAGATCTACTTTGTAATGGTTCGGTATTCTTGTTTTGACATTTCCTTGTCCCTAGCAAGAGCTCATGGGGTCTTTTTGGTTGGAAATATCCAAGAATCACCTAGCCATTACAAAGATCTATGAGTGGAAGGAGTAAAAGCTCACTTACTTGAAGTAAAATAGGAGATGAAAAGAGGAAAATGGAAAGTTGTGTGTGTATGTGGGCTCTAAAGCTCACGGCAAGGAGGTGTGTGGGGGAGAGAATTTTGAGAGTGTTTTACCTTTGCAAAACTTGAAAAGTGAAAGAATGAAGAGAGAGAGAGAGAAAAAGTAGTTTATATAGCATTTGAAATTAGGTTAAATGGAGTAAAATAAATTAAAGAAAATTGCAATTTGGGCTTGGGGGGGGGGGGCATCACCGGCCAAAACCTTGTGGGGGAAGGGAAATTTTGAATTTTCTTTGATTGATTTGTATTGATTTGAGTTGTGTACAAATGTCATAAATTGTATTGATTTTTAAGAGACAAAAAGTATTTAGAAAAGAGATTGATTAAGTGATGGTAAGTGTTGCAAATGTAGGGTGTACAAATAGGTAGTAATAGGTGGTACTTGTGAATAGTAATGAATAGTGGTCAAGACAATTTAATTACCGGTAGTAAGGAAATATGAATAAAAAGGCTATAACTGTATTTTTCATAAGCCGGAAAATTATGAAATCCATATTTTTGAAATCCTTATTTTATTTTGGTTCAAATGAGTATTCATAAGGAAATTTTTGAAATTCTAGTTCCGGGGCACTTTTTTCTATAATGGGTCTCGGGATGACCCGGAATTGAAATTTTCTTAAAATCTGATATTTTCTTGGTTTGAAATATAATCAAGAACTATATTTAAAATTAAATTTTCTTATAAAAGTTTCTTAATTGGAAACCGAGGAAAAGCCGGAATTAGGGTTCCTAGTTCTCACTCCAGTCTTAACCTATTCGGTTTAGGGTTTTGGTTTCCGGTTCTAGGGTTATCTTGGCTACTGATAAAACCGGGGTTTACACCATCCCTGTCAACAATGCTCACACTCCTCCTACTAAGACCTTCATTCAATCGGTGATCTAGCTAATTACAATGATAACACTTGCTCAAAATATGCTTTCCATATGGCTTGTTTTGCCTCTGAATATCCTTCACCCAACTGGCTTCTTACCCATAGACTTATCTTCTTTTCTCTCATCATGTTCACCTTGTTTCTCTTCAATACCCTTATTCTTTTCAATCACAGTTTTACTGCTATTTGTCCCATCAGCACCATAACTTCTACTACTTCCCTCAAATCTATTATTCTTCTCTTGCAACATTATCTCTACCCTAAGGGCTATATTTTTAGCTTCATTCAAATTCCTAAGAACCTGGACCCCAATCTTATCACAGATCTGGAATTTTAGGCCATCCACATATCTAGCCACCTACTGACCTCTGCTTTCTCTATAATCATTACGCTCAGCAAGTCTCATGAACTTAGTAGTATAATCATGCACTGTACATATTCCTTGCCAACATCTCTGGTACTATTGAAAAAGGATCTGCTCATAATTAGTTGGCAAGAAATCTCTTTGTAACAGTTGTTTCATATGGAACCATGTCTGTATAAGCTATCTTCCTTCTCTCTGCCTTCTATTCTGCAACCTTTCCAACCAAGCAGAGGCTCCTCGCTTCAACCTACAAGTAACCAACCTCACTCTACGCTCCTCTAGAATCTCCATATAGTCAAAGAAGCAATCTACCTTAACCAACCAATCAAAAAACTCCTCAATATTGGGGCTACCATTGAAACAAAGGATATCTACCTTCAAGCAAAAGTCATCACCATCGCCTTGGTCATACCCATGATAATCCCTTCGAAATCTACCTCCTCCTTCATCGCCTCATCTCTACGATTGTCTTTCTTCATGCAAAATTTCATCATCCTCAAGAAAGTCTTCATCAGACACCTATGCCCATTAATTTGCAGTAATAGGTCCATTGATAGGACCGCTATAAGCATCTCTAGCCCTTGGTCGTTTCCTACCAATTTTTCTATCTATGTTGGTGTCTACTGCCATCATGTTGAAATGTCTGATCAAATCCTCAATAAGCTACTCTACTCGTCGAATTCTTCGATCCATGGCATCAATTACCGTCCTAGGAACCATCTTTTTAGTTCTATGGACTCCCACATTTTGATCACTGTCAAGAACATAACTTCCATCAACACTGTCGTTGGTTGCCATCTTCGCAGGAACTCACCATGCTCTAATATCAATATGACACAGCGTGAAAACATAAACAACAGAAATCAATTCACCGATTGACTTCTAGGAATCAAAGCTTGCAAGAAATGCAACTTTACAGGGAGAAATTCTCAAATTAAGGTTTTCAAAAGTGTCATAATAATGTTCTAAAACCACAAGAAATAAGTTGGGCAAATAAAGGCTGATAAATAAGCTAGTAGCTATGGACAAAAATATTTGACACCCTTCATGGTCCAGCGGCCTTCATGGTAATGCCAATAGCCTTTTTGGCAACACTAGCGGCATTTAGGCAGTGTTCAAGCTATCTCTAAGGCCGGTAGCCTTCACTCCAACACTAATAGTGTTGATCCTTGCGTTGTTTCCTCCTTTGTTTCTTAGACACTTCCATCTTACTAAAAAATGTATCCACTATACTATCCACATCACTTTTACTTCCTTTTATGTTTTTCACTATATTAAATCTTCTCTTATTTTTTTTTGTTAAGGAACGAAGGATGAAGATAAAATGCACATGTCTTTATTGATAAGCATCTTATAATCTTTTTTTGAAAATGTTTGGTCATTACTTTAAGTTACAAGGTTTCCAATACTAAACATATTCTTATTTAAAATTAGCCTTATACATTGTAATAGGTCTACAGTGGCTTTATGTTGTTTTTTTATTAAAAAAAAAAGCTACGAGATGGCGTATGATTGATATCCCTTATTAAAGTTTTTAATTCCTTATTTTAACTATTATCTTTTTATTTCTATTGCCGTGAGGAAATCTTTTTTATCATGTAAAATTACAATATCTACTTTTATATAAATATGTTTTTCTTTACTTTAAAAATGTCTTAAATAAGGGATTTATAATATTCTATTTTAAAAGGTTAAGTTACTACAATGAATGGAAGAATATATAGAAGAATAATGAAAATACATCCTTTCTTTATTTTATTTTTGTGTCGCTGGTTACAAAGGTATTTCATCGACTAGAAGGAGTTTAAACAGCCCTATAAGTTGATAATTTATTTTCTTGTAAAATGTTGTGTAATTAAAAATATTTTGTATTTTACTATTTTGTTTCATTTTATAATATATGTCATCTAAATTCCTTGTTGTGCAAGATATTTGTTAAGTAAATGTAGTAAAAGAATAACGTGCATAATTAGCACATGGTTAAAAGAATACATGTGTAGTCAGCATAGTATCATTTGATAGACTATATTGTATGTTTTGGTTTTGATTGTCCCTGTATTTGTTGAATTTTGAGGTTTATTTTAAATAATTAATATTGTAAAAAGTTCATGATATCAATATTCATAGTATTAATTAGTTTCCTTTTTATACTATCAATTGCCAACTTTAGAGTCTTTATGTGTTGTTACTTGTTAGCCCATTAGGAGTTACACATATGTGCTTAAAATATATATACATTTATGTATGTAACTAGATATTTGAAAGAGATACTATCCAATTTATACAAAATCAATATAAACACATGAATATTTCTCTCATAAACATATATACATATATAAAAATATACACTTATATTTCTTGTAAACTAGTATGAAATTCATCATTCACTTTTTTAATCAAATGATCATTTATAAGTAACATCTATTTTAAAGTTTTAATATAATTTATTTAATTAATTTTTTATTTCCTACTTTTGCCAGAAAACTCTCAAGGTAAAGAAATTAATCAAAACACAGAAGGAATTGAAGACGAATGATTGCTAATCCAAGATTACTCAGTTATAGATTTTCTACTTTTTTAGATTTGAATTTCGATATTGACCTTTATGTTTATCTAATTTTATTGGAATATTTTCACATGTAGCCATTTTAATTTTAGTATCCCCTTATTTGATGTACATATTTGTTGCTTATAAGCAATTTTAATTGTAAGTATTAATATTATTTTATGTAGTTCAACATGCCGTCTCTATCATACAAAATGTAATACACATATAAGCTATTGTATAAGTTTAATGTATGAATAATTTTGAAACAAAAGGAAAAATTACTTCTATAATTAAAAATTGCATCGACAAAAATATTGTTGCTAACAATATAAAAATTGATGCATATGATAATGGTGCTAATTGAAACAGCTTTCAAAAATTGATGCAAAAAGGATAATTATTATTGCATATAATCATGATTAGTTGTTGCCTAATATAAAAAAATGTTACTTTTATTTAATTAAGGTGTTGCATAAATAATAAATTATTGTTGCATTAATATTTTATTCTGCATTTTCAATTTAGTTATGCAACACAAATAATGTTGCATATAGCAAAATATTCATTATATTTTATTTTAAGCAACAAGCACGTGCAATGAAGGATATTTCATTACCTAAACCTTTAGGCAATAAATTTAAAGACAAATGCAATTAATATTGTTGATGCCTTAGCTCTTTTTGGTATAGCATATCAGGTAGTATTAGGTAGCTAATTTATACGATCATTCGCAGCGGCAAATAACAACTATATAATCATTAATTTCCATCATCATCATTATTATATATGTATGTGCCTGTGTGTGGGGCGTGGACTAAAAAAGCAAACTAGAACTAGAAGAAAGTAGATACCACAAAATTTTATAGGATTATGCGACCACTTCTCTCCGTGTTTTTATGTGAAAAAAACCAGCCTCATTTGACCTTTTCTTATCTTTTCTTGTAAAAACTAAAAACAACAATTTTAACAACCAGCTTTCCCCCCTTTCCCCCTTCCTTCCCTTCTTTAATTTCCCGAATCCACATTTTTTCCTTAATGGTTTTTTTTTTTTATAAATTTTTTAAGGAACAAGTTTAGTTGGTGTTATATATATATATATATATATATATTATCAAATATAATAATAATTTCTCTGTTGGAAAACCCATGAGATTAGAATAGTGTGTGAATGAACAGGTCCGTCCACCAAGGAAACAACTCATTTTGGGTATCACGTCGACGACGTCGTCGCCTCCTCCAATCATTTAGCACACAAATTCTCTTCTTCTTCTTTTTTTTTTTTTTCCCTCTTTCTCATATGTTTTTCTCCCACCTCAGAATGCTGCATCCACACCCACACCCAGAGAGATCAGTTCATGTTGTATTTGCTTTTGAGATATTTGTCAAAAGCTCTCTCTCTCTTTGATCTAATAATTAATTTTCTGGTAAGTCTTGTTATAAGTATTTCAATCTAGATGCATGATGCATGCTTAATCGTGTTTGTGTGTGTGTGTGTGTGTGTTGGTGTGGTTTTTTTTTCTTTTTTCCTATATTTTTCTCTGTCTTTGTCTATATATATTTTATAAATTATTTATTTGTCTGTGTTGTGCGTTATATATGTGGAAGACATTATTTATCCCTTACAAAAAAATCACAGCAGGACGGAGATGATGGAATTGGAGGACATTCATCAGTTTATCATAAAGCTCCCTGTCCCTAGTCCCTACTTCTCCATAATAATCTTATATGTATATAAATATATATATATCTTCTTGCAGGTATGGTCTTCCCATTTAGACACATACGCAGTACGTACCCAAATGTATTGATTTGATGGCATGGTCGTCATCTTTGATTTTTCTTTGATAAATTTATATATGCTTGTTTTAATTAATTGATTTTTTTTTTTTTGGGGAAAATTTTCTTATAAGATTACTGTTCAGAATTTCTATAATGTCCTTATTCGATTGGTTGCTTTACGAAAATATTAATTAATAAAAAGAAATAAACCATTTGGGCGTATTTGGTTTGGTGTTGTTTGTGCGACTCACGTTACGTTGTTTAAGGCACTACTATTTGTTTATTATATTATTTATGTAAATGAATGAATAGAAAATTATATATATATATAAACTATTCTTCTTCTTTTGGTAATATTATTGGAATGAATAAATTAATTAATACCCAAGTCAATTAAATTAAATGTATTATATTATTGTTGAGGAGATTTTTCAGGCAAAAAGCTTAGCTAATAATTAGGAGCCGGAGAGATGGAGTCTAGAGAGAAGAACGACGACCCAAGAAAACACAAAAACACAAACACAGCAGCGAGTGTCAGTGGCAGTAATTTATCTCATCATCATCATCATCATCATCAACAACGACAAAACTCAAAGATTGTTAGAGAGCTACCCATGACAACCACAACAGCAACAGCAGCAACAACAACACATCAACATCACCAAGAAACTACTAGTAGTAGTAGTAATAATAACAATCCTCGGCTTTGGTCTAATAACAACAACAACACCACCGTAGCAATAGCTTAGAGAGCTCTAGCACATCTGGTGGTCTTAGGCCCCACACCGGCGGTGATGTCCGATGGGATGCCATCAACAGGATATCATTAAAAGGAATGCACAACCTAGGTCTAAATCATTTTCGGCTTCACAAGCGGCTTGGGTATGGGGACATCGGGAGTGTTTATCTGGTTGAGCTCAAAGGAACAGACACCTTCTTCGCCATGAAAGTGATGGACAAAGCCTCCCTTGTCAGCAGAAACAAACTTCAAAGAGCCCAGACGGAGAGGGAGATACTTGGACTACTTGACCATCCTTTCTTGCCAACCCTCTATACATACTTTGAGACCGACAAGTTCTATTGCTTGGTTATGGAGTTTTGCAGCGGAGGTAATCTACATTCTCTTCGACAGAAGCAGCCTAACAAGCATTTTACTGAGGAAGCTGCCCGGTAATATTATATAATTAATTCTTTCTTTCTTTTTTTTTTTTTCTTCTTCCTTTCTATATTACTTTACTATTACCCCTTTTTACTTTAATAATAATATAGCTATATTACTTGCAAAATTACTCATCTTTATCATCATCATCATCATGTACACAATATATGTATGCATCACATATAGATATATGATGTGATATGTTTATTTACAGATGTGATAATTAATTAGTATGGCATGCATGATGGGCATCTTGCGAGAGAGACAAAATATAATTAAATTATATGCGGAGTATAAAATATATCATTAAGATAACATGAAATTGAAATACTTGTTTTCTCTAGGTATATACTTTCCAAAAAATTAAAAAAAGAAAGACATGAAAATACTAATAACTAAATAAAATATGGTCTTGTTTTTGGTGCATGAATATGTATACTGGTGGAGGATATTTATTTGTCCATAAATATATAATATCTCTGTTTTTTTTTTTTCTCCTTAAAAAAAATAATAATAAACAGGTTTTATGCTTCGGAGGTATTATTGGCACTCGAGTATCTGCACATGTTGGGGATTGTATACAGGGATCTAAAACCAGAAAACGTACTGGTGAGGGATGAGGGTCACATAATGCTATCGGACTTTGATTTATCGCTTAGATGCTCAGTGAACCCAACACTAGTAAAGTCATCATCTGCGCATGTGAGCCACAACAACAACCACCATAGTAGTCAGAGTACTAGTAGTAGTATCTCAACTGGTTCTGGATCTGGAGGGTCCGCCATTTTGGAGGATGAATACGCAGTGCATGGGTGCATGCAACCATCCAACTTTTTCCCGCGTATCTTACCAGGTAAAAAGAATCGTAAATCCAAATCGGATTTCGGTGTCCTCGTTGGGGGTTCTCAGCTTCCGGAGTTAATGGCGGAGCCAACCAATGTCCGGTCCATGTCGTTCGTAGGCACACACGAATACCTTGCGCCCGAAATCATCCGGGGAGAAGGTCATGGGAGTGCGGTGGATTGGTGGACATTTGGGATCTTTCTATACGAACTGTTGCATGGGACCACACCCTTCAAAGGGTCGGGCAATCGTGCAACCTTATTCAACGTGGTAGGGCAACCCCTGAGGTTCCCGGATAACCCACACGTGAGTTTTGTAGCTCGTGATTTAATAAGGGGACTGTTGGTGAAAGAGCCTCATAAGCGGATTGCATACAAAAGGGGTGCTACTGAAATTAAGCAACACCCATTCTTTGAAGGGGTTAATTGGGCCCTAGTCAGGAGTGCTGTCCCTCCCTATATACCTGAACCCGTCGACTTCTCACAGTTCGCTAGTAAAGATAAAGATAGAGATACGACGACGGCCGCCACCACAAACACAAACACTCCTGCTGCTGCTGCTGCTGCTGATAAGAAGATACTCAATATTAAAACTAGTGATCATAAGGACAATGCGGACAAGGACAATAATTCTACATCAAACAACTCATCACCATCCTATGTAGATTTTGAATACTTTTAGTATAGTGAAATAAATGAGAAGGGGTTTTTCCTTTTTTTTTTTTTTCCTTTATAAATGAGTAACTTATCAAAGATGATCTTCAACTTCGATTCATCATATAAATGTACAAAACATTTTCAATGAACTTGCCTATAAATAAACATTATCACAAAACAATTAAATTATTAAATTTGTAGAATTTTGTGGTTTTATAGTAGTTCGTTCGTGTGTATATATATATATTTGAGCATGTTGTCAGGTAAAAGTTCCTCTTTCCGATTTCTACATTTGATCATAGTGCTTTAGATGAAACGATGGATGGGAGGAACATCCTTATATATTAATGATATGTTAACCTAGTTATTACCTATGATATATTATATAATGGGGCTGAAGCGTTAAAACATTACACTAATGGGAAATGGTTGTGATGCTTGAATAATAACTAGCTAATTGGTGTTAATGAGGTAATTAAGAAAAGTAGTATAGACTACATACATATATAACTTCAACAGATAGCTAGGTTGTAAACATTTTAAATTTCAAAACTTGCGTGATCGATCAATGCAACATAAGCGATAAGTTCTAAAACTGAGCATCTTATTATTAATAGCTTTAATTAATTAGTGCAGACTTTGGTGGTATAAAATTCGAATTTTCTTTTTTTAATTGAGAGGTGGATCCAGGGTCCCATCACCATATAGCAACCATTGCTTGGTTGCGCCACCATTAAATGATTGGATTGTGAAACTAATTAGCCTCAATCAAATTTCTCATTTTTTTATGTTTTAATTTTAATTTATTAATATTATTTTTGCATCTTTTGAAACTTTAAAAAATTTAAGAATCTTTCAACATAAAGTTTGTAGAAAAATTTTCAAAAATATAAGTGGTTGAGTTTTCCTTTTCGATAATATCTTGAGTTTTATTGTTGTCATTAATTTTAATTTTGACACAAGTTAGGTAGTGATTTGTCTAAAGAAATCTATTTAAAATAATAAATATATTTAATTATTAAAATAATTAAAAATATTACGAAAATGTTTTTAAAAATAACATTTCAAAAGAGAAAATATTCAACAAATACATGGATAACCATTCATTATACACACATGATGGATAGTGAATAACCATCCATCATAGATAGGAAGTAATCACTATCCATATGGCCAAGAGTGCTAGGGTGCGGCTAACATCCACCGCAAAGTGGCACCGATGGATATTGAGTTAAACTAAAACCTTTTTAGGATGAGATATTGTTTATTGCAGTTCCCAGTATTGAACTGGAGCGTATTATTGTTATTGAATTATTTACTAGAGCAAAATTGCTATGCTATGATAAACAAATCCTCCTTGAAAGAAGTTACTATTGGATCCTTAATCCAACGTTGGCCTTATATGTGAAATAATTATATGTTATGAGATGTCATATTACGTTAAGCTCAATTAAAAGTTATCAGTAGGATTTAGGTATTTGGGCTTTAATGTATCTAATAGAGTATGGCCCTTTTATGTGTAGAGACCTTATAGGTAATTTCTATTTTTATAATGGGCTAAAATAAAAATACCAAAAGATAACATGGAGTTATCTCTATAAATAGTGGTTATGATCCCTAAGTCACACATATAATTTTTCTAGTCTCTTCTAAATCCCATCATCAGAGAGTATGAAGAGAAAACAAAAGGGATCTCTCAAGGAAACATGTTGATCTAGAAGGCCAACCGCAAGACTCTAAAATTATTGATTACCATGGATTCAAGTACGCTTCTGCTTATCTATTGTTTAATTCTTAATGATTAAACATGAACGATCTAGGGTTTTATATGTGATGGTTTTCACAAAAGGTTAATTTGGATTTATCAAGTGGTATCAGAACATACATGTTTGATCATTAGGAATTATTTTCGTAATTTATATAGGGTGTTGCTTTCCCCTAATTTTTAAGGGTTAGGGTTTCAAGGAATAAATATAAAAGGTCTATTTTATATTTATCGGAATTTCGTTGCTGTCAAGATCGAATATGAAATCACATGCATGTCTACTGGAATTTCATCTTCCGTATTCTAAATCCTTATATAATGTCAAGTCGATGGAATACATGTTTTCCATCGAGATTTTGTTTATTTATGAAATAATCTATTGATAAATCTTGAACTTCTTCTGGGGCTTCGATTTTTTGTTTATTTAGATTCTTGTCGTTGATACTATACAAGTGTACATATACTTATATTGATTTATGAATTTTGATTTCCGACATGAATCTCGTTGATGATGCCAATTCCATGAATTGATAAGTCGTGAATTCGTCCATCATGTTCCTCTGTTTTCTTAATCACAATTTAATATGTTATCGAAATAAAATCACTGTGTCATCTTCAAATACAATGAAATTCGCAAATTATGAATGAACATATAATTCCTTTATATGGATTACTGCTCATGATGGTTTATGTTGAAAGTTTATACGGATTCATCCGAAAATTGGGTTATTTTAATTATTTCTATAATATGAATTCCGTGTACTATGTATATGTTAATTCAATGGATTAAAATTTAAGTTTTCCGTGTTCAACATTATTTTAATTAATTTTTGGTCAAAATTAAAGTTGATTAATTGTGACTTTGACCCAAAGTTTGATATAGTTTTAAATTGAAATATTGGTATGTTTATATATATTTTGAGATGAATTAATTGGAAAAACATACCACCAAAGTGGTCCCTCTTGTGGAAATTAATTTGTTTTAAAATATAAAAGGTTGTGTGCTTGCAACTTATATGAATATTTGACCGGCCCAAAGGAAGGTTAATGTTTAATAGAATTGCAAGTGCACCTGTAGTAATAAATGTGTGACGATTATTTAGTTTTACATGTGAATAATAAATCAACCCAAAGGAAGGTTTATTGTTTGATATGCTCTTATTGTCAGTGTTTGATTACTACACCAAGATACAACTTAGTAGTTAATGTTTTGTCCAAAGATGAAATATTGATGGGTTGCCCGGTATCTTGAGATGGGGTTTACCTTTATTTGAATTTATTATTTTGTTTTAAGACTTATGTGAGCTTGTTTATTTGTTTGTTGTTCTCGTTCAGCTATAAATAATCCTGCTAATATTACTGCCAACATCAATTCCATTCCTATGCTTAATGACACTAACTTCAAGTCATGGAAAGAGAATCTCTTGATAGTACTTGGAGTCATGGATCTCGACCATGCGTTAAGGATTGATTCTCCTTTACCTCTTACTGATAAGAGTACCTCTGATGACAAGAGGGAGATGGAAAAGTGTGAGAAATCAAATCACATGTGTATGATGATCATGAAGAAAGCCATTCCAAAAGCATTCAGAGGCACAATTTCTGATAAAATAACTAAGGCTAAGGAGTTCCTTGATGAAATTGAGAAAAGGTTTGCCAAGAATGAAAAGGCAGAAATTAGTACACTCCTGGCAAGCCTAATCTCAATGAATTATAAGGGTAAAGGCAATATTAGGGAGTACATCATGGAGATGTGTCATCTTGCTTCCAAATTAAGAGTACTTAAGCTCGACCTCACAGAGGACTTGCTAGTGTATTTGGTTTTGATTTCTCTTCCGGCACAATTTAGCCAGTTTAAGGTGAGCTATAACTATCAGAAAGAGTCTTGGTCTCTGAATGAGCTCATATCATACTGTGTTCAAGAAGAAGACAGGCTAAAGTAAGATAAGATTGAGAGTGCTCGCCTAGCCTCCACCCCCAAAAATAGGAACAAAGATAACAAAAGGAAAAGAGATAAAGAAGCTGCAAATATAGTGCTTCAGAAGAAACAACCAAAGAAATCGGATACACCAAATGGTAATAGTTGTCACTTTTGTGGAGCTGTGGGGCATTACAAGAAGCAATGCACCAATTATCATGCTTGGCGTGCAAAGAAAGGTGTGCTTCTTAATTTGGTTTGTTCTGAGGTTAATTTAACTTCGGTACCTGTGCACACTTCGTGGATAGATTCTAGTGTAACAACTCACATCAGTTTGTCTATGCAGGGTTGCCTCCATTGCCAAAAACCAAGTGATGGTGAAAGATACATCTATATAGGTGACGGCAAGACAGTTCAAGTTGAAACAATTGGAAAATTTAGATTATTATTAAAGACTGGATTTTATTTGGATCTTGATGAAACATTTATTGTACCATCATTTAGATGGAATTTGATTTTTGTTTCTACTTTGGACAAATCTAGTTATTCTTGTTCATTTGGAAATAAGAAATTTAGTTTGTTTCATGATTCATAATTAGTTGGATCTGGTTCTTTATCTGTTTATGATAATCTTTACTTGATTGATATTATTGCTTCATTTAATGAATCCTTGCAAATAAGTACATGAGAAACAAAGAGAAAATTAACCAATGAGAATTCAACAACATTATGGCACAAGAGATTAGGTCATATCTCCAAATGGAGAATGGAGAGACTTGTGTCAGATGAAATTCTAAACCCCTTAGATTTTTCAAATTTTAATGATTGTATTAACTGTATAAAGGGGAAACAAACCAATAAAAGGAGATTTGAAGCCAACAAGACTTTAGACATCTTAGAACTTATACGTACAGATATTTGTGGGCTATTCCCTATAGTTGCTTGAAATGGTCAACAGTATTTCATAACGTTCATAGACGATTTCTCATGATATGGCTATCTATATCTCATTCATGAAAAGTCACAGTCTTTGGACATGTTCAAAAATTATAAGGCTGAAGTTGAGAACCAACTCAACAAAAGGATTAAAAGCATCAGATCTGATCGTGGTGACGAATACTACGGCAGATATGATGGTTCAGGTGAACAACGTCCAGGACCTTTTGCTAACTTCCTAGAGGAATGTAGTATCGTCCCACGGTATACCATGCCAGGTTCACCCATTATGAATGGTGTTGCTGAAAGACGAAACAGGACACTTAAGGATATGGTGAGAAGTATGATTTGTCACTCCACCTTACTAGAATCACTCTGGGGAGAAACACTTAAGACTGCAGCATATATCCTTAATAGGGTTCCAACTAAAGCAACCAATAAAACCCCTTATGAGCTTTGGATGGGTAAGAAGCCTAGTCTAAAGCATTTGCATGTGTGAGGATGTCCAGTTAAGGCACAGCCTTATAGGCCTAATGAAAAGAAACTAGACTCAAGAACAGTGAGTTGCTATTTTGTTGGGTACTCCAAAAGATCAAGGGGTTACAAATTTTATGATCCCCCAACTAAGTCAATATCTGAGCCGAGAAATGCTTGGTTCTTTGAGGATGTCGAGTTTGCGGGGGGAGATATGGTTAGAGACATTGTCTTTGAAGAGGAATATGTTAATATTCCCGCAGGTGTTATTAAATTCGGTCAAGATTCTATTCCTAACTTTGTTCAAGTCGCAATAAACCTAGACAATGGTGGAGATCCCGTTCAAGGGACTGGTCCAGAAGAACAAACTCTACCACCTCAAGAACCTATGCTATTAAGGAGATCCACTAGACAAAGAAGAAGTGCAGTGCTAGATGATTACATCATATTTCTTCAAGAACATGAAGTAGACATTGGAATGATGGAAGATGATCCAATCAACTTCCATCAAGCCATTGAAAGTTCTAACTCTCAAAAGTGGATTGATGCCATGAATGAAGAGATAAAGTCTATGAAGGACAATGATGTTTGGGATCTTGTCTCATTGCCAGAAGGTACGAAGCCCATGGGTTGCAAATGGATATTTAAGACCAAAAGGGATTCCAAAGGCAATGTGGAGAGGTACAAGGCTCGTCTTGTTGCAAAAGGTTTTACATAGAAAGAAGGCATCGACTACAAAGAGACTTTCTCACCGGTTTCTTCGAAAGACTCTTTTAGGATTATAATGGCACTAGTGGCATATTTTGATCTTAAGTTACATCAGATGGATGTAAAGACCGCCTTCCTCAATGGTGACATTGATGAGATGATCTATATGGTACAACCAGAAAACTTTGTGTTGGAAGATCCAAGGAATATGTTTTGTAAACTTAAGAAATCCATCTATGGACTTAAGCAAGCATCTCAACAATGGTATTTCAAATTTCATCAAGTGATCATCTCATTCAGTTTTGAGATGAATTTGGTCGATGATTGTATATACCATAAGTTCTGTGGAAGCAAGCACATTTTCTTGGTCTTATATGTTGATGATATTTTGCTTGCCAGCAACAATATAGGCTTATTGCACGAAACCAAGAGATTTCTAGCTAGGAATTTTGAGATGAAAGATCTTGGTGATGCCTATATTGTGTTAAGAGTACAAATACACCAAGATCGCTTTCAGGGTATTCTCGGATTATCACAAAAGGGCTATATCGAAAAAGTACTCAAAAGGTATGGCATGCAAGATTACTGACCAAGTGATACCCCAATGGCTAAGGAAAACAAATTTAGTCTCAATCAGTACCCTAAGAATGATTTTGAGGAAAAAGAAATGTAAAAGATTCCTTATGCATCAGTAGTAGGAAGTCTAATGTATGCTCAGGTTTGTACACGTCCAGATATTGCGTACATTACAGGAATGTTAGGCAGATACTTAAGTAATCCAGGATTAGACCATTGGAAAGCAGCCAAACGAGTCTTGCGATACTTACAGAGAACAAAAGATTACATACTCACTTATCAGAAGTCAGATCAGATCGAGATCATTAGGTATACTGATTCCGATTTTGCTGGATGCCAAGATAGTATGAAATCTATATCAGGCTACATCTATTTGCTAGCTTGAGGAGTTATCTCTTGGAAGAGTGTAAAACAATCTTTTGTTGCCTCTTCTACCATGTTATGAGGCGTCCAATCATGGAATATGGTTGCAGAATTTTGTCACAGAGCTGTGCATTGTGGATACAATTAATAGACCACTTAAGTTAATTTGTGACAATAAGTCGGCAGTTCTATATTCCAACAACAACAAGAGCTCGAAAAAATCAAAATATATAGACATCAAGTTCCTAGTTGTAAAAGAAAGAGTTCAGAGTGGATAATTGTCTATAGACCATATAGGAACAAACTCTATGATCGTGGATCCGCTTACTAAAGAAGTGCAACCCAAGGTGTTTCATGAGCACATTGCTCATATGGTGTCATGTCCTTAAGTGATATTCAGTTTTAGTGAGAGTTTGTTTTTTTGAATGCTTTTATGTCATAAACAAACTTTAATTAGTTGTTTCAGTTTGTCATGTTTTTTTAAGGATATTTTCTGCAGAAATAAAGTATAAGGTTACACATATAGTCCAAGTGGGAGATTATTGGATCATTAATCCAACGTTGGTCTTATATGTGAAATAATTATATGTTACTGACTGTCATATTAAGTTAAGCTCAATTAAAAGTGATCAATAGGATTTAGGTATTTAGGCTTTAATGTATCTAATAGGGTATGTCCCTTTTCTGTGTAGAGACCTTATAGGTAATTTTTATTTTTATAATGGGCTAAAATAGAAATACCAAAAGATAACATGGAGTTATCTCTATAAATAGTAGTTATGGTCCCTAGGTCACACATATAATTTTTCTAGTCTCTTCTGAATCCCATCATCAGAGAGTACGAAGAGAAAACAAAAGGGATCTCTTAAGGAAAACGTGTTGATCTAGAAGGCCAACCACAAGACTCTAAAATTATTGATTGCTATGGATTCAGGTACGCTTCTGCTTATCTATTGTTTAATTCTTAATGATTAAACATGAATGATCTAGGGTTTTATATATGATGGTTTTCACAAAAGGTTAATTTGGATTTATCAGTTACTGATCGGGATGAGTTGAAATTCCACAATAATAGATAACTAGCAGATAACGTACTCGCAATACGTGTACAAATAAAACAATCTGATTATGAAACAATAAAACCATATAATTGCATGTTAATGTAACGGTGAAATATATTTACAGAGGAAAGTCATTATAAAAAGTCATAAAGAGATAAGTACAATGTAGAACAGTATTGATTTTTGTCAATGATGATACATATTATGCGAAAGTAATGCTTGCACATAATGCATCCGTAGTGCATTGAAAAATATAATACATTAAAATAATATTTCATAAGATTTTGGTATTGTAGTATCCATTGATGTAAATCTAAATAGAGCAAGACTAATGCCATAATTTTGTTTTATTATATATACTTGAAAAGAAATGTCATAAATTTTTCTAATTTCACAATAAAAAATTGGAAATAATAATTTTAAAAATTCCATACACCATTGTTGCTTGAAATTGTAGAGGAAGTCGATAAAGTCTTCCATAAATTTTTTTTCTTTGAAAAAAAAAACTCTTTACTTTAGATTTTACAATACTAGCAAAAAAAAATAATTTAGATTCTATGATGGTCAATTATCATACATTTCAAAAATGATATATAAATTTCGACTCTTGACATAACTCAATGTGTCATGTTAGGGGGACATAATAATTTACATGATGGAAAACTTCTTGTTCGTCAGTCTAAAACGAATTCATGAAACCTGCATAGAGACATACAAATAGAAAAAAAGATGTAAAATAGATGATATTTACCCATTAACTTAATATATATATATATATATATATGTGTGTGTGTGTAATAATTGCGAAGGTTAATTTAATAAACTAAAATTGAAAGAAAAAAAATTAGACATAACTAATTTCATCAAAAGTAAAACCTATTCAATTTAAATGTAATTACCTAGCAATCAAAATTACTAAGCACTCATTATTGATAGGTCAAATTTTAATTCTGAAGAACTTTGAAAAAGATGAGGAAATGTTAAAAACTCAAATGAAAAGTGTTCAATGTGCAACTATAGAATATTTTATTATTTAAAAAACTTGATAATGAAGAAGTGGATGGAAGTATAGTCATTTAATCTGGAAAAAAAAAATGTGTCATTGAAATTATAGATGGTAAAACTAAAAATAAAACAATAACTGAGATCACTCATTATACAACAACTGCAATTGAACCTTACAATGATGACATAATTCATTGTTGGTATAACATTTAACTTTTAGGACAGTTTTTAAAGATATTCTCATGCTGTATAAAAGATGTACGGACAAACTTCATAGCATTGTAATGATTAATATTTACTAACACAACATAGCAACAAAAGTCGCATTTAAAGTTGTAGCATACATTATTGGTAGTGTGTTTATAAAGTTAATTTTCATTTTTCGAGTTGAATTAAATATAGATAGTATCGTTTTGAGTTTCCTTCTCTGATTCACATCAAAACATGCGATGGAATACATGTTGGGCGATCAAATTCACATTAGAGCATTTCCTTTTTCAATAAAAAATAAAATAAAATTGATTCTATTAAAAATATGTCAAGGTAATATATCTTTGTAAATCTAACCTTGAAGAGGAAAATTTAGAATAAATTTATAGTTTGGGATGATAGAATTAATCATTTATTATCTTATTAGCCTTTGTTATGGTATTTTCTTTTTCACTATTACATAATTAAAAAGGGATATCCAACTGCTGCTTAAACTTCTTTGGAAAAAATAGAAAAATGAAATAAATAAAAGATAAAAGAAACCTGCACAAATACGGCAAGAGGTTCATTTGAGTCCTCGAAGTTCAAATCTTCCTAACAAATAGGACATGAAGTTACGATAGAGAAAAAAACGTTTAAAAGCCCAAGGCATCCCACCAGGATCAAACTTCTTGGAGATCTCAAAAGAAACAAAAAAAATCCAACATTAAAAAAAAAAAAAGACCATTAATTAATCAGGAAGGAGGCAATAGGGCGATTGTAAAAAGACAATCCACTGCACATGATACAACTAAACCCCATCTATATATCTGTATTGTCACGCCTCAAGCTAGTCCAATTGTAATAGTCCTACCGTGTATACTACATATGGCAGGAGCTTATCCAATTATAGCCTAGTATATAAAAAGCACAAACGACCAATCCACTTTGAAGTAGCATCAGCTCAACAATAAAATCTAAATAATTATAGCAATGTATGAATATTTCATTTCACACTAATACAAAATACTATTAGAATTGTTCGTAATTATTAGGTTT
Organism: Combretum micranthum; assembly: GCA_024138025.1. Taxonomy (NCBI): domain Eukaryota; kingdom Viridiplantae; phylum Streptophyta; class Magnoliopsida; order Myrtales; family Combretaceae; genus Combretum; species Combretum micranthum. The sequence goes on along the minus strand of JAMXBD010000733.1, from coordinate 544,059 downwards.
ACCAGTATTCAAATCAGACTAATCTATCCAAGTTACCCAACTGACACTAATAGTCAAAATGAAAATGAAAAAGTAGAAATTGGATCATTTGACTTCCTCTTATTAATAATACCACATTCCTGAGGATCCATAGTAATACTAGCCACTGCTACTAAAGTTAATCTAAACCTGCAAGAAAATCTATAAAGGAATGAGCAACCACAGCTCAGTAAGAGAGACGGAGGTAAAAAGGCATTCGTACAGGACAAGCATGATTATCCAACAATTAATTAATGCAATACATGAACAATCAAAATGCCATCCACACGACGTTACCTTGTTCATCGTGAGACTAGTCTGAGTTAAGGAGCTTATAACGCAATGCATAACGACTATTGACCAAAGCCACAGCTCCTCCTTAATATCTCATAAGACATTTCCCAACCTCACTATGACCTCCTCTCCTATCAATTAGTTCGGCCTTGAGGATGGGAAAAGTTGGCTTTGTCGACTCTCATCAAGGTCAGTGTTTGATTGTAGAATCCCAATGGATCCCCTATCAAGTTGCAATATGTGGTATTTTAAAAGTTAATTTAAAGGTTTATTTAGTTCTATTTAGAGGCAATCAACCAATTTGCAAAAACTTTAAGAATATCACAATTCACCACCATACGATATAACACAAATTTCGGACACCAATCAAAAAGTCAGGGACAAGCACAGGCATTACATGCACACATCCAAGCTATTCTGCAATCACAATCATAGACACACTTCAACCTCTAAGTACCCTAAAATGGTACACCAAAATGCGGTAAAGCATTGATCTCACTTATCTTGAAGGTAGATCAATTAGACAATTTAAATGTATCTTTAATGATGTAAGTTTTCAAAACTTTTATTTTTTTTTTTTTACTTATCAACCGTTATTATTAAATATGTCTTGTAAAATAATCCATTAGTATCTTATCATAAAACTTTTGTCTTAGAAAACTAATAGATAGAAGTATCAAAACATTACTTATAGTACATCAGCTTAATCATGTCAAAAGGTACTATTAAATTGGAAAGATTTGTCAAAAGCCATGTTTGTCATAAAATATTTCATACTAATATGAGACTTTTATACTCCTTTAATTGTATTAAGTTTTAAATAGCTATATAATAGAATAATATGAAGAGAAGAAAGAAAAAAATCACAAGAACATAAACAATTATATGCATCACAATTCAATAACACTACAATTATGCTAATAAATGAACTAAAATTAGGATTGTTAGTATAATCAAATGATATTAAATTGGTTTCACAATAGCATATTTTAAATAAATATATATATATTATATATATGGAAGGAATGAATTTCAAGCATTTATATTATATCATATTACGGCCTTACCATACTTAAATTACCTACACAGACCAAATTTATCAAAAGTATATAATGAAACATGAAGTAAGTCTTATATATTAGTGAAGCTGGTATATATATATATGTGTGTGTGTGTGTATTGTCAAAGGGAGTCGTAGCGTAGAAGCCCCTTTCTAATAGCACAAGCAAAAGTTAATTTGAAACAATTGATAATGTCATTTAACACAGAATTGGAAAAGAAATCAAAGTCAGCTTGCTCAATTCTTTTAGCATAAGTACATAAGTCAATTTATCGTAGAATACTTTTAAGGCTAATAAACCAATTTGACCAAAAAGTTTTTAGGAACCATGTTCACATACCTTTCTTCAATACAAAAAAAAATTCCAAAAACTGTGTACGTGAATTTTTTTTCCTTATGGAACAATGTGACAATACTACTCATAAAATGATTATACTAACTTATGTAGATAGAAAACAGGTACCAAACCCATTTGAGACAAACATCTAATAATAGTTGTTCATCACAAATTCAATATAATTTTCACAGATCCGCATTTTTAGATTATTTAGAATTTAACATGTATATTAATTATAAGGCCGTCTAATTTCCTAGACAAGTAGAATTAAATAAGAAATGGGTCAAGGGATGTAACCCACAAATCATCCTTATTAGAGTATAAACTAATTTCAAGGAAGCAAGATCATTAAAAAAAAATTAATTATTTTTTTCTTTTTTTAATGATTAGGCAATTAAACCAATAACATGCAAACTTTTTTTCTTCTTTTAATTTATCAATTTAATCATTTTTATCTGAAACTAGTCATCGATATTGTTCGGATCGGTTCTAAACCCGAATCGGAACCGCTGGTTCATGGTTCCACACATTTCGTGGAACTGGAATCGAAACCAAAACCGCCAGAGCCGGAGCGGTTTATGGTTCCACAGAACCACCTGTTCTAGCGGTTCTGGTTCCAGTTCCAAGCGAACCATGAACCAGGTTTGTGTTTTTTTTTTTTAAGAGGCCATTGCCCCCTTCTTTTCAGCAGTTTCAACAAAAGCTTGTTTTTTCAATATATATATATATATATATATTATATATGTGCAAACCGATATAACCAGATCAGGATTTTTCTATCATCCATTATGAAAGCTTTTATAAGTCTTTTTCTGTTTTGATGCAATCATTATTTTGATGTTGACAATTGACCCAAAATTGATGGGTTTTGAATTTTCAAGCTCATACCCTCCCCCACCCCGTCTCCTCCCCTCCCTCCTCCCTCCCAGCGCCCCAGTCTCTTCCCGTGTTCTGTGTTTTATTTTTTTTAATTTATATATATAGCAGGTCGGAACCGGTTGAACCACTGGTTCCGCGTAGAAGAATGCTAAGACTTGTCGGTTCCGGCGGGTTCTTCGGATGTTCATAACCGTCCTGGATGGGGTGATTCCCAAGTACAGAACCGCTGGGGATGGTTCGGGACGGTTTGCGATTCAAAACCGTCCCGTGCTGATGTTTATATGAAACTATGTCAGAACAATGTGACTTTACTTATTTCGTTTTATTAGTTTTAGTTGATTTAATATTTTTATTAATTAGATGGGATTATAAGTAAAATCAAGGGCTTACCTAGGTGTTGCTTTTTGTGATTCATTTGGCGACGAACCTTTCCGACAATTTTAAGCCAACTAGTGAAGTCCCTCCAATCCTCCACTCTTCGTCAATTAATATATTACTTTCACAAGTGCCTTAACAAGGAAGTGTGGCTGCATTTAACCCATTTGGCAGTACATGTTGTTTAGCCAAGTTGATGAAGTTATTTGTGTTGTGTATCCCTCCTATATGGATTATTATTATTATTATTATTATTTAAAAAAAATGAAGATATTACGCCGTAGCCGAGTTGGCTACGTTACGTAGCCGCTAGAAGACTTGGAATTCTCATGGAATTCCAGTTGCGTTTCCACTGGCAGAGAATTCTTTAGAATTCTCTTGAAATCTTCTCCAATTGGCTGCTTCACATTAATTAACAAGGATCCAGAGCATTCATTCCAGCTGGAAATTATAAGTCGGAATTAAACCGACTTTGACCCACGTTCGACAAGAAAAAATAATATTGCCTATATATAGGCATTTTGTGCAAATGGAAATATTATTCCATTCCTCCTGCGCTCCATTTGGAAATCAATCCCAGCGTGTGTGTGTCCTTCGTATGCCAAAGCAATTTTGCTTTGAAGAATATTATTTAGAGAGAGAGATATAATTTGTAGTGAGTGATAAAATAGTGAGGATATTTTTGGGGTGTTTGGGAAACACTTGTGAGCCATTATTTTAGATTTATCTCAATTATTATTGTATCTCTCTTGTAAGCCTACTATTGTTATAGTAGAAGCATTTTTCAGAGTTGGTCCCGTGGACGTAGCCTATTCAAAGGGTGAACCACGTTAAATTTCTGGTGTCATTTATTTTATTTAATTGCTTTGCTCGTATTTTATTTATTTATTATCCGCCTCGTATTTTATTATTTCCGCTGCGTGCTCGATATCCCAACAACTGGTATCAGAGCAAGGTTTGGGTGAATATATCTACTTATCGTATGCTCTGTGGTTGCCACTAAATTGTGGATCCTCCACATCAGAAAATAAGTTAGATTATTATTCATTTATTTGAATCATGGAGGCGAGGACGAGCAAAATGATCAATTTAAATGGCACAAATTATCACATATGGAGAAGCAAGATGAAGGACCTCTTGTTCGTGACAAAGATGCATTTGCCGGTGTTTGGTACTACTAAACCCGAGGACAAGACAGACGAGGAATGGGAGTTTGAGCATGAGCAAGTATGTGGTTTATCGACATTTGTCGAAGACAATGTGTATAATCACATTTGTAATGAGACTCATGCAAGAACTCTATGGAACAAATTAGAGGAGTTGTATGCTTCTAAAACCGGCAACAACAAATTGTTTTACTTGACAAAGTTGCTCCAGATGAAGTATCGGGAAGGTATGTCAATGGCAGATCACTTGAATGATTTTCAAGGGATTGTGGAGCAATTGTCAAGAATGGGCATAAATTTTGACAATGAAGTACTCGCTCTCTTAATTCTAGCATCCTTACCAGAGTCCTGGGAGACTTTAAAGATTTCACTTACAAATTCTGCACCAAACGGTATAGTAAATATGGAATTTGTTAAAAGTGGAGTCTTGAATGAAGAAATGAGACGAAGAACACAAGGGTCTTCTTCATCAAAGGAAGAAGTCTTTGTTGCAGAATCCAGGGGAGGAGTCAGTCTAGAGGTCCAAGATCAAAGGACAAGAGTAGAGGAAAGTCAAATAAATATGCCAATGTTGAGTGCCATTACTGCAAGAAAAAGGGTCATATAAAGAAGTTTTGCCGGAAGTTTAAGCAAGATCAAAAGAAGAACAAAGGTAAAGAACAAAGGAAAGATGACAGCAGTGATGATGATCAAGGGAATGTTGTCGAGGAGTTTAACCTTGTCTATGATGATGATGATATGGTAAATCTTGCGGTCCATGAGACAAGCTGGGTAATTGATAGTGGTGCTACCATTCATGCTACATCTCGAAGGGAATTCTTCTCATCCTACACACCAGGTAATTTTGGTGTTGTGAGAATGGGAAATGAGAATTTTTCAAAAATTGCAGGTAAAGGAGATGTGTATTTAGAGACTGAGAATGGTACACGGTTGGTCCTTAAGGATGTCAGGCATATTCCAGATATGCGTTTGAATTTAATTTCTACAAGCAGGCTGGATGATGAAGGTTTCTGCAATACCTTCTATGATGGAAAATGGAAACTTACCAAAGGTTCTTTGGTAGTAGCTAGAGGGAAGCAATTCTTTAAACTGTATTTTATGAAGCAAAGCTCTCCCAAGATGCAGTGAATGCAGTGGAGAATGATAATACAGTTGAGTTATGGCATAAACGTCTAGGTCATATGAGTGAGAAAAGTATGACTCGTTTGGCTAGAAAGAATGTGTTACCTGGATTGGATCAAGTTCATTTGAAGAAGTGTGCTGATTGTCTGGCAGGAAAGCAAAACAGGGTTGCTTTCAAAAGTTCCCTTCCTTCTAGAATGAAGAATGTACTAGATTTAGTACACTCAGACTTATGTGGGCCAATGACAAAGTCACTTGGTGGTGCTCAGTATTTTGTGACTTTCATTGATGATCATTCTAGAAAGACATGGGTATACCTTTTGAAGTCTAAAGATCAGGTATTAGATGCTTTCAAGCAATTTTTGTCTCTAGTTGAGAGGCAAACGGCAAAAGTTGAAGTGTATCGAACAGACAATGGTGGAGAGTACACTGGACCATTTCATGCTTACTGTAATGAGCATGGTATTCGACATCAAACAACACCTCCAAAGACACCGCAGTTAAATGGCTTGGCTGAGAGGATGAATAGGACTTTGATGGAGAGAGTTAGATGCCTACTCTCACATGCAAAGTTGCCAAATGCGTTTTGGGGTGAAGCCATATTGACAGCAGTTCATGTATTGAACCTTTCACCATGTGTTCCTCTACAGTTTGATACTCCTGAAAGAGTATGGTCAGGAAAGGATGTTTCTTATGATCATTTGGTGTGTTTGGTTGTAAAGCCTTTGTGCATTCCAAAGATGAGAGGTCGAAACTTGATGTCAAGACAAGACAATGTGTGTTTATTGGCTATGGTCAAGATCAGTTTGGCTATAGGTTTTATGATCCAGTTCAGAAGAAGCTTATGAGAAGCCGTGATGCGGTGTTCATTGAAGATGAGACCATTAAGGATATAGAGAAGGCTCATAAAGATGCTTCCAGGTCTAGCAGCAGTACAACAGACCTAGAAATGATACCTCCAACAATGGTGCCAAGAGAGGTTGGAGATGAAATACAGAATGACCAGCCTGAGACAGGTGATACAGATGCTCCCATTGGGTTTCCATCAGATGATTCTGATGATGATGATGGTGTTCATGATCAACCACCAGCTCAATGGGTTCTCCAGAATTGAGAGATCTACTAGAGTTAGACAACCTTCTACTAGATATCCTACAAATCAGTATGTGTTACTGACTGAGGGGGAGAACCAGAAGACTTTGAGCAATGGATGATGAACACAAAAGGAAGTGGATTGAGGCTATGCAAGATGAAATGAAATCCTTGCATAAGAATGAAACTTTTGAGCTGGTGAAGTTACCAAAAGGTAAGAGGGCTTTGAAAAACAAGTGGGTGTTCAAGATAAAGCATGATGAACACAGTTCTCAACCACGATTCAAAGCCAGATTAGTTGTCAAGGATTTAGCCAAAGGAAAGGATTGACTTTGATGAGATATTTTCACCAGTAGTGAAAATGACATCCATTCGAACAGTGCTAGGGTTAGCAGCAAGTCTTGACCTGGAGGTCGAGCAGATGGATGTGAAGACTGCCTTCCTTCATGGTGATTTGGAGGAAGAGATATACATGGAGCAGCCAGAGGGTTTTGTAGTAAAAGGAAAAGAGGATTATGTTTGCAAGTTGAAGAAAAGCTTGTATGGCTTGAAACAGGCACCAAGACAGTGGTATAAGAAGTTTGAGTCGGTTATGGGGGAGCAAGGCTACAAGAAGACTACTTCAGATCACTGTGTTTTTGTGCAGAAATTCTCTGATGATGATTTTATTATTCTATTGCTCTATGTGGATGATATGTTAATTGTTGGCCAGAACATTTCCAGGATCAATAACCTGAAGAAGCAGTTGAGTAAGTCTTTTGCTATGAAAGACTTAGGGCCAGCAACACAAATTCTTGGCATGAGGATAACAAGAGATAGGGATGCCAAGAAATTATGGTTGTCTCAAGAGAAGTACATTGAGAAAGTACTTCAAAGGTTCAATATGGACAAAGCTAAAGCGGTTAGTTGTCCTCTTGCTAATCACTTTAGATTGAGTTCCAAACAGTGCCCTTCTACTGAGAAAGAGAAGGAGGAGATGGACAGGGTTCCATATGCTTCAGCAGTTGGAAGTTTGATGTATGCTATGGTATGTACACGGCCAGATATTGCTCACTCAGTTGGAGTAGTGAGCCGGTTCCTTTCAAATCCTGGAAAGGAACACTGGGCTGCAGTAAAATGGATATTTAGATATCTACGTGGTACCTCCAAAATGTGCTTGTGTTTTGGAGATGAAAAACCTGTGTTGGTGGGCTACACAGATGCAGATATGGCTGGCGATGTTGACTCAAGAAAGTCTACATCAGGATACTTGATTTCATTTGCAGGGGGAGCTGTGTCATGGCAGTCCAGATTACAGAAATGTGTTGCACTCTCAACAACTGAAGCTGAGTTTATTGCAGCAACCGAAGCTTGCAAAGAGTTGCTATGGATGAAAAAGTTCTTAAATGAACTTGGTTTTCACCAAGAGAAATATGAGTTATTTTGTGACAGTCAAAGTGCAATTCACCTTGGAAAGAATTCCTCTTTTCATTCCAGATCGAAACATATTGATGTGAGATATCACTGGATTAGGGATGTATTGGAGAAGAAGCTATTACAACTTGAAAAGATCCATACTGATGAAAATGGATCAGATATGTTGACCAAGGTTCTTCCAAGAGATAAATTCGAATACTGTCGATCAGCAGCTGGATTGGTGGAACTCTCCATATAGTCGGGAGGGGGAGAATTGTTGTGTATCCCTCCTATATGGTTATTATTATTATTATTATTATTATTATTATTATTTATTATTATTATTTAAAAAAATGAAGATATTACGCCGTAGCCGAGTACGTAGCCGCTAGAAGACTTGGAATTCTCATGGAATTCCAGTTGCGTTTCCACTGGCAGAGAATTCTTTAGAATTCTCTTGAAATCTTCTCCAATTGGCTGCTTCACATTAATTAACAAAGATCCAGAGCATTCATTCCAGCTGGAAATTATAAGTCGGAATTAAACCGACTTTGACCCACCTTCGACAAGAAAAAATAATATTGCCTATATATAGGCATTTTGTGCAAATGGAAATATTATTCCATTCCTCCTGCGCTCCATTTGGAAATCAATCCCAGCGTGTGTGTGTCCTTCGTATGCCAAAGCAATTTTGCTTTGAAGAATATTATTTAGAGAGAGAGATATAATTTGTAGTGAGTGATAAAATAGTGAGGATATTTTTGGGGTGTTTGGAAACACTTGTGAGCCACTATTTTAGATTTATCTCAATTATTTATATTGTATCTCTCTTGTAAGCCTACTATTGTTATAGTAGAAGAATTTTTTGGAGTTGGTCCCGTGGACGTAGCCTATTCAAAGGGTGAACCACGTTAAATTTCTGGTGTCATTTATTTTATTTAATTGCTTTGCTCGTATTTTATTTATTTATTATCCACCTCGTATTTTATTATTTCCGCTGCGTGCTCGATATCCCAACAATTTGTTGTCCATGGCTTGTAATTTTGCCAAATATTTGAGTAATTTTACTAATGTGATTTTCTGCCATAGTATTATTCCTTTCAAAATTATTTCAACATCTTCAAGCGTAAACCAGCTTATTCTTTAAGATAAAGACATGTGTCTTTATTTTTTTTTTAACCAAAATTCCAATTACCTCAATGAATCCTAACTGTGTGGCAGGTATATACTACACCCCAGCTTTAGTTATTATCATTTTCATTTATCTAATTTATTTATATATAGTTTTATAGATTCGATTATATTTTTATTATTTTGTTTCTAAAATCTAATATTCATGAGATTATTTTGTTTAATTCTAGTGATTGTTTTCGAACTTTTAACTTTAATATAATATATTTTTTTAAAGTGTTGGCTCTAAGTGATTTCATCCTTATTTCTATTTTAGGGATTTGCATGTATGGCCTATAAGACTACAAACAGTCTAAACACAAACCTCAAGCCCCACATGTTATGTGCTGCACATGAAAGTAAAGATATTAATGCACATAAATAATTCATAAAAAAACTTTAGTTTCATGTAGCTCTGGGCTAGGGGATGAAATCATTAACAGACACGCACATATAAACTTTACTGCAAATGAAAGTTTAGAAACAAACAATCAAATGCAGAGAATCTATGGTAGAAAGTCCTCTAATAGTTTAAAAATTAAAGGTTAATATAAACGGTCACTATTTAGTAGTTGATAAAACAAAAATTGAGGGAAAAAATAATTAAGCCTGTAACTTACTGTTTGATTGAACTGGAGTTAACTTCTTCATAGGGAGAGGCAAACATGGCACAGAGATATAATGCGAGGAACCATGTAGACGTATGTAGCCATGAAATGGAAAAAAGATAGAAAATGGAGACGTGACAGGTGTGTGAAAACTGGATGTTTGTGCAGCACTTGAATAACGGTCTAAAAAACTGACGACACCTTAAAATTACAAAAAAGAAAACCCTGAATACACTGAAAACAAACCTCTTTAAAATTTGATGATTAGGGAATTTTAAATGAAAAGCCAAATCAAAGTTACTAAAATGTCCTACGAACTTATAAAATTTGAACAATTAAGTCTTTAGAGAATGAAAGAATAATTTAAATTTAAAGGGTTATTAAAGGAAAAAGATAAAAAGACACCAAAACCTTCCTCTTGCTTAAATAATATAGATTATAATTAATGAACTGGCAAACTTGGAATATATAAGATGGATTCGGTGTTGGTTCTGAGTCTGAGATCAAATGACCAAGCTTCACAATATATACTGTCTATATATGCTTTATATATTATATATATATATATATATATATATATATTCCAAAAAGAATGAAATCATTAATAAATGTTACCTTTTTTTTGAAATAGCCAAGAAATTCCTAATTTTATTTTATGAATGAATTGTTGAATTATGCATGATAAATATATGTTGATGGTTAATTTAAATTTTGATGAACTATGTGATATGTGAATGTGTAGAATTATTTAAATATGTTAGAATTAGTTATTTGTTATTTTATAAAATATCAATATGTTTTAGGGTGAAATATACATGTTAGAAATAAATGGAATGTATGCATATGAAAGCCCCTAAGTAGCAGAAAATTTGAGTAAAAATAGAGCCAATAAAACCCCTTTTTAATGCCTTAAAACAAAGCCATTTAATTAAGTAAAACAAGTTAAATTAATTAACCAAAGCTAAAGTCATTAAAGCCATTAATACTCCTTTTGCCACCTGCCCTTTTTAAAGCCAATAAGATAAACACAAAAGTCACCTAACACTTCAAATTTCGGCCCAAAAATTGCCTCACCCAAAACACTCTCCATATTGCCCTAAACTCATTCCTCTCTTCATCAAAAGAGCTCCCAAGGTGACCCTAAGCTGAAGTTTGATTTTCTACAATTCTCACCATCAAAAGCTTGATCTAGAGTCCTTAAACCGAACATAGAAGTCCAAGTGGTAAGTATGTTCTCTATTTTTCATTTTCATGATTGTATGTGTTCTTGATGATATTTTGTTTATGAATTCGTGATCCATGTTGTATGGATATTATAAAGAATGTAATAGGACTAGATTGGTTAGTTTAACTTGTTGAAAGTGAGTTTGAAGTGTTGATGAGGGTTGAACGGTTGGATGATGGTATAGAGTGTGAATTTGGAGATTTTGGTTGTTGAATTGTTGGATGATGATTAGAATAGGGTTATAGATGTTTTGAGATGATGATTGATTGATAGAAGTGATAAATGAACATATAATAAGCTTGGAAAGATTTGGAATGAGTTGAAGAAGTGTAAAAGCATGTTTTTGTAAAAGGGAAAAACAGGGGAAAAACTTTGGAAAATTTCCGCTGCTTTCAACGCCTGCAAATTTGCCGGTGTACTTTGCCGATGTAGGATTTACGCCGCCGGCTTTGAAGTTTACGCTGCCGGTGTTGAAATGACTTTTCATGACCAGAATCGTGGTTCCTTAACGCTGGCAAATTTTGCATTCAACGCCACGCGTTGGAACCGGCGTAGACCCCTGCAGCTCAAACATGTTTTCGTATATCAACCGTAACTTTTTCATCCGATCTCCGATTGAGATGATTCAAGTTGCGTTGGAAAGATAAGAAAGAGATCTACAACTTTCATGTTTTAAATTTTTACAAATTCGAAACATATCAGTGCTTAAATTTTACATCTTTCCAACTGATACATTTTATAAATAAAGTTAAAAACTTGTTTTTGATTGATTTATAGGTATTTGCTTTACCAAATGGATATATTTGATCTAAAATGAGATAGATATATGATAATTGATGTATTATGATGATTAAATGATATAATTTAACATGATTTAAATATATTTATAGATTTAACAAATTAATGAATTTTCATGAGAGTTAAGCTAAAACTAGTTATGTTATATATATGATTTCCTTTACTTATTTTAAAAATCTTGTGATGATTTATTTGAATTTCTTTGGATGATAATGTATGAGATTGGTTGATATTGAGCTTGAACTAAGTGTAAAATTGTAATAATTCTGTTGAACAGTATTTGATTCTCGCTCGGCCATCCCTATTAACTCCCAAGCTAATACAGGTACGCAGTAACCTGCTTGTCTCTGTTAGGATAGGCATTTATAAAACTTAAATATAAATAAGAAAACTTAAAATGTGATTGTCGCTTGTGTTTTATGCCGTTAAAATCCAATTCTTACGCCAGGTCATGTATGAACCTAACGCGACCCCTCATAGTTTGATGAGTTTGGGATGGAAGTTGGTATCCGGTTCGGGGAGCGGCACCTTGCTCGGTTTGAGCACGTAGATCTAGGCGCTTAGGCCACTCCTGTCATTTGAGATGACTTTCATTAAGTGGTATGGCGGGTAGTCGACGGGGGTATAGATCGATGAAAATTTATTTAAACTTGGTAGGAAGTACCATAGTTTAGTTCAAACGTTTATGAGAACGGGTGAACTATATTTTATGATATGGACTGAGTATAAATAGAGCTAAGTAACGGCTATTAACCCTGGAGGAAGCTACTTTTCTCTTTGACTTAACGATATCTAGGACGGTATGAGTACCTGAACTATTTATATCAACCCCCTGAGCGTCCGAGTGTTACTCAGGTCCCCTCGCGATCCCTGTTGTCCGGAGTTTGAATACTCCTGTTTGATTGATTAATTAAAGATTAAAGAATAATTGAATGGATGTTGCATATTGCATTTAGACTAAGCTTGTGTGCTTCATCTCGCTTTTGTATTCGTTGCTGTGTACTGGGCCTCTGGCTCATTCTTTTAACAATTTCAGGTGATGACCTGGACGAGTCCTATGCGAGCATGGGTTATGGCTCCGATTTTGAGGACTTCTTGGAGGAATATGAGGACTAGAGTTTGACCAGGACTGGACGGAACCATTCTTTTGTAATAGACTAAATAGTTAGTTAGAATGGATGTTTGTAAAGCTTTGTTAGCTTTATATTTTGTTATTTTGTTTAAGGCTTGTAAGAAGCCTGTGGATGTAATATGTATGTATATATCTAGCTTGATCTGCCTTTGTTTGAAGTTGTTATATATGTTAATATGTTTGAAAAGCTACTAAGTAATTATTTCTCAAAATGATTTATTCCTTAAGATTAGGTAAACAATTCATCAAACAATCCTTTTAAGACAACCTTGCATATAATTCTGCAGATTATATGCGGTTGGGGAACTGCTATTGCTTATTTCAACTAGGGGTAATAGCGGGTCCTTACAATTTTTGCCATTAACAGTTGTGGATTCACTGAACAAAGTAGAACACGCTATTTTTACCTTAATTGGGAACAATATTTAGTTAGTCAATTTACCACCAATTGAAAATTTGATTAAACTATTATGTTGTTTTTAAAAGTCGTGCATTTAAAAAGTACAACAAAATTAAACCCTGTATTAACAGCGAAAAATAATTCAATTTTTACTACCATAGTACGCTTGCTAAGATCAGCTGGTTGATTGTTTGTTGCAGCAGAAAAGGTATATATATATATATATATATGTACTGACACAACGGATATTACATCAACCATATTAATTATATGGAGCATCTCTATCTTAATTAGAAAGTAGATTTAAACAAAAAAAAAAAAAAAAAAGGGAGCGAAATACAGATGTGGATCGTAGATATATTAGCATATATATTAGCTACTGGGACTGGGTGGTGCCAGTCCCAGTTCCAGTAGTGCCTAAGTCCTGCTGCATGTTGTTGTTGTTGTTGTTGTTGTTATCTCCAGGGCCAAAGACGGGGCCACCCAAGCCTGCAGCATCCTTGACCTTGTCCTGGAGTTTATCGATTTCAAGACCACCCTGGTCTTCCCGTGACAGTATGTCTCTCCGGGTCCGATTCTCTCCTCCGGCTACCGACTCATATGTTGTTGCCGTCTTTGATTCCTTCGGCTGTGCTCCCTGTACCCCTGACATGATGATCTCCAACCTCAACCTTCCTACTAATATTCCAAAAGTAAGTAAAATTAAAAAAGAGAATCTTTTATTTAGTTTTGCGTCAAAGCTTTCGATTCCATTGTCTCTTTATAATATGTATGTGTTTGTGTGTATATATAAAATAAAATATTAGGTAGAGGGAGGGATAGGGATAGGGATAGGGATAGAGGTGGGGATGATGCGCCGGCCATAGGCACATACAGCTAGCCACGTCTCTCCTGGTGTGGTCAGGTCAGGTCATGTCATGCCATGGGACAATCTCCCACGCTAGAACCAAATTGTACAATTCCATTGTTTACGTGGGACGCATGTGTTTCCCTGGCATTTCGATGTTGCACGCAGCTGCTAAACCTATACCGCTCTTAGATTCCACAGCCCTAAAGATGTTGTAGGTTGCAAAACCAGCATTTTAACAATTTTTTTTTTAAACCTTATTATAGCTCCTTTATAATTTTAGACGTTTAATTTAATAAAAATTGAGGTTAATTACAAAAACATAATTTGTGTTATAATCAATTTGTAAGTATATGACCTATGTTAATTTTTTTAACAAATAGATGATTTGAGTTTCATATAAAAGTATCAATATTATTTAATAATTTTAAAATGACAAGTCAATATTTTATTGATCATAAAAATTGATATTACATTTTTTTTTCATTTTTCTCTTTTTAAAATATAATCTTTTATATTTTATGTATTAATATTTTTTATTAAATTAATTTTTTAAATTCCAATAAGACAAACACATATCACTCTAATAATAATTAATTATATTCATATTTATTTGAAACCTAGATTACCTATTTATCAAAAAAATTAACACAGATCACATATTTACAAATTAGTCAAAAGACAGGTCTTATTTTTATAATTAATCCTAAAAATTATATACAACATACTGTAAAAAGAAGAAAAAAAATATTTTATCAGTTGTTGGACCGATCCTTATGAGAGAAACTCAACTTTCATCAAGTACATTTTATCAGGCCAATCCTTGTGCCTAGGTGCCAACAACAAGCATTCGCGATGCTCTTAGGTCTATGCTTTATATTTTTTGATATACGGATTTTGCGAATTCGAGAAGGAAGAGAAGAGGTGGACTAATTTCACTTTTTTGGTAAGTCACACACAGATGACATTGCTTTAAATTGCATACTAATCTCGGCTTAAGGAAATAAAACAAAAATACTATTAAAAAGAATACTACCGTAAAATAGAGTATTTAAGATAATGTTTTAAAAGCACAATTCTAATCCATCATACATAAAAATTTTCGCTTCATTTAAATACATTTTCATCCATTATATACCCACAAATACAAATCAAAACAAGCTTCTATCATACATAACGAGCAACTCCATAGTGCAATTTCAACCAATTCACCCAAACTTCATTACAAGACAACTTGAAACTCCAAATCCAATGAATCACAATCTCAAATCATGCCAACAAACTTCAAACATATATATAACAAGCTATCAACAACACTTTCACAAAAAGTAAATGAAAAGTTTCATTAAACTTCATTAATATAATATAACATGTACAACAGAACATAAGATCAATCAAAATATGCATAAACAATCACTACAAGGAACGAAAACATGAAAAAAAGAAAAAGAAATTATTGGTGTCATCTGCTTCTTATCCTCATAAAGAACCACTACACTCTCTAATGAGGCTCTGGCCATGACTCTAGCTAAATATCAACTGTGTGAGCTATATGTCATCTAACCTTCGCTCAGTGAACTATAATAAGGGCTAACACGTATTAGGATGGGATCATGATCATCCTGAGTGCGACACTCCCCTATAGCATCGGTAAGAGCTACAAGGCCCATCTTGCACATAGTTGGTGAAGTATGCATGATTGCACTAAAGCTTTTGACTAGCGATGTCTCAAATGGAGTTGATATATATGACACGAATAAATCTAGCTCTTCAAATTGTAATGGTGTAATGAAAGAAATGAATAAGGGCTTGTCTTTGACATCTATTAGGGTATGCCTACACCCTCGCCCCTTACCTTGGCCCTCTAACCATATCTTGCAGTAGTATCTTGAAGTGCTATCCAATCGAAACATCTTTAAGGCAGTTACCCTGAATGTTACGTGTAGTTGGTGTAGCATCTAGGAGTTGCTGGTACACCCCTAGCCAATGCATGTCAATGCTATCTATAATAGCCTGGCCATAGGAGTCTTGTAAACCCTTGAAATTTTCGATATTAGAAAATAATCGCAGAGTTAATACTGAAACCTAAACCTAAAAACCGACCCAAGTTAAAACCGAATTCTAAACAAGATCAAATACAAAATTTCACAACCTTAAGAACAAGGAACACCTTCAAGAACAAAAGGAAAATCCAAATAATCATTCGACTCAAAATCCTTATACTAAACAATCAATTTATCTAATCTCCAACACGCAAATCGAGACAATATGTCTAAAAAGAATTTAATGATAAATTATAAAACATTAAAAACTTTTGATGAATCTTAGAATAAAAATTTTAAAATTAATACCAAAAATCAAATTGAGTTAACACATAACCCTAGACTCGATTAAACAATCTCGAGAATTATAAAATATTAAATAAATCATAAAAATAGAGTAAACTTAATTTTTGAACCGAAAATATAAGTCTAACAAAAATCCCTAGGTTTTGTAACCTTACGAATAAGTCGCAAAGCCGGAATTGAAACTGAAACCCTAAAGACCAACTAAGTCAACAACAAGCCTTAGTGAGACTAGATTCAGCAATCTCGTGCTCAAAACTCTCAATAAATAAGAATAAGATAACCTTAGATTATAGATCGAAATAGTGTGATACAACCTAAAAAGATCATATTCATCAAAAATCCACTTGTTTCAAACTCAAAAGGGATCAGTTTATAAAATCAGGGTCCAAACAAGACTGCGAAGAAAAAGGTTCGCTCAGTATGGTATGATTAAGTAGGATAGCACTATGAATAGACATCGCAGTCTGAGCATAATGCGAAGTATCTCCCCAGGATGCATATCATGTAGAGCAATCAAACTCCTATGCGTTAACGCAACGGCTTTCGCGCATCTTGGTCAAGGAATCGACAGAGAGGGGGAACTCCTACTCTGACTATAGTTGCGATCTATAAGCGGGATTTTCAGTCATCTATCCCTTTTCTTTCCCTAGCGAGTGAAGAATGAGTGGATGTTTTGAACGAGTGTTGAGCGAGTGAAGTGCCCCATAAGCTATAAGGGCGAGCTATATGTATAAATTCCGTGAGCAGCGATTGAAAATATGTTGAAATAAATTATACTAGAAATATATTAAAATATTCATAAAATATCACGTATAAATTTTTCAGGTCAAAAATTTGATAGCTAGGGCTAAAAGGTCGTTTCGCTACCCGACCTTTAGCATACAACTAGGATAACAAAACTGGATAATAATTAATAATAAAATAATATCAAATTATCATTCAAATATGATGTAATAATTTATCGTTTCATAAAAATATTAGTTACAAAATTTTTGCTTTTAAAAACGTCAAATATAGCCTATTTACGCGTATTTTTCTTAGTACTGGTAATTTACTTATCTTGTTTACTATTCAATTATTATTCACTACTATTTATTACTATTTTTCTATCTCTATTTTTTCTTATACCCATCTCTTACATCTCTTACAATTTTCTTTTCCCATAAAACTTTACTACAATTTTTACTTAACTTTTCTTATACTTCATTACACTTTTTCTACTTAGATAATTTTTTTCCCCTCTTTTCTTATTGTTGCAGTTGCTGCCCCCTAACATTTTCCCTCCTTTTTTTTTTCTTTTTCATTTACTTTTACATCTTTTATTCCTCCTTTTTCTCTCTATAAATATCCCTTCCCTCATTGACTTCTTACACACTTTTTTTTCACCATAACAAAATTCTATCAATTTTTCTCCACAACTTTTCTTTCTAAAATTTTTCTCAAACACTTTCCATCTCTTTTTCATCCATACACAAATCTTAAGTTCTCCCAAATTCTTCTTTTATCAACTACCTTAGGTAAACACTAAACCTCCTCCATATATTATATTATATACATGAAAAGTATGTGTGTTGTATTTTCCATATAAAATCCCCATAATGCATATGTTAGAGAATGGAAATGTAAAGACAACATATTGTTCATGTCATATTTAACTTCATGATCATATTTATATTGATGTATTATTCTTGTTACTAACTTAAGTTTCTATATATTAATAGGTATATGTAATACTTATATTATTTAAAGTCTAAATGCTCACTAACCTAACATTTATTTCCTAATACTTATTTTATCTCTTGCAATTTATTTATTTACTTGCTCTTTAAGACTTGTCCATAATCTAAGTCTTAGACTTGTCCTTAATCAAGTAAAAAATAAAAAGGGGACTTGTCCATTTCTAAGTCCTAGGAAGCCTTGAAAATTTATCTAAAACTCCCACAATCTTCTTATTTATTTGCTTTGTTTTATTTATGAGACTTGCTATATTCAAGTCTCAAAGAGTTTTGCTAAAGTCTAAGACTCCCATAATTATTTTCTTGCTTTTCTTATTTTCCTTATGGAACTTGTCTATTTCTAAGTTCTGAGAAGTCTTGATAACAAGTTAAGACTTCCATATTTTTGTTCTTATATTTTTCTAATTGATTTTCTATTCTTTTATTTTTCTATATAAGTTTATAATTTGCCTCATAGTATAACTACTAAATTCATATTCATGCATGGTCATACAATGATGTTGTTGTCTTAATAAAATTTCTAAAATGATAATGTGGATCATTTCCTTATACATAAAAATGGGGCAAAACTCCTAAGAAAAATTATTTTCAACACTTAGAAATATTTTTCATTAAGGTATAAGATAATTATTCAAGCTACACTCTTTCCAAAATATTAAAATAAATTTATCATAAATTTCTAACATTGATAATCCTTTATTATGCAAGTTTTTCTTTAAAAAACTCATTTATAAGGCATATGCCAATATTTTGATAAACAATTGGAATAAAAGAATTTTCCTAAAACAAACTTAAAAATTAACCCACTAGTTAAAATCCATTTAGAAATAAAATTGGTATACAACTTAAGGAACTAAGTTTTAAGAAGTAAATTCATTTTCTTTTTATGAAGTTAAGAAAATATAAATAATAGTTATAATAATTAGATATCCACTTGTAACAAACTAAAAATTTTAGTTTTCTTCCGACAACTCCCTAAAGGTCTATGTATTAAAAATCTATTAATTGAGAAAGAAATATTATGAGAACAAAAATGTAGAAGAAGTCATTCACTTAATTTTTCCAAATGCTAAAACTTAAAACATTTTTAATGTTATACAACTTAGAATGATTTTTTTTTCTTTTTTCACAACCACATAAAGATTCATGTTTTGGAAAATAATTAGCTAAAAGAATTCTAATATGAAAATGAAATATTCACGAACTCAAAATAAATATAAAATCATAATTTTCTTTAATTAAGCTTCATATTTACAAAATATAAGACTTAAAATTTTTTTTAAGAATCAAACTTAGGAAAATAATTTTAAAAGGAAATACACTTGAAGCTTTATGTCACAAATGAGTAAAACCATGTTTTATAAAATAAATTGTTAAATAGAATTCCTGAACAAATATAAGACCTTTGAAGATTTCAATATATATCTATATATATATATATATTAAATTATGATTTTCTCGTTAAGTCATAGGTTTACAAAATAAAAAATTTAATCACAAGTTAAAAAATGACTTTTCACAAAACTCTATCTTTCCCAAAAAAATTTTATAAAGCCTATTTTTAAGATAGCACCGCTAGGATCATACATATATTATGAGTTATTGTTAATATTAAATTATTTTCAAAAGTAGAAATATTTGTATGTTTGTTACAAAGTATCTAAGTGAAGAAAAACTTAGGAAAAACTTCGATTGAAAGGCTAGAACTTTCAGGTCAAATCTGTACCGACCCATTTTGAAACCCAAACATCTTTAAATGTTTAAAATAATCTTAGAAATAGATAGATCTTTTCGAGTAGATAGAAAACAATACTGATATGCAAAATTCTGAGTTAAGATGAGCAAATTATGGCCATTTTAAGTTGGAATTTTTCTTAATATGAATTTTAACGAAAATGTCAAGATAGAATTAGAAAGTTTAAGCAAAAATTCTCTGAAATACTCATTATAAGTATTTATTTTGTCTAGGTGGTGAGGAATACGAGACTTCTCTTTCTGAGGATTATTACAACTAAGCAAATTACGATATGGATGAGTGAGTTTTCCTTCATGATTTTGTTACTTGCTTATACTTGTAGATAGTCGCACTAGATTTATAGATACAAGATAAAATGAACATATATAGGGTTATGGGTTTATATGTAATTGCTCTTATGTATGTGACAAAGGATGCTAAGCATATCAAAATCAACAAATGATTGTTTAAATACATTATTAATATTACATGTTGCCTATGTGTGTATGATATTTGTTTGATCACCATTCAGAATAATTTAATTTTATTTAGCTTTAATATAAACTAAATGGCATGCATTGAATTTGCCGAGTCACATGTCAAAAACTGTTACTTAGCTAAGCTTATTCGAAGAGGCCTGCAGCCATGCTCATTCTTAAGGAACTAAGGCATACCGGGGATATATCCCAAGGATGAGCCATGCAGCTCGATTACTATGAGCAAAGTGCTCAAGGACTAGTAGTGAAGATCACAAAGACTTTCAACTACCATTCCCTAACCTCTTATATGGAAGGTGTAATACCATTCTGTGTATGGTTTTCAAATACTCATACATAATTGTTTGTATTATATGGTTGTTGCATAGCATGCATAGCGTATACGTGAAAATTTATAAATTTGTTTGAAATATGATACGAGTAAAAGGAATATCTCACTAAGCATGTTGTAAATTTGAAACAAGTATGCTTGAGACTCTATCCGAGGATGGGACATTAAGGAAATCATTAGTAGATTATTAATCTTTTATGGAAGAAGTAGGAGCATAGAAGGAATTTGCCTTCTTGAAATTTTTTTATGAGTGATATATGTTATGTTAATATTTTGTAGATTACTATGAAGTGTATTTACATAGGCTTGAAGATATTGCAGGTGTATGCCCCTAAGAATTATAATTGATCTTATTTTGTTTAATATTAAGTGTTTCTCTTGCCTTGTTACTAAATTATTATCAAAGTAAATTAAACTCTCCGATGCGTTCTCTCGTATATGTTGTACACTTTATACATGATATGAAAGTATTTACATGACTAAGGAAGTCATTCATAGGCTTTAATATTGTGTATGGTAGATTGCCACATTTAGAATATCTCTCGAAGAGTGATAGGTATAGTCAAAACAAATATATTTTAAAAAGTGATCATCACCTCTTTAGTATATGTGTGGAATATGTGTGTTTCAGGATGCTATCTCTCCACTAATGCCATCATTAGGTGTCAATCTAGCTATATGAATGGTATGTGAGTTGTACTTAGAAAGCTTGCCTACCACGGCTATAGGACAAGATAGGAATTGACAATGACTGATCTTCCAGTGTGACATCATAGATCTACCTCGTGACAATAGCACAACGGTGTGACATTGTCCTCCATGATAAGATGGAATGTTCAAATTATTGAAAACTTAAAACTTACAATGCAAAAAACATTAGTTAGGGAGTTAAACTATTACCCAACTGCCCCCAAGCAATTTGTGTCATTTGAATGGGCTGCCATCATAAGATTGAGTAATTTGACAAACCTAAATCAATTTGAAAACAAGTGTGTAAAGCTATATTAGTTATAATCATTTTGTGATCAATAACAAAGCATATTATACAATTTATTAATGAACATAATGGCATTGATGGAGCATAAGAAGACATAAATGCAATTATTATAAGTACAATCACAATATCACCAATCGTGCCCTCTATCCTCTTTGCCTTCTTCAATCAAGACAATCTCTCATCGTTATAAAAGTATCTTTTAGGTCATTTTTTGAATATCCATTTCATTTGAAAATTGCTTTTACTAAGACCTCTGATAGTTCTTTGCTTAAGTTGGCAATGGATACTACACTAGAATGTCAAGACCTATCTGCACACGGTATAAAGGACCATCTATGCAAATGCATCTAACTATGTCACTTGTACCATTGATAATAAAGGCTGCATGGCCATAGATTAGACTAATAATAATAACAATAATAACAATAATATAATAACATAAAAAAATTTTGTGCATGAACCAGAACAAAATATGAACATATTATTACTTTCTTAACACTATGATCTTAGGAAACATACATTATGGTCATGTAATGTTGCATGACATGAATAAGAAGATAGTTTAGAATCTTTACCTAAGGTAGGTGATGTTATATTTAGAAAATTTCCTTAAGAAAAGTGGGTGTTTTATGGAGATGGAAAGGAAGAGAGTATTTGAGAGAAAAATTGTTAGAGAGAGAAATTAAGAAGTGATTTTGATAGAGTTTTGTTAAGGTAAGAAAGTGTGGAAAAAAAATGAAGGAGGGAGGGGGTATTTATAAAGTTTTGGAGTAGAAATTAGATGTAATTAAATAAATTAAAAAAAATAATTGAGGAAAAGGGAGTGGAGTTGTACCGGCCATAGGGCAGAAGAGGGGGGAGAAATTATTATTTTTTTTTGTAATGAAAAGTAATAATATGTATGGTATGATGTAAATAAAATTTATGGGAAAGATAAATTATAAGGAATAGGTATTGTAGAGTGTAAAAGCAGGTTGTAAGAAAAAGCAGAGATAGTGAAATAGTAATGAATAGTAGAAATAGTACTATGAATAGTAGACTAAACAATTAAAATATCAGTAGTAAAAAAAATATGCATAAATGAGCTATATATGATATTTTTAGATACCGAAAAATTCTAAAACTGATATTTTTGAAATCTTTACATTTTTACGAGTCTAATTGTATTATCGAAATATTTTCACTATTTTACTCATCAGGATCCTGATTTTAGAAATTGATCCCATTTGAGTCTGAAACGAATTTAATTTTGGCGAATCTGATCTTTTTAAGCTTTCTTATATAATTCCAAACTATAATTTGAAATTATCTCATTTTTATTGTTTTTTTTGTTTCGCACATGGGATTGTCAAATCTAAATTCACTAAACTAAACATAGAACTAAGTTGATTTTAGGATTCTAATTTGACTTCCGGTTCTTAGGGTTTACTTATATTTACCAAAAAATCTAAGGGCTTACAATAAAAAATTAATAAGATTTTAAAAAATGAAAAATAATTAAAGTTTAAGGGTTTAGAAGTTTTTAAAACATTTAAAATATTTGTTTTGAGATTTAGGAATTGAAATCAAAGAAAAAGGAGACTCAATGTAAAAATTTGAAGAAAATGAAAAGTTCAATTCATAAGGAAAAATCATTTAGACATAAGAAGGATTAAAAAGAGTATTTTAAATCTTATATCTCAATTTAACCTATTTACTAATTTATTTATATCAATTGTCTATTTTTTTCTCTGTTGTCTACCCATATTATTTATTTAAACTATCTAGCTATACTCAAAATTAACTATCTATTATATTATTCAATTAAATCATTTATAAATTAACTAAGTGAAGGTTTGGGGTATTTCATTATGTAATCATAGAATTTACCATGTATCATATAATGGCTCCCATACAACTAATCCAGCACCTGGTGATCACATGTACTAATCAAAATCATCTCCAGATGTATTAACAGGGATATCCAGCATCTCCTTAATGCGATTGCGCCTACCATTCCACTCTGCGACCCACCAGGCATGCTCTACCTCCCAGTTCTACTCGGAACACTCCCGTAAGTTGAGCTCATGTAATGCCATCATATGGGTTTGGGATCCCCTGGAAACCACCAAATTGTCTGAGCACTCTGTTTGAATAGTAATGCTTAACAATGTGAAAGCAAATAAGTGGAACCTATGTATAAAGACCCAACATGCTCAATTCTCAAATTAAGCATACCAAGTCCCCAACCATGTATAACTCTTACAAATTACACATAAGGTTATCTTAAAAGAAGGTGTTTATGTTGAACATTGCTATCCGATTTTAAGTTATGAAATCATTTAGTTAGATTCTGGCAACAACTGAATTTAGCAGCGGAAAATAAACTTTAATAAAAACATTTCTACATAAAAGTATTTCAAACTTCCACTATTACAAGTGGAAAAACTTTCACTTAAACAAATCTTTACAAAAGCTCATTTAATAAAACATGAGCACTAACAAGCCCTTAAATGAAAATACGAATTTATAAATAAATCCAGTCTCTATAAAACAAACAAAAGAAGAAACAAAACAACTAAACTACTCAACACTCCTAACTCACATCACTCATCTACAATCCTTCTCGAGTCAACAGAAGCACCCAAAAACCCGAGACAACATCATCAACAGCAACAATGTCATCATCAACATTATCATCACCATCATCATCATCATCCTCAATATATCACCTGGAGAAAAGAACGATAAAAACAATAATAAGCCGAAGCTTAGTACACAGTAACACAATCACACACGGAGTGGCACGCGAGCTTAATTAAATGCAATGCATCAATCCACAAGTTATTATCTTTCCATTAAAATAAACAAATCATCAATGGAGTACTCGCACTTCGGAACAAGCCAATGGGAATCTGGGGTTCATGAGTAACAGCAGCTGCTCAGGGGCTTGATATAAGCAGTTTGAATACCTATATCTCCTATATCATCTAGAGTTTGTAGCCGTTACTCAACTTTACTTAGCTTAGTCTACAACATAAATCTAGTTCACCCGTTCCCATAAACGTTGAACTAAATCATGGTATTTCCCACTAAGTTTAAGCAAACGTTATACAAACACTACACTCTCCATCGATCACCCGCTTAACCATAAAAGAATCGCTATTGCATCATAGCGTATCATTGCATCATGATAAAATCATTGCATCATGACTAAGGTTAAAGCGCCTAACTACCGTTTCATTGCATCATGATAAGGTTACCGCTCCTCAAACCAGATTCAACGATATAATAGACAACCAACACTCATCAATTATTAAGCTGTCTTTAGGTTCTTAATCCATTTAGGATGCCTATCCTATCAATCATCACGCAAGTTACTGCGTACCTTGAATATGAAATACAAACAGACGTAGAAGCTATCTCAGAAGATAGATCAGAAACCGCCTCAAAAGATATGTCAGATATCCATCACTATTTAAGGAAAGAACTCATATAAGAAATTAAACTAACATCCACTTATATCATATTCATATAAGAACTTATATCAAACTTTTATTGACCCTATTTGATCAGACACTAACGTGAAACCCCACTATGGCTGCAATTATTGCCCCGCCAAGATATGGACAGTTCTCCTTTGTCGATCAAAGTAATTCTTCTCACTTTAATTATAGTTTCTTATCACAAAACATAACATATACAAAGCATTCATACATAAGAGCATTCATATTCAAAGCAAATAATCGTTTGAAACAACTTATTGCTCATGTTATTCAAAGATCATCATAACACATACATCTAAGCTAATTATTAGCTATTAAACTCATTTTAACTTAATCTAAGCCAAATTGATTAAAATTAATCATTTAATCTAAAAATAGTTCAAGTTGATTAAACTTAAGTAATATAATTCCTTTTAGCTAATTCAAGCTTATTTAGTCAAGTTAAACTTAGATTTATTAACTAAGTTCATTTTATATCTAACTTCTATATTTAATTTAACTGTTTCTTAAATATATAAATCTACTTATCTCATGTTTAATTATAGCAATCAACTTACATAACATATAAATCATCATACAAGGTCAACTCATACATACAAGATCATATTTCAAGCTTTAGGAAAGATTTGAAGATGATTTTAGAAATTAAATTTGAAACAGGGGATATGCCGACAAAAGTCCAGTGCTCAATGCACCAACACCAACAGTGCTGAAGTCTACGCCGGCGGCATTGGATGCCGGTATTAAAAATTTGAACTTTATGAAGTTTAGGCTTCAAACCTACACCGGCAGCGTTGATACTCAAAATGTCGGTGTTCAGTTTTTAAAAGCAACACCAGTAAAAATTATTGTAAACGTCGGCGTTGTTAAAAAATTTGCTTTTGATCACTTTAGTACAACCTTCAACGCCGGTAAAATTTATGCAAACGCCGATGGCAATTCTGGCGACGTTAAGGAATTGGCATTCTGATCACTTCAACACCGGGCTTAACGCCGGCGGCATTGAAGTATCAGGTGCCGGAGTACGTAACAGAACACGCTTTTGACAGAAGATTGTTTTCGAAACTTAAGTTTTGCAAAATATTTTAACACTTCCAAACTTCTCCAAATCACTTTTATGCTTTCTAAACTTGATATATGAACTCCTCAACATCAATCATCCATATTCAACACATCAAACAACATACAATCCACTTTAAACACTAACAACACTAAATCACTATTCATCATCCTCAATCTCAAACCCAACTTCCAACAACCACAACTTCAACAAACATATACATAAACAACACTCTCATCCCAAATCAACATGAATTCATCAATTATTAACTTAAACAACAAGTAAAACAAAGATAACTTGAAATAGAAAACTTAGCTTTTAGAGAAACATGTAATTTCTTCTTCTACCTTCATTCCTAACTTTGATTTCTCTTCTTGATCTTATCTAGGATTTGAGATTGAGAGGGAGAGATCAAAGAAAGAAGTAAAGAAAGAAAGAAGGAAAAGAAGGAAGAAAGAAAGAAACGTAAAATGAAAGAAAAGGAGGAGAGAGAGAGGCAGAGGAAGATATTAAAAAGGAAAGGATAATTATAAGACTTAGGATATTTTAGAATTTAGGTATAGGTTTAAAACTATCATATCAATATCTATAGTTCCAGAAGTATTTAGAAGATAATTGTAGAACCGATAGGCTAGAAATTAAGGACTTAAAATAAGAACTTAATTTAGGAATTTATTGTAGATAAAAGATATTTAATTTGAGTTCAGGTTTAAGAACTGATATTTTTAGACAAACAAATGAAATCAAATTTTATTGAGATTTAGGAATTAGTGTTTAGGCTATGAATCAAGAGTTTTGGAATCCTCTAAACAATTTAGAAACATGTTTAAGAGATTTGGAATCAAAACGTCAAATTTCATTTAATTAATTACTAATCTAACTTTGTCAACTTATCTATTTATATCCTATGATTAATTTAATTCATCCAAGTCTATCTAAACCCAATTTCTAATATATGTGAAGGTTTGAGGTATTTCACTGTGCATGCCATACATCTCTACCATCCTAGAAATACTTCGGCAGAGAATCCATAACAATAGAATACAGGTCCCAAACAACCTATTCAAGAAAAAAAGTAAGTTATACATGACTAAAATCAATGAAACTATGCACATATGAACAAATAGGACATACAAAACCATATTTTTCTATGGTCGTATCAATCAAAGCATCTACTATACTCCAACAATGTAGGGGAACGAATGACATCAAAAGTAGCATCCCAGTAACTGATGAGAGGGCACCCCTTGGTAACTGCTGTGATCTATTGACATAGGGGGCAATGTGTAGGAAATGCTCCTAGGCCTATATCTGCAAAACTACAAAGGGTCTTGCTATGTCACTCTTATCAATATGGGAAGCCATGCAACATAAGTTGTCAGTAACTTACCTAAATCCATAGCTTCACTTGCCTCTTGCCTTTGCTTGTTGAAGATTGATTACAATTGTAAAAGGTTTTTTTCACTAATATCGCCACGAGCAAGGACCGAGCTTAAGAACAGAATTATAACTTTCAGCCATGTCTATTGTACTGATTACAAACCTTACTATAAAGACCCGGCCCACTTAACCCATGTATTAAGTGTGTCAAATCTCCCGACCATGCATAATACCCAAATATTAAGAACAATATTCAAGTATTATACGTAAGGTCGTCTTAAAAAGATGTGTTTGTAATGGCTGCCTGTTTAAAACATATATAACATTCACATGATTTGAATTAAGAAACACCACCACTACATAAGTAGTGGGTCATCACCTATATACAAGACATACATCATATATATACATTACAACTTTCCAAGGATCACATAAACATAAAAATCTTACTAACAAACCAGCTACATCACAAATACAACTTGAAATATAATTTACAACACAAGGCTTTAACAAACAAGCCTATAACTTCACAAAAATACATCAAAAGGAATCCTAAGCATATACTAGGTCTCTCTCCTAGTCATCCATAGAGTCCTCCCAATTAGTCCCATAGCCCATATCGTCATAGAGCTCGTCATCATAGTCACCTGCAAAATAGCAGCATAAGCCAAAGGTCCAGTACACAACAATGCAAACAAATACATATGCCAAGCACACTTAGCTAAATGCAATGCAACATTCCATCATCATTTTATTATCTTTAGTTAAATGGGTAGAGATAACATTAGAGTATTCAAACTCCGATTCAAGCTTGGAAATTCTGGAGTTCCTGAGTAACAGCAGTTTCTTAGGGGGTTGATATAGATAGACTAGATATCTATATCTCCTATATCTAACCGATAGAGAACGATAGCTTCATCTAGGGTTCACCCTCCTTTATACAATCCACTTATCCCGGCCTATAATATCAATTAGTTCAACGGTCCCATAACCATGGACTAAAACATATTATTTCCTCCCAAGCCTAAGTAGAGAATATACCAATACAGTTAACCCTATTAGCTACACACTTAACCAATAAAAGAAACCACCATTGCATCATGATGAACCATTGCATCATGGATTTAATTCATTGTATCATGACAAAAGCTTGGACTAAGTGCTTAAACTACCATGCCATTGCATCATGACAAAGTTGTCGCTCCCCGGATCCGGATTCAACGACATAAAGCACAACCAATTTCAATATCCTTTCATTAATCTTTGATTAAGGTCAAATTGGTATATGCCTATCCTAAGCAACAATCAATCAAACTATTGTGTACCTGGTTCGAATTGAGAATCGATGGGAATCTCCAACTGAGTATCTATCTCTGTTCCACACAAATCAACTATATCACATCACTATCCTAAGTCAATCTTATATTCACTAGATTAAATATTAGGAAATTATTGAATCTTATGTAAAAACAATCCGAAGTCATCACACGACATATATATATATATATCATACAAGGAGAATTTTTGATCAAGAAGTTATATATCATGTATTAGAAGATGTTAGAAGAAGTTAAAAAAATTAAAATTTATAAAGTCTACGCTGGCAATTAACGCTAGCAATGCAAACCTTAACGCCAGCAGTGTAAGATCATACGCCGGTGGCATTTAAGGTGGCGTTAAGAAAAATACATTCTGTACAGAACCTTAAAGTCTTTACGCCGGCAATTTTGACTTCAACGCCAGCGGCGTTTAAGATAAATTTTAAAAGATCATAAGTCAGAATTCTAACGCCGACGGCGTACGAAGCAGCGTACACTGCAATTCGAGTTGCAAAATTCTCTATTTTCCAAACACAAAATTTTTACATTTTAACTCTTTTAACTCATTCCAAACCACAATATAACCTTCCTAATACATGGTATAAGAACCCTATATCATCTAGCATACATAAACTTCCTTCTAACACCATTAAGACACACTATTCCTCCTCAACCATTTAAAACATACATAACACTATAATTTCGTTTACTTCACCTCCATTACTCCAACATGAATCTACTCTTCAAAAAAACTCAATAATAACGACCTCTCATCACACTACAACTCAACACCATACTTGCACTCCCATAACAAGTCCTAAGCTATCTCAACTTCACAATATAACAATACACATATATTTCAACATACATTAAATTTGACAGAAAAATTCATGGATTAAAGAGAAATAAAGCACTTTAAACATCAAATAAACTTACTTTAATGTATATATGATGGTTGGGGATGGATTCTTGGTGTGTTGGGTGTAAGAAAACTTAGTTTGAGTGTTGGAAAATGTTAGCCTTCTAGAGTTACGAATTTCCTCCCCTTTGTTCTATTTTGGAATGTCTAAAGTGTGCAAATGAGGATTTAATGTTTATCCAAATCTATATTGACTTTTGGGGCAGATTTGTGATGGGATTTAGGCCTTAATTAGGCTTGGATTTGGGCTTAAATTTGGGGCTTAAGAGGGCCAAAAATCTACTAAGTTAAGGGCTTAAGTTTTAGTTTAAAAACAAGCTTAATTCATCAAACATTAATCATCACAATAACCATTTGCATTAACATAATAATTGATAACATAAATAAACTATCATCCTAAATATATTACCATAGACTCATATCTAGTTATTACTTTCTAATACATATAATTATATCAAACACTACACTTCACACTACACATACACACATGTAACAATCAAATTTAGCATGCATTAATTATAAATTAACTTTGGTCATTTCATTTATGCCTTCATCACAAGATAATGTCCACAAACATGGAGGTCACTCGCAAAAATATCGCGATGTCTATGGACTACTTTGATTTGCTGCAGTAAAGTAAGCATGGAACTTTCTCATATGAGTTTGGTATGCCGTTTTTCACTAATTCCTTACATTCGTTACTCTTTGCCTTTGATTTGAAATTGCTGGCAACATGCTGGATACAACATCACTAAGGCTAGCCTCTAGGCCATATAGCATTCTCACCTTCAACTATACTCTTGATATCAGCATGCCAGCCGGATATCAAGTAAATGTTGGAGCGATCCTTGATAATGGGTTCCAGCAATTTTGTGAGGAACCAACTCCATGTGTCCTCTTTCCTTCTTCGATAAGAGCATATACTAGTGGAACGATATAATTTTCCCCATCCACTGTCACTACGATAAGCAATTTATGGTTATATTTGCCATATAAGAACGTACCATCAATTGTGATCACGAGTCTGTAACGAATTAATAGATATAAATTAGGTCACTACCAATGAGCTTTTCTAACTAAATTCAATCATGTGTCCAGAACATACCTGCAGTGTTGAAATGCTTCAATGCAAGGAGTAAATGCCCCAAAGAGCTTGTCAAGGAAGATATGTCCTATAGTATCTGATTCAGCAGTTCTCCACTCAAACTTTGTTCCTAGATTTCCATTTACTATCGCATTAAGTAAATGCGGAGCTCTACATACGAATCCTCCCAACTTCTATACACCTACTTAATTGGTTTTCGCTTCGCCTCATGAATTCTCTCAATATGAATATTATACCTAAACTTTTTTAGTATAGTCAATTGGAGTTCCTTTACCCTTACATCTAGAGAATTACGAATCTCCATTATAATGTACTTGGATATGCTAGTGGAGTCCAACTGAGAATGATCACATCTAGTGATTTCATTTAAACATGTGCGGGGTCCTTCATATTTAGTGATGTGAAACTACTCATCATGTTTCTTGTAGCTATCTTTGAGTGTCCACTTACAATCTGTCATGCCCCATAGGGATACCCTAAACGTAACAGTCCGCCACATTCCATATAAGACTCTCGAATTACTATCCAAGTCCTTCGGGAGTTTTGTATAGATGTAAGGCATCCCTTTACGACAATAGAATACTCGACCCGATGAAGTTAAAGAGTTTAATTTAGCATTCATTAGCAATAGAATATAAGTCAAAACACATATACAAATAGTTACAAAATCTAAGGGGATTCCCCCTCAAAATAATAATACTTAAAGATCTATTACAGTCATCTAAAGTCTCTTAGTTTCCTACAAAAGTCTAATCAAATCTGAATACAACTTCTAGAGAAAATGCCTAGCTCATGTACCTGAGTTGTAGCTTGTCTCGGCCTAAGCCATATGAATTCATGCTGCAATAAATAGAAATTGTAGGGTCGTAAGCTACACTAGCTTAGTGAGTGAAAACTTCCAAGATCACAATTATGACACATCAATCAAACAAGTGATTAATCAGACAAGTGATATGCATCAAACACGTGAAATCAACAAACATATGACCAGCCAGAAATCATATGTGGATGGACTTATGCCCTCCATCTCAGGTTAGCAGATTAACGAATCCGGCGGTACGACGCTATTTAGGCTCACGGTCAACCAACTTATAAATTCGTTTTATGGATCACGATTAACCAACTTTTATACCGTTTAGGATCACGGAAAACCAACAAATGCTAATGTTCCATCCCCATTATGATATGAATTAGTTTGTATTTATCTTCAATTCCGAATATTCAATTATACCAATTCTTCAAGTGATCAATCAATAATCGCAGACAATCAATCCTATTCCATCTATACAAGCAATGGTTAATCACCCGGCTTCGATATTCTTATATTCAATTTCTCATATCAACAACAATCATATATAATTCCCATTCATCCCCATCATGCATATCCATTTTATCTTTGCCAAGTATCTAGTGCAACTACCATTACAATTACAAACAATAATTGAAATCGGAAGTGATACTCACTCAGCCATGGTTCATCGGTCTTGTAGTAGTAATAGTCTGGTGGTAAAGATTCGTCGGTTTCGGGATCACCTAAAAAGGAAGAAATACCCTAATAAGTATTTTATCACTTAACTAATCCAAACTATATATCAAAACTTAATAAATTCGTAATTCTCGCTATTTGCAGAAGTTCCAACTTAAAATGGCTATAACTTGATCATTTTAACTCGGAATTTCGCAAATTATATATCGATTTCTATCTACTTCGAAAGATCTATATAATTCTAATATTATTTTCAAGTTTTGAAAATGTTTGGGTCACAAAACAGAAGGATCAGTTCTGATCAGTAACGGTTTTCAATTCTGAAAAATAGTTTTTGTAAATGTTTAAAATGTTTCTACTTGATAAATCAACTATACATGCAATATTAATGATTTCCTAACATGAATGACATGTGATGAGTTTAATGCACGCATGATCTTGATGATTTTTACTAAAAGAAAATTTTAGAACTCTTTATTTTGCAAGACTTCAAGACTAACTACTTTTGAGAAATCTAGTTTCCTAACTTTGATAACTAACTTGTGTTTTGGGATTAATTCTTAGGAATTTATAGTTATCTTTGTTTGAATTGAATCTTCATTACATCTATTACCTAAGACCTTCATTTTTACATAGAAATTTGCATTTTACACTTTGTAAACATGTTTTCAAATAGGATTTATTCAAAAATCCGAATTTTTAGAAATTTAATTTTTGAATGATTCCTTTGGGAAAAACTTGCATAATGCATTAAAATTTAAGACTTTATTATACCTATCCCTTAAGGACTTCATTTATTACATAAAAAGTTCATTTTGAGCTCGGATAATAGGTGTTCTTATGGCCATAGTCCAAAATTACGAATTTCACAAGTTGACTAGTAACTCAAAATTTCCTATCTTGTTTCTACTCTTTGTTTTACACATTAATCTCATCAAAACTCATTTCATCTTATAAAAGTCATTGCTTAAGGTATCTATTACTATACCCTTCATTTTTTACATAAAACATGAGTTTTAGAGTTGATACAAGGGTTTTTAAAACATAGCTTTGAAGTCATACGAATTTTTCTTTGAACATTTCCAACAAAAACTTTTCCTTTTTAAGTTCCTTGTCTTATCTACTTAAAGATCTACCAACTACGACATTTATATACACTAGACAAAGCCTTTATGAGCATTAATGCATGAAAACATAAAATATTTATGAGATCATGAATGTCAATTATAATGTGAGTATCTAAATGCTAGATCTATTACTTAAGATGCATGAAAAGAAATTTAAAAGCATGATCATGGATTTTTATGCAAGATCTCTACTTTATATGCATGAACATGAAAATATTTCAACAAAAACTCATTTAAACACAAGATCTACTCTTGTGATGGCTTGATATTCACGTAGTAGTATTTTTTTATCCCTAGCAAATGCTCATGGGGACTTAATGTGAAAATACTCATAAATAATCTTGTCATTACAAGATTAAATGGTAGAAAGGCTTAGAATTTATCACCTAAAGTTGAATCAAGTGGAAAAATGAAGAAGAAATGAAGCTTGTGTGTGTGTGTGTGTGTGTGTGTGTGTGTGTGTGTGTGGTGAAGCTTACGGCACAAGGAGAGAAATGGAGAGGATTTTGTGAGTTTTTGAACAAATGAAGTAAAAATGAAAGAGAGAGAAAAGTAAAAGATTATATTATCGTAAGTGAATTAGGGTTTGTTTTAATTATAAAAAGGAAATAAATAAAACAATTTGAGGGTAAATTAGGGGGTTGTGCACCGGCCACAATGGGGGAAAGAGAGAGAGAGAGAGTTAAAATTGTTTTAATTTGTAATTTATGTAATAAAAAGAATTAAATGTAATAATATGTTAAGAAACAAAAATTTCTTGGAAAAGAAAATATAATTGAGTGTTTGTAAGGATGTAAGACTAGGGTATGGGTTGTGTGTGTAGTAGGTTGTACTTGTGAATAGTAATGGATAGTAGACAAAACATTTACTTTACCAATAATAAAGAAAATACGAGAAAAAGGCTATAACTGTAATTTTTATAACCTGAAAAATTATAAAACTTATATTTTTGAAACCCTTATTAAATTTTGGTTCTAAAGAGTATCCTGGAATATTTTTCTAAATTTTTAGTTCCGAGGCTCGCTTTTCCGTAATGGAGCTCAGGAAGGCCCGAAATAGAAAATTTTTCGAAATCAGAAATTTTTATGGTTTGAAATATACTTTAAAACAATATTCCACATTAAATTATTTTATAAAATTTCTTTTAATATGAAACCAAAGGAAAGCCGCATCCAGGATTCCTAGGGTTCTCTCACAAGGCTTATACTAATCCGGTTTAGGGTTTTGGTTTCCAGTTTCCGATGTTTACTTGTTTACTAGGAAAATTGGGGTTTACACAATCTCTGTTATGGGTATCAGTACATTTAACCGCCCATAACCTTGGATTCGGCTCCACCACCTTAAAATTGTAATTATTCGATATGTGCCACATTTTAGTTGCCCATATCATATGATCTTTAATCTCAAACCACATTCTAACCTTGAATTTATCACTAAAGCTCCAATTTCCAATAGTCCTCTCTTGTTTATCATCAAAAGCAGCATATGCACTACCTACATCAACAGTGAAAAAAAGTACTAGCACTGAGCTCCTACTGCGTCACATCTATAGGAGCCACAAAATGGTGCCAGTCATGACCCTTAGGATGTACATTGGTACCAATTAATTGCTAGGACAAACCTGCCATAGAATCATTTCTATCATCACCACAGTTGTCATTGGATTCACTTATTGATGAGTCTTGCATCGCATTTGTCTCATGATCACAACTCTAGTCAAGTGCACCCATTTCAAAGGTACTAATTTAAACCTGTAGGCCCACTACTATCTGATTTGAAGTGGAGTCCAAATCTCCCAACCCTGGCTGTCAACATTTCCATCAATGTCCATGGTGCCCACTAGTACCTGTGACAATTCATTTTCAAATATATGGACATATATAGCCACTAACCCTTCTATGTACACTAACATCTCTTATGCAGCAGCATCATCATCATCGGTCACTGGAATAACATCATAGCATATTATCTTATCTCCAATAGCTATCCTAAGATACAACTCAACCCTATGTATAAACCTATTTACCTTAAGTCTACTACAAATGGTGTCAAATATTTGCTCATACGTAGAGTTCCTACTAACACTGACCATAGCAACTGGTTGTTTATCATAATCAAAACCATCATTCCCTCCCACATATTATCATGAGCGTACAATATAAACTTGGCCTTATCCATTTCCTCATCGACCCTATCAACTCATAAAACATAGGTTGAACACATTAAATGAAATGACCAAAGTTAAATTCATAATTAATACATGTAAATTAATTGCCGCATGTGTGTAAGTGTATGTGTAGAGTGAATTGTAGTGTTTGATATAATTATATGTGTCAGGAAGTAATAACTAAGTATTAGTCTATGGTAATATATTTAGGATGATAGTTTATTTATGTTACCAATTATTATGTTAATGCAAATGGTTATTGTGGTGATTAATGTTTGATGAATTAAGCTTGTTTTTAAACTAAAACTTAAGCCCTTAACTTAGCAGATTTTTGGCCCTCTTAAGCCCTAAATTTAAGCCCAAATCCAAGACCAATTAAGGCCCAAAGCCCATCACAAATCTACCCCAAAAGTCAATATAGATTTAGATAAACATTAAAGCCTTATTTGCACACTTTAGACATTCCAAAACAGAACAAAGGGGAGAAAATTCCTAACTCTAGAAGACCAACATTTTCCAACACTCAAACTAAGTTTTCTTGCACCCAATACACCAAGAATCCATCCCCAACCATCATATATACATTAAGGTAAGTTTATTTGATGTTTAAAGTGCTTTATTTCTCTTTAATCCATGAATTTTTATATCAAATTTAATGTATGTTGAAATATATGTGTATTGTTATATTGTGAAGTTGAAATAGCTTAGGACTTGTTATGAAGTGCAAGTATGGTGTTGAGTTGTAGTGTGATGAGAGGTTGTTATTATTGAGTTGTTTTGAAGAGTAGGTTCATGTTGGAGTAATGGACGTGAAGTAAAGGAAATTATAGTGTTATGTATGTTTTAAATGACTGAGGAGGAGTAGAGTGTTTTAATGGTGTTAGAAGGAAGTTTACGTATGCTAAATGATATAGGGTTCTTATACCATGTATTAGGAAGGTTATACTGTGGTTTGGAATGAGTTGGAAGAGTTAAAATATAAAAATTTTATGTTTGGAAAACAGAGGAATTCTACAACTCGAATTGCAGTATACGCCAACTCGTACAACGCTGGCGTACTTGCCGGCGTTAGAATTCTGACTTCTGATCTTTTAAAATTTATCTCAAACGCCGCCAACGTTGAAATCGAAATTGTCAGCGTAAAGACTCAAAGGTTCTATACATAATGTATTTTTCTTAATGCCGCCAGCGTATGATCCTACACCGCCGGCATTAAGGTTTGCATTGCCGGCGTTAATTGCCAGCATGGACTTTATAAATTTCAATTTTTCTAACTTCTTCCAACATCGTCCAATACATGATATATGACTTCTTGATCAAAGATTGCCTTGTATGATATATATATATATATATATATGTTGTGTGATGACTTCGGATTGTTTTTACATAAGATTCAATAATTTCCTAAGATTTAATCTAATGAATATAAGATTGACTTAGGATAGTGATGTGATATAGTTGATTTGTGTGGAACAAAGATAGATACTCGATTAGAGATTCCCATCGATTCTCAATCTGAACCAGGTACACAATAATTTGATTGATTATTACTTAAGGCAGGCATATTCAAATTTGACCTTAACTAAAGACTAATAAAAGTTTATTGAAATGATTTGTGGTTGAGTCGTGTCTAGTCCGAGGAACGGCAACCTTGTCATGATGCAGCCCGAATCTTTGTCATGATGCAATGACACAAATCCATGATGCAATGGTGGTTTATCTTAATGGCTAAGTGGATAGCCAATGGGGTTAACTGTATCGGTATATTCTCTACCTAGGCTCGGGAGGAAATAATATGTTTTAGTTCACTGGTATGGGACCATTGAACTAATTGATGTTATAGACCGGGATATGTGGAGTATATAAAGGAGTGTGAACCTTAGATGATGCTATTAATATTCTTTATCAGTTAGATATAAGAAATATAGATATCCGGTCTATCTATATCAACCCCTTGAGCAGCTATTGTTACTCAGGAACTCCAGAATTCCCAAGCTTGAATCAGATTTTGAATACTCCAGTGTTGTTTTACTCACTTAACTAAAGATAATGAACTTGTGGTGATTTATTGCATTGCATTTAGTTAAGTGTGCATGGCATATGTATTTTGTTTGCACTATTGTGTACTGGGCCTTTGGCTCATGCTACTATCTTGCAAGTGATTATGAGGATGAGCTTTACAATGACATGGGCTATGGGACTGACTAGGAAGCTTCTATGGACGATTAGGAGTTTGACCTAATAGTAGATGTTTAGGACTTTGATGTATTTTGTGAAGTGTTTAGGCTTATTTGTTAAGCTTTGGAATGTAATTTTGATTTAATTTGTTTATGTAATGTAGATTGTATGTGTGTAAGCTTTATATGTTGGAGCGATCCTTAGGAGATCCTTAATCAATGTGTATGATGTATGTTTTGTATGTATGTGAGATGACTTACTACTAGTATAGTGGTAGTAATTCTTAATGCAAATCATGTGAACGTTATATCTATTTTTAAGCAAGCAATCATTACAAACACTTCTTTTTAGACAACCTTACGTATAATACTTGGGTATTTCCTAATACTTAAATATTACGCGTGGTCAGGGGATTTGGCATGCTTAATCTATGGGTTAAGTAGGTCGGATCCTTACATTAAATGTGATCAAGACTTATGAATTGCACTCCCCAAACATGTATGCTAATATTACTATATTCATCTCGGCCTTATCAAACTATTTCATTGATGTGGGTTCTAACATCATGAAGCATGATCAAGATGCAAGACGTATAACAATATATGATTTCATAATTTGATTCCTAAATTCTAAAAGTATTCAATAACATCAAAATTACATCATACAATGTCCACAACACAGCATCAACAGCACATATAGTAAACATGAAATTCGCATAACCACTCCACAATATAGCACGTGTGACAAGTAAAATACAATGTGCTTCAACATTTGAAAAAAAAAATCCAACAGCATATACAACACCCAAATATCTACAATGCAACATCAATAATAGTAAAAAATTAAGTGCAAATCGCAAGAATCTTACTTATAGAGTTTAGCGCATCCACTCGTGTTTTGCACAAATTGCTTGATTTTCTCACGAACTAATGTTTTTATGACACCTATTGATCAAAATTAACCAAGATAACTCATCAATTTGATGAAAAATAGTGCTGCAGTAAAGGAATTAAGATTAAGGTTTATGAAACGAATTGGGGATTTTTTTATGACAGTTGTTCGAATGAAGGAGAAAAAGATGGCAAGCAAAATATGCCCGTCAACAAGTTTTCGCTTATGTTACATCTTCTCTTGAAGAGACGAGATTAGGAGCTTACACTAAAGAGATGAGGTTCTTCTGTGTTTTAGAGACCTCATCTCTTGAAGAAAGGAGATCAGACACTTATGACCTCGTTTCTTAAGGGACGAAATCAAGTTGTCTAAAACTGGGATTATTTTGATTTCGATAGCAATTTTATAATTTTTTAAAAAAAACTTAAATATTAATTTTCTTTTCCCCCAATATTTGTAAGACATCCATTGAATCATCTTAATGGTTTAAATATGTAAGAGAATATAACCTATTTTGCTTTTTTTTTTTTTTTGGTTTTATATTGAATTCATTTTATTATATTGACCGTATCATGTAATAAATATGTCTAACAATATCATTTTATCAAAATTCAATGAATTAAGAAAGAGTCGAAAGAGGAACCATATCCAAAGTCAATGGGTTGTTTAACATTAAATCCTTTTCTTTTTTTGATTTTTTCCTTCTTTTTTTTTCTTTTGTGGTTTACAGACGTTTTTTATCATATTTGATGGGAGTCGGGATTTGGACAAAGCAAATCAATTAGAAGAAGAGGGTTAGGATGTAATTAAGGCGAAGATGGTGTCCGGTTTGTGGTAAGCCTAATAGAGAAAAAGACAAAGAGAGAAGCATCTCTTCTCCCTGGAGAATAGCGTGGGCCTGGCTTAGGTTAGCAGAGAGTGGGTAACCCGACAACCCCCACACCCCCCTCCCCCCTTCCAAAAAAAAAAAAAAAAGGAAGAAAAGGGCGAAACCTTCACTGACAGATACTGGCAGTGTCAGTGGCAGTGAAGGAAGAAGGAAAGAGGGGAGATGAGATGATACTCAGTTGTGGTTGGAGTTGGAACATTTCTTCCTCTATCACTCACCAGAAACTAAACCCAGTCGAGATTCAAAGGAAAAAAACTGATGCTTTACCTTCTTATAGTTGCATCGTCCAATCAAAATTTGCAGTTGGGATCGAGGATGTTATCCAAATTGTGAATAACAAAGTAAGCTCTTTCTTCTTTGTATTAATATCAGTATTTACTAATACTATTACTAACTGAGTTTACGTTATGTACAAAAAACAAAACAAGGTTGTGATAGCAGCTGGAGTATCATCAGCAATTGGACAGCTGGCAAAGCCATTTACCTCATCCTTCCTTTATGGGAAGCGCTTCGACTTCCGGGCCGCTTTTCAAGCCGGAGGCTTCCCTTCTACCCACTCTTCCGTCGGTATCACTTAACACACATCCATTATTTATTGTCCAAATTTTAATTCAATTATAAATAATTTACAATAATTTTCTTTTATTATTAATACTTCCATTTAATATATACATAGATAAGTAAAAAGAATGTAGTCTAATTTTATTTTTATTTTTTTTTTTTGGTGTGGGGGGTGTGTGTAGGCAGTTGTGGCGACAGCAGCTTCCCTTGGTTTCGAGAGGTTTCAATTCTAC
The DNA here is from genome assembly GCA_024138025.1 of Combretum micranthum. Lineage (NCBI taxonomy): Eukaryota > Viridiplantae > Streptophyta > Magnoliopsida > Myrtales > Combretaceae > Combretum > Combretum micranthum. Next base: position 503,697 of record JAMXBD010000733.1, on the reverse strand, counting down.
CCTATCCTATCTTAATCCTGTCCTACCGTTCGCCCTTTTTTTAAAAAAAAAAAAATAGTAAACATTTGATTTAGAGTAGACGTTCATTTCATAAGCGTAAATATTGTTTTTTTTTTTTTTTTTTTACAGGGGCTTTTCAGACACTGTTTTTGGGATGTCTGTGGTCTACGCTGCACTTGTCATGTATGATGCTCAGGTATATATATAAAAACAACACAATTTCACTTGGATTCAAATCCCATCCCGATTCAAATTCAGCATCTAACTTATTTTTTTTTTTTTTTTTTGGGTACAATTTGCATGAAATTTAGGGTGTAAGAAAAGAAGTAGGGGAGCATGCAAAAGTGATGAATAAAGTATTACTAGAGACACTCACAAAATCTTCCGATCCCGACACCACTTGTCAAACTCGAACAGAAACACCCCCACCACCGAATCCGAATCCGAATCCGAATGGGCATGCCATCACGGAAACAAAGGAAAGTTGCCCTTTGTTGTTGCTTGAATCTGACAATACCAAGGACATCCCACATCTTCATCGTCATAACTCTGAATCTATCAGTATCACTCCGTCTCCTCCACTCAGAGAGTCTGTTGGTCATACTGCTGTTGAGGTCGTCGCCGGTGCCTTGTTAGGTCTTCTAGTTAGTTTGGCACTCTATACCATCTAAACTTTCTTTATTCTTCATTCCAATAAAGGATCGTACTTCTTTCTTTCTTTCATCTTTTTATTTTTTATTTTTTAAAATTATTCCATGAATATTGGACAATTATTATCATTATTATTATTATTGAACATTTCAAATCATATAATTATCTTATCGAAAATCCTTGTTGCGCGATACCTTGCGGTTGCTTACAGAATTATACCAAATGACTGCACTCCTAATACAAGCCATTCCATCAAATTCAGACAGACCGGATGGAAGCTTGACATATCTTTCAATTTGGTAGGTACTCACGAAATACAATTTAAGGGGTGGAACACGGAACTCTCCTTTTACAACAAAAAATTAGTCACAGATGAAAGAAAAATAGATAGACCAACATGCAAGAGCAAACGGACTTGACTTGCTTGTAGCATAATTTCTTCAACAACACTTCAAATATTAGAATCAGAGTTAGAAGAATTTTGGAAAGTACACAGAGCTACAGTCTTCCCGCTAAAAAGAATCAAAATTAAAGGAATACAAACAAAAAGTTTACATTACAACACTCTCTAAAAGGACCTCCTCACTCCTAAAATTGGATACTTTTTGACTTATCCTTCCTTCCCAATGGAGGCAGATGGCTCTTCAGTTTTGACCTTGGCCATCACCTCACCAGGAGGGGGATGGTCAAACTTGCAAGTTGCACCGAATTTGCATGTTGCAGTCTTCAAATAGTACGGACAGTGTACAGCACCCTGCAAATCACTACGCTTTAGATCTACATACAGTGTTGCCAAACTATAAAATGGTAACCAAACTAGCATATTTCATGATTTGATCATGCATGAAGCATGCATCATAACAATCCATACAAGAATGACAAAAAAGACACAAAAGGGGGAAGCAGGCTCTCAAAATCGCTCATACACAGTTCTTGAGCAGATTTCCATATTTTACAAGCACATGGCATGGTCGAGATACCAAAAGTAAAACTGGTTACAGATTGAAATTTTAGCCTAAGTAATCTTGGATCAGGTAGTGTGATCGGCAGTGGAATATCAAAAAATACCCTCTATAAGAATATCACCAGGACCTTTACCTGTGTTTTGATATAAAAATTACTGGGTAACTATCACCTTGCATTTGCTAATTACTCCAAAGACAATCCCTAGCAGCTCCCCTGTAAGAGCTTATTAGTTCTATACTTCTTTCGCAGAATTAATAAGGAAAAGCTCTTATGTGACTTCCTTAAACAACAAGAAAAAAGAAGACTGGAAGCATAATTCCTTCCAAAACATAGCTTTCCTGTAGGATTTTGGCAATGAAACGTAAAAGATAATGAATTTATTCTTTATATTTTTATCAAAAAATATAATGGATGAATTTCATGTTTTAATGAGAAGAGTATCCATTGCACATGAAGTTGTCCTGAAAATTTGTGCAGATGCTCTAAAAATGCACGATTCTGCAACAGAGAAACAGCAAGCAGAGTTACCTCACGTCTAGGCAATCCTGCCGGCGTTAGTTTAACACTCTGTTGAGTTTGATTTACCATTTTATGTGATGGAGCTGATCGGTCAATTGGGTGATGGTATTTGCAACGGTCACCAAATTTACATATACCAGTCTTCATATAGTACTGTAAGATAAAGTATGAGGAAATGACAAGTACAAAATTAATAGGTGAGGATAGGAAGTCAAAATTGCCCTTGTAGAAAGAAAGGAAAAATAAATAGATGAATAAATAAAAAAATAATTTAAAAAAATCAAAACGGGAAAACCATGCACATGAAGTCACGACTTCCAGCTCCAATATGATGACAACATGATGTCCTTGTATGGTAAGTTTTGTGGGGGCAAACTAATTGAAGTTCTCTTAATGGGAGGCACAGAGCAATGCAGGGACGAAGCTTCTTTATATTTAGTTTTTGCAAGGTGTTACAGGACTTAGTGTGTCCTAAATTGAAATCAGTCACAAGTGATTCTAATAAACTTCTTCCTTTCTTCCCTATGTTACAAACAACACAAGTAGTTAATTGAGAGAACCCAGCAATCTCATAAAAGAAATAAGTTTGGATTGAAAATATGCTTGCTTTCTTTATTCACCTTTGCCCTTACAAATACAGTAACACCAGGGCAGATAGGAGTTAACTTCCCATCCTATTTTCTTTCCAATTTTTGCTCTAACATGACTGACATCCAACTCCCTCAATAAACAGGCATACATAAAGTAACATAATCAACTTAAATCTCCACACATCTATTTTCTGTCCAATTTTTGCTCTCTCCCTCAATTTTGAGACTTGACTGAACAATACCAGCATTTTTTACACACCACAACTAACACAGACTCCCATTATTAAATAAACAGGCATACATAAAGTAACATAATCAACTTGAATCTCCACACATCTCCACATAGGACAAGAATTTGCTTGTCCAATGACCTAATGAGAGCTAATTCTATTTATCAAGTCTAAGCAAGTCAATCTAGTCAGCTTAGAAGACAGTTAATGCCCAAGTAATGAATAGGCAAGCTTCCCAACACAAAACTTCATGAAGAAACAATTTAATCCTGTACATCAGGTGAATCCTCAGTTATTAAACATGTGACTCTTAGCATCATTTGCCTTCAAACCCGACAATACTTCAAAATCTTGAAGAGCTTCCTTTACTAATTCCACATACCTCAACTCCCATGTAGTAAAAATATATAGATTATCGACAAAGCAAAGGTGGGTCAGCTTCTCATATTGATAATGTCCATTGCTTTGTCCTTTAGAAGGCAAGAGAGAATCTCCATTACTAGCAAAAAGAGGCAAGGCGGGAGAGGATCTCCTTGCCTTAAGCGTCCAGAACTTGAAAACCTATCAGTTCACTATTCAAATTTACAGAGAATCTAGGTGATGAAGCACATTGATAAATCCATTCATGAATTAAAGGAAGATCCATCATTAGTAAGACTCAGAAAAGAGAACTCCAACTGACCATGTCATATGCCTTCATAATATCCACTCAGATTGCACATCTTGGGCTTGAAAAGGACCCATGATAAACTTCAAACATCTCTTAGGAAACTGAAATACTGTCAATTGTGCATCAACCCCGTATAACTGCAGTTTGTTCCCAGCCTACTAGGCGAAGGGAAGAAGCTCTCAAACATTCTTAAATGATCTTAGCTAAGCATTTATGAATCAAGTTACAAAACAAGACAGGTCTAAATTCAGTCAACCAAGAGGGTTCCCACTCTTAGGAACAAGCATGATTGAAGCATTGTTGAAACCCTTCAATAAATTGCCCAATGCGAAAAATCCTGAATAGCAGTACTTACCTCATTTCCAATCAACAAGCCTTGAAGAAGTTGGTATCATATCAATCAGGACCTAGAGACTTATCTTCAGCAATTGTAAAGATTGTGGATTTTACTTCCTTGCCAGTGACTTCTTGAGTGAGTGATGCATTCCAATCTTCTTGCACAACCCTTCTTATTGTGTGGTTCAATTTCTCTAACACCAAACTTCTCCTCTCAGCTCACTAAGCAAGCTTTCAAAGTAGTTTACCACAAATAACTTTTAGATAGAATTCTGAATCAGAGACGACTTCTCTATCAGGCTTGGTTAGGGATTGTATGGAGCTGCAATTTCATCATTGTTTCAAAATAGAAAAAACTAAGGAAAACTCATACGTTCCTAACCCACATGCCAACCATTTAACGCTTGATTTTTGTTTCAAAAAGCCTTCTCCTGCCACATTTAGGAAATAAAACTTGCTGTAAGCTCTTTGCTGTCTTCCTACCCAAACTGATGAAGGCTCCTCTTTCTGGTGTTTCCTTGCCTAAACCAAAAGTGGATGTGTCATTAAGATACTACCCACCCACCATGGTTGGATATAGGGTTCTTCCTATAAAAGTGCTCTATCTAAGTAAAAAAAAGCTGAGGAAAAGTACTCTGGTAGGATATTTCTCAGAAATATGCATTCCTTGCTTGCTGTCCAGATAATTGCTCACAATTATGGACTCGTGATGGCTTGTTTGATATCTTAAGTAAAAGAAATGGGTTGATTTTCTTCAAATTTGCAAATAAGGACTCGTTATTGAATCTTGGGACAGCCTTTGTGCACCAGCTCTTAGTCTTTAAGATGGATGGCAAAGTATACATGCAATTGCAGCTGAATAAGATTCAACTCTGTAAGATGCCTGATTGAGTGAATATTCCAATGAGTTCCTATACAAAGAAGGGATAAATTATAGCTATAGTGGAGAGTTTCCATTAAACTTTGAGATGGATGCTTGCACAACTTATCTGTTCTTGTACAGGTTGAGTATGAATGTATTCCTCATCAAAAGTAATCTCTTTAATCCTGCAGATACAAACCCACTTCTAACCACCTTCTCAAGTTACTGAATGGCTAATTTTCCAAGTAATTAACCACAAGTGCGCCTCTTCTTCCCATTCTCATTCAGATCCATCGTCCCTTTTATCCAAAATCACTCCTCATTTACGGTCAACATCTTATGAGGTCAGTGTCTTTACTAAGGTTGCAAGCTCAAACATTAGTAAATGTAGCATTTTAAAATCTATAAAAGTACTTATACTTTTTTGAAACCATTCTTTAATATAAAGCCTTCAGCAAGTTATAAAATCTATCCCCATGAAGCACTCCACACTCAAAATTATCTGCAAACCTTCATTGTTGTTTAGATAATATTAAGATCTCATCATCCATTTAGATGAAATTAAGAACCCTTCTTCCCACAATTTGTATGGATTAGCTCTAGATCTAAAAAGAAATTTTTAATCGGATTTTTATGATATGATTGTAGCTAGAGAATAGGCTGCATGCTCAAACACAAGCAATGCGCAACTTAGCAAATGACTAAATTATTTTTGAAAATAAAAACCACTAATGATAAAAACATATTAAGAGCATGCTCACATCACATTCAATTTGTCCTGGCCGCTGAGGATAGATAGCACTGCCCATGCCAAGCTACAAAATCAAATTACAAAAAGAGTTGTCGGTAAAACAGTCAAAAAGGCATGTTTGAAAGGGGGAAAGAGTGGGTTGGGAAGTGATGCATGCTGGAGAAGGCCCAAAAAAATGAGATGCATATATAGCAAATTTGAGTAGTTTCAGCATATATACAAGTAATTTTAAGAATCTGAAGCAAACAAGCAAGAATACTGGTGCATAAACTTGAATGGCATGTGTGGCGCAAATAATAGTTAGGTTGACCGTACATAGGTAAAAGAAGACTTACCATTGCTTGTGTCATGCGAGGGTCAAATGTTTGCAAGATTGAGGCAGACGGGTCAACAACAACACTGCGATAAGTAGCTGGAGAGGCCATCATGGAAGAATTAGAAGCAACAACAGCAATAACAGGTGGGTTGATTGCTACAACAATAATCTCACTTCAAAATAATTATAGTTTGACACACCCCCCTAACCCAAAACCCCCACACACAAAAGAAAGAAAGGAAGGGGAGGTGGTTGTTTTTTTTGGTGGGGGGGGGGGGGGGGGTGTGTGTTTTTTGTGTTGGTAATCAAGGAAATGTCCTTAAGAACAGTCTTTACTTATACAAATACGAAGTGGTTGTCTTACCATTCCAATCAGGATGATTATAGCGGCAAGTGCCTCCATACTTGCAACTGATTACCATAAGAGAGGAAGTATAACCTTTAGCCACTAATCCATTACAGTAAGGGATGAACTGATCCAATACAATAGAAAATCATTTACCTCCCAGTTTTTAAGTAAAATGGACAATCCACTTCTCCCTGCCAGTAAAAAGAATCCAATTACCACATTTATCAACAAACCAGTATAATATGGGAGAAAAACAACACTTCACAGGCAAGGAACAGTTTTAATAATTTGTCCATACGTTTATATGGTGCAGCATGCAAGATTATATGAAATTATTGATTCACACAGTGGAGGCACATATAAAGAAGCAAATTCCACATGCATACACCTCCATTTCATCATCATTGTCCATTTATGAAGTTTCCATCCAACAAGCTTGCCAACCACCAATTTATTCTATCCGCCAAAATTTTAGAGATGCATTTGTAAAGAGTATTGTAGCACGCTATACGACAATAGTCAGTGAGAGATTCAGGAGTTGGAGTTTTAGGGATCAAGGTCAAGAGAGTCTAATTGATGGATTTCAAAAATTTACCCATGGCAAAAAAATCTTCCACTGCCATCACTACTTCCAAGCCTCCCATATTCCATATCTCTCGAAACAAATTCACACCATAACCATCAGACCTGGCGAATTATCCTTAGCAGCCAAAAGGTTGACTTTACTCCAACCAAAACAGGTTGGATTAGATTTCCCCAATCTTCCATAGCTAAAAAAATGTGATGATGGAGTTTATATGGTTAGCACACAATCATCTAGAGCTTGGTTCAATGAGAAGACACTTGAAAAAGCTTACAGCCACATCCTGGGTTTTCGATTTGCTAGAGATCCTGTTGCCATTCTCTAGTGTGAGAGAGTGAATACCATTACTCTGTTTCTGACGGATGGAGCCAAAAAAGAAAGCAATTCCCATCACCAAGTTTTAGCCATGTTTCTCTTGAATAGTATTTCTGTATTTTCTGATGGATGGAGCCAAAAGATCCATCAGTAGCTGTAATAATATATCACTCTCTGAAAAGATTGTTCTCCTTTTCCCAATCTGCAAATTGAGGGTGTGAACAATTGGCAGCTGGGATGAATTAAAGGGAACACTTAGCTTCGAATACTATGTGCTGGATCTTCAAGAATGAGAATTTTGAGAAGTGATTCTTTATCTGCAAACTTAAGTATCCACACTCATTTGTGAGCACTTCAACAGACCTTCACTTCCCCAAATTGTCTTAGCTATTTTTTGGACTACCAAGAAGGACAAGCTCTTTCCCAAAAAATAACCCATTAGGGAGAATCTCCAAATACGTTCTCCTTTTTCCGAAACTGATAGATGAGGGGTTTACCTGAATTCCATCGTTAACTCGAGAAGCATAATATTTCAGGACCACATTAACTTTTGGAAGAAGAGAAGAGGCTTTCTTAGGCAACTTATGACCGAAAACCATCTTTGCAAAAGTTTTGAGGGGTTTTTGAAGAACCCAGGTTTAAGGAAACTTTTTTGCACGACTTTCTATTTCTTCTGCTACTTCTGTCAACTCTTTTGAAATGGAGTCTGAAAGAGAGTCTTGACTCTTGCTACTAGTAGAATCCTTCTCAGGAGTTGGACAAAGAGTTTATCCAGTGGGTTAAGACTAGTCTTCCCGCTTGTCATGTGAAGAAGCCAACTTTTGGGTGATATGTCACCATCAAGTTTTTCCCCCTCAAGCTCCATGAGATTATCCAGCCTAACAGAGGAAACATTTCCCAGGAAACCACTAAACCAACACCATCCTCCCTATGTCCATCTGAACAGGAGAAAGTCTTCATGAAAGAGGAATGATATTTCCTCTTTCGCTGAAGAAGAAGACCTGCATTGCCTACAGCAAAGGCAAGAGAAGCAAAATCATGAAAAAGAGCTTTTTACAATGTCGAACAAAGGTCTTCATCCAAGCAAAAAAAAAGAGAAGGGCTTGTAACAGACACAGGAAAAGAGAGCAACAAGTTAAGAGTGAAAGGAAAAAGAAGGCAGGGCTAGCATGTTTTGTAGAGGTTAGGGGTTTGGAAAAGCAATAGGGTATAGGATTATGGGTTAACAAGCTGGGAGAACAAGGTTTAGGGTAAGAGACAAAGGAAGAAAAAGAGGTGGAAGGTTGACGAAGCAAGAGCGAGAGGTTGGGGTGGAGGTGGGGGGATGCGGGGGCAGGGAAAGGAAGAGAAAGATCACCATACCAGACTTGACTTGATATATAGCAAAAAAACAGTGCAAAGACTTGAAATATAGATCCAAACCACAAATGATGGATCTAAAATTGTAAACTTGGAGCTATTTGGAATATCTCATCATGGAGAAGTCTTGTATTTAGGTATTAATATGAATAATCAATGGAATATGACCTCCAGACAGACAAGATGAGGGGGGGCATGGGGATTGAAACCAGAACATGAGATTTTAAAGAAAGGCCACATGATGGTCTAAGGCAAAGGAATTAATGCAATCCCAACTCATTAGACAAAAAATAATGTCAAGGACTGGACTTCCTAATTGGAATAGGCTGCAACATGAGTAGTATTTGAATCCTCATTGAGCATAATAGCCCCTTTAACATTAAATGTTTGGTGTTGGTACTAATTGTAAATCATGACACTGGAAAAACCATCATTTTCCCTAATTAGATGATGTAAAAGTTGGTGAAGCAGTAATTCCTTGCCTAAAATCCCTGACAAGCAAACTCGGCTGTGACTATAGGACAATTTCTATGGTGTAAATAGTTCCTTGGGTTATCTTGTTTCTTGTACGTGTCGCTTGATTGTATCACCTTAGTGGTTTTATCCTAGTTTTGAGACTTATCGACATTGGGCTCCGTCCTATCCCACACATTGCAGTTGTATATCCTTCTTTGGTTAAATGAAATCTGAATTAACCAAAAAAAAAAAATTCTATGGTGAAAGTCTAGTTTCCAAAAGTTTCTTTTCTTCCTTTCTGTAATTAAAAAAAAAAAAAAAAAAGTGGAGATTCAACAATTTTGAGACAGATCTCATTACATACCTGTTATCCATTTTCTAGGAGTTTCAAAATGGAACTTGCAGAAGAAATTAAAAGCTCCTTATGTTAAGCAACATGTTCATTACAGTATAGTATTTGTGACCTTGTTAACAATCCTGTTAGGAAGATATGGATGGGAAATTTCTTTGATTTGCTTCCTTACATATCCTTTTTTTTTTTTTTCTCTCTCCTTTGGAGTTAATATCTTGGTAGGTAATAGGACTCAATTGAACAGAGAACCCAAGGTCTCTACCTAGATCTCAATAACAAGTACACCCAAGAACTCTCTATGAAGATAAATTATTGTTAAACCAAAGACATTATTCCAAATCATTCAAGAAGTTACTTGTACAAATACAAAAGGACATGCATTGAAATGGAAATGTTTAAATAACCATGTCTCTGCACATCATTCGGAATACAACCATCATTGTTCCTTCAGAAACCATTTCTGTAATTTTTCTGACAATCTCATTGATGTTATCCTTCATTTTTACACAGAATTTCAACAATAAAGGATAATATAACTGTTCATAAACTGCACTATTGAAGGATAAGTATGATATACCATGTGAACATTCATAACTGTATAATAATAATAATACACATTAAAACATAAGACACCTGAAACACATGCCAAAGTACAACCTATTACTAAAAATTCCTAATATAAGACATTACACGTATTTGAAAGACTGACATGAAGAATTAAAATAAAAACAATAAAAATAAATTAAGCTAGCTCCAAGTACAAGAATCCATCACAAGATCTGGATAAATACTACTTACCGGTCTTATTGGAAGTCCTTTGGAATTATGCATGATAGCTGAAGACATAGATGCATGAGGCTTGACAAAGGTTCCATCCCCTTGAAACACATCAACGGACTCTCCCTGCGCACTGTCAACATTCTCTTGCATGGTCTGTGGTACCTTAATATCCTTTGGGTGATGAAACTTACAGGTTGCTCCAAATTTACAATTTCCAGTCTTCATGTAGAACTGTACATAATTGGATGTCATGGATCTTTTTTAATTTTTTCTTCAAATGTCAAATAAAAAAACTCATTTATTCCAACAATGTTGTTCTAAAAGTTAAATCCATGGAAAAAAAAAAAAAAAAAAGCCAACATAACACAACCTAAACGGAGAACAAGCAGAAGAAAAAGCAGAAGAAGGAAGAGGAGGTAAAATCTTACAGCACAGGGAGTTTCAGACGGCCTCTCAGGCAAAACAGAAATATCAGCGCTGTCTGGTCCACCCTGAAATTATCCATCCTAAACAACATCATCTCCATAATCCAGCTAGAAATCAAGGAGTCAAAAATTCTTCATAAACCATTATCAAACACATTCAAGGAAGCTTCCAATAAATATGACATACCACAACTGTAAGCTTATCTTTTGGATGATTGAACTTGCACCGAGAGCCAAATCTACATCTTTGGGTCTTCAGAAAGTACTAGAATGCCATAAACAGAAGATCCAATCAACAGTGAATGGACAATAAGTGAAATTGACTCAAAAGAAACAAAAAAATAGTATATATAGCTTGAGACATTGCATACTGGACAGTCTGGTTCTCCAGGTCTCTCAGGGAGGGACTCGGCTGTGACAACAGGAACCTGATCACGAAACAAACCATGGTAAGATTTCATCTAGAAAGGAGAGCAATAGCAGCTACCGAATCATAAAATTTAGAAGAAAGAAGACAATTGTTTAAACACACAAATGAAGAGCCAACACAAACAACAAATGACATGGGATTTCCCAATTGTCTCCTCCATCAGAATGCCCCATGTTTCTCCTATAAAAGATTGAACTGCTTTTCCATAAAGGAACATGAACTGTTAATAACTTGACATATTACATTTTCCCCTTCACAGGGGATACAGTTGCGAGAATATATTTTCATCTTGTAGAAAAATGATACGACAAATTTAAAAGAAGTAAAGAAATGACATGGCAAGTAATGAAGGTTCTCAAAACCCCATGGTACTCCGCTACTCGGTATCTTATTCTTCAAGGATGGGAAATGAGAATTATCATTTGCCAGTGAAAACTTCTAGCTTTATACCAGTTCGGTTAATCTATAGAATCTTGCCATAGAATATTTTAATAAGCAGGGATTGGCTACCTTGCGAGTAGACTTAAGAAACCATTGATTGCTGACTCTATCACAGCACAACAGAAGCAATTGCGCTTTACTCAGGTCTGTGTGAAAATGCAAGCTGTCATTAACTAAGCAGGCATGGGTACCATAAGACCAAGTTCAGTCAAGAGCTGATAAATCCATATTATTTTACACATTAATTGTGCCATCACCCTATATTCTGCTTCCGCACTCAAGCAAGATACAGTGTTCTGTTTCTTACTTGTCCAAGAAATTATATTACCTCTAATATCTAGTAGTGGACCTCCAGTCTATTTTAGATCCTGTCCAATCAACATTCAAAAAACACTCAATATGATTATGTCTATTATTTTCATACACTAATTCAAGTCTCAAAGTATCCTTTAGATATCACAGAATTTGTTCTAAAGCTATCCAATGATGTACTGTAGGAGAGAACATGAACTGGGTAACAACACTAACTGGATATGGAATATCAAGATGGATCACTGTGAGGTAATTCAACTTTCCAATCAAACGTCTATATCTCTCAGGATCCTTAAGTAATTTACCATCTTTCATAAGCTACATGTTAAGAAGCATAGGAGCACTGCACGGCTTAGCTCCCAATTTTTCCGTCTCTACTAATAAGTCGAGCACTTATTTCCTCTGAGACAGAAAAATACCGTTCTTCCTCCTTGTTAACTCAATATCTAAGAAATATTTAAGCATTCCTAAGTCCTTTGTTTGAAATTGAGTTTGCAGGAATGATTTGAAAAAAGAGATCCCTGCACTATTACTTCTTGTAATAATAATATCATCAACATATACAAGAAAAATCATACCAGAGTCAGAGCATCTAAAGGATACAGAGTGGTCCAACTTGCTTTTCTGTAAGTCAAAAGCTTCAACTGCCTGATTGAATTTCCCAAACTACGCCTTAGGACTATGATTCAAACCATATAATAACTTCCAAAGATGACAAAATTACCTAACACCCAGGGCAAAAAACCGAAGTAGTTGCTCCATATATACTTCCTCCTACAAATCACCATATAAGAATGCATAGCTACTAAAGATATAGACAACCATACAGCTGTTAACTTAGCCACAGGAGAAAATATGTCTAAATAATCCACTTCATAAGTTTAAGCAAAACCTTTAGCCACAAGATAGGCTTCCAACTGAGCAACCGATCCATCCAGATTAACTTTAACTACAAACACCCACTTCCAACCAATGGCCTTCTTTCCTATAGGTAATTCCACTAGATCATAACTACCATTAGTATTTAAGGCATTCATTTCTTCAATCATAACATCACGCCAATCGAGATGAGAGAGAGCACCATAAATTGTTTTAAGAAGTGCCACGGTGTCAAGGGATGCAATAAAAGAAGATGATGATGATGACGACAACTAATTGTATGAAACAAAAGAAAAAATAGGATAGGTACATTGTCGTTTACCTTCAGTGCGATGGGAAGATCAAGGTCACTTGGATTAGGATCTACAGACAAAGAAGAAGATGGTTCAGGAAATAAACCAAGCAGGTCACGACGTCTAGAATACTAGAATACACATGTCGAATAGGAGGCCTTAATGGAGGTAGCGGTAGTGGTAGTGGTAGTGGTAGTGGTAGTGGTAACGTTGATGGAGCTGTTTGTGCACCTGGAGATTGATAAGTAATATGATAAATCACTGTGTCCGTCATTTGTGTCTATCATTCTCATCCTGTGTTGAATTTACAATTGATGGAAAAAATAGTGTTTTCTACAAATGTAACATTAACTGACACAAGATAATTGTCAAAATGAGGATGGTAACACCGATATCCCTTTTAAACCCAAGAATAACCCAAAAAGACACATGTAAGAAATTTAGGATCCAATTTGGTAACCTGAGGATGACTATTATGAACAAAACAAGTACTACCAAATATTCTAGGTTCAATGGGAAACAATGGTTTTGTATAACAGAACGCTTTACAGGGAGTCTCATCTTTTAGGACAAATAAGGGTAAACAATTAATTAAGAAGCAAGCAGTGTATACTGTCTAAAAATGTTTAAGGACATGCATCTGAAATAGAAGAGATCGTGCTGTTTCAAGTGTATGTCTATTTTTTCTTTCTGCTACCCATTCTGAAAAAGTGTATCAACATACGATGATTGATGAATAATGCCATGTTGAATCATATATGTCCGGAAGGAGAGAGAAATATCCTTTGGCATTATCACTTCTTAAAGTATGTACAAAGACATCGAATTGTGTTTTAATTTCAACACAATGCAGTAAAATGAGAAAATATCTCAAAATGATTTTTCATAAGATAAAGTCAAGTCATGCAAGAATAATCATTCACAAAAGTCACAAAATAGCGAAAACCAAGCTTAGACATAACAAGACAAGGTCTCCATACATCCAAATGGACTAATTCAAAAGGTAAACTATCTCTTTTACTGAATCTAGGGACAGTAGATAGATGACGATGCTTGGCAAATTGACACGACTCACAATCTAAGCTAAACAATTTATTAAACTAAGGATAGATGGTCTTCAACACAAATTGAGAAGTATGGCCCAATCAAAAATGTGCTTCAGAAGGCTTCAAGATATTGCAACGTGCAATAGAACTTAGCACTTCTGTATCCAGAATATAAAGGCCTCTCGATTCATGTCCTCTACCAATAATCTTCTCCATCATAAGATCCGAAACGGATAATGATCAGAAAAAATGAGATACAGCAATTCATCGTACGAGTGAGTTTATTTACAAATGGTAAGTTGAAAGAAAATTGTTGTAAACTCTACACAAAAGACAAAAAAAGCAAAGGAGTAGGATTAATAGTGCCCAAACCAAGAACACGTGACTTGGAGCCCTTTGCTAGAGTGACATTTATAGAAAATGTATATAACTAGTAGGTAAAGAAGAGACCTGAATTGCCTGTCATATAATCTATGGCATCAGAGTCAATGGTCCATTTAGAAGATGAGGAAAGGAGACACGTGGTTGGTTTACCTAACTTGGCAATAGCGGACACATGATGAGATAAAGTCTTTAATGCTTCTTGATACTTCGAAAATTTTGCGAACTCATCTTCAAATACAATGACCATCTTCTCAGACGAAGAACCAGGAATAGAGTCAGTATGAGCAATATGTGCTGACAATTTCCTCTTATTAGGATTCTATAATTTCTCACAAGTACACTTCATATGGCCAAGCTCTCAACGTTAATAACACACCACTGCCCTGAATCTTGACCTCGAGAGCTATCTTCCCTTTCCTGCTAGTAGAGAAGCAAGTTGTACTTTGACTAACAAAAGCACTCCTAGAATGAGATGGAGTAATCGATATATGCTTTTCTGTGCGAATTATTCTAGTAAAGGCCTCTTGTAGAGACAACATATCAGGACTAGAGAGAATATGAGACTTTACAGTATCATATTCTGGGCGAAGACCAGCTAAGAAGCTCATTATTGCCACCTGTTCCCATTGCGTCTGTTGTACTTTCACATCAAAGATAAATGGCAGTAGCACATTAAGTTCTTCATATATTTTATTAAAGTTCATAAGATAAGTGGTTGAAGATTGACCTTACTGCTCAGCAAGATAAAAACTCTTACACACATCATAGATATAGGAAATATTCCCTTTTCCAATTCCAAATAATCCATCAACTTCTCACAGTGATCAAACAAATTAATGATATCACTCTCAATAGAATTCCTAATTTGAAAAAAAAAATTTTGGCATCATCATGTAGCCATATCTCTCTAGCATTATGCTTTGGTGGATCATTAGCGAGGTGATCTTCCTTCTCAATACTATGCAAATATACTCATACTATTTTACTCCAGGCAACAAAATTATTTCCATTGAATTTGTGCTCCACGATCTTAGTTGTTACAAGAGTGATATCAACTACTTGTGGTTGATTTTCTGCCATCTTATAAAGTCCTACTAAAACTTCTGCCAAATACTCAGATTACAACCGAAGAACAATGCCTCAAATACTGCCCAACAGAAATTGAAGCAAATCCCAGACAATGTACTCCCAATACAGCAAGGAAACCCAACCAACAATATTCAACCAGGAAACTAAGTCCACAACCAGAATATATTCAACTAGGAACCCAACCAACAATAACTTCCAAATAATCAGAGCTAAGAATAGTAGTCAAGAACCAAGGAAACAAGAGAGCAAAAGAGTCTAGAAACCAAGGTAATTCACAAACATGTTTCCCAAGATGCTTGATATGATCAGAACGACTTCAAAAGTTACGAGAGCGGCCTTACTAAGAGTGTCTTGGAGCTTTCAGGTAGTGGAAACACACTACACTCGCCTCCATGCACCAGTGGAGGAGAAAGAAGACACCGAAGCTTCAAGCAGTGCACGTACCTCACACGCGCATCGAACCACCATCAGATTTAGAGGGATGAAGAATCCGCAGATGGGGTTTCTTTTTAAGTAGCTGGTGAGAAAAGAAAACACTCTCCAGGGTGTAGAAAGAAACACCCTAATTTGCTCACTAAGGGCAACTAGGTATGAAAACAAAACCCTAATTTGATAAGGGCTCTAATACCATGTAAATAAAGTAACCGTTAAAATGATTTTCTAATAATCTCATTCATAAGCAAGAGTGTTAATATATACAAGATTAGTAAATCTATACTAGGAAACAAAATCTTCCTAAAAAGACTAATTGGTACTATACATAAATAAAAGACATTATATACTAATTTACATTTCTTAACAATTTATTAATAAATGGAGGGAAAAAAATCTACCTTTAAAAACAAAAAGAGGGGGTTCGAGGGATGTTAAGAAAGTGGAAATTTAACAAGAAGAGATAATAAGCCTTTGTACAGAAAGATTGGTTTTCTTTTAAATAATTACGGAAATGGCATTAGAAAAAAATATTCCAAACGTAAGGGTCAACGACGCATATGTACTACATGTGCCTTTGACCAAATTTTTTTTTCAAGGAAGAGGGCGAATGTATGAGATGCGCCCTCTTTTTTCTTTTTTTAAATTTGTAATGGAGGGCGCAAGTGCCTTGTTTTCAAAAATAAGCACTCCAACATAGCACATCATACTTCACACTTCCACGTCAACTCCACATTTTATACTACCGAATTGAATCCCAATCCCTTAAATTAGCCCAGACAACAACTTAAACAGATCAATAATTCCATCCTTGCTAAGAACAACTACCCTTAGGAATCCTAACATACCAACCACAAAGTAATAAGGCCATTAAAAACCATAATCACCATCCAAGCACCCATTCATGCATCAAAAAACACACAAAACTACATATTATACGCATATATATAGAACTAGAACATGTATTTATATTTATACCCCTCTTTATATATACAAAGAAGCATAGAAGTAACACTGTTCATCCACTTTGCTGAAGTAAGACCGTGATAGCAGCAAAGTAAATGAGACATGCCTAAGGAGTGGCGCAAGGATAGTGGATTCTAGCAAAAGTGAGGATACGTCATTTGCCATCAATGATGAGAGCTCTATGATCATACATAACATTAGATGGCTTGAAGAACGCATCTTCAGCCACTTCAACACAATCGAGTAGTAGTAACCCAGAGAGGAGAAAGAGATTAAGAAGAAAGGGGAGGAAGAGGAGAAAGAGAGAGTTGTATGGCTTCATTCTCAGCTCAATTCAAATCATTAGTAGACTAGACAAGAAGAGGATTGAGAAAAAATAAAGGAATAAGAATGGAATATAACTATACTGAGGATGAATGATGAGTTCAAGGTTAACATAGCCCAGCAAAGCAAGTGTGGAGGGCTTTGTACGATTAAGATGCTTATTTTTAAAAACAAAGAAGGCACAGGTGTCATTAAAAATTAAAAAAAAAAAGCGAAAAAAGAGAGCGCACCTCCTCTTCCTTAAAATAAAACTTGTCAAAGGTAGATGTACTACATGTTATGGTCCAAGAGTTGAGGACTTTATGGGAGTGTTCAACTCGAGCATATTGAGTTACGAGTGGCATCAGCAGAAGGTTTGTTCGTGATGTGGGTTATATCTGAAGGCGGGTCTAGCCTCCCGTGGACAAACTGGTTGGGAGTTAATGCTGCTCTCCTGATAAGGCCAAGGCAGGCCGAAATCAGTTGACATAATTAAACCTCCCAAACATGTAAAGAATCATGGCAAAGCCAAGAGGGCACTCCTTATAAGAATGTGGGGTTCGGAACAAAGCTGGGAAATCAGGGAAGAGAAGGCTAGCTTGCCATCCAGATTAGCAACAAACGATAATATGAAGGATGTTTGAGCGCCGCACAAGAACTCTTTGAGAGGTGAAACTCTCGTTTCATGACAAATGGTATCAGAGCTAAAGTTCCCAGCTCCATCAAACCGCTTAAATACTACCCAGAGTTCCTAACAAGTGGGTAATTCTCGTTGTGGATGCGGTTCGTGTGGGCAAAACTCAAGAGGAGCAACCACCAGAGAGTAACGGTGTCGCGAGTCATAGAGACAAAGACTTTCCTTAATCTTGTTGTCAATTCAGCTCGTATGGATGAAGCTCAAGCGAAGTGGCCACCAGAGAGAGGATATCGTTGCTTGAAGGCGGCTGTGTCACGGGTTGGGGTTAAAGCAAGATCTTATGCTCAAACCCTATCGTTGGGCAACTCAACAAGAGGCGATCTCGAAGGATGGATGAATGGGTGTGGGCAAGAGGAAGCCTATAGAAGCCCGAAGTCCTTGTGAGATGATTTTGGGTGTGTTGACAACGTAGGTGGAGAAGGGGTGAGACCTTGAGAGTGGTTAGTGGCTGCAGCAAATTTGCCTCATGACGAGGACATCATAAATTTAAATGGGGGAGAGTATGACGGTCCGAGAGTTGAGAACTTCATGAGGGTATTCAACTCGAGCATATTGAGTTACGAGTGGCATCAGCAGAAAGTTTGTTCGTGGTGTGGGTTATATCTGAAGGTTGGTCTAGCCTCCCGTGGACAAACTGGTTGGGAGTTGATGCCGCTCTCCTGATTAGGCCAAGGCAGGCCGAAACCAGTTGACATAGTTGAACCTCCCAAACATATAGAAAATCGTAGCAAAACCAAGAGGGCGCTCCTTATGAGAATGTGGGGCTTGAAACAACCTGGGAAATTAGAAAAGAGAAAGCTGGCTCGCTATCCAGATTAGCAACAACCGATGATATGAGGGATGGTTGAGTGCCGCACGGGAACTCTTTGAGGGATGAAACTCCCGTCCCGTGACACTACATGCAGCTTTGACCCTTATATTTGAAATATTTTTTCCCAATGCTGTATTTCTGTAATTACCTTTGGAAAAAGCAATATTTCCGTACAAAGGCCAAAGATAATAAAAATACAGAAGAGGAAACAATTAAGACAATTTAGATTTAATTACCCAATGAATACTCCTATTTGACATATTTGAACTATTAACTTTTTGTTTCTTCCAACTCTTTGCTAGCTATTAAAATAAGTTCCATCATTTCTACATGCTCTGTCTTTACTAACTGCTCTATCTAAACACTTTTCATCCCCAGGCCAACATATCAAAAAGTTTATAATTAGCATTGGTACTTTACTAATGCTGTTTAATAAATGGTATAACAAGGGAATGCCATCAGCTGTAGATAATAATATTTGGTTAATAGTAAACCATGCTGTGCAATAAGTAAAAGTCCAAATAAAAGCCCAGGTCTCAAATAGATGTCACATGAACATCTTTGACAATTATTGGATAATATTCAAAGCCTCACCACCTATTGACACGATATATTACCAATGACTTGACCTGCAGGATAGCATGAGTTCTATGATTTACAAAAGCTCCTTTAAATTTGTAGGAATATTATAGAATTTATGTAAGCTATAAATTATTTTAATATTTATTAGATTAGTAGAGTTGGTGGAATGTAGGATTATTGCAATAAAGTTGTTACCACCTATTTTGCTACTAATGTGTATAAATAAGTCCTGTTATGTATATTTTCAGATCACACTGAAAGAAATATTTTCTACATTACTTCTCTTCATTGTATCAGAGCCTTCATTGCCATCTTCTTGTTGCGCTCCTCAGAATTCTCCTTTTTTTATTTTGGGCCTTCATTGCCATTCTCCTGGGGCCTTCATTGCCATTCTCCTGAGCCTTCATTGCTTTATCCTTATGTCTACTATAGATAACCAAAACCAAGATCAAGTGATAGATCAATCTGTCACCAATCATATACAACCCATTTTATATAGGAGTTCCTTTGGTGGAACCAATAGCAAACTCCAAATTATGGCTCCTTCGTATCGTTTAGATGGAACCAATTACTTGTCTTGGTTACATGTTGTTCGTACCTACCTCAAAGACAAAAACAAGCTTAGCCACTTAGAGGGAACAGGGCCAAGTGAAAATGATCCCAACTTGGGACATTGAAGACTCCATGATAATGTCATGGTAGAGGACATTTATGGTACCATCCATTGCAAAGAATTGCATATTTCTCTCATCTACACATGCTATTTAGAAAACTCTAAAGGAGAGCTATTCCAAAAAAAAAGATAAGGCCGCTATATATGAATTTAGAACAAAGTTAGCTACATCTAAGTGGGGTAACAATTCTGTTACCAAATATTACAACATGTTGAAAGGACTATGGCTGGATGTAGACCGCTATCAGAGCTTACAAATGGAATGTCCTCAAAATAAAAGAACTATTATGTCTTTTATTGAAGAAAATAGAATAATTGATTTTCTTGCAAGTCTTAATGTCGAGTTTGATCTAATCAAAGTCCAGATTCTAAGTAGAGAAGAACTCCCACCAATGTCTGAAGTTTTCTCCTTAGTATAGAAAGAAGAAAGTCAACGTGTGGTAATGCTAGAACCAAGCAATTAAGTATCTGGATCAGCTATGAAAGTTGTAAAATCAAGGCGAGGAGATTTATCTCCTTACAAACAACAACCCAACAAAGATTAACTTTGGTGTTCTTATTGTAAGAAGCCTCGACACACCATAGAAAATTGCTTCAAGCTTCATAGAAAGGATAATGTTCTTAGTCGAACAAGTGTTCTTAAAAATCATAAGGGAGGTTGTGTCAACGTCTCTACTAAAGAAACCAAGACAAAAAATAAGGAAGTTACTATTGCCATTGACACTGCTGAACTAGATCTTGAATTCAACAGGGATGATCTTTACCGACTAAAAGGTCTACTCGATTCCCTCTGCAAATCCTCGCGCACTTGTTCTTCAGTCCAAAATTATAAGTGTTCTATTTCTTCAACCTTAAATGTAAATCAAAAAGTCGATTCTCATACTTAGGTTGCAGACTGGTGCAACAAATCACATGACTAATGCTTCTACTTTGTTTAATTCTTATACCCCGAATATAAGCAATCAAGTAATCACAATGGCAAATGGTTCCATAATTCCAGTTAAAGGAAAAGGCAATGTAAACATTGATCCCAATCTCTAACTCAAAAATATTCTTCATATTCCTAAACTTACCAATAATCTCCTCTCAATTTACCAAATAACTACTGATCTTAATTGTTCCATCACGTTCTTTAAAACTCGTTGTGTTTTTCAGGACCAGATTTTGGGGAAGACAAATGGAGTTGCTAAGGTCCATGATGGTCTATATGCCCTTGATAACATAAACAAACTAGTTAAGGGCCCAATTTGTGAAGGCCCATCCACCAAAATTTTAGAAATTTAGGCACATCATCATCGTCTTGGTCATCTATCTCTTCAATGTCTAAAAGTTATGTGCCCATCCTTGTTTTAAGGAATATCCATCTCAAAGTTTCAATATAATGATTGCATTCTTACAAAACATCAAAGACAATCTTTTCCTAAATCATCAATAAAAAATCATTGCCTTTCGACCTTATTCATTCTAATGTATAGGAACCCTCTAAAATTCCCAAAGTAAGTGGTACAAGATGGTTTATTGTGTTTATAGATGACTACACACGAGTCACTTGGCTGTTTCTTTTTAAAGACAAGTCCATGGTTCCTTTTGTTACGCAAAATTTCTACAAGCAAATACATACCAAGTTTAGAACCCAAATCAAGTGTTTTAGAACAAATAATGGACCAAAGTATGTGAATCATACTTCAAGTATCTTCTTTCAAAACAATGGTATTGTTCATGAAACTTCCTATATTGACACTCCATAACAAAATGGATTGGCTGAATGGAAAAATTGTCAATTTCTCAATACCATCTGTGCCTTATTATTTCAACATAAAGTTCCATCACATTTTAGGGAGGAAGCAACTCTTACAGCCACTTATCTTATAAATAGAACTCCATCTCGCGTACTCCATCTTAGGAGCCCTATAGAAGTATTGACTGATTTCTTTTCTTCAGTGGTAACAACCAATTCTCTTCCATTTAAGATTTTTGCGTGTATAGCTTATATGCATATCCACAAAAACCATAGCACAAAACTTGAACCATGATCGTTAAAGTGTATTTTCTTAAGGTACTCCAATACTCGAAAGGAGTATTGATGCTATCATCCTATGAGTATAAGATTTTTTGCTTCCATAGATGTGGTTTTTTTGAGAAAATGAAGCTTACTATTCTACATCAGAATCTCAACTTCAGGGGGAGGAAAGTGAGACACACATAGAAAAGGAATTATTTTGGCTTAATTTTTCAAACATTACATCCAAACAATCCATAAGTACCCAAACACAACCTCAAATTACATAAACACAACTAGAAGAACCACAACCACCACCATCAATACCAGATCATCTTGATGAGTCCAACATTGTCACTTTTCTTCCCGGAAAAGGTCTTGAGCAATTTAAACACGTTTACACAACTAAATTCAAGGGCATCTCAAACCAAAGGCAATTTCAAGAATCTACTTCGAAAAAAGGTATTCATCTTCTTCTCAAAACTCTAATGATGATGATACAAACTTACCTATTGCCTTACGAAAAGGTATACGAAAGTGTACTCAATATCCTATTGATTATTTCATTTCATCAACCCAATTGTCTCGACAGCACAAAAAGTTTCTTACAACCTTTGACTCAATTAGAATTCCATAAACTTTTCATGAAGCATTGCAGGACAAGAATTGGACACTTGCCATGGAAGAGGAAATGAGAGTGCTGTTGAAGGAAATGGAACGTGGGATATCACCAACCGCCCTCCAAACAAAAAAATTGTAGGTTACAAGTGGGTTTACACTTTGAAATACAAGGCAGATGGATCTTTGGAGAGATATAAAGCAAGATTTGTAGCAAAAGGATATGCACAAACGTATGGAGTAGCCTATGAGGAGACTTTTTCTCCGATTACCAAAATGAATACTATAAGGATTTTACTTTTTCTTGCTTCTAATTTTAATTGGGAATTGCAGCAATTAGATGTGAAGAATGTTTTCCTACATGGGGATCTAGAAGAGCAATTCTATATGGAAATTCCACCTAGTTTTGAAGGGAGGCTCAGCAAAAATAAAGTACATCGATTAAGAAAGGCACTCTATGGCCTGAAGCAGTATCCCAGGGCATGATTTGATAGATTCACAAAGGCAATGCTAAAAAGGGGATATAAACAGAGTCAAGGCAACTACACTTTGTTTGTAAAACACTCAAGAGAAGGTAAGCTTACAGCATTATTAGTCGATGTAAATGACATAATTATCACTGGAGATGACTATAATGAGATAAAGAACCTTAAGGAATACTTGAGTAAGGAATTTGAGATTAAGGATTTATGAAAATTAAGATACATTCTGGGCATGAGGTGCCCTATTCAAAACAAGGGATTTTCATAACTTAAAGAAAGCATACATTGGACCTATTGAAAGAAACTGGAAGGCTTGGGTGTTGACCATCTAATACTCCAATTGAGCGAAAATCATAAGCTAGGGATAGAAGATGATGGAGAACCAGTGGAGAAAGGCCGATATCAAAGAGTAATAGGGAGGTTGATTTATTTGGCTCGTACCAAACATAGCTTATGTAGTAGGGATGATAAGCTATTTTATGTATGACTCATGGCAGAAACACATGAGAGCAGTTGAAGGAATTCTAAGTTACTTAAAGGCTACACCGGGTCAAGGAATTCTCTTCAGAAAGAAGAATCAAGTTACATTAGAAGCATATATAGATGCTGATTACGTAGAATTTTTAGTGGATAAGAGACCTACTACAGGTTATTATGTATTTGTTGAAGGAAATTTAATTGCTTGGAGAAGTAAGAAGCAAGCAGTTATAGCAAGATCCAATATAAAAGCTGAATTTAGAGCAATGGCTCATAGCATTTGTGAACTTCTATGGTTGAGAATAGTGCTAAACGATCATGGAATAAAAGAAGAAGAAACAATGTAGCTACACTGTGATAACAAGTCAGCGATTAGTATTGCTCATAATTCAGTCCAACATGAGCAAACTACACATATAAAGTTGGATAGACATTTTATGAAGGAAAAAATTGACAATGAGTTAATAACTGCAACATATGTATCTTCTAATAATCAACTGGCAAATGTTTTACTAAAGGATTATCACCTGCAAGTTATCATGAGTTGATTGGCAAGGTGTAAATTATTTTAAAATTTATTAGGTCAGTAGAGTTAGTTAGGTTGGTAGAGTTGGTGGTAGGTAAGGCTGTTGTACTAAAGTTGTTACCACCTACTTCGCTAGTAATGTGTATAAATGGGTCATGTTATGCACATTTTCAAATCATACTGAAAGAAATATTTTCTACATTACTTCTCTCCAATATCCTTCCTCCTTATCTAAGTTCTTTTCATCCTCAAGCCAACATATTAAAAGGTTATTTTTTGCTGATATTAGTGGATTTATAGGTAAAAGAAGGAGTATGCCATTTGCTGTGGAAAATGATGCACAAATAGTAGTAGATCAAGCTATATAACAAATAGAAGTTCCAAAAAAAAAAAAAGGCTCCTGGCATCAAATATATGTGTCATGAATTCTTTGACAATTATGGGAATATACTGTATCCTCATTACCTAACAAAATGATGAATGAGTTAGACTCCCATTTCCCTGCTTCACAATGACCTAATCTGCTAATTGCCATCTGATGAACCGCCACTTCTTTAAAACCTTAATTGATTTTACCATATAAATGTAGCCCAACAATACATGATAACCCTAAGCCTTAAGACAAATGCACAAAAACCCAGCTTATCAGATATGATAATTTCATAATAGCTTAAGGTAAAGCGCACACTTGCATCAATTTGAACACTGACATTGAATCTAATCATATATAGCATTACATCATTTCCACTCAGTAATTTCAATGTGATGCATCTTAGGTTAGAAGGGCTTCTATATGGATATTACAATAAGCTCCTCGGATATCTTCTTTGAATTTGCTAAACTTCTTAAACCTTTTTGGCATCTTATTAAAGAACAAGGTATACGTGAGTTTTTTTTTTTTTTTGGTTTGGGGGGGGGGGGGGGGGTGTGGTTGTTGTTGGTGTGGTGTGTGTTGGGTGTGTGGGGGTGGCGCAGCATAATATGTGGGTAGTTTGACCAGAACGAATTGACCATTTGACTTGTATATATATAGCACTAACCATGGGTGGTCAGGAATGGATTAAAGAAGGAGTTCATGCCGTTCCTTCCTCCATCAGTTGTGATACCACTAGAACCCACCTAAATGGGATTTGACGAAAACACAGAGTGGATATATAGAGGAGACCTAATATTGATTGCTCCTTAAAAATGAATTTCGTTCATGATGCTGGCCACTAAATTGCAGTAGAATCTTAAGAGACTAGTTTACAATTATAGTCAAAATTGAAAGAAGGGCCTAAAGGTGAAAAATATCTTTTCTTCTTTTGTTTTGATAGTTCAATCATATTTTTAGTATGAAAAGCTAAATACAAAAGATTTAGCTATTTTAAAAAGTCCTCTACAAAATCCCTCAGGGATGAGATGGCTGTGTTATAGTCAAAGCAGAAAATAATGAAAGATAAAATCTATTACTTTTAAAAACTAAGACAGATAAAACCTCGGTGTGCTTCCTTTAGTACTCCGCCTAAATGCAATCGATCATTGAAAACAATCCTTCGGAAAGGTGTGTGTTTAAAAGAAATAACATTTTTGGGCAAATATAAATGTATACCCAAATTTATTGGTTAAGTAAAAATAGACAACTTATATTCCTAAAAACCTTCACCTTTCCCTAAAATTTAAAAATACACATTTACCTCTAGGAGCTGCAGCTAAAGTTGTGAATGCAAGTGCATAACGTTTTTGAGTATTAGGGAAATTATTTACAGTAGCTAAATAACTTATGCAACTTCAAGATAATTTAACATTCATTTACAAAATCCATCATTATGACAGCGTTTCGCTTATGTCAAAGGATGCCTCAAAGGCACATGCTAAGACACCAAACAAAGAATCCTTTCACTTTTTATATCTACACTTTTCTGGAAAACGTGTAGTCAGCCTTAAAAGGCACAAAAACTTTCTTTTTAGGAAGTGCTTCAATGCACCTGTTAACAAGACTCATATAAAAGAAGCAGTGGTGTTACCGAGACAAGCTTTAAGAGACTTCAACAAATCTTTTTTGTAAAGTTCAAAAGAAAATGTAACTAAACGAGCAACGGGGCAGAAACAGCAATGTGTCCATAGTCAAAAACATTAAAACACGAGTAATGCATCTTAGCTGCAAAAGATATAGCACATGGTAAAATTATAGTATAAAATACCCGAAACTGCACCTTGACAG
Source organism: Combretum micranthum (assembly GCA_024138025.1). Classification (NCBI taxonomy): domain Eukaryota; kingdom Viridiplantae; phylum Streptophyta; class Magnoliopsida; order Myrtales; family Combretaceae; genus Combretum; species Combretum micranthum. The sequence goes on along the minus strand of JAMXBD010000733.1, from coordinate 477,544 downwards.
GAGAAATACTAAGTGATAGATATGATTTAGTTATGTATTAGCGTTATGTTTCTGGGTAGTCACTTGGATAGTGCTTTCTTTCCTAAAACATCATTGCATATGTAATGGACATGCAAATAAAAATGCACAGAGCTGCCAAATGATAGAGCTAGATTGAAATCTCGATACGTGATATCATGACTTCATAGACATAGGAATAAATTGTCACCTCTTTCCAATCTGGGATTCCACCTTCAGGAACCCAAATAGGATGGTCAAACTTGCAGGTAGTTCCAAATTTACAAGTTCTTGTAAGCATATAGTAAGCACAATCCTTCTCTCCAGGCCTCTGAGGATATATAGACATGTTGCTTGCACCCTCGGATTTAGGACGCTTTGATAACAATTCAGCTGTAAACCAACCTTCAGTTTGCTCAATTGCGCTTTGGGTGCCCAATATATTCGGATGGTAGAGCGCTATAATAGATGGTAGATAAGTATACACTTGGAAATAGCAATAAGAAAGAAAAACATAGCTACAATATATGTATATGTGTATATCCAAATAAGTATGGACAGAAGTAATGCTTTTATAAGTAATAATCATTATTTAGACACCAAAAAATCATGACAGGCCTGGGTCAACTTCAACACCACCTCTACTGAAACAAAATGTCATTAAAATAGGCAGGGTCTCTTAACAGTAGAATTGCTAAAATTGGTTAGTTTAGACAAAAGGACCAACAACAAAAAGAAGCTTCAATGGAACAAAAGAAATGTTTCCATAAGTTGCCACTATCAGAAGGTCGTCTTAACGATAGGAAGAATATGTGAACAACTATGAACAAAATAGAACATATATACATACAGTATCCTCTTTAAAAAATAAATAAATAAAAGAGTAGAGCATATAAGAAGCCCCTTAGTGTATTTGGCGGGGAAATAAGTAGCCCTCCAAGTAGAGCATTGAGTCTACCAAAATATAACCAGTGGGGATTGAGAATGTAAATGTAATTGAGATAATCAAAGGTTTCAGTATCGTATTGTATATTATTTATATATTATACTGCGCCTACTAGATTTCAGATGAGATGACGAGCTTGAGTCCCTTGTGCTCAATTAACCCCTCAGCCCTCCGGCGCCGGCGCAGGAGAAAATGCAAGGCAACAATGTTATTTTATCAGGTTATGCACAGAGATCGGAGAAGCAGAGTAACCGCAATCACACCATTCACCAAAACTAGACCAGCTAATGCACATGACCATAACTAATGCAAATAAGGTAGGTGAAATTATAAATTGGAAGTCCAGAGCAATGCCTATGTCAAGAGCAATCAGAATCAGAAGGGAAGGGATCAGCAACAAAACAAACCTTGATAGGAACGCTTGATTCCAGGAACAAGGGAATCTACATCCGAATCGTGTTGGCGACTGGAGGAAGCAAGACCAACATCGGGGAAGGAAGAGTAGTACCTAAGGTTGAGGCTGTTGAGGGATTCGTTCTGTTTATGGTTAGGGCTGGGGCTAGGGTAGAGAGCCATGGATATGGATGATGATGATGCCGGAGTTGAGTACTTCAATACATCCGACGACCCCAAACTACCCAACCCTAGCCCTAGGTTGTAACGGTTAGCCATTGACGAGGAAAAAAACAAATAAAATAAAGACAGCAGGAAGGAGGAAGAGGAGGAGGAGCACCAGCAGCAGCTACTACAATAACAGCATTACCAACACCGTATCGATGATTAAAAAAAATGACAAAAAAGAAAAAAGGATGAGCGCCGGGGCAATGAGTTGAGAAATTCCTAGACTGCCATCCTCATTGCAATAAAATAAATGAATATATAAAATAATAAAAATAAAAAATAAAAACAACTGTGACTGTAACTACCTAGTTCAAATTGCACTCACACTCATAAATATGCATATATATAATTTCTACGAAATCAAATTTGTAAAATATTACCAGTGAAAAAAAATTTGTAAAATATTATTAATAAATCTATTTATAAACAATTACAAAGAAGATCAAAGATTAAGGAAAAAAATTAAAAAGAATTTCTCATATATATGCTATTGAAATATACAGAGAGAATAAAGAATAAAATTGCATAAATATGTCTTTTTTTCACACGGATTGAATAGCTATAATAATTATAGTACACTATTTCATTAAATTTATTGAGAATGATATGATTGAAGAGATTAACAATGTGTTTGGAACTAAACATCATCATCATTTAATTATAGCTTCATAAATTTACAACAATTTGTTCAATGAAACATTTAGATATCACCTAAAAATCTAGATTATAACAACTATTCAAGCAACAATGTCAAAGAAATTGTAATTGTGTTTGAATGCAAGAAATAAATAGAAGTAAAAGAAATCCATGTAAATGAATGTCACGGTGGCATGAGATAAATGGAAAGGGGAAGAAAGGAAAGAAATGTTTCGACTCAAAGATTAAGAAAAAAATAAAAAGAATTTCTCCTATATAAGTTATTGAAATGCAGCGTTTGTTTACTTCGTTGTTTTCAAATCATTTTGGTATCTAACAAACTGCCTGTCAAAAACAAATACAATTAAAAAATAGATATTTTTATCATAAATAGATCAAATAGATAAGATGCAGATGCAGATAAGATATAGAACAGATCCTGAAATTGCATATATTTATATCCTTTTTACACAATACAAGTAGTTATAACAACTATGGTATATTGCTTCATCAAATATATTGAGAATGATATGATTGAAGAAATTAACAAGGCGTTTGGAATTGGATCATCATCATCATTTAGTTATTACTTCATAAGTCTACAACAATTAGTTCAATAAAAGATTTTTATTTCACCTAAAAATCTAGATTATAGCAACTATTCAAGTAACATTGTCAAAGAAAACAACATCATGCTTGAATGGGTAGAAATAAATAGAAGTCAAAGAAATCTATGTAAATGAAAAGAAAGTTAATATTTGAATCATTTGAAAGAGTGTCAAAATGGCATGAAATGATGGAAAAGGGAAGAAATGTTTCAACTCAATGTCACTCTATCGTTCTCTCTAATTTTGGGGTGAAAACAAGAGAAATAAGTGGAAATAAGAATAGGTTATTGTAAACCCCAAGAATATACATGTTAGTAAAAATAAATACAAAACACAAAAATAGATAATAGAAGGTTAATATAAGACTTAACAAAAGCTCTATAATAGAATTAAGAGTAGTAATGAACCTATATATAACTTCAAAACCCTAAAACAAAGTTCTCTAGATGGTAGGAAATACCAAAGACAAAAATTCGTAACTGGTTTTTGAAAACTCAAAATATAGAAATAATCAAGATAAGATTTCGAGTGTATTAAAAAGTAAATAAACAATAAAGCTTATGGTTAGAAAACTATAACTTAAGGATGAATCGTTAAGGTTATAAATATATAATAAGGAAAAAAATATATCCATAACTAATAATCTAGACTTCAATTAAATATTTGGATCACACATTGTTCTAGTTAAAGAATTCTAAAGCTTTTAGAGATTAAAACAAAAAGTTGGCCTATTGAGCTTAGAAAACCCTAATCATGTGAAATAAAACCTTAAAAATAATTAACCAAGTAAACTTTAAACTCGAGTTAAACTCAAAAATAATCTAGAAAATTTGTAGAAACTTTAAATAATTTTTTCGAGACATAACTCTTAAATAACTTATATAAATATACCCATTTAGTTTAACAAACTATCATAAAATTAAGATAATTAATTAATAAAATAAAACTATAAAATAAATTATATATTTTCGATGGAAATTAGCTCGGATATACGGTTGGGATCTCCTTGATTTTGTAGAGGCCAAATTCTTCAAGACAAAGGAGTCAAGTTGGAGCAATTAACGTTGAAGAAAAGAAATGATAAACCAATCAAAGTTGTCAAACTTTGCAACTCATTAAATGCAGCAAATTCATGCAAATGCAAGTTGGTTCGGTGGAGGAATTTGCTCCCATCTTGGCCGAAATTTTGATGAGTTGCTGCCTTCACTTTACTTATATATAGACTTCTCTTCGTTGACAACAAAACAAAGCTGTTAATAACACACCAACAACGGCCAAAACAGCAACAAAAAACAGCACTTGAAATACACACAAACATAACTCCATAAGAACAAGTTCCAACAAGACGCATACAAGCTTAGGAATGAAGCAAGTAAAGGTAAGAAAAACAATCCGCTTTAAGTTAGTCTATGTACCCTAATACTAGCTCAAACAATATTCTTATTTACATAGGGTCGTATCAAGCTTGAGGGAAAGGTTTAGCATCTCCATAACAGTTCAAGTAAGGTAATATTCCACTCTAAAACCCTATTTATACATTACATTATGAATAGAAGCTAGGAAATCATATATTATTATGGTTATAAGATGTTGTATGAGAAGATATATCACGAATAATGGTGGTAAATCATGGAAAAGCACTTAAAAGCCGTTTAAACACATATATGACACATATATCATATAACAAAAATAATTTTCGAACTAGTGAAAAACGAAGAAGATGATAAACAGTGCCTTTGCCGGCACTACATGGACGATGTACATAGCCAAAGCCGGCGATGTACATAGCCAAAGCCGACGATGTACATAGCCAAAGCCGGCGCTGTATGGGATAGGCCAGTAGCCTTCGAGTCGATGTGCACTGGGACAAATCTATGTAATTTTTGTAACACGTAAAATTGCATGAACATCGACTGTGTAAATTCCAAGGCCAGCGGTGTTCATGGATAAGTTGGCAGCCTTTGAAGCCAACTTACACTGGAACAATATCATGTAAAATTACACTAATATCGGCAGCTTAAGTTTAACACCAACGGCATTGGATGCTAACATACCTACAGATTTTCCCTAGAAATTTGTTTCATTCGTAAACAGATTACACTTACACACACACACACACACATAAAAGAAAAGAAGAAAACATAAGACAAAATTAATAGATAAATATAAATAACTTGAGCTTGGTATGTCTAAATAATTGTTAAATATTAAACTTTAATAACCATTACAAATAGAAAACACTTTTATTATATCAAAAAAAGATTTAGGTTATGATAATTGTCCGATAATATTTCTATATAAGTAAATATACAAGAATGGAAATATATGAAAAATTTATATTTAAAGATAATGTGATCCCATAATTAGCAGATAATAATATGAATACAGATCAAAAGAAACACGATGAAAATAAATATCAGTTACCATAGGGTGATTAAACTAAAGAGCGATATAAGAACAATAATTAATATAATAATAAGATCTTGAAATTATTAAATACAAACTCTATAGTTAACCGATAAAAATAAAATATTTAAAGATTATTAGTTATCGGTAAATAATAACTTAAACAAGATGATATAGATTTATAAAGATAAAAATTGATTTGGGCACTTAGACAACCAATAGAATTTATTTATACAGATATATACATATCTAATTAGTGAATATTTATTCATTCAATAGGTGATACTGATTAGTTAGTGGATTTTTTATAAAGATTGTTACGATTTATCAACATGAGCAAGTGAGTAACTCAGATCTATTGCATTGTTTTTTCTTGTAATTAGTGGCATATGTAATGCAAAGATAATAATACAATTGAAGTGAAAATCATGATGAGAATGATTTATGTTGTGAATTGGTTGCCTGCTATGCCAACACAAGTTAATGAAAGTGATAATACAACTGTTTGATGTTTTGAAATGATCTATCGTATGTTTGTGTGTAATGAACGATCTCCTTAAGCCTAATTAAGAATTATTGACTTTATAATTAAAACAATCATGCATTACATGAACTGCATTATTACATACTTTAAAAGGGTGACAGCTGCTACGTATTAGTATTTCGATTCTCTGTTAATACTTGTTTTTTCTAAAACTGTTGGTGCTTCCAAAATTATCTTTGTTCCATCGGTTCCACGAGAACTAAGTGGCAATAAAAGGCACAGCTCATGGTATCACTTTGAAATTTATAAAATTTAGGGAGTTTATAAGGATTAATGCAGAAAATAGTCAATGAAAATACCTTTAAATTAAAGCGATAACCTAAAACGAGAAATCATTGATCTTCCTGTATACTTAGTCTCTCATGGGCAGATGGGTCATTAAGTAAATGTCCTTCAACCCTAAAAAGAGGGCGCAAATCTTTTACCTATTTGGGTTCTAAATCATCAAAGCTTGTATATGTGCATATGATTGATTGTTGTATTACATATAATTTGTTAATAAACTTGCTTGATGTGTAATATATTTTATTATGTATTGAGCCCGTGATTTCGCTCACACTCCTATAACTTTTTAGGTTGACACTTCGACCATGGCTTGTTTCTTCTAAGAGCATGGCTCCGGTAAGAATTTAGAAGTTGGAAGAATTCATCATATTTTAGATAAGTGGTTTACTTTTATTATCTAGTTATAAATTAGTTAGTATTTATAATATTAGTTTGTGTATTTGGAGACATATAGAATAGGAGTATGGTCTGTAATATCAAGTTACTCGAGACTGGTGATGACAGTTATTTTACTAATTTATGGCTTACATGTATTTATCATTTCTTATCGATGCAACTAAAAGATTCTGTTTGTTTGAAAACATGTCATCTTTGAAGGTATAACTAGTAATAGTATACATGTATGGATTGTATACTACTACTAGGTTACCCTCTGGGCATGACGGTTATCATAATAGCAAAAATAAAGGGTAAAAAGAGGATTTTTTTTAAAGGATAAATTAGTCTATCTATGATTTTACTTCATTCATCTCCTTTCATTTCCACTCCACATCTAAAGAGACCTAAAGATTGTGTTTCCTTTAATTTACTTGGTTTCTTCACCATTTCCATCTTTGATAAATGTTATCAAACATAGCATAATTATTTAAATTTAAAAACTTAGAATATCCCTTTATGTCTTTTTATTTTGTAACTTGAGAAATTTGAAATCATTATCTTGAAAATGATAGTTTGAACAACTTCAAAAATCCCATTAATTTGAATCTCGTGTAATATGGATTTGTGTGTAACTGCTCTCACTTTTAATCCATAATATTTATACCTAACGTTGATTGTTCCAAGGAAATTAACATTATGTAATGAAAATAAAATTATCTAATAATGATAAAATGATGCAAATAAAGGCCTTTGAAAATTAAACAAAACCTTACATGTGAATATTGACTTCAAACTGATGTTAGCGTAAACAACTTAACTTTTGCGTGGTGCATGTAAATGACCCACATAAAATAGATGAACTATGCAAAAAGTTCCAAAAAAGAAAGCTTAAAATATTTTCTACATTAACAAACTTCATGCATGACCTAATACCCATATGATGCATACTAATAACCCATTGTGGGTAATAAATTTTCTTGTGACATGACCATGAGTTCTTTAAACATTTGTGACTCATGAAGTTTTGCGCTTGAATCTTAAACAAGACTATAGATGCTTTAAAAAAAAAAACTGCAAAAGACAACGGCAATGCAACAGTTCAACCATGTATAAATGTGTTATTAACACAAAGCGTTCCTTCTGCATATTATGAATCCTATCAACCAAATTTTGAAAACCCCAAAGATGGATGCTCAACTCTTGTAATGACGCATTATTATTAACAAAATCCATTACGCATGACACCTAAACTTGTTATGGGTTTACAGACTCAATGACACTAATGGTTCTTTCACACTTTAAGTACTTAAGTGTAATAATTTCACCATGGATATATGTAAACCCTAGATTTTTTAACAAACTTATAGGTAAAGCCTATGACTAGAAGTCAAACCGGAACCCTAAAGTCAATATGTGTCTACACTAAAACCTAGAGTATCCAGATCCAGCAAGACCGCTCTTGAAACTTTAAAACAATAAAAATGGGAAAACCTTAGATTATAGTTCGAAATAATGGGTCTGTTTGGATTGTCTATTTTTTATTTGTATCTGTATCTTTTTCAAAATGATATGTGTAAATATATCCGATTTGTATCTATATTTTATCTATATTTGATCTTTTGATGAGAACTGCCAACTTTTTTTTTTATCTATATCTATTTCTTGATAAATAATTTGTTAGAAAAAAGTTTGAAAAAAGTGTCTGTATCTATCAGAAAAAAAGCTAAACAAATAGACCCAATGTCTTATAACCTAAAAAGATCATATTCGTCAAAAATCCGCTCGTTTTAAATCCGACTAAGATCAGTTTCTAAATCTAGGTCTCGGCATGCAAAATAATAAAAATATTCCGACAACATAACTAGACTCATAAGGTGGTAAGAAATCGTAAAATATTAGTTATAAAGTTTTTTGGTTTCTAAAAATATTAGATATAGCTTTTTTATGTGTATTTTTCTTACTATCAGTAATTAATTTATCTTATTTACTATTTAATTATTATTCATTATTAGTTCACTATCTCAAGTTTTTCTTGCTACCTATTTTCATATATCTTACACACCTATTCTTGCATTTTCTTTTCTAATACTACTTTATACATAACTTATCTTACACATTATTTATTTTTCTTTACAAAAATCAATTTTTAATTATCTCTTCTCTCTCCTCCATGCTAGAACTGGCGCCACTCCCCCTCTCATCTATCTATTTTAATTTATTTTTCACTTAATTTAATTAACTCTAATTTCCACTCAAAAACTCTATGAATACCCTATTCTTTCTTCATTCTTTATACACACTAACAAAACTCTTGTAAAATTTCTCCACAAATCCTCTATTTTCTCTTCTTTGTCATAAGCTTCCTTCTCCCCATTCACTGTGATTTTTACAAATTTTTCTTTTCATCCATCTTACATCCATTAAACTTGGGTAAAACACTAAAAACTCCCTTTTTAGTTTATGTTAATATAAAATAAACAACACGTATGTTATGATTCAACAAGTCCTCATGAGCTTATGTTAGGGAATGAAATTATAGAAACAACATATTTTTCATGTCTTATTTAACTCTATGTTGAAATTATGTTTATGTTATATTCTTACTTCTAACCTAACCTTCTATATGCTAGCATGTATAAGTATGTATATATATTTTTTAAGTCTAAAGCTCACTAATCTAACATCTTATTATTATTTTTATTTCACTGCTAATTATTTATTTCATATAAATAAATAAAACTAGTCAATCTCTAGTCTTAGACTTGTCCTAAATTAAGTTAAAATAAAAATGAGACTTGTCCATAATCTAAGTCTCGAGAGTCTTGAATATAACCCAAGACTCCATATATCTTTCTTTCTTTCTTATTGCTTATTGCGCTTAATTTATAAGACCGGAAATATTCGAGTATCAGGGAGTCTTGATAAGATTTAAGACTCCCACAATTATTTTCTTGCTTTTTCTTATTTTATTTATGGGACTTATCCATTTCTAAGTCCCGAGAAGCCCTGAAAATAAATCTAAGATCTCCATGATTTTCTTTAATTGTGCTTTCTTACTTTTACGAAAACTTGTCTATTTCTAAGTTCTAAAAAATCTTGATAACGAGCTAAGACTTTCATATTCTTAGTTTTAATATTTGCTCATTTGGTTTCCTATTTATAACCTCTACATGAGTCTATGCCAAAATTTATCTACTAGCCAAACTACTATGTTAATATGCAAGCATAGTCTTAAAGTGATGTTGTTGTCGTAGTAAACTTTTCAAAACAAGAATATTGATTATTTTCTCCTATATAAAAATGAGACTTAATTTTCAACACATAGCAAAAAATTTCATTAAGACCAAGAACAATTAATTAACAGCACCCTCTTCAACATGTTAAAATAAATTTATCATAAAAATTCAATGTTGATAATTCTTTATTACGCAAGTTTTTCTTAAAAATTTATCTATATGACATATGTCAATAGTTTGTTAAACACTAAGAACAAACCGACTTTTGCCACAAGACAAACTTAAAATCATCTTGCTTATTCAAATTCACATGGAAATAAAATTTGTACTCAACATGAAGAATCAAGTTTTAAGAAAAGGGTTCATCTTTACAAGGTTAAGAGAATATAAAAATAATAGTTATAAGAATTAGATATACACTTACAACAAATTAAAATTTCAAGTTTTCCTCCTATAACTTAAAGGGAGATTTCCATAAGCTTAACTTTTAAACTTCTAAAATAAATTGTTTTATGAAAATTTTCTTTTGAGACAACATCACTAGAAACACGCATACAATGTGAGTTTATTTAAATTCTAAATGGTTTTCACATATATAAATTATCTTGTGCTTGCTACAGAGTATAAAAACAACCTTAGAAATAGATAAATATTTTCTAAATAAGTAGAAAACAACTACTAATATGCAAAATTTTGAGTTAAAATGAGCATGCTATGATTGTTTCAAGTTAGAATTTATGCAATCCAAATTTTGACGCAAATAACAAAATAGAATTAGAAAATTTAAGTAGAACTTCCATGAAATACTCATTCCGAATATTTCTTTTGTTTAGGTGATGAGGAGAGTGAATTCTTTTGCCCCGAAGATTATTTCGACTAGAAGATTTGCCTCAAGATATGGCTAAGTGAGTTTACTCCCTTAATATTCATATTTATGCTTATGATTGTAGCTAGAGACATTAGATGTGGAAAAAGATAAAAATAAAATGAACTTGACAATGTTAGTTGAAAAATATACTAAGTATAAACTTGAATTGTTGATAAGCTAATTGTTTTCTTACTACTATCATGAAGTGTTTGTGAATTTTCTTTGATCGCCTTTAAAATAATTTAATCACATGTTAAGAATAAATTAACAATTGATTCGTGCATATCACTTAGTAGGTTGCATTGCATTCGCTATTATACCCTTGGTGGGACAAGAGCATAATAGGGGTAGCTGGCATAACCAGTATAATTTGCAAGTAGCATGTAGTAGCTTGTATGATCTACATGTCTTAGTAGCGAGTGGTAGCTTGTAAAATCTACAAAAACTTATTTGCAAACTATGGTGGTAATTGGCCAGAAACACCTAATCCAAATGGAGGTTGTAAATCCATTCAAACATATGATTTCTGGATAATCATATGTATTGCTTGATCATGTGTTTGATGCATTTCATACGCTTATTTAAATAACTTATTCGAATTATTTTGTGGGGGCACGTTGTTTCGAGAATATTTCTCACTAAGCAAGTTAAGCTTACACCCCCTTAGATATTTGCTGCAATTCACCTATCTCTAGTTGAAGCCAAAGGGATGCTTCTCTCAGATACCGATCTTTTGACTCAATGAGATTTTGGAAGAAGTCCATGGTGTAGAATTAGACATAGACTTCCATAGAAATCTCCTAATGTAATTTATTTTGGAAGATAGACTTTGAGACTTATGTAATGACTTTAAGTTATGAAGTAATGGTTTCTATTCTTGGATGCTATTATTTGTATCTTCTTAAACTATTAGTTTCAAAGAAATGTCCTCTATTGTCGTGAAGTATGCCTTGCTCCCGATATCGAAGCTTTTGCGTGACTAAGGTGGTCATCCTTAAACTTTAATATTGAGTGTGCAGACTGCCATGTTTAGGATACCCTTTGGGGCGTCACAATATCACTCAAATGACATATGTAAGGTTTTTATTTATATCAAGTGGGTTTCTAATCATAATTTACATTATGGAAAATCTAGCAAAGATTCATTTAAAAGTTCATGATTCAAGGTTCTCAAAACCTATTAATTTAACATGTTCATAGGTAAACTTTTCAAAATGACATTTATTTATAAACAAGGCTCATGACCTCAAAAGATGGGCTTATCCCATCAATTGCAAAGATATAAACTCGTAGATAATCTAAAGGTGAAGAAAAGGACAGCTCAGTTAAGTTAATTTTAAGCCCTTGGTTATAATATTTACTACTTTTTCATTTTGTTGTAATGGAAATATTATTACAATCTTATTCCTTATAAAAAGCTAATATCAAATCTATAAGGTATTTTTATTACAAAAAATATTAAATAGCCATTAGACCTTCTAAGGCTAAGCAAAAGGAAGGTTGCAACTTGATCAATGAATTAACCAAGCATACCAGGGTCAATTGATAGTACAGTGTGACTTTTCTTTCTTTTTTTTTATTAGTGTCAAGTGTTGGCTTTAGTCCTTTTTTTATCAGTGAGTCTCTTCAAGATTGTTTATGTTATCATCTTCTAATGTAATTCTCAATCTGTATGCCAACTGTTTCACATGCATCTCTAAATCGTTTGGTTAATGAAATATCAAGTTTTCTTCCGCTTTCAAGTTATTCTCTTATATATTGTTTTGTGACAATTGCCTTTCCTATAGACTTTAACTTTTTCTCCACCACATTTGGGCAATAGCTTGTAGAGGAATTTTGTAATTTGGCTAAGATTTTGGTAAAAACTACTATACTCTTTTCTTTTCCAAAAATGAAACAATATTATTTTTAACAACCCCAACTACTTCTTTTGTTTACCTTACTTGTCTACTTTACTTTAATGTATACATTTGTAATTATTTTATCATTGTTCTTTATTTTAAAGCAAGGTACAATGCCTAAAGAGGAGAATAGTCAATAATCCCCTAATTTCGCTCATACTTATGAACGCTTTGTTGAGGATAGTATATACAATTGGCCAGCCTACCAAGTGAAGATCCCTTAGATTTAGCTTACACCCGTGGGCACTTCATTAATGGGGAATTTATTTTTATTGGATTCAAGTGCTTAAAGGAGAAGCTTATGGAGACCCCTCGAGATTCAGCTCACATCCATGAGCACTTCACTAATGGTAGTATATATCAATTGATTTGATTTAACCATGCTTGAGTGCCTAAACAAGTAGTCGAGTAACAATCACTCTGGATTCTGCTCATATTCATGAGCACATCATTAAAGGTGGTGTATGTTATTCGAATATGGGCACCTAAAAAGGCAATTGAAAGAAGAGTCTATTAGATTTAACTCACACTCATAAGTGCTATGCTGAGAGTTGCATGTATCAGTTGGTCATTGATGGTTAAACAGGCAACCAAGTGGGAGTTCCTTGAATTTAGCTCATACACATGAGGTATTCATTGAGGTTACCCTTTACAAGGTTAGTGAAGACAAAACAAACAAGGATTTAACAAGGTCCAAGTCGAAGCTATGTTGCCTACCATGCACAAACAGTTCTTTTAGATATCAAATTGATCAATTTAAAGTTCAAGTATGTATTTTATATTTTGGTAAAGTTCAAGTATCATTTGTGATATTTTCCCATACGTAAAACTAACGATGAGTAACAAAAAAGAGTATAATAGACTTAGCAATCATAAAGTTGCCTATCATAATAGACATACAGCTTTTCATTCTACACGAGATATCTTATGAGATTATCAACATTCTATGCTATTGGGATGGGTTGCTAATTGAGTCACTTGAGTCATTATGCTCCATTGCCTAAGTTTTCAACCACCTTTATTGGATTTTCCCAAGTTAGGGCAAGCTTACCCTAACCTTCATAAATACCTATATCTACAAGCCTTTAACGTACTAGGTTTCTAAATTTAAAAACCTTGTATCTGACCTTGTTATTAATACTAAGTGGCTTTTAATCGATATGTCATTAGCCTTTATGTAGATTTATCTTGAATCTCATTGATGGAATCCAGGTTAACGTTGAGACTCGATTTCATTTGTTGTGACTTAAAAGTCTTGGGTCTTGATAGTAGGAAGTTTTTGTTCGATTAGGTGAACAACCTTGCTACTAAATGTCATTAGGCAACTTATCTAGCCATCTCATACCATCTTCATCAATCATTTTCTTTAAACTCTAGTGTCTCAACAATCTTTTTATTTACTAATTAGCTCAATACAATGACTGACAAAAATTCATTGAATTTATTATTGTCCAGCTATGTTCCATTACCAGTAATGTGAACACACAATACTCCAAACCTTAAGAGGATATATTTGAGCACTAATAGTTCTATATTTCTTCCCATTATATTGGCTACTACTTGAGCTTTTGCCTTTTAGAAAAGTAATTCACAACTATTATGATATATTTTCTAACAGTGGCTGGTTAGAGACTACAGATAATTACTTGGTGCATGTACTAATGAAGCATGATTCCAACATTTAGGGCATTTCTACTGCATGTTGTTTCATCATTGGCTAGTAATAATGGAGTCAAAGTGCTTTAATGGGAATAAGCTAACTCTTCCAACACTTCTTAACGTTCTTTTGGTTGAAGGTAATGGAGACATGGAAGACTATGTCCTTGCTTATAAAGAACTCTATGTACCAAGGTGAAGTTAGGGGCCCTATAAATCATCCTCTTTGTGTCTTTTATGTTAATTAGGATAGAGTCATCTCTCCATTAATCAAGAATCGGATCCATCCAGCAGAGTTCGACTAGAACCACATTAACATCAAGGGTTTCTTGTTGTCGCTTGTTAATGATCCGGTGGGGAAGATACTTGACAAACCCATTGTCCTCCCCGGTTGAGTGTAGGGATACTAACTGTAACAAATCTGGAGAGTCAACCTACTTCATTATTTTTTGTCTTCGATATTTTATGAATACTCCACAATGGGAATCTAAAGCAAAGGCTCAAATAACATCAAAACACCTTATCATGGCATCTCTTTTTGTCTCGTATTTACCATTAACTTGTAACTTGTTGGAAAATAGGCTGTGAGACACAAAAAAATCTTTAAATTCTCAACACTAACCTCTTTTGCTAACTTAAGTTCGGTAATCGACACTTCATAGTCAACATCATTGTTGCTTGCATCAAAACCAGACTTAAGGAAAATTACATCTTAACTTTGAATAAGTATCGAAGAATTAGCCGAGTTGCGCTTCCCTTCCGGTTAGATGAACCATCCAGATAGAGAGTCTATTTTGCTTCATCATCATATGTAGATTCCTCAGGAGGAATGGCGTACTAGGCCACAAAGTTAACAAGGACTTAGGCTTTTTATGGTGTCTTTAACCCTATATTGCACTATGTAATCTTTGAGCTCGATAGCATATTTCATCATTCGGCTATAAGCATTCAGGCTTGCGAAGGATATTCTTAAGAGGTTGGTCGTTTAAAACAGTGATTTGATGAGCTTCAAAATACAATAGAGCATTATGGTTGAAATAACCACAACTTAGCCAAACTTTGTGAACTTTGAAGATCTTTCTTCGAATCTGTACAAAAACATGATTCATGTAATAGCTTGGTTAAAGTTCTCTTCCATCAACCTATATAAAGACCAAAAAAGCTCGACCATTAATCTATAAGATAAGAAGAATTCTTCTCCTACTGAAATTTCATCAGCTTCTTTAAAGTTTTGAAGAATTTTGCACATCGGTACGCGCTTCTTGACATAAGTTTGCTTAAAGTAGTTATTCTTTTGGTAAACCTCTATGCATCTTTCATAAATTTAAGCGATTGTGTGTCTAAAATGGCTTAAACATTTTTGGGGTGGCTTCAATTCCTTGTTGGGAAACCATGTACCCCAAAAACTTTTCAAAAGAAGCCCTAAAGACATATTATGAAAGTTAAGGTTCATCGGATGATATTCAAGTTGACCAAGTATTTCTTGTAAATCGTCAAAATGATTATCATTCTTACTTTTAACTATCATGCCATCCACACATACTTTCATGTTTCGTGAATTCTTAAAACTGAATGGCACGACCTTATGACAATAAATTTTAAAGTCGTTAATGTATGATGTAAGAACCTGGTCCTTCAATTTCATCATGATATGGTTATAGGTAGAGAAAGCATCCATAAAGCTTAACAGCAAGTCATTTGATGACGGATCCATAAGTTACTCAATTTGTGGGACAGCGAAACAACCTTTCAAGTGAGTTTTCTTGAGGTTAGTATAATTGACGCACATAAGTTACTTCCTATAATTTTTTTTTAAGCAAAACCACACAGGAAGCTAAGTAAGGTACTTTTCTTTTCTTACAAATCCAATTTTCAATATTTTCTTGACTTCCTCTTCTAAAGTAATGATGATAGCAAAATGTCACCTCTTCTACTATACTAGCTTGATCTTTAAATCTATATTGAAACTTTGGGTGATTACCCATGGATTCATTTTCAGCATGCCTGTAAGAGATTAAACAAACACATCTCAATTGTTCGTGAGAATTTTGATTAGCTCTGATTTCAGTTTAGGAGGTAGCAAGGTACCTATACGAGTAGTTTGCTTGGCATTTACCACCAAATTGAATTTCATTAATCAGTTCAACCAATTCCCTTTTTTCCTTAGTTGATTGCTTGTGCAAGGGGTCAATCTAGTACATGTCATCTATAACTAAGACTTTAACATAGAGCTTCCTGGATAACTCATAATCCCTTTTGCAAATGCTTACACTTATGGGCATAAAAGAATTTAGCCTTCAAATGGATTGATGAAGGGACCATCGTAGGTTGACCTTTTATCATATTAATGGTAACCAACAATCTGCTACCATAAATTTAAAATCATATTGAGCTCGGTGTATACAATCACCAAGTACTGATAAAGTCATGTTTCACTCAAATTTCCATTGATCAAATCATGTTATATGTTATAGATTTTATAGCAATCTAATGGAATTGGTACTTAAGTATTCTTAAATTGTTAATCCAGGTCATGGAGGACATATATTACAAACACAAGCAAATTGGAGAAGTGTTGTGCAAATTTGTACAAAAACAGATTGTACACCAGCAAGTCTACAAAGAATACCACCTGCGTTGAATGGAAAAGAGGCGACCTTCAAGAGAATTAACAAACGCTGCTAGTGTTCAGTGAAGAAATCTAACCAGCGTTCAAATTTTTATACATACGCTGGCAAAATCCTTGGCTACGACACTAGCTTTGAGCTGGTGTTGTGCATGAACAGAATGCAAATTATTGGAGTCGGCTTTTACACCGCCAGCTTTCATAAGGGAAAATCAAGCGGTTTGTGACTTTTCATTATACGCCAACAACTAGAATGGTTACATCGCCGGTGTTGAAGACGGTGTATATTTATTATTGCTCCTGGAAATTAATTTTCACATTAAAGGCCGGTCAAATTTAATTGAAGGATGCCGGCCTTTAATGCCGGTGTAACTCCCTTGCGACCATTCATATAAATTTATCTTTTTGTCATTTGTTAAAAAACAAAAGAAAACCCTAGGCACAATTCCTATTCCTTTTTACTCATAGATCTAGAAGTAGGGTTTGAAACCTAGTTAAATTTTATTGTTGATTGAATGAGGATTCCATACCGAGATTAAGTGGAAAACATCATTTATGTGTATGGATTTTGGCATGGAATTCCTTATCAAGGTGATTTTATTCCTTTTGTTTTGATACATATATTGGTTTTTGTTTAAAGCTTTCTCCCGTGTGATCTTATTAGGGTTTTTAGTTGTTGATCTGGTTTTTGGATTGTGGTTTAATTGTTGTTGATTGAATCCTTTTTCATATTTGGATTATCAATGTTATTTTACAAATCATGTAATTTTAGCTTTAATCTGGAATTCATGAATGATTAGGATTGTAATTGGGAAATTCTTTTCTAATCAATTTTACGATTATCTAATTATGATTGCATTTCACATAGGGATATGGATTGTAATTCTATTAGGGTTTGGTCAATTAGAAAATAATTATCAATTAATCACTTTCATGGGGATAGGGAACATTGATTGGTAATTTTAGGGTAATGGTTCACTTTGGGAAAAAGAATTGTTATCTTGTCTTCATTCTTAAAAAACCGAACCCATTGATGATTTGGATTGACGAGTGCATTTTTGGTCAATAGCAAACATGCAATTTATTTCCAAATTTGATTGGCTCTCAACCTAATTTTATTTGAGGTGTGGAAATCCAAGATTTTTAGGAGTTTATTTATATTAAAAGAAAATATGGAAAAAAAGAGAAACAAAGTTTGATTTGCCTAGCTATGAATTTGGACTGATATATTGATAGCTAATCCTCACTCCCTGTAGATTCGACTCGGTATTCATCGAAATTTTATTATTGCACACGCACCCGATATACTATCGATTAATAATTGCGCTTAAAAGGAATTTCAAAAGAGACTAAAAAGAATTTTAAAAAGCACATATAGAAAAAGCGTGATCAAGTACCATAGGGAAAGTAACGATTCTCCTTACATTGACAAGCTAATTATTGAACTTAAAAATTTCATGTTTATAGGGTTTCAACCTCTTCTAAATATGATCATCATGCAATTGGCCAAAAGCATGTCTAAAAATAATATTTTATGTTACTTCCCATATCAATCTATACTTCCATCATATTGAATCCTCACACTTAAGCCTGGATCATAAGAACATCTTAGTGAGGGACTTTAACATCATCATGATCTACACTCGCAAACACGAGGGAAAATCTAACTAGTCTCTTTCAACAATAAGCATTATCTCTTTACCTCTATCTTTCTTGAAACAATTTGAAAGAACAATCGAATGGGGTCCTCCAACAAATAGTGTAGACAATCCTATGTGCATCATCATCCATTAGTCAATTTACCTTATCATCACTTTCTTAATTGCGATTAGCCATCATTTGTTAAGTCAGTCTTTCAAGTATATTAGATTAACTAGCCGCATATTGTTTTAAGAGTCCCTTTTTATAGCTTCTTGTAGTGCAACTTTTAATCATATATAATTATTCGTCTTGTCTCATGTCTTTTTGGTAGTCACAACTCATAGTATTTGCTTTTGTTGTGATGGTTAAGATTCTCTTTCATACTATTGGAATGGGGTGAAATGTCTAAGTCGTATCTTGATGAAAATTTCTTCTTTAGGTCGTCTAAGAGGAACAAACACAAAGTCAAGGAACCATTTCTACCCTTAATCCTTCCTATTTTGAAAGTCAGATCCCCTTTAGTCCCCTAGTGTGCCTAATAAATCCTTAACAAATCTTTTTTTTTTCTTTTTCTGTTTGTCATACTTTGGCTTATCGATTTCATTATGGGCAAAGATAAAATCCTCCATCTATATATACTTTCAAACTCATTCATGAAACTTCTCCAACACCCTAGGTTTGTTCTTAGCAAGGGAATAAAAGAGGCTTTCATTTCGGTGAGCTCTTGAATGGTTATTTGAATAGCAATGCTTTAGTCCAGGCCATCGACTTCAACCATTATATAGTTAATTTAGGCAACATAGTCTCACAAAGGATTCAACTTTCTTTTGCTTGATTACAGTGAGGTATCTTCCCATGGTGGACTATTTAACCATAAAGTGATTTTTCAGGACGGTTGTCAATTTCTCGAAATTAGTAATGAAGCTAATAGGCAACCGATGGTACCATTTGTTAAAGGTAAGTAAGATCTAGTTAATCGATCCATCATCCCTTTTTTTGAACCAAAGTGAAATGATCGATTTTCTAATATCTTAATTTGAATTTGATCCATTATTGGTGGTTAACTATTTAACGGTTAACCACTTTACTTCGTTGATTTTTTTGGTTTTTGCTTTTAACCATTTAACATAATGGTTAACCAAAAGTTGTGGTTAACCGTATTTTCAATTATAACCATAAAAAATTATACCCTTTTCTTTTATAATTACATTCAAAAAACACAAATTAACAAGTCAAATAATATAATTATATTAAAAAATCACAAACCAAATAACAATAAAACCAACAAATCAAGAACATATGTCCAATTCTAATTCACAAGGCTTAAATTTAATACCAACATTACATAAATTAAAACGTTATGTCTTTTCCATATTACAAAACACAACACGATAATTAAAAACTTATTGAAGATATATGTTCTATCTATTTATATATTTGAAATATTTATTACATTTATATTATATATATATACATACATATATATATGTCGGACCAGTTAACCTTAACCATTGGTTTTTGCTAATTATGAACCGAAATCGAAATAGAAAAATTTAAAAACTCTAACCCTAAACCAAAACCAATAGACCGGTTAACTAAATTTTTCAGGCTGGTTTTCCCATTTTTGTTCAATTTTTTATTTCATCGGGTTTTTTTTTGGCATACCCCACTAATTGCGAGTTGCATTCTCTAGTTTTCTAAGGGACACTTTGCAAAAGATTACATCATTGAAGTCAAATATTATAACATGGCCTTTATATCGGCCCAAGTGTTCATCTGGGTCGATAATCCCATCATACGTCTTGAAGTTGGGTAACTCCATGCCCACAAGGAATGCCTCGTCAATGATAAATTGTGCTAGAAGGGGTCTCAATTGTTATTGAGGATGTTTTTAGAGTGTATGCACTATTTTTCCTCTCCTTAATCTTTGACACTCTTTTATATCCCTTCTCGATCCCTTTAAGTATCAAATCCTTCCTAATAGATGGGAATATTGATAAGAGTTGAATTGTCAATGTGAGTTTAAGTAGTTACAGGCACCATATAAGGGACCTTAATCTCTAATTCACCCTGAATATGTAAAGTTGCAAGGTTGACCTACATTCGAGACAAAGCTTAGGCTTGAGAACGAGCATTATAAGGTAGCATTTTGACAGGTAGCTAGGACGTCATTGCTTAAGAATGAGATAGGTTGACTTTCCCCAGTACTTTCTTAGCATCGGAGGATATTAGCTCTTAATTCTTAATCCTTGATGCGTTGCTTCACTTGGCAGTTATGATTTATCGATTTTATAATTTACTCCATAATTTAGTACAAAATACTCTCGTCATTGTTCAAGTGCTATTGTTCTTGTAGCAAGTAAAAAGCAAGATAAGTATTGGGGTCCACATTAGAGCCCATAGACATTGGGGGTTGTCGAGGCTTGAGGTTAAGTTAGAAAAATCATAGGGGTCACGCTCTCTAACGACTTTCTTACCTTTATATTTAAGCAACATTAAGGATGGTGATTAGTGGGAATGTAAAAGTAAAGTTTCTAATAAGAAAGATGAAAGAAGGAAACAACTTTGGGAGTCACTTCCCATAGATGTTGCTAACTGTTCTCAACTCAAAACTAGTAGTAGGCTTTATAGCGGTTAGGCTTGATCGTGAACTTATTGAGTAAGGCTTACAAAATAGTACACGGTTAAGGGTGCTCTGGAAGGTTGTCTAGTACCACCACTTTGATGCTCAAGTTAGAGTTCATTTAGCCTAAAAGTCATGTCATGCCTCGATGATACCCTAATAGTAGTTCACAAGCCACACCTGTACACTATTTCTAGTTAACCTTCAGAAAACGACATATTTTCAAATAATAGGATCTTTTAGTTGCATCGATAAGAAATGACATATACATATAAACCGTAAATTAGTAAATATTTGCCATCACAAGTAGTGAATATCATAATATTATTACAGACCATAATTCTATTCTATAAGTCTCCAAATACATAACTGATAGTACAAGTACTAACTATCTTATAACTAGAAATAAAAATAAATAACATAACCCAAAGATCCCATATTTTTCTAGCTTCTAAGTTCTTACCGGAGCCATGCTCTGGAAGATACAAGCCATGGTCGTAGAGTCAACCTGAAAGGTTTTTAGGAGTGTGAGTGAAACCACAGGCTCAGTGAATAACCAGACATATTACACATCAAACAAGTTTATTAGCAAATCATATGTGATGCAACAATCAAGCATATGCACAGATACAAGCTTGGGTAATCTATAATACAAATAGGAAAAAGATTTGTGCCCTCTTTTTAGGGTTAAAGAAAAATCACTTTATGACCTACCTGCGTAAGAAAGACTAAGTGCACATGATGTCACGCCCCGAAGGGTACCCTAAATGTGGCAGTCCACCGTACACAAAATTAAAGCCTAGGAATGACCACCTTAGTCACATGAAGCTTCTATACTATGTACAAGGCATCTAACACATGGAGGAGGCACATCGGAGTGATTCATTTTATATTGATACAACTTGAGTAACAATGTAAAAGAAATACAATTCACTATACGTCAATTATAATTCATCAAAATATTTCACTACATAAAACTATTACAAAGCAATTGACAAAACCTAGCTAATGTCTTCAAGTATCCTTACTTCCTGCCGAAACCTCAAGGTCATTCTCGGCTCCAGACATCTAGGTCCTTAGGTAACATTCTTCCGTTAACCTGTTTATTCAAACATCTATTGAGGTATAAGCTACACTAGCTTAGTAAGAGTTCTCTTAATTTTGAACCATAACAGGCAAGTTATAAATCATCAATATGCTATGTATGAATAAACATACGAGCAGACAATTATGTATGGGTACCGGAACCCGTATACAGAATAAATTTACGCCCTCCGTATCTAAGGGTTAGGGATGGTATTGAAAGTCTACACGACCTGCTGCTAGTCCCCAAGGCCCCCAGCTCTTAGCAATCGACCCGGCTCGGCTTATTCATGGAATGCATCCCTGGTGTGCTTTAGTTCCCTATGAATGAACTCTGATACTGAGTCTCATTCTCCAAACGTGACCTCGAACCATACCGATCTTCTTGCATAGGAGTAGCACGCTACCAAATGTAACTCGACCTGTAAGCCCCAGAAAATTTCAGTAAATAATTTCAAGATGAACTTCGAAAATAAACTCAAAAAATCATTCCAAATTAAAACCGAACTTCAACTAGACTTAAATCAAGAACGAATCCGGAAATTTCTCAATTTTAAGAAAAATAAGAATCTTTAAAAACAAAATAAGAACTCAACATACTTCAATTCCAAAACCACTACGTAGAACAAATTCTATATTTAACTCTGACTTATAAAATCGGGTAATATAAAGCCCAAAAACAAATTATTAAAAAGTAAATAATGATTAACTTTCGGAAATAAAACTCAATTCAAAGAATTCCAAAAATGTCAGAGATATTAAATACTTACAAAAATCAAATTTAAAATAAATATCTCAAATCAAATATGTTATATAAACATAAAATATTAGTTTCCAAATTGGTAAAGATCTAAATCGAAAAATCACCCGGAAACCCTAAGTGGAATACAATAGTTTAAGTCCGGCAATCTAGTGCCCTTAACCCTAGAGGCCGAGGTGTGGTTAAATGTGTAGAATAGCTCGTAGTAATATAAGTTTGCTTAAAAATATCAGATTAGAAAAATTTTTGACCTATTTCGAACCCGTTCGGATACAGACTTCGAAAAGCGTGTCCTGGGGCTCAAGATATCAAAAATATACCATTAGTACCGTTAGACTTGTAATTTCATAAGATTTCCAAATATATCAATTATATAATTTTTCAGGTTATAAAAGTTACAGTTATAACCTTTTTATCGTATTTTCATTACTACCGGTAATTAATTAGTCTTTTGCACTATTCACTTTTATTTCATTACACAATTTTATTATTCTTATAAAGCCTTATATTTTTAGATAAATATTTTATATATTATAGAAAATTTTTGTTTTTCCAAAATTTATTTGTTTCGGGTCTTTACGGGATCAGATTCTGTTTAAGACCACACTAAAAATAAAATAAATTAATTTAATAATTTTAAAAATATTTTTATTTTTATAAAATAATTTTTTAGAATTTTTGGGTTATAAAAATATTATTTATAGCCCATATTCGCGTATTTTGATCATACCGGTAACTTATTTGATAATTCACCAAAATAAATTAATTAATTATGTTATTTTTATTATGAAAAATCTGCTACAAATATTTGGAATGAATTTCCTATTTTTATTTTATTTTATTTTATTAAGAAAGTACTTTACAATCCATACTTTCAAGTACACCTTTCAATATCACTTCTTTTTCACTTCAATCTTTCTACACTTTGTCCCACACTTCATGGTAAATTTTTCCTTATTTTGGCTGCCATTGTCCTTTAATTTACTCCTATTTTGACTAAAATAATTATATCTCACTCCTTCTTAAAGAAGCAACACATACACATTTATTACACAATTTAATTTCAAGTCAAAATTCAAACAATTCCTTCTCTCTTCCCTCCTACATTCACGTGCAACACTTTTTTTTTTTTGCTGCTTTTGTTTTATTTTTTTCTTTCTGTCATTCATTTATTACACTCATTCTCTCTCTCTATCATTTACACTTTTTCTCTTTACCATTCATTAACTTTTTCTCTCTCTTTTTCCTCTCTTTCTTCCTTCTTCTTGCTCTTGTTCTTACAAGGAACAAGCTGCCCCTCTTTCTTCCATGAGCCTCCACACATATTTCTTGAAGATTTTTAAGTAAACTTTCTTCTCAAAGCATCCATAGGTGATGTAGATAAAGTATAGTGAGAATTTCATGCATCAAATGACATCCCATTAGCTTAAAAGCTAAGGATGATGATGCCAAAGTGAAACACTCCATTTCTCTATGATTATTCTCTTGTATCATTCTTATTTTCTTGTTAAAAGTAGTTATATTTTATGGATCTAACTTTTTGTAGCTTTGATTTTTGTTTATGCCTTAGATCTTGTTATTTGAGTTATTATTTTTGTTATTGCTTATGATTTATGCATATATTCATCATCCACGTGTCTATCTTAGTGTTCATGCATCTACAACTAGTATAGTAAACTAGATCTAGTGTTTTGAGTTCATAAATGCATTAGGCTTTTGTTTTATGTTCATGAACAACTTGTAATGGCATGATGATAGTAGGAATGTTTTAGAAAACTCAAGATCTGTTTTATTTTCAACAAAAATCATTTTTGAAAATTCGGATGAAAAAGAACCCATATTTAGAAAAGTTGTTTTTCAACTTCAAAATGTGTATTTTTCATTTAAAATAAAGGGCTTAGGGTATAGAAAACATAAATGAATGATTTTGATAAGTAAAGTTTAGATTTATGAGTTTATAGCTCACTACCATGGATTTCATTTATGTTTATGTTCATATTAAGAGTAGATCTTGGTTTTGAGCTCAAACAAAAATTGTGAAATTCATATTTTGGCAAGACCCCTATTTAAAAAACACTTTCCAAATGTCAAAATGAAATTTTTACTTAAGATAATGAAGGCTTTATGTATGTATATCATCAAGACTTCTTTTTACAAGAATCAAAGGTGATTTTCAAAATAAAAATCTCATTTTTGGATTTAGGCCAAGGCATATTTTAAAAACATGTTTCCCAACAAAAAAATGAAGATTTTATTCAAGATATGAAAGACTCTTAAGATAGGATATGTAAGGAATGGATTTTCATAAATTAGATAGATTTTATCAAAAGGAATGTCCAAGAATAAATTTTTTAAATTCGGATCTCAACCAAGACCAATTTTTAAAACCCATTTATCAACTTCAAAACTCATGCTTTATGTGAAGAATGAAGGGTATAGGTAATAGGTATCATTAAGTAATGATTTTTATTAGTTGAAGTGAGTTTTGATGAGATTAATGTGTAAAACAAAAAGTAGAATCAAGATGGAAAATTTTGAGTTAGTAGTCAACTTGTAAAATTCGTAACTTTGGATGATGCCCATGAAAACACCTATTATCCAAGTTCAAAATAAAAGTTTTATGTATTAAATGAAGTCCTTAAGTAATAGGTATCATAAAGTCTTAAATTTTAATGCATTACACAAGTTTTTCCCAAATGAATCATTCAAAAAGTGGATTTCTAAAAATTCGGATTTTTGAGTAAATCATATTTGAAAACATATTTGCAAAGTGTAAAATGCAAATTCTTATGTAAAAATGAAGTCCTTAGTAGTCATGTATAGTTGACCCCTAATTCTCTAAACATCAAATGATTTTTACTTAAAGGAATCACTCAAAAACTAATTTTCACAAAATTCGGATTTTTGAATCAACTCTACTTGAAAACATGTTTACAAAGTGTGAAATGGAAATTTTTATGTAGAAATGAAGGTTATAAGTAATAGATATAATAAAGACTCAATTTTAACAAAAATAATTATATTTTCTTAAGAAATATATCCAAAACAAATGGAAATGATCAAAGTTAGAAAACTAGATTTTTCATAAATAGTTGTTATTATGGTCTTGCAAAATAAAAAGTTATAAAATTTTCTTTTAGCAAAAATCATTAAGATCATGCATACATTAATCTCATCTCATGTCATTCATGTTAGGAAATCATTCATATTTCATGTATACTTGATTCATCAAATAGAAACATTTCAAACATTTACAAAACTATTTTTTGGAATTGAAGTTTGCTTCTGTTCTAATCTGATCCGACCTTTTCGAAGCTTCAAAGTTTTCAAAACTTAAACATAATATTAGAATTAGATAGATCTTTCGAAGTAGATAAAAATCGATATATAATTTGCTAAATTCCGAGTTAAAATGATCAAGTTATGGCCGTTTAAGTTGGAATTCCTGCTTAGGACGAGATTTACGAATTTGATAGTTTGTATAAGATCGTTTGGATTAGTTTGAGATGAAATACTTATTAGAGTACTTCTTTTTTTTTAGGTGATCCCAAAATTGACGATTCCCTACCACCGAATTACTTTTACTAAAAAGACCAGTTATCCAATGGCCGAGTGAGTATTCTTCTTATTTTGTTACCTTGTTTGTGCTTGAAGCTAGTCGTATTAGAAGTATAGGAATAAGATAAAAATCGATATGAATGGGGATGGGATATATGATGAGACTGTGATGAATGTATGCCAAAGAATACTAAAGCATTTCGAAACCACGATTTGATTGGATAACTGCACTGTTCATATTATTTCTGTTATGTGTATGATATTGCTTGGTCACTCTAAAGAATGTATGAATATTTTGACCTAAGCAAAAATTAAATTGGTCATGCATCGCATCGGACATATTGCATTTGGTAGCGTGCTACTCTTAAGTAGGTCGATCGGTATGGTCCGATGATGACTCGTTTGGATAACAAGGCCGGTATCAGAGTTCATTCATGGGAACTAAGGCGCATGTGGATGCATTCCATGAGCGAGCCTAGCCGAGTCGAGTGCTATGAGCTAAGGGCTTGGGGACTAGCAGCGGTCATGTACCATTCCTAACCCAAGATACGGAGGGCGTAAATCCGTTCTGTGTGTAGGTTCCGAATACCCATACATAATTGTTTGCTCATGTGTTTGTTCATGCATAGCATATGGTTGATTATAACTTGCTTGTTATGGTACAAAATTAAGGGAATTCTCACTAAGCTAGTGTAGCTTATACCCCAATAGATGTTTGAATGAACAGGTCATCTCAAGAATGCAAAGTGGGGACTGAGATGGTTGGAGCCGAGAATGACTTCGGGATTTCGGTAAAGAATAAGAATGCTTGAAGTTATCAGCTAGGTTTTATGATTTGCCTTGTAATAGTTTATGTAGGGAAGTCTTTGGATGAATGTAATTGAAGTTTAATGATTCGTATATGAAGTATAGTGATTTGTATATGAAGTATAGTGATTTGTATCTGCAGTATAGTGAATTGTATTTCCTTTACATTGTTACTCAAGTGTATCAATATAAAATGTATCTCTCCAATATGTCTCCTCTATGCGTTAGACGCCTTGTACATAGTATGGAAGCCTTCGCATGATTGAGCGGTCATTCCTAGGCTTTAATATTGTGTACGGCGGACTACCACGTTTAGGATACCCTTCGGGGCATGACACAACTGATGCGATGCATGACCAATTTATTTTTTCTTAGGTCAAGTTATTCATACATTCTTTAGAGTGACCAACCAATATCATACACATAAACAAAACAATATGAACAGTGCAGTTGTCCAATCAATTTATAGTTTCGATATGTTTTAGTATTCTTTAGCATACATACCTCAAAGTATCATCATCTATCCCATCCCCATTCATATCGGTTTTTATCTTGTTCCTATAATTCTAATGCAACTAGCTACAAGCACAAACAAGATAACAAAATAAGAAGAAAACTCACTTGCCATTGGACTTCGGTCTTTTAATCGTAATAGTCGGGTGGCAACGAATCCTCGAAAGCAAAGTTACCTAAGGAAAGAAATACCCAAATGAGTATTTCAACTCAAAACTAATCCATTCTATCTTATATAAACTATCAAGTTCGTAATTCTAGTGCTACGTGGGAATTCTAACTTAAAACGACCATAACTTGGTCATTTTAACTCGGAATTTAGCAAATTATATACCAATTTCTATCCACTTCAAAAGATCTATCTAATTATAATATCATATTTAAGTTTTGAGAACTTTTAAGCTTCGAAAAGATCTAATCAATTCAGATAAGTAGCAAAAACTAATTTAGAAAATTGATTTTGTGAAAGTTTATGAAGTTTCTACTATCCAAAGCAAGTATACATGCAATATGAACAAGTTACTATCATAAATGATATGTCATGGGATATATATGTACATGTTCCTGATCATATTTAATAAAAAAAAATTTAGAAAACTTTTTCGTTGTAAGACTTTATGAAAAATCAACTTAGAAAGGCTAGTATTGTATTCTTGACAATTCCACTCGTTTTTAGAAAAATTCCTTGATGAAATTTATTTATTCTTGTTAAAATTAAGTCCTCATTATGCATATTCCTTAAGGCCTTTATTCTTCAACAAAAATTCCCATTTTATACTTTGTAAACATGTTTTTAAATATGGTTCATCCCAAAATCCAAATTTTATAAAAATTATTCTTGTGGTGATTCATTTAAGTAAACTCATTTGATACTTAGAAACTTAAGGCTCAACCATACCTAGCCACTAAGGACTTCATTCCTTTAGTAAAACTTTCATTTTGAGTTTGAAAAATAGGGGTTTTCATATCATCATTTCCTAGATACGAATTTCACAAGGTTAGGATAAAACTCAAATTCTATATTTTGTAATATCTTCCTATTTTGAGAATATCTATTAGTAGATCTACCATTTACTTGTCAAAAATATCTCTTATTGATACCTATTCCATAAGCCTTTCATATTTTAAACAAATCCTTCATTTTGGTGTTGAAAAATAGGTTTCTAAAATTGGTCTTGGTTTAGATCCAAATTTCCAAAATTTATTTTTGGACATATCTTTTGATAAAATCCATCTAAACTTATGAAAATTCATCATTTACATATTCTATCTTAAGAGCCTTCCATATCTTGAATAAAATCTTCATTTTTGAGTTGGAAAACATGTTTTTAAGCTATGCCTTAGTCTAGATCGAAAATAGAATTTTTGTTTTGAAAAATAATCTTTGAAAGCCATCTTTGAATCATATAAAATGAAGTCTTGATGATATATACCTACTAAGCCTTCGTTATTTCAAGTAAAACTTCCATTTTGACACTTGGAATGAGGTTTTTAAATATGGGTCTTGCCTAGATACGAATTTCATCATTTTTGATTGAGCTCAAAACCAGGATCTACACCTACTATGAACATAATATAGGAGAAATCCATAGTAGTAAGCTATAAACTCATAAATCTAAACATAAATATGATCAAAG
This sequence comes from Combretum micranthum, assembly GCA_024138025.1. Taxonomy (NCBI): domain Eukaryota; kingdom Viridiplantae; phylum Streptophyta; class Magnoliopsida; order Myrtales; family Combretaceae; genus Combretum; species Combretum micranthum. Next base: position 448,214 of record JAMXBD010000733.1, on the reverse strand, counting down.
TTACATAAAAGTTAGATCTACAAAATATAACCATTTCTAGTAAGAAAATAATAAGATCACAAGAGAATAATCATGAGGAGGATGAATGTTTCATTTTGGCATCATCATCCTTAGATTTTAAGCTTATGGAAGGTCCTTTGATGCATGAAACTCTCACTATACTCCACCTACATCAACTATGGAAGCTTGGAATAAGAGTTTTACCAAAGGATCTTCAAGAAATATATGTGAGAGCTTACTTAAAGAAGAGGGGCAGCAAGCTTCGCTTGTAAGAACATGAGTAATTGAAGAGAGAAAGAGAGGAAATGGAGAGGAAAAATGCAAGGAATGGTAAATGGTTAAAGGTGTGAATGAGAGAGGGCATATGTAGAGAGATATAAGGAGCTAAAGACACTCAAAATGGAATTAAAAAAAAAAAAAGAAATGACAGCCATTACTTTCCTATAGCTGGCGTGAATGATAGATGAGAGAGGGAGGGGAATTTAGTTGGTTTTTTACTTGAAATTGTAATGTGTGACCAAATGTATGTATTATTTATTAAAAAGGATTGAAATATGTTTATTTTAATCAAATTTGGAGTGTTTCTAAGGAAAAAAGGTAGCAAAAAGAGGTCAAAAATTCTATCATAAAGGATGAGTAAAGCGTAAAAAGATTGAAATGAAAAAGAGGTGATGTGTGAAAAGTGTACTATAGGTATGGATTTGTAAGAGTACTTTCTTTATAAATAAAATAAAAAAAAGAAAATGCATTCTAAATTTTTGTAGCAGAATTTTTATAATTAATTAATTTGTTTTTGTGAATTATCAAATAAGTTACCGATATGATTAAAATACGCAAATATAAGTTATAATTGATATTTTTATGACTCGAAAAATTCTAAAAGGTTATTTTATGAAAATAAAAATATTTTTCAAATATTTTAAAATTATTAAATTTATTTATTTTATTTTTTGTATCTAGTCTTAAACAGAAACTGATCCCGTAAAAACTCGAAACGAACTAAATTTTAGAAAAACAGAATTTTTTTATGATATATGAAATATTTATCTAAAATATGAGGGTTTACAAGAATAGTAAATTTGTGTAACGAATAGCAATGAATGGTGCAAAAGACTAGTTAATTACCGGTAGTAAAGAAATACGAATATAATCGCAAAATCTAATATTTCTAGTTATTGAAAAATTATAAAACTGATATTTTTAAAATCCTTATGAAAATAAGAGCCTAACGGTATCAATGGTATATTTTTTATATCTCGAACCCCAGGACCGCTTTTCAAGGTCTGTATCTGAACTAGTTCTAAATAGGTTAAAATTTTACTAATCTGATATTTTTAAGCGACCTTGTATTACTACGAGTTACTCTACACACTTAAACTACACCTCGGCTTCTAGGGCTAAGAGCATGAGATTGTCGGACTTAAACTACTATATTCTACTTAGGGTTCCAGGGTAACTTTTCGGTTTAGATCTTTGCCAATTTGGAAACTGAGGGTTTATGTTTACACAACACATTTGGTTTGAGAAATTTATTTTAAATTTTATTTTTTTTGTAAGTATTTAATATCTCTTAACGTTTTCGTAATTCTTGAATTAGGTTTTATTTCCAAAGGTTTATCATTATTTACTTTTTAATAAGTTGTTTTTGGGTTCTATATTACCCGATTTTACAAATCAAGTTAAGTATAGAATTTGTTATAGGTAGTAGTTTTGGATTTAAAGACTGTTGAGTTCTTATTTTATTTTTAAGGATTTTATTTTCTCAAGATTAAGAAATTTCTAGATTCGTTCATGATTTAGGACTATTTGAAGTTTGGTTTTGGTTTGGAGTCATTTTTGGAGTTTATCTTCGATGTTTATTTTGGAGTTATTTACTGAAATTTTCTGGGGCTTACACATGAAAACCAATGATTTCTCGTTTACGGTTATCACTTTAATTTTAGGATATCTTAGAAACTCCATAAGTATTAGTAATTTCAAAGTGATACTATGGACGGCGTCCTTTATTATCACTTAGTTCCCGTAGAATCAACGGAACAAATAAAACCTTGAAAGAACTAACTTTTTAGAAAAACGAAGCATTAGCAAAGAACTGAAATACTAATACATAGCAGGTTGTCACGCTTTCTAAATATGCAATAATGCAGTTCGTGTAATGTATGACTGTTTTAATTGATAAAACCAGTAATTTATAGTCAGGCTTATGGTGATCATACAATACACACACAACATATACCATACTTTTCTCAAGTCATCAACAATCTATCCAAACAAACAACCCACAATACACATTCAATGGATTTCCACAACAACCATATTATTATCTTTGCATTTCATATACCCCTAGTTACAAATACAAATAATGTAATAGATCTGAGTTACTCACCTGCCCATTTTGCTTAATCATAATAGTCAACTGGAAAATCCTCAATAGTATCAAGTTCACCTATTGAGATGAATAAAAATATCCATCAATACAACATAAAATTATATACCTAAACTCCTATGAGCGCCTAAGTGTCATATATTGGTATTGGAATTAATTTATATTACTTGTATTGGTCTTTTTAGGGTAAGGATCATATGATTACAAATTCTTATTATTTAACCTTTATTTTCATTTTGCTTGTCTTGATATTAAAAATATTTCATTTTGATCAAGGAGTTATAGAGTTTATATTTGATAACTTAGTACTTTATTATTATAATTATCATTTTTATATTGTTCGTTAGTTCGATCATTTTATGGTAACTGATATTCATTTTTCTATCATTTTAGTTTCATCGTGTTTCTCTAAATCTTTTTTCATGTTGTTATCTGTTATTTATGTATATCACATTATCTTTAATTATAGTTTATTTATGTTTTCCATTCTTGTATATATATACCTATATAATACAATTATCGTAATTTTAAGCTTTTATTATACACTAGTATTTTTATTTGCAATAGTCACTAAAGTTTATCTCTCAATCAAGTATTAAACATACTAATACTTAATGTTCTCTTTCTTCTCTTATATACACACACACACACACACACACACACATAATCTATTTTACACAAACAGATTTCATTCTAGGGAAATTTTACACGTACGTGGGCATCCAACGTCGTCGGTGTTGCACTTTGAATTGCTGGTGTTAGTGTAATTTTTACACGTTCCAAGTTCCAATGTACACTAGCTTTGAAGGTCGCTAGTGTACAACGTACGCTACCGATGTAGGGGTTATATGCCGCCGACGTTCGTTGTAGTTAAGTAAGAAAATTTTTACATAGCTTTTGTCTTCAGTGCGCATCGACTCAACATCGCTGGCGTAGAGCACTTACACCACCGGTCGTAAGGCCAGTGTAAACACCATTCCTCTTCTTTCTCGTTTTTTCTTAGTTCAAATTCTATTTTTCTTATAATTTATATGTATTATACTTAGCGTTTTAACTATTTCAAGCGTTCCTACATAATCCTGAGCCATTATTCATGACATATTATGTAAACCCCTGAATTTTTCGTAATTCTTAGAAAATAGTTATGGAATTAAAATATCGAATCGAAACCCTAAAAGTTAACCCAAGTTAAAACAGAACCCTAAACAATATCAAACATGGGATTTCATGGCCTTAAGAAAAAGAGAATCTTTAAAAACAAAAATAAAAATTCAATAATCGTTCGACTCAAAACCCGAACATGAGACAATTTATCTATCCAATCTCTAATGTAAACCCCCAAATTTCTAGGGTAAAATTGGATTTAACCCTAACCCTAGTCAAACAGGAGTTTTAAAAGTCAACAAAGATCAAGACAATCTAGCAGTTTTAACTCTGGCAATCCCGCACTCAAAACCCGAGAATAGTAAAAATAAGTTAATGATGGATTATAGTTTGAAATAATATGAGATAACTTAAAAAGATCAGATTTGTAAAAATTTGATTCGTTTTAAAATCGAACGGGATTAGTTCCCCAAAAACATGCATCGGTGCTCGAAATAGTAAAAATATTCCCATAACAGCAAAAGACTCGTAATTATACAAGGATTTTGATGCGGATCCGACTACGGTCTTCAATAAGATCTGATCTTGATCAATTTAGGGTTTTCTGGTTGATATGAAATTGAATAAATTAAAGGGATGTGGATGAAATCATCACTCGATAAGATCCACTGAAATAGCTATGAATTTCCTAATTTACATTTTATAAATGTGTTATTAAAATTATATATGATTTTGAAATTTAATATATGTGAATTATGTTGATGCATGAACAATATAATTAGTGTATGTGTTGAATATGTGTCATTTTGTATGTGTGTAGTGCAATGAAATTACTATTATTGTATTATGTATATTAATGTGTGCATAGTATAATGAATGTGTGTGTCTTTTGTAAATTATATGTGTGTGTTATGCTTAGAATTTGTCAAAACAACTTTTGAATTATCTAAGAAAATTATTGACAGAATTTTACAAAGTTTAAACCTAATTTTTAAGTCCAAATTAAACTCAAATGCATTCCAAATTAAGTCAAATTAACCTTAAGTCAAACATAGCCCTAAAGTCAAATTTTGGATTAGTATTAACCTCAAATTTGATTAATTAGGGACTCTTTTTGGCAGCCCAATTTTCCATACGAATTTTCTTTCTTTTCTTTTCTTTCTCTTCTTTCTATCTCAAAACCATAAGCCCTAAACCAAAATCAACAACAAGTCTTTTGATTCAAAAATCACTCCAAGCCAAAGCCTATTCATGTAAGTTAATGCAAGCCTAATCTCTTTGTTTTATTTTCTTTCTTGTATTTGGATGTAAAACTTATCGTAGGATGAGTAAATGCTAATTAAGTTGATTGATTTATGCGTTAATGTATGTTAGATTGTGCTTTGTTATTGTGTGAGCTTAGTTAAGTGTTAGGAAAGTTATAAGGAGTGTTGATGAGTAGTGGAACTAAATTGAGTAGTTGAAGTATGGAATTGAAGTGCAATTGGTATTTGAATGTTGTAGTTGGGTGTTTGATGATTAGAAGTAGAGTCTGTATTGTTTGGAAGGTGTTTAGAATATATAACAAGTTTTGGCAAGCTTAGAATAAGTTTGAAGAATTTTTTAAAAGAGTTGAAGTTGTAAAGAAAACATGGGAAGCAAAACATTTTCGAATAAGCCTGTTTTTGAGCGTATGCTGGCATCTGGTACTTCAACACTGTCGGCGTAGAGGCAGTGTTGAAGGTGATCAGAACTTTTTTTTCTTAAAGCCGCTTGAAACGCTGCCGGCTTTCGCAAGGAAAGTTTGTCAGTGTTTATTTTTCAAAACGTACGCTGGTTATTAGGGTTCCAACGCCGTCGGCTTAGAGGCGGTGTGGAATGAGAACAGAATCATAATTTTTAACACCGGGCTTAAGGCCGCTGGCATAGGATCTAAGCTGTCGGCGTATATGGATACGTTGTTGGTGTTGGGGGTATCCATGGGTGTGGACCAATCCCATGGAACTCTCGGAAAATTTTTAGAAATTGGAGTTGTAGTCTACACCGGCTCAAGGCCGCCGACATAGACTGAAGGCTGTCGACTTATCCTTGAATGCTGTCAGTATTGGCAAGCGTTGAGCTTTTGTGTATTGTGCACCGGTTCAACACCGCTGGCGTTGAAGGCCGGCGTGTCCCCTACAGTTTTTATTCTCAAAAACTTTCTTTAAAATTTTCCAAAACTTGATATATGATCAATTGAATAATTGTTAAGTATTGTATGATATAATATGATGTTTAAATGTTCTGTTTTGACTTTGTAATAATTTATTTGAATTTCTTTAATTAATTATATTTGGAACTAGTTAATTAGTGTTTAAACTAAGTGGGAAATTCAATATTGTCTTGAACAGTGATAGATTCTCGCTCAGCCAACCTCACTAGTTCCTGAGCTATTTCAGGTACGCGGTAACTTGCTTGTTTCTTTGCTAGGATAAGCATTATTTCAAGTTACTCTAAATTAAGAAAATTTTAATAATTGTTTGTTAAGTGTCTTTTATATTGTTGAATCTGGTTCGAAGAGCGGTAACCCTGCTCAGATTGAGGGCATGGTAGTTTTAGGTGCTTAAACCACCTCTGTCATTTTGATATGACTTTCATAAGTGGTTTAGCGGGTAATCGATAGGGAATTTGATATCGGTACAACATTTAATTATTCTTGAAAGGATGTAATATAATTTAATTCAACGTTTATGGGAACACTTGAATTAAGTGATATTATAGATCGAGTTAAGTGAAGTCGAGAAACGGCTAGAAACCCTAAATGAGATTATTTAATCGTTATGGATAAATTTATCTAGGATAGTATGAGTATTCGAGCTACTTATATCAACCCCTTGAGCATTATGATGTGTTACTCAGGATCTCCTAGTATTATGGGCTATGCCGGAAGGTGGGGCTGCCTAGTCTGTATGAACAGCAGGGACCACTCAGGGAGGCGGACGTGATGATAGATCATTGATGTCCGGAGTTTAAATACTCCTATGATGTATGACTAACTAAAAATTGAATAATAAATTATTGATTGTTACATTTTGCATTTAGCTTAAGCATGTGTTAATCACTTTGCATTTGTATTCGTTACTTGCGTACTGGGCCTTTGGCTCATATTTTAACTATTTTAGGTGATGAATCCGACGAGTTTTACACGAGTATGAGGTATGAAACCGATTTCGAGGATTTTCTTGATAATTTAGAGGACTAGAGATGACCTTAGACTTGATGGAATCCAAATTTTGTAATAGACTAATTATATTAGTCTTGTGATAGTATTTAAAGTTTTAGTTGGATTTTATATGTAATTTTGTTAAGGCTTGTAAGAAGCCTTTGGATGTAATATATGTATATATATATATATATACATACATATGTACTTGGCTATATATGACTTGAGTTTATTTCTTTTGTGAAAAATATTAATGGTGTAGTATGTTTTGTTAAAAGTTTTGAAAAAAAAATTATGGTTACTATTATATTAACTATGTGGAATCACACAAACAATTCCTCAAACACTTCTTTTTAAACAACCTTACATATAATCTTACAGGTTATATGTGGTTGGGGAACTGTTATCGCCTAATTTAATTATAGGGGTGATAGCGGGTCCTTACATCCACGAACAACAAAATCAAACTAGTTTGTGTTTGGATTATAGATAGATAGAACCACGATCTACAAAGCACTCACGGTGTCAATGAATCAAGAGATTCAAAAACGATGTTCGCCACAAATCTATTTAACACAAGATTTGATAAGAACAAATGATTAAAGAGTAGCAATAATCTCAATAATTAAACAAACCACAAGAGGGTCATCACACACAAATGTGCACTCAATATCAAATGACCAAAAACTATCTAACAAATAACCAAGAGAACCATATATACTAACCCTAAAGAGACCTAAAAGATATAATTACAAAAATACCCCTAAACAAACTTAAAATACGAACAAATAAAAGCTGGTATGAAAATCAAACAAAGCTAGCGGCTTGACCATGTAGGTTCCAACAGCTTTTCCCTTGTAGGTCGACGACTTTGGCCTTGTAGGCTGGTAGCGTAGGGCCGACTTAGGTCCTCGTCACTGGCTGCTTTGTTCCTTTATGTATTTCCTTTTTGTTTCCCTTTTTCATGACTTTGAGCAACCAGACTCCTATCAGATTTCAAAAATATCAATTTCACAATTTTTTGGTAACTAAAAATAGTAAATATAGCTCATTTATGCGTATTTTTATTACTACCAATATTTTATTTGTGTAATATACTATTCATAATACTATTTATACTATTTATTACTATTTCACTATCTCTACCTTTTCTTACAACCTACTTCTTACTACTTATACACCTATTTCTTACATTTTTCATTTCCAATACAACTTTTTACATAACTTCTCTTACACTTTGATTTCTTTTCATTATAAAAATACAAATTTAATCAACTCACACCCTCTCTCTCACCCCCATGTTGCGCCACCCCCTCCCTCTTCTTTATTATTATTTATTTTTCAATTTATTTTATTACATCTAATTTTCACTCTAAAGTTCTATAAATATGCTATTTCCCTTCACTTCTTTCGCACCTTCATTTTACATAACAAAACTTTTCCAAAATTTCTCCACAACTTCTTTGTCTGCAAATTCTCTCTACAAAAGCTCTATTTCATTCAATCTTTCCTAAAATTCTTTACTACACGTAAATCATCTACCATTCCTTACTACTTACATAATATCACATTAATCTACCATCTTTATTCCACTCAAAAACACTCTTAGGTAAACTTCTACCATCATTCATTTACCCATGTTATGTAACTTAGTATGATCATGGTGTTGTTTCTCAAAGACTCATGTGAGTTATAGAAGTAACAACATGTTCATGTTTTGTTATTGCATATGCCAAGAATACCGATTATATTATTGTTATTATGACTATTATGTTGTTATTATGCTTATAACCTAACTTTATTTATATATTATTAAATATATGTATATTTATATATTTCTTAGAGCTTAAATTACTCACTAACCTCTCATTAACATGTTTGTCTTTTCTTTCTTTTTATTTTCTTTTGAGACCAGTCTATTTTTTAGTCCCGGGAAGCCTTGATGAAGCTAAAACTCCTAATAAGGTTCCCAATACTCGATCATATTGTTTTGTTTATATGCTTATTATATTTCTTTCTATCTTATTATGTATTATTCTTACTTTTTCATTGCTACATAATCATATTCATGCATGATTAGAATATTATTGTCTTAATAAAAAAAGGGTCTTTCTTAAACAAAGAAAAATAAACTAAATTTCTTACCTAATGATTTTTCAACAAGAGATCCAAGTGTTGTTTTTAATAAATTCTTTTCAAAAGCTTAAACAAGTAATCATAAATTTTAAAGTATTAGTAATAAATATTTCTTCAAATAATAAAAGGAACCTTTTTTTTTTTTTATAAATCGGAACTAAATACTCCATAAAAATATGATTTTTAGCATTGAACTTGAGATTTTAACCCGACCATATCCTTTATAAATAGGTTCATCATAGACTTTGAAAATCACTTACTAAGTAAGCTTCTACAAGACTTAATTTTTAACATTGCTATCCTCTTTTCAAAGTTAAAATGAAATTTTTGCTAAGTTCTAATATTGATAATTCTTTGTTAGGAAGGCTTTTCTTGTGAACTTATCTAAAAGGATCATGTCACCACTTGATAAATATTAGGAATAACACAAGTTTTCCAAATAAAATAAACTAACTATTTTAGAAACCAACTTAGAGAAATAAAATTTGCCAAGAAAGTGAAGTTTTAAAAAGGCGAACTTATTTTCTAAAGACAAAAAAGAATATAAAAAATGAGAGGAAAACATACATTTAACACATCTTCAAATATTAGACCACACAAACAACTTAAGAAAAATTTTGAAAAGCTTATTTTTTTAATCACTAGAAATAAAATTGGTAGATAGTTTAAAGGACCAAATTTTTTGAAATTAAATTATCTTTAAAAAGTTAGAAAATGAAATTATAATAGGAAAACACTCACTTATAACAACACAAGAATTTTTAAGTTTTCCTTCTAGCAATTTAAAAAGGAAATTTTTTTCAAAGTTTTCATCTTTTAAAACTCCTAAAGACAAATTGTTTTGTGAAAAATTAATATAGAGACAACACTACAAAAATCATGCGTATAATATGACTTATATATATATATGTTCAAAGGATTTTTCAACTATACAAATATTCATGTATTTGTTTGAGGGTTTTTTGATGAATGAAAGTTGGAAAAAATATATTTTTAAAAGGTGGGAATCTCATCATTGTTCTGTCCCCTTCAGTTTTAGGACCAAGACAACCGATTTCGATAAAAAATAACCTTAGAAATAGATGGATATTTTTGAGTAGTTAGAAAACGGTATATAATATGCAAAATTTCAAGTTATAATGATTAAGTTATGGCCATTTTAAGTTGGAACTTCCTCCTATCCGAATTTTAGCGTAAATACTAAAATAGAGTTAGAAAGTTCAAGTAGAAATTCTACGAAATACTCATTTCGGGTATTTTTTTCGTTTAGGTAAAGAAGCTTGGAAGGATCCGTGTTCAAAGGACTATTATGAGTAAAGATGTGTAGCAAGGATGATTGAGTAAGTTTATCTCCTACTTTTACGTACTTGTTTATGTTTGTAGCTAGAAGCACTAGAAGTAGGAAAAGACGAAAATGGATTAGGCATGATAACATTGGTTGAAAGTATACTAAGTATATCGAAGCATGAATTTTTGTTATTTAAGTTGTGTTTTACTATCATGATGGAGTGTCTGCAAATTCTATGGTTACCTTTGAATTACTTTCATCATAAATTACAAGTTACATTAATTGATTCATGCGTATCACGTAGTTAGCTTCATTTCATTAGCTACTATGCTCGATGGGACAAGAGTATAGTAATGGGGTTTGCAGGAAATCGTAAGTCTGTAAGATGGGCGAATAGAAGCTTGAAAGAACTATTCAAGGATGGGCAAATAAGAGTCGGAAAGAACTATTTCATGATGGGTGAGTAGGAGCTAGAAATAAACTACATAAGTTGGATTTCAAATATGGGTTTTAAAGAGCCTGAAACACCTAACCACCGAATGGAGGGGTAAATCCATTCAAAACATATGATTTCTGACAGATCGTATGTATTGCTTTTGACTTGCTTGCTGCATTCATATGTTTGTTTAATAAATTATTTGAATTTATTGTTACAAGTATGTTGACACATGATCGATATCTCTTTTGCCCGTGGACTTCATAAACCTAAGTGGAATTATGTTGGGAAACTCTTGGGAATCTTTTTGAAGATCTTAGAATAGATTTTCTTTAATATCTTTTAGTTCTAGTATTGTTCCTTTATGTGAAAGACTAAGATAATATTAAGATCTTTGGAGATTTATCAAGGGATATGCCCCTAAGATGGTGTAAGGATTATATTCCTATAATGTTGAAGTTAGATATTTATCTAGATTTCTTATATGCCATATTTGCTATCTCGAATTATACATCCTACCGGTATCTCCTATTGTTGTGACAGACGACTTACATATGGTATTGAAGCTTTTGCATGACTTCGGGAAGTCATTCTTAAGTTTTAATACCGTACGTGGCGGATTGCCACGTCTAGGGTACTCTTTAGGGCGTGACTTATTAATACTCATAACATTTCATAATCATCAAACTTATAAATTTCCTAGCTTCTAAATATTGTAATGCATAAATAGGGTCTAAAGTTTGGATAATACCTTGTATGGGTTGGTATGGTGGTGTTAAACTCTTCCCCAGAGCTTGAAATGAACCTAGGTTGATAGAAACATGGTTTAAACTTGTGTTTAACACATGAAACTCACTTAGAACGAATTTGTGCTTACCTTTGCTTATTGAGTTTCTAAACTTGCATTGTTATTCTTGTTAAAGCTTGTTAATTGTTGTTTTGGTGTGTGTTTTTGTGTAAGTTCCGGCAATTATTTTAAGTTGTTGTTATGAGTTGTTTTTTAGTTTGTTTTTCATGTTCATTAAGGGTTTTGTTTGGAGTTAATAAATATGTATTTATATGCAAAGGGAAGCTGCAATTCTCGATCAAAATGGAGCAAATTCCCCACCGATTTCTTCTTTGTTTTATGCTTAAGTTTGCTACATCAATGAGGGGTCTTATTTGGTGAATTTTCGTTGGCTTAACCTTAGTCAAATTTGACTTTGTTGAGCTAAATTTGAGCAATTTGCTTAAGAATGCGATTGTGCAAATTTTGAGGGAATCCTAGTTGTACATCCTTCTTAATTTGCATCGAAAATGCTTCATAATTTATATAATATTATTTAATTAATTATCTTAGTTTTAGAATAGTTTATTAAGTTAAATGAGTATAAACATGTCATTTATTTAGGAGTTTTGTCTCCAAAAAAATCATTGAAAGTTTCTACAAATTTTCTAGGTTATTAATGGGTTCAACTTTGGGTTTAAAATTTATGGGATTAATTATTTTTCGTGTTTTATCCTACGCGATTAAGGTTTTCTAGGCTCAATAAAGCCAATTTTGGTTTAAGACTCTAAGAACTTTAGAATACTTAAACTAGAACAACGGTGTGATCTAAATATTTATTTGGAGTCTAAATTATGAGTTATAAATATGTTTTTGTTCCTATTGTATATTTATAATCCTAACGGTTCATCCTTGAATTATCGTTTCCTAAATTATAGGTTTTATTGATTATTTGCTTTCTAATTCTCTTGAAATCTCATTTAAAATTATTTCTATAGTTTGAGTTTTCGATACCAATTACGAAATCCCATCTTTAATATCTATTACCATTTACAAAACTTTGTTTTAGGTTTTAAAGATATATATAGGTTCATGAGTATTTATGGTTTTAATCTAAGATCTTTGTTGAGTTCTACATTAATTTCTATTTTCTATATTTGTATTTCTATTCATTTCTACTTGTATAAAAAATTTTGGGGTTTATAGGTCATAAAAGATGTCAAGCCCAAATTTTGATCATATCCTTATAAAGATTTCAAATTGCATTAGACTTGACCCATTTAATACAGGATATTCGAGCAGGAATCCATATGCTTTTTTTTTTTAAATGCCCAATTTCAAAGGGGGAAAAAATTATTTTTCGACTAAAGTCACAATTGATCATAATTATAAAATAAAAGGTAAACTGAAAATCAATGATAGTTTGATTTTCGATTCGACTACTGGTCCGTGAAAAAACCAAAGATTGTTTGAAAAGTGAGCAGCGAAGCCTAGTGCATAGTAATCAAACACATACATGTATGTCATGCACGCCTAGTCTAACGTAATAAACATGAATTAAGTTTTATTAAGTTTTAAGTCTACAAATTAGTATTCCCAGCGTTCTAAAAATACAAAAACGCACAAGAGCACTCATGATTTTCGCCAAATAAAAAGGTAAGATTCCCTTAGCGAATCATGTACTGAGGATGGGGGTTTGATAAGTCCTCGGAACATACAAGAAAAAAAGAAAGAAAGAAGTAGTCTCAAACGGATCAATTCCACATAAACAATCGTCACTTATCATAGTCCGTTGCGACGTTTTATACAAGAGTCCATTCCCTAGCATAACCCTATTGTAACTTTGTGCTAACTTCTAATTGATCGTTTGGTATCATAATATCCCCTATTGACTACCCATCTGTCCTTACCACACATTCCGTAGGAGTCCATGAGCCTACAACTACCACATCATATTGAAATTGCGATCATGCTTGCAACCCAGATAGGGGGTACCACTTTTAGAGTAAGTGGCCAAGCAGCAACCAACACTCAATTTAGCCAAGTTTAAATCCTTAGTCTAGTTATTAATACTACCTTAGCAAGCAACATGCAATTATTGTGTACCTGTTAATTGGTTTAAGCTTTTAAATCCCTTTCCAAGCTCGATATCCAATAGCTGTTCGTGATTGAAATTGGGAATTAGTTCAAGACTTACTACCTTTTATTTCATTCGTGTTGTTTGTTACGTCTAGGTTACTTTAGTTTAACCATATCTACTTAAAGTTAATGTTTAAAGGGTCATTTGTTTTATTTAGCCAAGCTATCTAGTTAATTATATAAGTTAAGGTCGGCTTTGGAGCTTAGGTTAACCAACCCTTAATGTCCTATTCTAATTATCAAGTTTGAATTACTTTAGTTTGTGTGAAGCATTTTTTCGACTTAAGTGTTTAGAAGATGTACATCATGAATGGGGTATTATTACATGCTAAATTTGTGTTTTGAAGGTCTTGGAAGGTTACTTAAGGTTAAGGGAAGAACCGGGTCAAGTTTCATGCTATTTGGGTGAGAAATGGTAAAGTTATGAAAGAGCTAGGAAAGAACACGAGGGGTACATGGGTACATGTATCTCCTCGTATTCTATTACACGACTGGATATGTTTAGTCATGTTTTGGTCGTGTACTTCCCAGGTTTGGGATTAAAAAGATACATGTGGTAAAAACAGGACGTCGTGCTCTCCTCGTGTTGTTATGGGATTAAAGGTATTTAGAATCGAAGGGGAACATGGACAGATATGTTACACCGTGTTCTAGTAATGTTTTTATAGGAAACTATGTTTTTCCACGTTTTTAGGGTCAGAGGGTTACATGACTTGATCCGTTAGCCCGTGTATTAGTTGTGTCCTTTTGGGTTTTCATTGTTTTGAGCTTAAACTCGGGTTTTTTGACGAAAAGAGTTTATGGACGACTTTTGGGGGTTTAAAAGAGCTACTTCATTTATTATGACTCACAATCTCTTAAAAACATGTTTAATCATAAATTTTTCAAAAATCTAAGCATGAATCCATCACTTTATAACTCTAACGTCAACTACAGAAAATTCATCACTCACAACTCATTCCAACAAAACCTAACCTTCAAATCTCATCCAAAACACTATTTAACACTATCATAGCAGAGCCAACTCTAAAACCATTATAATCTCATGAAAATAAGTTGGTTTTAATATCTTACCTCACTCTAAATGGTAGTTTTCACTTGCATCAACTATGAAGGAAATTTAAGACTAAAACTTGATTTATTGACACTCCAAACATGTATTAGCTCACCTAAGTCAGTTTTCATGTTTGAAATGCTAAAATACTCACATTATAACATTTTAAAATCTCATGCTTACCTAGACACGAATTTTTTTGTGGTGGCGGGTCTTCTTCCTCTTCTAATACTACTTCATCCTGTCAATTTTCCTCATGTAAAAAACATTACATGAGTTAATTAATGCTGTACTTTTAATTCCTTTTGTTTAGCACTGTGAAAGGGTTAGGGTTGTAGAGAACTTTATCTCAAGTCTTGGGAGGGTTTCTAAAAGGGAAGGAGGCAATTAAAAAAAGAAATATTTATACGGGAAAATTAAATGGCTGAATCAGGGTTTTAAATGAAGGGAAATAGACCTCCTTTTAGGGTATTGCCACATGGCCAGATCTTGTGCGTTTAAATATTAGTTTTTAACTATTCATGGTTGTTAATTAACCTATTGGGCTAACAAGGATTTAAATATACTAAATAAGTCTAATTTATTTACAATTTTGAATTTTTAATTTGTGTAAGTTCTTGGTTTGGGTAAAATCGTAATTTTACAAAACGAGAGCTCCTAATGACATTGTTTTGATTTTTTCTCTTCTAGAACTTTTCATTTAAAGAATTGTATGAAGTTATAATTTAATTTATTTTTATATTTTCTAAATTTTAGGCTTTTTGATTTGGGACTAATATTGAGAATTTTAGAAAACTTAGTCGTTTAAATCCATGCATAAATCCAGTTAGATTCCATTGAGTTTATTTGATTTTGATTTCTTATGATTAGTGTTTTGATCATTTCACTTAGCATCCACTTCTCAGATATAGAAAACACATACATATCCACAATAACCCCATATATATCAATTTTATCTTTTCCTTAGTATGTTAGTGCAACTACTTTTATAAGCCCGAACGGGATATGGAAATCATAAGAGATAACTCACTCAGCTATAAAAGCAGTCCCTAATTGAAATAGTCATTGGGGAATGGTGTCTTGCATTCCTCGTCACCTGAATAAAGAAAAACCTAAAACGAGTATTTCACACTAACTCTACTTCAATTTTCACTCCTACGATTTCTATTCCTGCTATATTATCTAGTAGCTTAATTTAAATCTTAAAATAGTCATATCTAAGTCATTTTATGTTTGATCTTCACATATGAGTAGTCATTTTTTTACCTACTTTGAATGCTCTATATATTTTTGAGGTTATCTTAATATGAAGTCACTAAGGCCTTGCGTCAGTAGGGATTAGATTGCTCATCTACTTGTTTTTATCTTATTTAGGTATTTTTCTAATATTTAAACTCTACAGGGGCTTTCTACATGCGTACAACTTATTCCACATGCAATAATAGGTAAAGCATGAAAAATAAAATCATCATTTAATTGACGTTAATATCAATTTAACTAGGAATGTTTTAAAGGGAGTCAAACATGTAAAAGAGAAATGAAAATGATCAAGTTAAGATCATGGCTATCCCTTGATTCCTCTAGGGTTCGACCACTTAAGAAATTAATAAAACCAATGAAAGTTGTGAATTAAAACTTAGCATAGCCTTAGCTCGTATCGAGCCTAAGTGAAGTGTAAGTGCTACTAAATGTTAATCACACTTAATTTGCCTTTAAGGTATCATGGAGCAAGGTCGATAGAAACCTTGTCAGTTTTCTTTTATTTCAACTACCATTGCTCATGTCCTTTACCTAAGCTTACTTAGATGGTCCTTTTAAAAATAAAAAAAGTTAAAATGACACATATATGAACTTTATGCTCTTGGTTCTAAAGGAAAAGAAATGGAAACATAGTCATCTACGCTCATCGAGTCTTTGTTAGCTTTATTTCGAGGAATATGAGATCATATTCTTGTATAAATTTTGCTAACTTCACGAGGCTCGTTATGGGACATTAGAAAATAAAAACTTTAAGTGAAAATAACCCTTTTTAGGTATTGAAGGTCATAGAATTATCAAAACGAAACCAATACCTTTTTCTTTGATCAATTTTAAAAGCTTTGAAGACAAGTAATTAAGTTAAAAATGAAGATTCACACCTTTGATACCCCTTAAGGGTTTGGAATTTCCAAAAAATGAAATAGTACAACTTTTCTTTACTTTATCATTTTTAAAATATTGTAATCATGTGATTTTAAGAAGAACAAATTTAAGTTTCACACCCCCTATAACTTATCATAATCTTAGCACATAACTACAAGAATTTTGACATATGGCGACGTTTGTAAATTTTGCAAACGTCGCCTTTTTTTTATACTCTCATTATAATTATTAAATGTAGTTGAATATATACTATTAGTCACGTTTGTAAACAAATTTAGGTTTATATTGAACTGTTAGTAGTTTTTGTTACTTTTTTATGAATGTAAACGTTACCAATTCTTTTTATCAAATAAAATAAATAAATGAAATAAAATAATGTTTACTTTTTTTAAATGCACTCCATAAATGGATAACCTAGCAAAAATAATAATTGTAAAAGAAAATTAAATAATCAGTGTCACAAATCTAATAAAATAATATACATAACAATTTATTAATAAAAATAATAATGAATAGAATAAATAATGAAAAAAAAGATACGCATAAATAGAAAAACAAAAAGGCAGGCATACACTCTCTCTCTTCCTTTCCTACGTTCTCCTTCACTCTTCAGACTAAATCCCAATTTCTCCTTCCATTGGAAACCCTAGCCATCACTTTGAACCCCATCCAACCACAATCATCCATCAAAGCTATATATTAGCCTCTACTATTCACTCAAACTATATCAACAAGTAACGCATACGCAAGTTAATTTATTTTGCAAATCTAAATCGGGATAGAAACTAGATGCTTTCGATCAAGTGGTTGTCCTAGCGAACTCACGAGTAGATTTGGGTTTGCAAGCGGTTATTGATGTTCTCGGTTTGGGCTTGGTTTGTGGGTGGTTGAAATTGTGTTCATGGAGATGGAGCAATGGGTACTAGAGATTTATGGGGAATTTCAAAGTTAGTCATTTGCGTGATGTGGAGATATGGAGAGAGCTTGGAACTATTCGAGAGAATGCCTAAAAAAAATAAGGTATGTATGATGTTTTACCCAAAAAAGGCGTATATGATGTCTATTGTACTTCGGTGTGTCTTACTTAAAGCAATGCTTTTGGGTGTTAGGCTTAATATAGTTATCAGTTTTACTATATATGAATCCTTGAGATCTTTCTGGCTATTAAATAGGCCCCATGATTCTACCATTGTAGTTAGCCTTACATGTGGTAGTGTTTCTGGTATTGCATCTTCTATAGCTACATTTCCATTAGATCTGGTGAGGCGATGGAAACAGTTGGAAGGTGCAAGTGGCCAGACTCATCTTTATTAGACAAGTCTTTTTGGTACCTTCAAGCACATAATCAAAGAAGAGGGTTTTTGAGGTTTGTATAGAGGAATCTTGCCAGAGTACTACAAGGTGGTACCAAGTGTAGGTATATGTTTTATGACCAATGAAATGCCGAAAATATTATTAGAGAATATCACTACTCATCTATAATTATTATCAATCTTCATGGAGGGTATTCGTGGAGTAAATTTTGAAGATACGAATTGTTGGAGGTATGGCAGTGAATAAATTTTAACACACTATTGGGAGGACTAGCTATACTTGTATGTATACAGTACATTGTAACAAGTCCCAAGAACAAAAGAGGGATTGTCCTCAATTTCACCACCATAACATGAACTTCCTCATATGGGAAATTTTTTGTGTTGATTTTAGGTCAAGTGGTTCGTAGATACTAATTCATAAATTTGCTTTTCACATTAACTTTGAATTCTTTTTATGTGTATTCTGAGCAAGCAAACAGCCTAGGATTCATTTAAATGATTCAATAATTCAAGGGCCTTTCAATGGATTGGGAGGTCTCCAAAGTTCAATGCCGATGATTCCATGTGCATATTTGGATATTCAAATTCACTGTTTGATGATTCATTTGTTGACTCTTTTTATCCCAAAATGTTTATCTGAAAGTATCATAACAGAAGGTCTAATCCATGAGAAGGTGTGAGGCGGGAAATTTTTTCCAATGTGAATTAAAATGTAAAGACCCTTTATTTGGTCTGATTCGTATTTGTTTTCGAGTTGGATCAAATAGACAGTCATTCACTATCATCTCTTCTCCTTGTAGTTTTTATGCTTTTTAAGTAATATTCATAACCCTAATTTTGACGCATGGTTAATTTGTTAAATCAAGGTAGAAATTCTGATTCTCTTTGTACTTTAAAATATAGGGACCATTTTGTTGTTTCTAACCTTCTTTGATGGTTTGGAAGAAATGACATCAACTAGGAAAAGAAATGGCTACCATAATGATAATTGTTTAGGCTTCCTGACAACTTTGATAAACCAGAATTTTCATCTATCACAATCTAGCGTGATTTTTATTATGGTTATGATACATTGATGGAAAATGTTTTAGATCCGTCACACATTGATTTTGCTCATCACAAGGTATTCCTTGAGTTTCATCTTTTAGGTATGATTTTCCTAGGAATATACTTTTCATTGGATGGCTGAAAAAAAAAATACTTTTCACTGTGATTTTCTGTGCTGCATATTTAGAAAGGTCTTCTTTGGATGATAAGCTATATTGACTGATTTGTGGAAGGGCAAAACAAAGCCCATGATGTCGAGACATATTCTCTCTTTTTTATTTTTTATTTTTTTTTGCCATAGGACATATTCTTGTTTGTTTTGGTCAAATCATATGATTATTCATGCCCTTAAGACACTGTTAGTTTTGCACTTTTGAGAAAAATGTCTACCCCCTTTTTCCATAGTAAGAAAATGAGTGGAAATTACAAACAAGAAAAAAAATCAAGTTAAACAAAATAGGGGGATTTCTAACAGATAAATTCATTAAATAATTCCATTATTTTAGAGAAAAACAAATTCTTTGTCAACTGAAACTCTTATAAACTTATTGGATATATGCTTGGTATTTTCTGATCTGATTTCACCTTCATTATTAGCATTTTTAAGAGTAGTGGGTAGTAATTAGATTTTTAAAGTTTGATATATGGGCATTTGACAAAGCTTGTTTTCTTACACAAATTGTTAAACCGGTTACAGGAAGAAGAGACAGACCAAAGCCTCTCCATTTAAGATGGAGGCTAGTGGGCCTTGGGGTTTTGTTGGAGCTAATGATGATAACCCAAGAATCAGTGCTAAGCTCATAGCACCTTGCTATTACATGAACAAGTGAGTCTATGAAACAGTTGTTTTCCCATCAATATATTTCCTAGTCATTCTCGATATAAATCCAAGTGTTAGTATATGCAATTCGAGATTTTGAAAAAGCTTCTTGTTATCTAAACCACTTATAAATTGGTTATTATGTTTAACAAAAATAAAACTTCAAGGTTATCCATGCAAAATTAGATTGAATTATTGAATTCTTGAAATGGGCGGTCTCCATGGAACAACTTGAAGGTTATCTATACAAAATTAGATTGAATGAATATTTCATATTTCATTTTATTTTAATGCATCTTTATTTTCAACTTAACGTTTTACTTTTATGAGTATCAAAATATATGATTGTTTTAATTGACCAAAAAGATATGACCGATTCATTAACTTGTCTAGGAATACCGTGATGATTTTGAAAAATTTTATGGGACCAAACAACTCAATTTGTGCGACTGAACCGAATACATGTCTATTCTATTATGATCTACAAATTATCCCTTTTCAGAATCCATCCAGGATTTTATTTTACTTATGCTTCTACAAATCGAATATATGTATCTATATCCCTTAACAACGATCCATGTTTTCTCCATTCTTGTGATCCATGGTTGGCATTAACGTGTAGCTTAATTTCTTTGGGGAACTTACCTCTCATATTTACTTGAAAAGATTTACATATATGTATATATAAATAAATATAAATATAGATATTTGTATTGTGGGAGAAAATTGCAAATTCACTCTTAATGTGGTATATCACCTGGGATAACTCGTATCTTTGGTATTGGTGTCCCTTTGGGTAAGTAAAAACAGGGCAAGTGTTAATACTTCGTATTTTCTAGTGCAAAAGAAATACAATGCTTAACTTTTTTTGGTTATTCCAATTATATTGCTGAGGTATTTTCCTTTTTCTTGTATTGTTTAGATTGTTAAATTTTGTTCTCAATTTTGATTTATGGGTTGAAGTTATTATTATTTCTTTTAAGCTTGTTTGATAAGGAACAAAAAGTTGCTGTTTGAAAAATAATTAGTATGGTCCATCAAGAGGAGCTGGAACCCAATTTGTGTGAGGTAACTTTTCTGGTTGGTAGTGAGTGCGTCTTTTCATTCCAAATATATCACATTGTAATTATTAGATTAGCAAGTGTGTATGTTCTATGAGGATTGTTTGATAAATTGGTAGTTATCCTAGTATATTCATAGCTGATGTTTCTTCCTGATATGATTGGAACATCATTGAATGTTAGATTGGAAATATCCCATGGGTGGTTGGTGGAAATTCTAGCATAGAAGCCCAAGCAAGTTGGCTCTAGGTGTGCTTACTGAAAGAAGCGAGGCTTAGAATGCAAGGAATTCAAGTTTTAGGTTGCTTGTTGGTTTTATATGGTCGCTCACCCCAGTCTCCCCCCACCCCGCCCCCCCTCCTTCCCAATTATTGGCAAATGGAATGTTAATATTAAACAGGTGTTTATCCTGTGAAGATTTTTAAAATAAATTTCAAATTTCTCCAGGTATAACAGTGTAAAATATTACAGCTTTGACTGACAACATGACTCATTACTAGATAACATCATCATGTTTTGCAACTTGCTTATTATTATTGACTTGTTGAAAACCACCAACAAGATTGTTGTCTTTCAACTTTTGATGGATACAGAGAATTTGGGCTAACTAAAAGGCTAAATTTCACAAGAGAATAAGTTCAGCATATCTGGATTACCACTAGTTTTTTATTAAATGTTTGAAGTTATTCTACTTTCTTTCAATTATTGTGAAAGAAGATATTTAGCGATAGGAAATATGTAGAGCTTAAACTAGTAGAGATGTTGATCTGTTTCCCACCCTATGTTAATTTTCTCTTTCTAGAATATGTTCAATCTAATTATGTCTCTATCAATATGATAAGAACTTATCTCTTTCTTGGTAAGTGATTTTTATTTACATTGTAAAAAACATTTCTACATTTTGGTGATAAAACTACCTTTTGATGACTATGTTATTGCATTTTATATTGTGCTTCATAAATTCCATCTCACATTTTCAATTCTTTTGGTATTGTGCACACTCTATTCTGTTTACTAGGATATGCGGTATTGTGCAATTTGAATTGGCAGCATCAGTTGTGTAAGAATCCAAGGCTAGACCCAAGATATTAAGACCCTTTTTACATACCATACTTGTTCACCTTCCAATGGTCCTCTTGCTCCTAGTCCTGTTAACTTTCCAGTTGCTGCAATTGCAAAGCCTGCTGCCTATCCATCACTGGGAGCTCATGGGGTATGATTTGTTGTCTTTTTTTCTTTTCTAGTTTATGTTAGGTTGGATTTGACAGAGTTATGTTGATATGGATATTCTATTTCATTTTTAGTCCTTTCCACTTGTTGCAGCAGCTGCTGGTGCCAATGCATTAGCAGGTTAGATGGCTAATGCCTCTGCTTCTTCATCAGTTCAAGTAACCGTTGTGACTGTAGCTTCTATACCAATGCCACCTAATCAAGGTAAGTGACAGTCTCCAATTGTCCCATTAAAGCCTGTAAGATAGATAGTGCATGGTTCTAGAATATTTGCATAATTGGAGATGGAAAGGCAATGTATTTGGGTTATAAAGCAGCCAAAATAGGTGTCTTGGGTTTGATTGCCAGTTGATGTTTTGGAGGTCAACTCTGAGCCGTAATATTATACTTTTATCTCATTTTATTTATATTTATTTACTTATTTATAAGGAGCACCATTCAAATATGAAGTTTTACCTCTACTTTAAATTGAATTTATAAGGGAATTATTAGTACAATAAGGCGCCTTTGTTTATAAATAACAAACTTTTAGATCTATAGATGTTTATTATACTATAGTATTCATGATGGTCAAATGTTACCATAGTAATCGAAAGGGGTTGTGCTAACTAGTTGTCCTTTGTAGGCGATGATGGTAAGAAGTGACTCTAACAGTGTCATTGATAGGGGTGATTACTATATTGAAAGAGAGTATTCTAATGTAGTCTAAATGTTAAGATGGATGCTATTGTCTCATTTCTGGTAGAAGATTTTCCTTTGTTTTTTGGGTTATTGGCATTATCATTCGTGTAAAATTGTTTCTTATTGACTCATATATGTTCCACTCTTAAACCTTGAGAAATGTATCCTATTAAAAGAAGGTACCCTCTAGGTGCATGGGACCAACAAAAGATACCTTTCAAGCATTATTTCCACTATGTGAGGTTGGCTATTATGCTCTATAACGAACCATATCGTTATTAATTTGTTAATATCTTGTTCATCTTCTATTGTTTCTCTCCATATCTTATATTGGTCTCGTCCAAGTGTAATCACTTCAAAGAAATCTTTTAAAGATGGTGATCCTACAATGACATCAAAGATCTTTTTGAGTTTTGTTATTCATAACAACATTGTTCGCTTGTTCCAAATTCTAGATTTGACATATCACCAACTTACCAATGCTATCGGGTTCTTTAGGTTAACTCGCTATTGTGAACCATGGCCTGACGGTATTGGTGGTTGGGTTTCGCAACAAGCTACTGAAGATTATATAAGTCTATGAGTTAAGTTATATTTTCAATATGTTATTAAATAAGCAACATGCTGTGGATGTTATGTTTTGGTTGTTCATAATGTAAGAGAAGATGGTGAAAATGTATGAGGAGTCGCAATCTTCTAACACGCCAAAGACACCAGAGGAGATTATCAACATATTTATGAATGCAGGTAACAGATTCGACTACCATTTTGGAAGAGGTATTGTATAATATCAAGTTTATAATATATAAGATAATAGCTCATCATCCCATTAATTATCATTCTTTTCCTATTTTCTTGAATTGAATTTGCCATTCAATGGTATTTACAGCTTGTTCAACTAACTCAACTTGTACAACAACTTGTCTCAAGTTTTCCCAGTAGTTCAGGTTAGTTATCATGGGTCTTTTTTCATTATCTCATCCATGTTTTTCTAATCATTCAATAGTTACATCTACATATTGTGTGACAATAAATCCAAATGGAGAGCCTTCTGCAAGTTCACGAGATCTTTTGCCATGGTGACAATAGTGATGAAGAAAATTGAAGCTCGGTTTTTTGTTTTTTATTTTTTGGCCGAAACAACTGGCATGAATGGGTCAAATTGATGTGATAAAATGTGATCATATGCTCATTTTGATATAATTTGGAGTTTGTAGTTATGTTACTTCTAAGGACACTAAACAATGTTATTCAGTGTTTTCTTTTTCTTTACTGAAAGGATGGTCATAGTGATCCTGAAGTAATTTTTGTGTTATTAGATCTTATTACAATATCGAGCGTATTGTATGCTCTAAAATATATTAGTGATATTTATTCATACATGAATTTCATGTGCAGAAGTAATAGCAGGTATAAATTATATTGCAATCAAACAAGTGTATATTACTAATTGTGCATATAATGTACAATAAATAAGTATATGTTAGCAAATCAAACCAAGTTTAACATTAATGTTCATCTTTTCGCAATAAGAATAGTCACGTGTAAACGTTGCCAATTTAAAAATAGCCACATTTAGAAATTATTATTTTAATTGAATACCTACATGTAAACGTCGCCAATGTATTTGAATAGCCACGTTTAAATTGCGGTAACTAGACATTTGCCACGTTTATAAGTCGCTATTTTTATCGAACAAACATATATAAAGCATGTTCAATGTTTGCATGGCCACGGTTAAACATCATCAATTTAGTAATTTATTTACGTGTATACATTATTAATTAAAATATTTACCCACGTGTAAATGTTACCTATCATAAATTTCCCTCATTTTATATTTGGCGGGATGGGAATTAATCATATTTAGCCACACATAAGTGTGACCAATACATGATAGTAGGCCATGTTTAAACGTCGCCTAATAATGTGTGTTTGGCTGTCAAATTTAGATTAGCGACGTTTATATTTTTAACGTTACCTATCAAATCTGCGACGGACCTTTGGCGACGTCTATAGGCTACGTGTAAAAAAACGTGACAAAAAATCTTTTGCCACGTTTAATCAATGTCTAGCCACGTTTATTAGACGTGGCCAAACACTCATTTTGTTGTAGTGACAAAAGAGTAGAAAGAGGTGGAGTTTTGTTTCAATCTTTTCTTTTATCTAAAATGAGTTTTCTAGTACCAAAACCAACGTTTTTATGTAGCAAAGAATTATCCTAGTATAATAGTTCATAACAACTCGAACTTTTCACCTTTTTGTGCTAAACACTCTAATCAAAGTAAAAAGGGTATTGTGATGATCCTATGATCATCATTTTTATCCCACTTTATGATTTAGAGACCATTGGCCATTATGACACCAAAAGCTAAGGATTTTCAATATGTACATAAAAGATAAAGTTAAGAACCTCAATAGGTATATAAAAGAGAAAACGATCTTTTGACCAACAAAACATAGAAGGAAATATAAAAGCAAATTAAGGTTATAGTCTTGAGTTAGGACAAGTATCCCCGATACTTAAATAGGATAAGTCTCCGTAAGACTTAAATTAGGACAAGTCTTCAAGACTTGAGTAAGACAAGTCTTATAACACAATAATAAATTACAAGAAAGTAAATTGGTTAAATGTAAAGTGCATGAAGGTAAAGTATTTAAAAGTAAATAAATCGCATGTTATGTTAGCGAGCAGTATGCTTTAGTTGATATACATACTCATATTTATACGTATAATATGTTAGAGTTAACTTGCATAAATTAAAGAGATGAACATAAACATCGAAACATGTATGATACCACTTATTTTCTTCCCTAGCTTGATGCATCATTGGGAAATATTACGTGGAAATGGCTTTATAGCTCATACAAAGTAACATAAACATAATGTAGATATGTGTTTGAGAGTGTGTACCTAAACAAATGAATGGAAAAGTGTGTATGTGTGTGAGAAAGAAAGGGAGCTAAGAGGAACAAGGGGAAAGAGGGAGGTGGCGGTTTGTTGGAGAGAGAAAGTGTGTGAGAAGGATAATATAAAGTGTTTGAAAGTAAGGAGAGTAAGGGGTATTTATAAGAAAATGGGTAAAGGAAGAAGTGGCTAACTTCTTAAAGAAGGATAGGAGGAAAGAGAGAAAGAAAAGATATCATGGGTGGTAAATTTGATGGTCTAAGTCATGGTGTTGTAAAAATATTTGTATAATTTGAATACTAGAAATGAATAGTGATATAAAGTAGATTGATGTGAATAGTAATGAATAGCAGTGAATAATTATGAATGGTGTTATAGACATGACAATGATTTTAATAGTAGTGATTTGGATACACGAAAGACTCGGTTTAACTGATGAAATTTTGACTCAAAAAATTAATACTATATTATAAGAAATTATTGTATATTATTATATCATTAAACATCATTTAAATATATTATCTTGATTTATGTGTTAGTGATCAGATAAACGAATTGTTTAATATAGGGTTTCGGGATCGATTAAGCTATTGTATTTTTGATTGTTTTGATGGTGATATGTATTTGCCAAATGATTTCAGGCTTTACTTAATTCATCTGATATTTTAGGATTATTATATCTTTATTTGATCCTGTTTAGGGTTTATAGAGTTTAGAATTGACTCAAATAAGTTTTTAGGGTTTTGGTTTCTATATTACTCTGGGGGTTCACATGTAAAAGTACCGAAAAATCTAATGGTTTACATCATTAAACAGAAATAGTAGAAAAGTCATGCAAGATGATCCCAAAGGGTGAGATTAATGCACTAAATAATACGTGATATCATTATATATATAAATTAAATATATTAATATAATATAATACAATATAATATAAAAGTTATTGACAATTCAATCGACCCATATTTTTCTTTCTCAAATTTAAAACTTACAAAAATAAAAAGGAAAAATGTAAAAAAAAGGACAAAGTTAAAATTTCTCATACTCTTAGTCTCTTTGCGACAATGACTCACTGCATCTATTTTTGCTGCTTCTTTTTTTTTTCCCTTTTCCCTCTCTCTCTTACGTGCTCTATTAGTCTTCTAGATGCATTTATTTGATTTGCTTTTCCCTCCTTACATGTGCCAACTGGTTTCTTTCAAGCATCGCAGCTCCTTTCTGCTCCGAAAGCCAAAACCTTACCATCCTTTTTTTTGTTGCCTCCCAAACTTTAAAATGTTCGTTAAAGTGTCTCACAATCTTTAAATAAAAGGAAAACAAAATTGGAAAAGAAAAAAAACATGAAAGAAGCAAGGTAAGCTCTCACTTTCTCTCCTCCCTTTTCTCTCTTTTTTTAATCTCTACTCTTAATCCATGTCTAATGCACTGTTTGGGTCTAAATTTTCATTTTCCAGGCTTCTATTGTCGAGTTTTTTCACTGTGCTTGTTCTTCCCCCGCCTCCCCTCCTCCTTTTTCTTTTTTTATTTATTGGATTCTTACCCAACAGGTTGGCAGGTCTGGCAAATTGACCCGCCTATGACCTTGCTGCCCACTAGGTTGCTTAAGACCCTACTACCTAAGGGGTCGCTAGATAGGTCATGACTCGTACAGCCGGTTCAGGTTAGGTCGTGGGTCTAACCTGACTCACAACTATGTATAGTTTTATGTATCTTTTCAGTTGTACTTTATTATGGAATTGGAGTTTAAAGTTGTTTATGAAGTATGGAGTTTTTTGAGAAGTTTAAAATTCCTGGAATAAGAAGTCTGAAGTTTAGAGATGTTGTAATATTAGTTTTATTGATTGAAAATTAAGAGTAGCTACTGTAATATATGTAGTCAAAATCTTATTTTTAAATTACAATGCTAAGGTTATTGATTCTGTAATTTTGTGGCAATATTATTAGCTTATCAAATTAAATTTTTCTGGTTTTGAATCTTTATACCTTATTATAATAGAGAAAAATAATTAAAGTAAGAACTTGAAATTATGTTTTTTTAAAAAATAATTTTAATTTTTTTGGTATTTTTGAAGAATATTTTTTAGAAGTTTTTTTCCCTTTTTCCCATTCAAGAGAGATGGTAGGAAAAAAAAAGGGGTAAAAAGAGAGTGGAAGTGAAGGAAGCGAATGGAAGTGGAACTAGGAATTAGGAAGAATTGGGGAGAAGTAGAGCACTGTACACGAACGATTCATCTTTAGGGGGAAAGGAAATGAATATTATTAATTTAAAAAAATATCACACAAATGAAAATAATCCTAAATTTATGCAAATTAAATTCGTCTCTTGAACAGATAAGGTCAACCATAAATTTGTGTGTTCAAGAGAAGAGGTTAAATTTTTTTTTTTTTTATATACCTCATCGCCTGAATAGAGGAGTTTATTATAAACTTACTAAAATGAAGATGAAACTAAATCCGAGATCTGTTGGAATCGATTTGAACTCGTTCATATACGAAACTTGTTTGTTCCAACTATAATATTAAACCCATAACCCCACTCAATATCAACTTGAGTCGATGCAAAAACAAAAGGAGTTTTGTGAATTATAATTAAAAATTGGATTAGGATCGCATTTCAACTATGCATGCGTGTTTCATTCTCCTTCGTTGGTTCGTGTAGTTGCAGTCTTTGTTTGGTTCTAGGGAATCGATAAATTGAGATGGATGATGGGTTTAGGTTGTGACGAGTCTTTAGAAAAGATGGAGTTTTTTTTTTAAGAAGGAGAAGTTTAAGGTTGAAGTTGATGATTTAGAGAGAGAGAGAGTCCACTAGAGTGAGTGGAAATGAAGGATTGAAAAAGTCCACGAGAGAGCTTAATATTATTTTTTCAACTTAAACAAATGAGTTCTTTCCAATATTTATTTACTTTTCCCAATCTTTGGACCAGCGCCCCTGCAGCTGCGATTCTAATAGTAATTAAATTAAATAAAATTGCCCATTAGCCATCCGTGTCACCCGAAAGGAAAAAGTGAAAAAAAATATATATATATATATATATATATAAGAATAATTAAAAATAGGTTGACCAACCCGCCAAACTAAACTCTATTAGTTATAATGTTCTTTAAAAAAAAAAAAAGTTTTTTTTAATTTTTCGTTTTAATTTTAAATCTTTATTATTTCCATTGCCATTGGATTTCCACGACTCGTTGGTTTCGTTCCAGTGCACCACTGTGCTGTGCTCTCTCGCTCTCTCTCTCTTTGTATACAGTGATTGTGATTGTGAACCTAGCTTTTCCATTCTCTTCTCTTTTCTGGGTAAGAGTTTTGGAATAGAGGGAAAAAAAAAAAAAATTGAAGAAAGAGCAGGTGTGTCACCGTTGAATATGACCCAGGCACCACCCGCACCGGGGCCTGGCGGTGGTGGTGGAGGAGGATTGCAGGTACGATGCGCGGGGTGCCGGATGATCCTGACAGTGTTGTCGGGAGTGAGGGAGTTCGCATGTCCAAACTGTAAACTACCGCAAATGCTTCCACCGGAGCTAATGAAACCGGCACATGGCATCGATCCTACGAAGATCCAACTCCCCTGTGCTAATTGCAAAGCCATCCTCAATGTCCCTCATGGCCTTACCCGATTTAAGTGCCCTCAATGCAGCACCGACCTTGCCGTTGATCTTTCTAAGCTTAATCCTCATCATAACCTCTTTCCTCACTTCTCTATGCCTCCTACTCCTCCCCCTCCCCCTCCCCCTCCCCCTGCCGCTCCCCCTCCCGAGGAAGTCAACGAGGTCTCTCTCTCCCCCTCCCTCCCTCCCTCCCTCTTCCTCTATTTATATATCATCATTAGTTGTTGTGAAGATTACTTCATTTACTAATCGAATAAGACCAGAAAAAAAGGGTTCTATGCTTTTACCCTATCATTTGCCTGTTGTTGGCTGCTAACATGGCCTTTACACCCATTGCATTATTGGTAACTGCTTGTTTATTTCACAAAACTGCAATAATTACCGGTATTAGGATGGAATTGCAATAGGATTTTTATAAAATCAATTTCAACGATGAATTGCGCATAGGATGGAGTAATGAATGACTTGAAGGTGTGGGTATGATGGACCCTTTAACAGGGATTCTCATAAAATTACTATCACAGCTAACGAAGTAATCGAGCTGTAAAAGATATTAGCGAATGTCACTGCTCTTGATTACTTAGACAATTCATTGGAGTTTTGTAAAATGTTAAAAGCCATATTGATTCGCTAACTAGAAGATTGGAGAATGAAAACATGTTTCCAACCAGTAAAAACACTTAAATGGTTTTGTTAGGTGGCTATTGAAGTGGAGCGTGAAGAAGATGAAGGAGGGACGTTGGCAGATACATTTATGGATTATGTGAGTGCTGCAGTTGATTTTGAGACCTCAGTCTTCCTATTTATTGTCCAATTTATTACCCTGCTGATTGGTCAATTTGCTGGGTTTTGTGCAGCGACCCCCTAAACTATCCATAGGGCCTCCTCATCCTGATCCTATTGTGGAGACCTCGTCTTTGTCTGCAGTGCAACCTCCTGAGCCCACTTACAAACTCAAGATTGAGGATGACTTGGAAACATCCCAGGCGCTGTCATGCTTGCAGATTGAGACTTTGGTCTATGCTTGCCAGGTTCCTTCACTTACCATCACCCATCATCCCTCTTCCTTTAACATACACACACTGTACTTTCACAAGGAGTGCTCGCGGGGCCATAACTCTAATTCTTGTCTTATCCATGCAGAGGCATCTACAGCACCTCCAGTCTGGTGCTAGGGCTGGATTTTTTGTTGGAGATGGAGCTGGTGTGGGTAAAGGTCGAACAATTGCTGGACTTATATGGGAGAATTGGCACCATGGGAGGAGGAAAGCGTTGTAGGGATTTATTTTACTTAGCATCTCATTTCTGTGTCGTCAAGTTTTTATATAGCTAATTACCAGTAAATTAAGAAAAGAACCCTTTCCCATAGGTAGCTATATGATTGCTATAAAATCTTATAGGTGGATATCTGTTGGCTCTGACCTAAAATTTGATGCGAGGAGAGATTTGGATGACGTGGGTGCAACTTACATAGAAGGTAATATATGAATATATATTTCTTTTTTGCTAAATGAATATATGAATATGCTGTGAAGAAGGTTGCAAGAAAAATCTTTTGCCATGAAGTGAGAATGCCTGCATCATTCATTGCTCTCAATTGAATTTCGTCGTGTGTTTTTGTCTAGCTCTTTTTATTCTGTTACACAACTAAGGTTTACTATTCATATGGTGGACTTCAAGTTCATACTAGTGTTGCCACATCCTTATTATACTTAATAAATAATAACATCAGAAAATAACATGAATGCCCGTTTGATGTCTACACTCTACAGTGCATGCTTTAAACAAGCTTCCTTACTCCAAGCTTGACTCTAAGTCTGTAGGCGTGAGGGAAGGAGTGGTCTTTCTGACGTACAGTAGCCTCATAGCTTCATCTGAGAGAGGCCGCTCACGTTTGCAACAACTTGTGCAGTGGTGTGGGCCAGGGTTTGATGGTCTCATCATTTTTGATGAGGTACTCACTGTGCATTTGGAGACTGCATGATAATTATGGGTTTCTCTTCACTGCTATTAAGCCTGCCTCTTTTCCTTTTAAGTTTGAAGATTGTTCACCACAGAGTTCCACTTTTAATATTTTCTCATTTGCATGTTTAATGGCTTCATTTTAGTGCCACAAGGCCAAAAATTTGGTACCAGAAGCTGGAAGCCAACCAACACGAACTGGAGAAGCAGTTCTGGACATTCAGGTTTGTCCTGCCAACATATAAAGATTTAATTTGCATTACTTCAACCAGCTCTCTCATGAGGAGTCTGCTTTGTTCTGTTGTAATTTAATTTGGAATTGGCCATATGATTATCACTGCTAAAAATTACAAATGCTTCCTTCATTTCTTGTACATCTGTAATAAAAGCTTGATGAAACAAACACTATCGGTGAAGCTTCTTTTGATGTCAAATAACTCCCTCTGCTTTGTGTTTAATTTCCATGAGATAAATATTTAGTCTGTGTGAATAAAAAATTATCAACAGATTTTAGCCATGTATAAAAGGAATTGGATCTTAGTGTTCCATTAGCTTTTTCTGAGCTACTGGATTCAATTTAAGATTACCTTCCCCTTCTCTTGCAGGTTTGCTCCTTACTAAGCAAAACTCAAAGCAAAAATGAATGAAAGTAGATCCCTTTTGTTAGTTGATACAAACCAAAATAAATTATGGATGGATGTTAATAACAAGCATGCTACAATGTACATTATTAGGTTGAGACACATGGTTCTAGTGGATGATTGAAGTTGCATGTAATTTTAGAGTCAATCACTTTTCTTGGTTGCCCAAAGAGCCCATCAGTAATGAATCCTAGAGTCTTTAGCTTCACTTGTTATCTTGGACTGCAGTTCAGTCCTTCTTGCTGAATTACATAATATGATAATCATCATGACTTTTGTCAGTATCAATTTGTATCCATGTTGTTGTTTACAACCCAAAGAGCAAACTAATTCCATAACAAATTAGTTTTACCAATTTTCCAATTTCGCAGCTTAACAAGGCTTGAGCTTCTTAGGAGGATTATGTTTGTTAAAAGTAGCTTAAAATTGTTGGAAGACCACTGTTTTTGCACATAGAAGTTCTTCTACTGTCTTTGATCCCCCTCCCCCCACCCAATAAAAAATCCCTGTACCTTCCCTTCATTCTGCATAGAGAGTTGTTTTTCACATGAAATGTTCTCTATCTTGTGGTGTCTTCTATGCTTGCTTTGTCATTTTGCGCTGATCCCTTCTGAAAATTTACATCATGATTGAATATATTTAGCACTTATCTAGCGATCATTAGCCATTTATATTGTTTCAACTCCCATCTTCTAAACTTCTGCCACAGGCTCGGCTTCCAGATGCTCGTGCGATTTATTGTTCTGCAACTGGTGCATCTGAACCACGTAATATGGGTTATATGGTGCGGCTTGGACTTTGGGGAGCTGGGACATGTTTTTCTGAGTTTCGTGAGTTTTTAGGTGATTAATTTCTGACCAATTCTTCCTGAATGGTTGTTTCTTTCATGTGTCAAATTTCTGGGGCTACTAGTGAAGATTTATTCTTATTTATTCTTTGCATTATTTAACCCACAGTTGCTCTCGAAAAAGGGGGCGTTGGAGCTTTGGAACTTGTTGCAATGGACATGAAAGCAAGGTTAGGTGTGATATTAGGGGGTGGGTGGGTGGGGTGTGATGTACTTGAACAAAGTTGAAGTCTGCCAATTTTTACTGATGCATAACACCATATAACAGGGGCATGTATGTATGTCGAACTCTTAGCTACAAAGGTGTTGAATTTGAAGTAGTTGAAGCACCACTTGAAGAGAAAATGACGGTATAGTTTTCTTATTCGCCTTCTTATGTGTTTCCTAAATATTTATTGTTTGGTAAAGACCAAGAAGACCATTATAAATTATATACATAGTTTCCTATTATTAGAAATGTACTTTTTGGCAAGTAGTACGCCTTGTTCTTGAATGGGACAATATTGATTTTTTAGTAAGAACATCACTAGTATCTTTCCTTCACAATATCACGCATGGCGTAAATTACTGGATAATGTGCTTTTCCTTTTATGAGTCTTATCTTAATTAGCAAAACAAATTATAATAAATGAATGCACTACTTTGCTGACTTTCTTCTTCTGTCCAGCTATTTTTAAGTGTTTGTGTGCGCCAGATTGAACTAATGCTACACTGAGTTGTGTGCAGCAATAATATCTGTCTAAAAGCACCTTAAATTTACCTTTTATTTCTCTGAGTAGTTTTTCATGTATATCTTTTCATTGCAGGACATGTATAGAAAGGCAGCAGAATTTTGGGCAGAGTTGCGAGTGGAATTATTAACAGCAAATACTTTCCTTCCCAATGAAAAGCCAACCAGTCAATTATGGAGACTGTATTGGGCAAGTCATCAGGTAAAATCTATTGTCCTCTCATTGGCTATGTTATTAATCTGTGTTACTCAAGTTTGAAGCTTTACAACTTTGTTTATGTGCTTTTACAATGTTGGCAGAGATTCTTTCGACACATGTGTATGTCAGCTAAGGTGCCTGCAACTGTGAGATTAGCAAAACAAGCGTTGATGCAAGACAAGTGTGTGGTCATTGGCCTGCAGAGTACAGGGGAGGCACGGACGGAGGAAGCTGTGACAAAATATGTGTGTATTTTCTCTTTTGAATGGATGGAACATATGTTTGCTTATTTGTTTTCCTAAATCGCATGTGTATTTTGCTGTAATACGGATACATAATTACTTTTGCTTAGGGCCCTGAACTTGATGATTTTGTCTCGGGTCCTAGAGAGCTCTTGCTGAAATTTGTGGAAGAAAATTATCCTTTACCCGATAAGCCTGAACCTCTCCCTGGTATGTTGTCAAATGTTAGCTAACCTCCATCTCTTCTTCCAGAGTTGCATTTGATTGCATGATTTGGTTATAGGAGAGGAAAGTGTAAAAGAACTTCAAAGAAAGAGGCATTCTGCAGCACCTGATGTTTCTTTTAAGGGGAGGGTTAGGAAAGCAGCAAAATGGAATCCTGAAAGTGACGATGAAAGCGATGAAGAGAATGAGTGTGAGTTCCTTGCTTTTGTTTGCTCAATAATCAACTTGATTCTAGTTCTTGAAAGCTTTTCAATACCAAGTACTGGCAGATTAGAATTGTTGACTTGGGCCACTTGGCAGAGCATGCGCCTTATGAAATTTTGAAAACCCATTTTCTATTATTTTTTGCCATATTTATGATACATTATTTTCTGCTTCAAAATGATATAGAACTACTATGGCCATGGTCAGCCTGGGCATGGAAAGTTGAATATACTACTCTTCAATTAACTTTTCGAAAGCAAATAAACTTGAGGGTAGTAAATTTCTTGATATATTTCATTGATATGTGAGTAGAATATATAAACAAAACTATTAGAGCTATTCTAGGAAACAAGATCTCCTAATAAAGGCTAATAGCTATTATATATTAATCGGAAATATTCTATACTAATTTACATATCATAATACCCTCCTTTAAGTTGGAGGATCATGCCTAACTTGTCACAGGTATCATTAATCCTAACCTCTTTCAAAGCTTTGGTAAAGATATTAGCTAATTGTTCTCTAGTCTTGATGTGCGTTGTAGAAATAAATTTTTGTTATATCTTCTCATGAATGAAATGACAGTTGATTTCAATATACTTGGTTCGCTCATGAAATTCGGGGCTAGATGCAATGTGAAGGACTGCCTAATTATTGCACTACAATTGTGCATACATCGACACGTTAAAGCTAACTTCAGACATGAGCTGATAAATCTACCTGATTTCACATATCGATTATGCTATAGCCTTTTATTCTGCTTATGTACTTGAGCGAGCCATGGTGTTCTGTTTCTTGCTTTTTCAATTACTTCTTACAAACACACAGTACCCAATGGTGGATCTTTTGTCAATCTTGGACTTTTCCTAATCAACATCTAAAAAACACTTTAACATGAGTATGATTGTGATCTCCGTATAGTAAACCACATCCTGGAGCACCTTTTAGGTTACATGAGATTTATTCCAGGGCTGCTCGATGATGCACAGTAGGAGAAGACATAAATTGATTTACTATACTAACTGGATATGCGATGTCATGATAGGTCATTGTAAGATAATTTGATCTCCCAACCAAACATCTATACCTCTCTGTGTCCATGAACAATTCATCATCTTTCGTGAGCTGCATATTGAGAAGCATGCGTGTTTTGCTTGGTTTAGCTCCGAATTTGCCTGTCTCTATTAATAAGTCAAGCACATATTTTCTTTGAAACAAGAAGATGCCCTTTCCCTTGTTAACTCAATTCTCAAGAAATATTTCAACAATTCCAAATCTTTAGTGTGGAAATGAGTGTGAAGAGAAAATTTGAGAGAGGATTGCCTACATTGTTACTTCCTATAATAATAATATCATAATCATATATAATGGGAAGGATCATACTAGAGTCGGACCATCTAAAGAATACCGAGCGATATGGCTTACTCTTCCTTAAACCAAAAGCTTCAACTGCCTGACTGAATTTCCTAAACCAAGCTTGACGACTTTGTTTCAATCCATAGAATGTTTTCTGAAGGTGATAAACTTTTCCCGATTCCTCCTGAGCAATAAATCTAGGTGGTTGCTCCATATATGCTTTACCTAGTAAATCGCCATGTAAGAAGGCGTTTTTATTATTTAATACAGAGGCCAATGGTTAGTAGGCGCCAAGGATATAAACAATCGAACAGCAGTCAACTTAACCACATGAGAAAAAGTGTCAAAGTAATCTATTGTATAGGTTTGAATATTACCTTTAGTCATAAGACGGGCTTTCAACTGAGCTACAGATCTGTCAGGATTGACTTTAACAGCAAATACCCACTTATAATCAACTGCCTTTTAACTTGTAGGTAATTTCACTAGATCTCAAGTACCAATAGTATCTAAAGCATTTATCTCTTCTATCATAGCATCACACCAATCACAGTGAGAAAATGCACCATGAATCGACTTAGGAAGTGAAACGGTGTCAAGTGATGCAATAAATGAAGAAGATGACGACGACAAGTGGTTGTATGAAACAAAAGAAGTGATAGGATAGGCATATTGATGTTTACCTTTCCGGAGAGCGATAGGAAGATCAAGATCACTTGGAATTGGATTCCATGAGGAAGAAGAGGATGGTCTGGGACATGAAACAGGGGGATCTTGTCTTCAAGAGTACATATGTTGAATAGGAGGTTGTGCTGGTGGGAATGGTGGCGATGTAGACGTTGGTGCTCTTGGAGACTGATAAGTAATATGATAAACCAGCAAGTCTTCATTCTCTTCCCGTGTTGAAGTTTCACTGGAGGAAGGAAAGAATGGAGTGTTTTATACAAATGTGACATCGGTTGACACAAGATACTTGTTAAGATGGGGGTAGTAATACTATATCTCTTTTGAACTCAAGAATAACTCGGAAAGACACATTTGAGTTATTTAGGATCTAGTTTGGCAACCTAAGGATGAACATTACGAACAATTCAAGTACTACCAATATCATAGGTTCAATAGGGAGCAACGGTTTTGTAGGGAACAATACTGCATAAGGAGTCTTACCTTGGAGAACAAATGAAAGTAAACGAATAATTGAGTAATAGGTAGTGGAGATATAGCATCGACCCAAAATTTGTTAAGAACATGCAGCTGAAAAAGAAGGGCTTGTGTTGTCTCAAGAAGATGTTTATTTTTTTTTTTTTCGGCCATTCTATTTTGGGAAGGTGTATCAATACTTGACGATTGATGAATAATGCCATTTTGAATCATATATGTCTGGAATAAATGAGAAAAGTATTTTTTGGCATTATCACTTCTTAAAGTTTGTACCGAGACATTGAATTGTGTTTTAATTTCAGCACAAAATGCAGTAAAATGAGAAAAAAAAAAAAAACCTCAAAAACAATTTTTCATAAGATAAAGCTAAACCATATTAGAATAATCATTCACAAAAGTAACAAAATACCAGAATGTACTAATTACAAACCTCTTGTTGTTTACCGAAACACCACCAAAACACAAAGACACCAAGATATAGAACTAGCCTACGCTGAACAAACAAATAGAGGATCAAACTAATTGCACACAACAAGTCTAATCTACGACAGATGCATAACAAATCTGCTCAAAATCCACAAACCTGCTTCTCAAGATGATTAATAGGATCACCTTAATGTCAAAGAAAGCACAAGCAACCTTGTCAATGGAGCGTTGAAGCTTCTAGATGGTGGAAAACATGTCCACGCACCTCTACGAGCCGACAATAGAGGACAAAGTCGCAAGCTTCTAGTGGAGTGTGAGACTTATGCACCCGTTTGTTGGGTGTCAGCTTTTGTGGGTCGACCGACTGATGGGTGGTTTTCCCTCCTGGGTTGGCGGTGACAAAAAAAGATGACCAAAAAGAAAAAAAATCGCTCACTCTCAAGGTAGCACGTTGGTTGCTCACTAGGGTAGCGACGACGCCAAAAGTGGCTCTGATACCATGAAAGCAAATAAACTTGAAGGTAGTAAATTTTTTGATATATTTCATTGATATGTGAGTAGAATATATATACAAAGCTATTAGAGTTATTCTAGGAAACAAGATCTCCTAATAAAGACTAATAGCTATTGTATATTGATAGGAAATATTTTATATTAATGTACATATCATAACAATTTTAAATGTCAATATGGACATGGTGTTTCTTCTTTCCCTTGGTAAACAGAACCCGAGCCTACTAGCTACTTGGTCCACCTTTTTAATTGCTACACCGTATTAGCAAGGATATCTAGGAGTAATAATCCATTTGCTTATGAGAAGTAAAGGAAAAATATGCATTCAAATGTCCTATAGGCATAGTATAGCATATCACCTTTATGGTTATATCAAATTCCATGTTGTATGCAAGCATCTATTCCCAGAATGTAGCAAGATATCATCTATTTACATTCACAAAATTGGAACAAAGAAAAAATAAAATTCTATGTATTTCAATGTGTTTTACATATAGAGATGGTCGGCATTTATACAAAAACCCTAGTTAAAAGAAAAAAGGAAACTATCCTCTGTCAAATCCCATGAATTATAGGATTCATAGCTATAGAGATAATTTTAATTATACTAAAAATAGCTAACTTTCCTAAAATAGCTAGTAATTACACATAACTTTCTCATAGTAATTACACATAATTTTCGCACACTTCCTCTTAAGCTGGTGAATAGGTATTTTCCATTCCTAGCTTGGATACAATGGTTTGAAATATTGAGCTATTTAATCCTTTTGTTAGAACATCTGTAGAACATCTGTAAGTTGACCATTTGTTGACACATAAGGCATGCAGATTAGCCCATTGTCCAGTTTCTCCTTGATAAAATGTCCGTCAATCTCAATGTGCTTTGTTCGGTTACGTTGTATCTGATTGTGAGCTATGTTGATTGCAGATTTGTTGTCGTAGTAGAGTCTCATAGGTCCATCCCACTTAATCTTTAGGTCTTCAAGAATGATCTTCAACCAAAGTAGTTCACATATACCTTGAGCCATCGCCCTAAACTCTGCCTCTGTACTCGACCAAGCTACCACACTTTGTTTTTTGCTCCTTCATGTCACAAGGCATCCACCAAGAAAGATGCAATATCCAAATGTTGACTTTCTATCAATAATAGACCTAGCATAATCAACATCAGTGTATGCTTCAACTATCAAACCTCCATTTCTTCTAATTAAAATACCTTTTTCCGGTGTTCCTTTAAGATATTGAAGTACTCTATAAGCCACTTGCAAATGAACCTTCTTTGGGTTGTGCATGAATTGACTTATTACACTTACTACAAATGTTATATCTAGTCGTGTGTGAGAGAGATATATGAGTCTTCTTACCAGTCATTGATACATTTCTCGATCTACTGTAACATCATCTTCTGCTATTGTTAGCTTGAGATTTGGGACCATGAATGTACTCACTGGCTTTCATGGTGTTTTGCCGGTTAAGAAGATCTGTATCATACTTCTGCTATGAGTTAAAGGTCCCTTGTCTCGACTGAGCAACCTCAATCTCAAGAAAATACTTCAACCTTCCCAATGCTTTGATCTCAAGTTCCTTAGCCAAACACAGAGTCAATGCCTCTTTCTCCTCCTCATCATTTCGAGTCATTAGCATAGCATCATCATATACAAGTAAAGTTGTGACTCCCCCTGAAGGAGAATGTTTAATGAACAATGTATGACCACCTTGGCTTTGCTTATATCCCATTGTCAATATAACCCTTGCAAGCCTTCCAAACAATACTCGGGGAGATTGCTTAAGACCATATAGAGCCTTTTTCAATTTACACACGATGTGAGCATCCAAGTTCTTACTATAACTTGGTGGGACTTCCATATAAATCTTCTCTTCTAGATCTCCATGTAGGAATGCATTCTTGACATCAAACTATTGCAAGTCCCATCCATAGTTAGCAGCAAGTGCTATCAATACTCTAACTGTATTCATCATTGCAACAGGAGCAAAGGTCTCTAGATAGATAATCCCATACATCTGTGTATATCCATTGGCTATCAACTAAGCTTTATATCTCTCAATTGACCCATTTGCTCTATATTTTACTGTATACACCCATTTACAGCCTATAGGTTTTTTTCTAAAGGCAACCTCACCAATTCCTAGGTTTTGTTCTTTTCTAATGCCTCCATCTCCATATCCATAGCTTGTTTTCATTTTTTATTGGACATAGCTTCAGATACATTTGTAGGGTAAGTGATGGCATTTAGGCTAACAAGATGCTTTGTGAGGTGGTGAGAATTTTTTAAAAGATAAGAAATGTGCCAAAGGGTACAGAGGTTTATTTCTACACTCTCTGGTTTTCTTTCTAGTGGCAATGGGTAAATCTAGATCATCATCATCAACCTGTTCAACTTGTGTTTCAGCTACATTAATGGGTTGAACATTATCATTATTTTTGATCTCATCATGTGAGTTTGGATTAGAAGAAATTACCTCATTTACTGGCTTAGGGATAACCTTTACTTTCTTCTTGTATTTCTTTGCATATCTCGTCTTTGTCAAGTTTTTTAGTAGTGTTAGGAACAGCTTTGGCAGTAGTGTCAGAAATGGGAGTAGCTTCAGCAGGGTTATCAGGAATAGCAGCACTAGTCTCAGGTTGTTAAGGAGTAGACTTTAAAATAGACATAGGAGGACTAGGGCCAGAGGACAGATCAAGAAGATCTAGAAAACCTTCTTGATTCTTATCTTCTTAAGTGAAGTTCCCTCCCTGAAGATAAGATTCGGTGAAGTAAGATTCCTTTTCGTTAAAGGTGACATCTATGGAGACGTAGAATCTCTTTGGTGGAGGGTGATAACGCTCATATCCTTTCTGAGTTGAAGAGTACCCAACAAAGACACGTTTTTGAGCCCTAGGATCAAGTTTTCCTCTATTTGGACTATGAACATGAACAAAAGACACACATCCAAAAAGCTTACGAACAAGATTGTTCGTGGTTCTTATGTTGGGGTAAAGGATGAGAGAACTTCTGTAGGACTTTTGTATTCCAAGACTCATGAAGGCAAACAATTTATGAGATGAGTAGCTATAAGAACCACTTCCCCCAAAAAGGTTTTTGGCATGTTTTTATAAAATAACAGAGCTCGAGTTTTCTTAAGGAGGTCATCATTTTTTCTTTCTGCTACTCTGTTTTGCTGTGGAGTATTTACACAGGATGACCCATGAATAACCCCCTCTTTCTGAAAGTAAGGAGTAAGAACCTTGTTGAAATAATCCCTGGCATTATCAGACTTGAATCTCTTGAAATCAACCTCGAATTGGTTTTTTACCATGGAGCGGAAATTTGATAGTACAGTGCTAGCATCGGATTTATATTTTAACAAGAATAACCAAGTAACATGGGTACAGTCACCGATAAAAGAAACAAACCATTATGCTCTAGAAACATTAGGAACAATGAAAATCTTCAATACTTGAATTTAAAAATAATGCTGGAAATAAAGTTTTAATGACTCTAAACGATGGATGTCTTAAACGACGATGATAAAGAAGGATTTTCTCCTTGTTGGATAAACTGGTCTCTGATATAAGAACCCTGCTTTCGGCTATGTTTAGTTGTCTTGGCGTCTCAAAAATAGTAAAGGCTGTCCCTTAGCACGTCCAATCATCCTTCCCGAACTCTTATCCTGAAACATACAACAATCATTGTAAAAAACCACATTGCGGGATCAATCTTGTGTAAGTTTTTGTATGGAGACAAGGTTGGTGGATAATTTGGGGACGTGAAGGACATTTTTTAGGGTTACGGTTGGGTTTATTTGAATATCTCCTCCTTCTGCAACAGTTATTAAAGATCCATTGGCTGTAGCTATTTTCCGGTTGCTAGGACATGGGGTATTGGTTGAAAAGTATTTGGATGAGTGGGTCATGTGATCGGTAGCTCTCGAGTCCATGATCCAGGAGTTAATGAAGCATGCATTTGAAGCATTTAATCCAATGGAAAGAGGAAACTTACTTGAATACACCAAAGAACAAGTACCTGAGGGCTTCCTAAGACTATTGATGAGAGATCTCACTCTCTTAAGTTCCTCCTGGTTAAGACCACTTGGCTCTTGAGATGTAACTTCATTTTGTGGTGCGGCAGCGATATGTACTTGTCCAGCACAATTTGACAGCCTATTATTCCATGTCCGGTCCCTTTTTGACTCCACTCTCGGCTTGGGGGTTTTCTGTGAAGCTTCCAACACTTCTCTCGAATGTGTTGAGGTTTTTTGCAAAAAGCACAGAATAAATCATCGCGATTTTGTGACCTAGACTGATATTCCTTCTTGCTTCAAGAGTTATTGGTTTGTTTGAGTCTAATGCTATTTTACCATCACTAGTCATCATAGCAGAGCTATCAATACTTTGTGGTTCCAACATCACGGACCGTCTACTCTCTTCTCCTTAGATTAGTGCTACAACTTCATTGAGACTCGAGAGTTCCTGTCTACGAAGGATCTGGATTCTCACTTGGTCAATTTTGGGATTGAGTCAACACAGGAAATCATAGACTCTGTCCTTGTCAATAAATTCCTTTATAATAGCTACATCCTCTGAACACTTAGTTTTTATCACCCTAGAATGGTCGAGTTCCTGCCATAGCGATTTTAATTGGTTGGCATATTCAGTTACTGTTTTCGTCCCTTGTTTCGTAGCCATTGTCTTCATTTTGACTTCATACACTTGAGCTGCATCTTTAGATTTGGAATTAAGTCTCTTGGATAGCGTCCCAAACCTCCTTGGCAATGGTTAGAAACATACAGATGTCGCTGATTTATGAAATCATAGAATTCTATAACCATGCCATGATCATGGAGTCTTTTTCATCTCATGTTTCAAATCGAGGATCCTCCTTCTCCGGTCCTGTACCCATGAGATGATCGATCTTTCCTTTTCCTTTCAATGTCGCTCGAACAAGCTGGGACCATTTAAGGTAATTTTTTCCATTTAACCTATATGCAGGCTGAATGCTTTGAAG
Organism: Combretum micranthum; assembly: GCA_024138025.1. Lineage (NCBI taxonomy): Eukaryota > Viridiplantae > Streptophyta > Magnoliopsida > Myrtales > Combretaceae > Combretum > Combretum micranthum. The sequence continues at coordinate 405,398 of JAMXBD010000733.1, read as the reverse complement.
TTCACCAAGCTATTGGGTTCAGCTTTCTTCATTATTCTATGTTATTTCTGACATGTTTCAGCAATCAAGGCTGATCAAATGGAGAAAAGAAACTAGCAATTAAGGCTGATTAAAAAGACAACAAATCAAAAACAGTTCCCAAGAAAGAACAGCTCTGGTACCATCACAAAATCGGAACAGAGAAAAAATAAAATTCTATGTATTTCAATATATTTTACATACAGAGATGGTCGGCTTTTATACAAAAACCCTAGTATAAAAAAAAAAAGGAAACTATCCTTTGTCAAATCCCATGAATTATGGGATTCAAACTATCCTTGGTCAAATCCCATGAATTATGGGATTCATAGCTGTAGGTATAATTTTAATTACACTAAAAATAGCTAACTTTCCTAAAATAGCTAGTAATTACACATAATTTTTCCACAGAATTCAATTGCGGAGAAATAATATTTTAGGTCTAGCCAGAGTTAAATGGCTTATGAACTTGCATCAGAATCTTAATAAAAAAAAAAAGGAAAATATATGAATAAATTAATAAGAGCCAAAAGCTTTGTTTGTTTTTTTTTGGATTCCAAATGGTAAGGAACACTTCGCATGCAATAATAAGTAATAGATCACAGAAAGGGAAGAAGGAGAGAGGAAGTACAAGAAATCCAAAGACTGAAGAGGAGAAGGGGAGCAAGCACTTGTTACATAATAAAATAGGAAATATCATATTGGCTGCTATAAACTTTTGGTTAATTACTTGTGGATTTAAATATAGCATTGTATTATGGAAAGTAGTCAAGAGTTTGGAGCCTGGTGTTCATATAATCCCTTTTCATTTATTGGTTCTTTTGATGATATTTAATCAAAATCTCAGCTAAAGTCCCATCCACAATTAGGAGAAATATTACATAATTAATATGAACTGTAACTTCACACTTTTGCAATTTTTTTGGTAAAAAGTGTGTACATTTCATCAGAACGAAAGAAGGTATGTGCGCAAAGCTGTCAAAAGACAAAGTGGGGTAGCTAAACCACTGTAAATACAAGAGTACACGAAACCCTATGGAAACTAGCATAACTTGAAAACAATTAAATGCAAGTAAGCTTGGGCAAGAATTTGCTAGCTAAAAGTGATGGTTGACTGTTAGATTTCTTAAGTTGAACTGAGTTGCATTGTCTTTAGATGCAATACACAGCAGCAGCAAGCACATGTCTCTATAATTGACCTGTGAGTGAGATGAAGAAGCTGATGCAGTAGGAACAAAAGCTGAACCATTTTAAGAAGAGAAGGGCGCATGGCAACCTACACTGTTGCATACTTGATTCCAAACTTAGGAGGAGAGAGAGCATTTGAAGAGCAGGTGGCCATGACATTAATCACTAGAATCACACGAAAACAGGTAGTAGAAGCAGCCACACCCTCAATATGTTAGTCTATCAATGGCTGGAGCTTCTCTTGTTAAGCTAACCATAAGATGAATGTGTGGCTAGGCAAATGGTCCTTACATCAAATAACTTTTGCCCCAAGTATTTTAGGGTGAGGATTAGCAAAGGTCTGATAGGTATTTTTGATAGAGAAGGCACGGATCTAGAGCTGACCCAAAAAGGCATATCTTGTTCTTGAGATTTGGTTAAATGGAAGAGGAATGTGAAAATTTTCGCAAAAGTGTTGGTTGGAAGCTCCAATTATTCTTTTGAACTTATGGAGCAAAGTTTGGCATATTTAGATATGCTCTAGTTTGCTATTTCTCTTGCACTGAAAATTGAGTTATGTGGACCATTAGACAGCTAAGAATTGGACCATAAAGAATAACCCCATCCTTCATCTGAAGTAAGGACACTATAGCTTATATACTCAGTAATTTGTGCTAAGTCCAAAAGCAAGAAGAAGAAGTTCTAACCGTCTAGAAGCTATAACTCTTGACAAAGTAGAATATACCCATTCCACCCAATTTCCACTCGAGTTACTCCTCCAAAGATACCATGTATGTTTGAATTGGACAACTTTGTTCTAAAGTCTCAATCTTGGAACACAAAGGTCCTTGTCCCTTAAAGGATTTGTCACACCGGCCTCCCACTGCCGAGGTTCTGGATGTGATGCCAGGGCAAACAATTGCCATAGGCCCCCTAGTGATAATGGCTGACATCCGTTCTCAGGTGAGACCCCAACCAACGCATGCCCTGCAGGGTATCACGGGCACTATAGGTATTGTTATCCTCAAGTAAGTTGACCTTAGCTGCAGCCTTGAGAGATCAAACCCACAACCTGAGGCTTTTGCCTGCCCCAAAGGCAACGGATAACAATACCTATAGTGCCCGTGATAACCTGCGGGGCATGCGTTGGTTGGGGTCTCGCCTGACGGCGAATGTCAGCTATTATCACTACGGGCTTGTGGCAGTTGTCTGCCCTGGCATCACATCCAGAACCTCGGTAGTGGAGGGCGGGTGTGACAGTATTATGCGCCAATTTAATTTTGGATTTTGTGGATATGGTATGCCATCTACTCCAAAGAAAATTCCTTATTTGTCGCTTAATTTTGTTAATGACATACTTGTCGTATAAAATTGAACTGTCTGTAGAGTAAAGATGGGTAATTTTCTCCCTTTAACGCCTCCAGTGTAACGAATGTAAACGATAGTTATTGATTGGTGTATAATCCTGATACATTACCAAGGGTGCAACGCCCTTTACTACAAGTTTATAGTAGAAAGGTTAAGAGTTAGTTACTACACATAAATAATTGTGTAGTAGTTAGTTAATAGTTAGTGCTGAGCTGGCACATGTGTAGGAGAGAGAGTATGTGTGATGAGCTGGCATTTGTTTAGTTAGTTACTATGAGTATAAATAGAATTTGTCATGTAAAGATAAGGAGTGAAAATTGAATAGCAAAATTGAAGAAGATTGTAGGAGCTGATTTACCTAATGATACTGATACATTACCAAGGGTGCAACGCCCTTTACTACAAAGGAGATTTCTAATGAGGCTGTAAGGGACGCTGTCACATCCAGGGATTCTATGTTACAAAGATTAAGGTTTAATTTGGAGCGTGCTCAGCTCCGAAATTGTACGGTAGCCAATAAGAAGCGTCGGGAAGTGGAATTTGCTGTGGGTGATTGGGTTTTCTTAAAGCTACGTGGCTCCTTACAAACAACACTAGGGACAAAACCTATGTCGAAGTTGGCTCCACGATTTTATGGTCCCTTTCGCATTGTTAATAGAGTGGGAAATGTTGCCTATAAGTTGCAGCTACCACAACATTGCAAGCTTCATCCAGTTTTTCATGTGTCTCTTCTCAAGAAGTCACATGGTTCTTTTCCTCTTTGTCAGGACCTTCCTACGGATTTGATCACTGGAGACGCTGATGAAATTTCTTATCCTCTCCAAGTGTTGGGCAGACGTTATGAGGTGCGGCATGGGTTGGAAGTTCCTCAAGTGCTTATCCATTGGTCTGACACTTCTGTTGAGGATGTCACATGGGAAGACACGAAGCTATTAAGTTGCAATTTCCTGACTTTTTCCTTGAGGACAAGGACAATCTTCAAGAGGGTGGTATTGATACATTACCAAGGGTGCAACGCCCTTTACTACAAGTTTATAGTAGAAAGGTTAAGAGTTAGTTACTACACATAAATAATTGTGTAGTAGTTAGTTAATGTTAGTGCTGAGCTGGCACATGTGTAGGAGAGAGTATGTGTGATGAGCTGCTGCATTTGTTTAGTTAGTTACTATGAGTATAAATAGAATTTGTCATGTAAAGATAAGGAGTGAAAATGAATAGCAAAATTGAAGAAGATTGTAGGAGCTGATTTACCTAATTCTGGTAAGCTCCATTTCGGATTGTATCTTGTCCTCTTCTTTTCTTACTCTTAACCTTTCTACTAAAACTTGTAGTAAAGGGCGTTGCACCCTTGGTAATGTATCAAATCCTTTACAAATACATTACTTGTATCGTTCTTCATTAAGCAACCATTAGTCTTTGGATAAAAATGCCATATAAACATGAATGATGCTTCCAACAGAATTCTAAATCGTGCATATCTTACTTAGAGACTCTAAATTCAACAATGTAATGCACTCACTTTGAAACTTCTTGATTTAGGTTTTGAAAATGAAGAGACTGTATTATACTGTCTGATTTAGGAATTTTGGTTATAGATATTCATGTATTAAGTTTTCCATCAGAGTGACACATCCATACCACATGCCACTTTAAGGGAGAATTGATGATTACTTAATGGTAGGCAACACATGTCATGCATTTGTAAAGGAAGCATCAAAAAATTGAAAAGTGTGAGAACACAATTCGCATTTTTGTAGTTTTTAGTGCAATTTAACATTGAAGCTACCGATTTTAATTTTTAAATCAGATAGTTGTATAACTAAATTTAATAATACTTAATATAATATCTTTACTAGAATTGTGATGGAACTTTAAATCATTGGTGATCCTTCTGGTGTAGCATCTTGGATTTCATTAAGACTTCAAAAATTGAACAAGTTGGGAGGTGGTGTTTTTCCGTGATGTACGACATCCTTGGAAGCACTAGGGACAAAACAAAAATCGTTGGGATATTATGCGAAGCAGCAATACCTTGGCGTGTGTAAAGCCCTGGACTTGCTCCTATATTTAAAATAGGTAAATCCAGTCCCCAACCACATATAATCCGTGGTATTATATGTAAGGTTGTAATCCATGATCAGTTTGGATAGTTATTAGCTTAAATATCCTATAAGAACAAACTTTATTACTAATAGTACATATAACATTCTATATAATATAACTTTTAACTTTATTACTTAATAAAATATCCAAATATAACATAACCATATATATATATATAAGATATACACACATACATTACAAATAAGGCTCGTAAACAAGCCATTTACAAAATATATCAAAAGATAACAAAAATCCTATTAACTAATATATAGGTTTTCAGAACATATATGTACATACAGCTATTTTATTACATAAGGGTTCCATCAAAGTCAAGGTCGTCTCTACTCTTTCTAATTATCTAAGAACTTCTCAAAATCCGATCCATATCTCTTGCTTGTATAGAATTCGTCATCCACACCTGAAAAGAATAAAAATATGAGCCAGAGGCCCAATACACAAGTAACAAAAACAAGTGCGTAATGACACACATGATTTTAAACTATAATGCAATGTGACAATCATTTGCTTATTAGATAATCTTTAATTAGTCAAACATCATTGGAGTATTCAAGCTCCAAACAATAAGGATATCTAGGGTCCTGAGTAACGATCATGACGCTTAGGGGTTGATATAAGCAGTTTGGATACAAGCAGTTTGGATACTTATATCTCTTAGATGATATGTCCATAAAAGAGAAAATAACCTTCTCTAGGGTTAACAGCCGTTACACAACTTCACTTATCTTAGTCCATAACATCACCTAGTCTAACTGTTTTAATAAACATTTGAACTAAATCATATTATTTCATTCTAAGCTTAAGCAAACGTTACGCCGATACCGTCTTCTCTATCAGTTACCCGCCGTACCATGTAGGAAAGTCTTATCAAAAGACAGGGATGGCATAAGCACCTAAACTATTGTGCTTCCAATCTGAGTAAGGTGTTGCTCCTCGAACCGGATACCGATCTGCCATCTAGGCCGGATACGGATTTAAACAGCATAAGAGACATCCAATTCAAACAAAGTTTAAGTTTTTCTATATTAGAGTTGGTTAAATATGTGCCTATCCTAAGCAAAGAACAAACATGTTACTGCGTATCTTATGTAGGAAATCCAAATAGAACCTCGGGAATCCTTAAGAAGATAATTCAAATTCAAATCAACATTATATACTTGGAACTACACTTAAAGCATATCAAATCTTAAACTTAATACTTAAGACTTCAAATATAACTTATACATAGTCGTAACATATCATTTATACATTTATTAAGATCATACAAGCTCAAAAAATCATCATTTTAACTTCAACCCATATATACAATATAAGTAGATTTATCTTAACATCCATGGAAATTCAATTATGTCTTAAATCTACAAATATAATTAAATTATGTTTAATTATATCGCTCAATCATCATCACACCTCAAATATCATTAATCTATCTTATTTTAGTCCAAAAAGACTCATTTCTTAAGCAAACATACATTCAACAAACAAAACAAGTTTTAAACTTTATTTGAAAAAACTATATCAGCTGAAAAGAAGTCGAGTTTAAGTATTTATTCTTTTGAAATTTGTAAAAACTCAAAACATGAAAGTTGGAGATCTCTTTTTAAGCTTTCCAACGCAACTTGAATCACCTTAATCGGAGGTCGTATGAAAAAGTTATAATTAAAATACGAAATAGTATTACGTCATGAAAAACACGAGTCACGGTCGTGATTTTTGGAAAGCTGTCATAAAATGGTTTTTGAGCTAAGAATCACGGCCCTGATTTTTGAGTTTCAAAATTTTTGACCAACCCGAGGCTACCAAGGGATGGATCACGACCGTGATTCATGAAATTTGTCCAATCTGAGCCTATCAAGACTTGAATCACGCCCGTGATTTGCTTCCTAATAACCTATATGAACTCCCCTGTTTTTCATACTCTTTTTTATCAAATTTTTAGACATTCTATTTAACTTCAACACAAACTAAACACTTCTAACATTACTCCCATACTTCAAAACTCATAAAACAATATTCAACACAACTTTCAACAAGCTCAACTTCACTTAATCCTTACTACACCACTCATACTTCATTCCATTTTCATCAACACACTTTAACTACCAAACATGCATATATTATACTTCATTGGCAACCCTAACCTTCCTCAACACATCACAAATACATATATACATATTCAAATCACATTTAACAAACTTTACACTACGAAACTTGCATCAAATGTAACTTAAATTTACCTCAAATCTTTTGGCTTGGTTTGCAAGGCTTTACAAGGGTCTTTTGGTGGCCAACTTATAAGAATTTGGATGTGGGTCTTGGTCTTGAAGTTGGGGTAGCTTTGGAAGAGAAAGTAACGATTTTTGTGTTTGTTTAGGAGGTTGTTTTGATGGTGGTCTGATTTTGGACAAAAATGGGGATATTTTTAGCTTAATATTTATCCAAATTTGACTTTTAAGGCAGCCCAAATAAAGTTATAAAGTGGCTTTTTAGTTAGGCTTAATTAAGGCTATTAATTTGAGTAAAACAAAGGCATTTGGCTAGCTTTTTGGATTCCAAAAAGAAAATCTGCTACACACAACACTTGAAATATACATAGTCTAATATTACTCATTTCATTTATAATATCAATATGTAAATCAATATTAAGTATTTATTATACTAATGCAAACATAATTATTCTACACTACTCAAACACATATATTAAATTACACTAGCTTAATCTATATGTAAAACATGTTATTTATTTATTTTAATATGCAACTATAATCACTCATATATAATATGATATCGGGAATAAAAGCATTACAGTGTGAAATTTGGGTTATCAAGAATAAGGAGTCAAAGTTGATCACTGATGTAACCTAGGGTTTATTTAGACCAAACAAACGGTAAAATTTATTGATTCAATTTGAAAAGTAGTACAATGACCTCCAGTTACGAAGGCTCTTGAGTACTCACTGTACGACATCCTAGGAAGCACCAAGGACAAAACAAAAATCGTTGAGATATCATGCAAAGTGGAAATACCTTGGTGTGAAATTTGGGTTATCAAGAATAAGGACTTCAAGCTGATCACTGATGTAACCTAAGGTTTATTTAGACCAAACAAAAGTTAAAGTTTATTGATTGGATTGAAAAGTAGTACAGTGACCTCCAGTTGTGAAGGCTCTTGAGTACTCACTGCTCAACTAAGCTTTACAAGGTTTTATTATTTTCTAACTCCTAAAAATAAGAAGCTATCTCCTATCAATGTTTATTCTAAGTAGTTGGTAACTAACTAATTTTTTCTAGAGTTTTTGAGACTCTTCTAGAAGAAAAAGAAGCACAGACTAACAAAACTAACAGGAAGTTCACTAAGTCTAGCAAAATATCAGCTAAACACAACCAAGTTAGCAACTCAACACAACCACTGCAACAACCAGTCTTCATTACACATCACAGAAACACCCATGCTTAGTGTATACTTGAGTAATAGGCTGATCATTTCTAAATTTCATATCTTATGCGGGTTTTATCCAATTAGTGAAGAGTATTCTTTTCTCTATCCAAGTCTATTGGTCCTTAATCTTTGTCCTTCCAAAAAGTATTTACAAGGAGCTGACCAAAAAGATGAAATGATTCTCATGGAATGGTAGTGATAAAGAGAGAACAAAGGCAAAAGTTGATTGGGACATAGTTTATAAACCAAAAAATGAAGGCAGCCTAGGAATCATTGATTTGATGACATGGAACAAGGTAGCTCAGTTGAAACATATCTGGTATTTATGTTTCGATGTATGTGACTATCTTTGGCCTTCTTAGGTCAAAACCGAGCTTATAAAGAAGAAGAATTTCTGGTATGCTAAAATCCCTTGCATGGTATCTTGGTCGTGGAGGAAGATCTTACATCTTCGACCTCTTGCTAGATCTTTATGGGCAATAGGAAATGGGAATCATATCTCTTTGTGGTATGATGAATGGCATCCAAGAGGAGCGTTGGTGGATTATTTGGGAGAAAGAAAGATTTATAGGTCAGGTATTACAAGAGAAGCCAGACTTTGTCATATTATAAACGAAGGCAATTGAGAGTGGCCTGATGGTAACATTTGGAATTGCATTAGAAGTGATCTGGCAAATGACTATATCCTAAATTTGCTTGAGAGGATAAACTAGTGTAGAAAATGAATGTAGCTAAAGGTCTAACTATAAAAGAAGCTTATGATTTCATTCGAGCCCTTGGGGATAAGTTACATGGCACAACTTTATATGGTGCAAGAAAATGGTGCCAAGGCACTCCTTTTTTCTCTGGTTAGCGGCTCATAAGAGATTCATTACCTAAGACAAGTTACTTCATTGAGGTGTTACAAATAGTAATTATTGTTTTTTGTGTAAGAGAGAAGATGAGGCTCAAGATCATCTTTTTCTCAAATATTCTTTTGTGGTAGAGGCATGGAATATATTGAAAGTAAAAATCACTGACTGCATATATTATCTTTCGGAGGCTACAAATCTTAAAGAGTTCTTCGTGGATGGGAATAAAAGAATGTTGGTAACTTGAAAGACTATCACCAGCTTGTTTTTTTACTTTGTATGGCAAGAAAGAAATGAGAGAAGAGTGGAAAATAGATTGTGGAATCCTGTAGATGTAGCTCGCTCCATTTGCTCTTTTTTTTTTTTTCCTTGTATAAGCCCTAATGTGCTGTAATTGCCTATTACTCAACCTTAGTACCATTTTGAACCTTGGTGTTGTGTTCTAGTTTTCAGGTCTCTTGTTATATAGATGGGGCTTTTTGAGTCTTTCTGCGTCTTGACGCTTTTCTTTGTAAAGTTTTTTTTGTATTTTTTGAAATCTGACCTTACCCAAAAATTAAAAAAGAAAAAAAAAAAAAACCTCTAAATTTCATATCAACCTCCTAGTAATATGTGTATTAGATGGATTGGGACTATTTAATGCAAAAGCTAGTGGACTTGTGATGACAATGTACCAGAGTGGGACAACTTTGGTAGGGGGAAATGCTGGGGCAGGGCCTGGGCAAGGAGTGCCTCATGGAAAGGCTTTGAGGAGCAAGGAAGGCATAATTAAAACAAATGGCACATCATAATTGGAGGAAAGAACTAGGCCTAAGTGCAAAGTGGTGCTGTGAGCATGTCGGATACTTTAAGGGGAGACTATGGATCCTAAGTATTGGCAATCAAGATGATATTGCCAACTCAACACGAGTAATCAAATCTTTGGCCAAGTGGTGGAAATCTTATTTAGTCACCTGTTGGCTTTGCTATTACCTAATGTTCGGCTGGGATATTGAATGTGATTTCACTTTTCACAGCCCTAATATCGAGTAAGCTTTTAATGATGAATGTCTTATAACCAAATTGTATACCTACTTGCTAGGTAGACACTTAAAATGTTAGATGGTCATGCTATGCTAATTAAGAAGACCTAAACGTAAATAAAGGGCAGCACAACTCTTATCCAACACTTTTATTCAAACTCACCTTGGTAATCATGAATTGCACTTTTAATATTTACCTTAAACTTCGAACTTGATTTTGATCTTTTGGACTGGTTAAACTTGAGGATCCTTGCACGACGCATAGCCAATTGTTGGTTAGATAGTAGTACTCGAGGCTAATTTTCTCTTTGTGCTATGCAGCTGATTCTATGCATGAGTCAACTGAGTCTGACGACGAGTTTCAGATTTGTGAAATATGCAATGATGAAGAGGTGATGCCTTCCCCATTTATCTTCCTCTAGTAGTTTGTTTTAACTATTCTTTTATGGTAATCTTTTTGTCTGCAGGAAAGAAAGAAGTTGCTTCAATGCTCTTGTTGTGGTAAGCTTGTTCATCCTGCATGTATAGTCCCGCCCATATCAGATTCACCTGGTCAAGATTGGTCCTGTCATTCATGTAGAGAAAAGACAGATGAATATCTTCAAGCTAGACATATTTACTTGGAAGAACTCTCGAAGAGGTCTGGATTCTTTCTTATGGAGTTCCAAATGAGTTGTTTTACATCAATTGTTGGAATGCAAGATTGTGAAGGAAACTCTAAAAATTTGACTTTTAGGTATGAGGGAGCTTTGGAGCGGAAGTCGAAAATTTTGGATATTGTTCGTTCTCTTGAGCTTCCTAATAATCCTTTGGATGACATAATTGATCAGGTCGATTAGCTATTCTGTTTTCATGCATGTGTATTCAGCCAATTTATTCTTCACTGATAAATTTCAATTTTTTTTTCCCTTTCAATTTTGTGGTATTTTTATTGAGTCCACAATTATTATATTTGTGCTGCGCATAGTAGTCCATATTGATTGGTAGATTTGGTTTGTGACCCTGGATGATGTTGTTACATGCATTTATTTTTCCTAATGTTTATTTTGAATATAATTATATTAATGGACTTACATATTATTACCACCATTTTGACTGCTGCTGGAGCTACTTTCCTTTGTTGATGCATGGTGGACTAATATTAATTTTACCTGATTATTTGCTGCCATCATCAGTGGGCATTAATAATATTGGGACCATCTCCAATGGTGATAAACATGCCTAATGACTGATATCTTTAAAAATGTGTAAAGCCTATAGATATCTTGAAGAAAACATTATTTTATGTTTGCTATGCAATTTTATTTGCTTCATAGCGCAACAGACTCTCCCAAGAATTTTATGTGCTTAGTGCAGTAGAAGAAAATTTTCTTAAGCAAAAGTCAAGGATTAATTGGCTCAAACTAGGTGACAAAAATTCAAAGTTCTTCTTCCATTGTCTTAAGCAAAAAACACATAAGAATTCCGTTCGTTCTCTTGTCAACGCTGAGGGTCAACGAGTTTACTCACGTGAAAATATCAAAGGATGGTGGTGGATTACTTTCAGACTCTTTTCAAAGAACCAAGGCTAGTGGATGATCTCTCTTTGAGGATTCAACAATTGATCACTGAGAAAGTGAGTATAGACCAAACTTGTAAGTAGAGAGGAAATTGAATTTGTGTTCTTTGATATGGCTCTGGATAAAGCCTCAGGGCTAGATGGATACAATGTTAATTTCTTTCGCAAGGCCTGGAGCATGATTGGAGAAGACATTTGCTTAGCTATCCGTGATTTTTTTGCCACTAGAACGTTTTTGAGGTCTATAAATTCTATTGCTATCTCTCTTGTCCCAAAGGGGAGAATCCATCTTAGCTGAAGGATTTTAGGCCTATATCTTGCTGCAATACCATTTATTGCATTTTGTGGTAGCAGTACGCAATATATTGAAAGTAAAAGTCATTGACTGCAGATATTTTCCTCTTGAGGCTACAAATCTTCAAAAGTTCTTCGTGGATGGGAATCAAAGAATGTTGGTAACTTGGGAGACTATTATCAGCTTGCTTTTGTATTTTGTATGGCGAGAAAGAAATGAGAGAAGAGTGGGGAATAGATTGTAGTATCCTGCAGATGTAGCTCGTTCCATTTGTTCTTATTTTTCTTGCTAGTATGAGCCCTAATGTGTTGTAATTGCCGATTTCTCGACTTCAGTACGGTTTTGACCCTTGGTGCTGTGGTTGAATTTTCTAGTCTTCTTTTGTATAGATGGGGCCTTTTGAGTCCATCGGTGTTTTGATGCTTTTCTTTGTAAAGTTTTTTTTATTTTTAATTAATGAAATCTGACCTTACCCAAAAAAAGACTCTCGCACTTATAAAACTAGAGTATGAAATTTTCCAAATTTTGCTTGTATCTTCTGGAAAAATTTTGTGCGGATGTAACTTAATTTAATATTCCAGATGAACTGCAAATGTCTTGTGTCTATTTCCAATTTGGCTGATGCATGCTCATTAAAAATTCTCAATTTAAATTTTGTGTTCCAGCTTGGAGGTCCTGATAAAGTTGCAGAGGTGACAGGAAGGCGGGGAATGCTTGTAAGATCCTCTAGTGGAAAAGGCGTTACTTATCAGGCAAGGAACACGTAAGTTTGGTCTATCCTTTTCTAACCCTCAAGTCTTTTCTTTTTTATTTGATTTAATATTTTCTTTTTTCTTTCTTTTTTCTTTTGATTAACTTTTGGGATATTGTTTCAGCAAGGATGTGACCATGGAGATGGTAAACATGCATGAGAAACAGCTCTTTATGGATGGGAAGAAATTGGTTGCTATCATATCTGAGGCTGGATCTGCTGGTGTGTCATTGCAGGCAGATAGAAGGGCAATTAACCAGGTACCTTCCCAGCAAGAAAATCCATATAGTTTTTCAGAGTGAATCTTGACCATGAGTAGTTGTGGGTGCTGTCTGCAACATTGTGCTTATGGACTTTGGGGACTTTGTTCACATAACATCACACGTTCTCCAACCTTTGTATGCTTCTCTACTTAATTCACTTCTTGACTTTTTTATGAAGTGTTAATTTATGAAACCTAGAGACAGCCGAGCCCTTGGCACCCTTTTCTCCTTGCAAAAGCCCATGGGGAGCAAACCTGGCCCCACAGGCCAACTCGTAGGTTCCTTAGCATTTTTTGCATAGTGGAGAGTTGAGCCTGTGTCTTCAACAAACCCACAATCACCTTCCAGTACATTGTCCTCACTGGGGCACTTCTTGAATGATTTCTTTTCCACTTCTCACTGATGGCTATTTAAAAACCAATGACAGAAAAGAAGGGTCCATTTGACATTGGAACTTCCTTGGAGTGCTGATCGGGCAATTCAACAATTTGGCAGAACGCACAGATCTAATCAAGCATCTGCACCAGAGTACAGGTGGGGTTTTGTAATATGTACGAAAATTGGTCCATTTATAATCACGTAATTTGCTCTAAAAGTGTAGATAATAAGCACATATTTCAATATCAATTCACTACATTGTGTTTTGTTTGTGTGAGAGGGACTTGGGAACCTTTCATCAGGTCTTCCTTCTAGAAAATTATGAGTTTTCTTTTGGAAGGCAACTTGTCCTTTGGATAATATTTTTATTTAGTTCTTTCATGTAGAATGGAAAGTTGTGATGATATTATGCATGGGAAGCATATGAGGAAAGAGTATTAGGTGTGGGAAGTGAGAAGTCATAACATGCTGTACACATAAATTGTGAGATGAATCTGCTATGTGCTGTGTATAACAAACAGTACGTGAAGGCATATTACAATTAGAACAATCTAAGAAAGCGAAGCATTTCCCAACTATAATTATTTAAAATTTCTTTAAGATTATAAGTTTACTGTCCACGACAAATATTCATGGAAGAAAGTTATGGCAGGTGGAATGAAATTGTAGAATGTCTTTGCTAAATAATTCATGATTTCTTGAAGCAATCTAAGAATGATCCTTATATATTGAACTTGTGAATATGTAATTACCAAACCCCAAACCCCAAACGACAATCCCCGCCACCCACCCACCCAACCCAACCCCTGTACCCCACCCCATGCACCCAAACATTATATACAAGCACCCCAAACCCAAAATGATTAATAAATAAATTAAAGACAAACTTGCAAAATTATTTCTGAGGTGTTGTAAGTAGTGTCAGATGACTATAACAGCTATTGAAGATGTATTGCTGTCCTACTTCTAAAGGAACTTTGAGCTTTATTGAGTTGTTAATCCCTCTGAACCTGATCCACTCTGGCTTTAACATGTGCTCTTACAGGTTGCTCTTTACTAATCTTGGTGGTGAACGGCGATTTGCTTCTATTGTTGCAAAGAGGTTGGAGTCACTTGGAGCCTTAACTCAGGGAGATCGGAGGTTGTTTGGATTCATGTCATCATTTGCTGTTTAGAACCTAGTTATGCTACTCCCTATATATTGTCTTAATGTGAACTAATTGGTTTGCAGGGCAGGCCCATCTTTGAGTGCCTATAATTATGATAGCGCATATGGAAAAAAGGCCCTGATGATGATGTACAAAGGAATCATGGAGCAAGTAAATCATCTATAATTTAAAGGAGAAGCGGGTGTTTCTGTTGTAGCACTTGAAGTCTTCAAATTAACCCCTTCCCCTAAAAAACATAGAGTTTATGAGTTTATTTATTTATTTATTCCCCCGCCCTTTTCTTCCTGTAATTTATTAACATAAATTTAACAAGAAAAAAACATTACTCAAAACAAATTTATTAAAGAATAAGAACAGATTTTAAGCTTTAATTATATGTTTCTTTTATATTTTTTAGCGACATATATTATGGGTCCATAATGTTCTTATCAATTTTATTAACAATTTCACATTCCACAACATGGGTTCATTGTTTGATAGTTTTATTTAAGAGAGAAGGGGGAGTTTTGGTGTAACACATAAACTTGCCAAATTAATCCTCTCTTCTCCAAAAGTAAGTTGTTGATTGGGTAGTTGTGCACAAATTATAATTTTAATTTTGGAAGTTTTTATGTAATTTCATTATTTTTTTTTCGGCCAGCATTTAATTTTGTAATTTGATATTTGAAAAGAACATACTTCTTTATATTTAAGATAATGAGGAACTAAATATGTAACCTTTTGTGATACGTTATACTTAAAATTTTATAGGCAGTCCATATGGTGGTGTGCTTCTGCTAGTGCTGAATGAAAAGTAGATGATGTTAAACTGAATGTTTAGTTCCCACTTTTGGTCTACAGGAATCCTTGCCAGTTGTACCCCCAGGATGTTCATCTGAAGAACCTGGTAAAATCCTGGATTTCATCCAGAAGGCAAAAGCTGCTCTGGTATCAGTTGGAATTGTTAGAGACAGTGCCCTAGGTAGCAATTCATGATGATGTTGCAGTGATATCTCTCTTTTAATGAAAAAGTTGAAAGCTATTCTAAATCTTCTCATAGAATTCAATTGTTTGCTGTAGTTGCATTTATCAATTGATTGTCAAAAATTTTGAAGTTAAAACTTCTTCATATAGGTAATGGGAAGGATAATATTAAGTTCTCTGGCCGCATAGTTGACTCAGATATGCATGATGTTGGCCGCTTCCTTAATCGTCTCTTAGGACTACCACCTGATATTCAGAACAGGTATGTGGTCTTGATGACTAATATGCTTTTAGACACTTGACTCATTGCTAAAATGCTTACACTAAATGAATTTTTTTTTAATAGGCTTTTTGAGCTGTTTGCCAGCATTTTAGATGTCGTCATGCAAAATGCACGCATGGAAGGGAACCTTGACTCTGGTATTGTTGATATGAGAGCGAACACCATTGAACTGCGAGGAGCACCAAAGGTTTGGTTTTTGGCATATCCTGTTGTCCACTTTTTCCTCTAATGTTTCTAATGTCCAGTTCAATGCAGACTGTGCATGTTGATCACACATCTGGTGCAACAACAGTGCTATTTACTTTCACTCTGGATCGTGGAATTACATGGAAGGTGCATGCTTTTTCCAGATGCTTTGTGCATTTTGTTCTATATTTGTTGTGTGTCATACATATCTGAGTGTCATTGTGCATCAGGCTGCAAGTTCATTGCTTGAGGAGAAGCAGAAAGACGGACTCACTTCAGTTGATGCTGGATTCTATGAATCTAAGAGAGAATGGTTGGGAAGGCGCCATTTTGTTTTGGCATTTGACAGGTAATGCATTTACCTCTTTCCCTATTGGAAAAAGACAACCTGAAATAATTGTCTGCTTCTAATATCGTAACTCCAGGTATTGCATTATTGGTTATTGTTTCTCCAACCTTCTTGTTTTGGCAATTTACTTGCTATCTATTGTTGGTATGATAGGAATAGTAGGAGAGGTGGGAGCAGGGTGCCACCAGCCTTCATCCAAAAAGGATGCAAACCATTCCAAACTGGCTGTAGAAATGGCTATGATCTTTGACTATTGCTCCCATCTTTCTGCAGAGATATTTCTTCTTTTCCTCCCCAAATTTGATGATCTTAACAATGGTTTACATCCATAGATAGGGACAGCATGACTGGGGTGAAGTACATGCAGATATTTGGGTAAATGAATGCTGAGAGATTTTGTCTTTGGAAAGTAGATATACATTGTTACATAATTAAATAAATTACCAGTTTAAATTTTTAGATTAGATAATTGAGGCGCTAACCTTAACATTAACAACATGCATAATTAGGGTGAAGTACATCTAGATATGCTTACACACGCGCACACACATCAGATATCTTTATGGTAGCATTAAGTGATAGTACTTGTACCTAGTCTCCTGCTCTGTAGGTTACAGATGGTAGTATCCTTTTGCACCAGAAAATCTGCTTAGGGAGCACTAATGTTAAGTTTGACAGCATCCCTCCTTAAAGTTGCGGTAGATAGCTGCTGCAAACTCTAATCTCCATCCAATGGTCTGTGCATTCGCTGGGGTGCTTGCAAATAGCAGTCCTCAGCGTCATTAGTCAAAGAAATTTCTGTGCCCATGAGCTATTGCAGGAGAAAATCAATTGCGCGAAACTACATCTAATGAAAAATGTTCAAGGTTTGCTCAACCCACACGTACATAATGAGTGTCATGCTGGATCACATCCTAAATCGAGGGTATAGAGCTTCTCTTGTAGCACGATCAAGAGATGAATTCGTGTTTGAGGTAATGTGTTTTAAACTAGGCAACCCTATTTGAATGGAAGGCATAATGAGGTGTATGAGGTACTTAGGTGCAACTTTGACAAAGAAATTCACTCTTGTCTCAGTCACTCCAAAAGGGATTGAAAAAAAAAAAAAAAGGAAATCCATCATCTACATGCTGCATTAGTCTATTGAGTCTGCTAATTTGCACTTTTTCCTGAAATCCTTTAGGGCATTTTCTTGAGTTATTATTGATAATAGAGCAGAGCCTAGCTTCCTCAAAAAAACTGGATTCATAAATAGGCCTTTCCCCCAGCTAGCACTAAAGGTTCTTTTGATGATGATGGTGTGAGTTGCCAAGTCTCTGGATCTTAGCTTGCAAAGTGGTGTCTGTTGGCTCTGGCCTTTTCTCGATTCTAATTCTATTTTGCTAAGTTGAAAGCTGCATTCGAAAGTTTAGGATTTCTTATGATCCCCCTTCAAAAGATGTTAATTCTCTGAACTTCTCACCTGTTCAAGTTAGATTTAGTCCTTTATCCTGTTAGTGGCAGTAGTCTTGGGAATTCTACCTTGTTTTATTGCAGAACTTATCTTGTAACTGATTAATTTTCTTGATCATGATTTGTGCTACAGCTCTACCTCTGGAATGTTTAAGATGATCCGACCAACAGTGGGGGAGTCGTTAAGGTGAGAGAGAAAAGATTTGCAACTCATAAAATCATTGTAATGAAATTTTAGTTGCTTATCATTACTCAAAAAAATTTTTGTTCCTTATCGTCTGAGTTTTCTTTCAACAGGGAGATGCCCCTTTCAGAGCTCAAAAATAAGTACAGAAAGATTAAATCTATAGAGAAGGCACAAAGTGGATGGGAAGAGGAATATGAAGTCTCATCTAAGCAGGTGATTGAGACTCAACAGATCTTCTTTCTCCTGGCGCTTTTGGTATAATTGTATATGGAACTTTGGCAACTTTGTGATTTTTAATGGTGGTGTTAACAGTTAGTACTGCAGAAGGAATAAGGTGCCTTTTTGCATCTAAGAATTTCAGTCTCTCCCTAAACCTATTAAAAAATCCTTGCAATCTGATTTTGTTCACTTCAGAAGGTCATCTGTTGACACTCAATTCTTTTGTTGCCACTCATCTGTTGCCTCCATTTGCAGTGCATGCATGGCCCAAATTGTAAACTTGGTGACTATTGTACCGTTGGAAGAAGACTGCAAGAAGTTAATATTCTAGGTGGCCTTATTCTTCCTATTTGGGGAACAATTGAGAAGGCTCTCGCTAAGCAGGTAGATTGTCCAATCTGTTTGTTAGTTGTTACGTCCACCCAAGTCTATAGTGCTTGGAAATATCGTTCTATTTTAACATTAAATTTATTGCGAGGCGAGGGTATGCTGTGGCTGTAATGATGCTGTATTATTCATAATGGGTTAGTCAAAAAGCATCTGATGATGCTAAATATAATCTACCCTTGGTGTGACGATGAAAGAGTATAGTTCCTGAAAGAAAATGATGAAAGGTGTGACGAAGAGCTAGTCGCTTCTAAATGAATTTGCTGAGCTTTTGAAGAAATTTCTCTTCGGAGGCCTTACTATTAAAATGCTCTTAGACTCACCTACTTCGTGAGAAGTACTGAATTTTGAGCAAATAATTGTTGCAGGCTCGGCTAAGCCATAGGCGTCTCCGTGTAGTCCGTATAGAAACTACTAATGACAAACAGCGTATTGTTGGCCTCTTTGTCCCGAATTCAGCTGTCGAATCTGTGCTTCAAGGTCTCTCTCTCTCTCTCTCTCATGTGCGTGCGCGCACACAAAAACATGCATACTCAGCCTGCATGCATGTGTGCACATGCTAGAAAACACACATGCACACACGCTACATACCCACACATGAAGAAAATGCATTTGGCTTCTCTTATTATTTGTAAGATTCGTGATCTGTGACCTTGGACTTGAGGTAGCTGAAGCTTTGCATTGGCTATACTTCTATTAAATTAAGGGTGCATACTGACATGAACACATCCCTGCAGATTTGGCATGGGTTCAGGACATTGACGATTGAAGCAAAAGCTTAAAGCAAAATGTCCATTTTCTCACAGATGAGCACGTGCTGGCCGTCTTCAATTTTTTGTCCTTTTGCAATTCAAGACAATTTTCATGGAGGGGAGCACCAGTCCCCACAATTTATAGTACAAACGTGCAGCTCTTTTAGCTATATATTGCTGCAAATTTTTGTATGTATGCCTCCACATTGCCAAGAAACAGAGGATTAGCAAGCAGTGTTCTAGATACAGTAGCTGTAATCTATGAACATGGGTGTATTTATAACACAAATTGAAGACAATGCAAAAAGAAAGTCTAATCTCAATACTCTTGTCTTATTCACTTGCTTCCTGAACTATTACAGAAACGGAATTTTAAGTATGAAAATTCAAACCCAAAAAAAAAAGGAAGTAAATTTTAGAACACCATACCACATGTCATGAAAGCAAACCATAAACCACAAACTTTAAAGTTTATAAAAATAAGGGGAAACCAGCAAGCAGATTTTGGTGCAGACTAGCAGACAAACTGGGCATCAATATGGTGGTTGCTGCAGTAAAGCCCAGGTCTCTGGGTGAAGCCCTGGCTTTTAAGCATCTCTCTAGCCCTGAGGACAAGCTCTTGATTGGTGAGCTGGCCATCAGATTCAGCAATAATCATCTGAATGGCATTGCTGAGAGCCCCATAGGCCTGTCCAGCATCACCAGAAGGGCTTGCATCAGCTGATGTCTGGTCAGTTTGACAGCCGCTTATGAGAATGCCGCCTTCTGGGAATGCTCGGGTGTTGGCCCTCGCATAGACCTCATGTTTGCTTCCAACTTCAACGTCCATAGCGGGTTTCACATAGCCTTGATCGTTCTCATCCAGCTTGTGCTTGAGAAATTCCTGGGCAAGACTTCCAACCATGCCCAGAAAGCCGCCACCACCGCTTCCTTCTCCATCACTGTGCTGGAGCTTGTTCAAGAGGACCTTCATGAACTTCTTGACCTTGGGACTGGCATCCTCCCCAAAGACATCAAACAAGGTTGGTCTGAGCTTGCCCACATCGATGTCGTCTTTGCCGGTTTTTTGCTTCAGGATATCAATGAGGGTAGACAGGGGAAGGGATTTATTCTTGATGTAACCGCTGTTGTCGTATTCACTGACTTGTTCTTCTCGATACTCCTCCTCCTCCTCCTCATGGTGGCGGCGGTGGTGGTGGCGTAGCCCCGAAGGGATGTGAATCCCACGGGACTCAAAAGCATCCTGGACTTTACCGTGGAGGAAGTGCTTGAAACCAAAAGAGGAAGAATCGTCCTGATCCTCCTGCTGCTGCCCAAATTTAGTGCTCTCACCAATCTGTTCCAGAGCATTCTCAATGAGGCCACCACTGTGGCAGGAATCCGAAACGATCGTGATCCGACATCCTTCAGGGATCTGATCGACGAACTCCCTGAAATCGTCATCGGTGATGAGATTCATGTCACAGGGTACGATGCACTCATCGTAACCGGTGTCGTCCTCCTCCCCGGTCTCAGCAGGGAGGCGTGTCCCGTGTCCACTGTAGTGGACGAAGAGGAGATCCCCAGGCTGGGCGGATCGGATGAGTTGGGAGAGTGCCCGGCGTATGTTCTTGCCAGTGGGCTGGGCGTAGGAATCGTCGGTGTCGAAAAGGACGGTGATGTCGTCTGGGGAGAAACCGTAGCGGTCGACCAGGCAAGAGTACATCCTCCTAACATCGTTGACACAGCCTTTGAGTTCAGCCTTTGTTCCTGGGTAATTGCAGCCGATCAATACTGCTTTCTTTGCCATTTCTTGACAACACCCCCAAAAAGGAAAAAAAAGAGACTTTTGTTTGACCCTCTTTTGTTTTCTTTTAGAAAAAAAGATGGAATGATCTTTCAATCTCGAATCTCAATCTCAAAATTCCGATCTCTTTTTTTCTTGCTTCTTCTCAAGTAGATGGATGGTTGAATGGATGGATGGAGAAGATATTGGTATGGGTACGTTCTTAATTTATCTTTTAGGCTTATATTGGCTCTTGGGATTGGACGTGAATGATATGATGACAAATCATTATTTATCTTTTCTTTTCTTTTTTCTGTTTTGTTAAATTACAATTATTAATTTTCTTTGAAGAAAAGAGGGGATATATATATATATATATATATGTTTTATATCTAATAATAGAAGCATCAAAAAGATTAAATACATTAGTTGTCAACTGTGATGATGTGTTGCGTCGCGTCCCTCCATCTCCCGCTCAACGTAAACTGTCGGCAGGCCCAAAAATACACTTTCTCAACGCGCCTCTCCCTCACCACCACCAATACCAAGTATTTGTTTTTCACGATATCGAAACTATATATATAAATATTTGATTTACATTTTTATTTTATTTTATATGATCTTTTTATAACTGCTAATTTATTTATTTATTTTTATTTCTTAATAAATAATTTATTAAAAAAAATTTAAAATATATCTATATCTATAAAAAAAAGCTAAACAAATAAACTCATGTTACACTCCCTTATATGGGTTTCTTCTATTTTTTGCCCTTTCTTCTTTTCCATGCATTTTTAGCTCCCACATAAGCTAAGAACTAACAAGCATGCTCTTCTTCTTTTAATTATATATAAAAAATAAAAACCATTACTAAGCCTATTTTATATATATTCAGGGATGTAAATAAGCTGAACTGTTCGCAAGTGATTCAAGTTCAATTTAACTTGAGTTCGAATATTAGACAAGCAGACCTTAAGTTTAAAAGCTTATGTCACGAATACTACCTTAACTTTACCTAAATATACAATCAACTACCTCAACTTTTAATTAATCAATTTATTACCTGATTCAACTTTTCTTGTTCACCATTACTACTTGAACTAACTCCGTTACTTTATTAGCTGACGTAGCACCATGAATGAATAAAAACATGTCATTATTATCTTTTTTTTTGTGTTGTATAATTATACTAATTATTCTCATCAACTTTTAAGTAATCATTGGTACTAATAGTGCTTTTATTATTAATTTACACAAAACAAATTTTCTGCACAAGCTTGAGCTACATAAAGCCCATTACCCATTGCCCACGCCAGGATAGGAACTTGACATCGGCTTCTCATATAGCATAATATAAAAAGGACTGTTTGCTGCAAAAAGAAGGATGTGGGACATCATGATTTTCATTCAATATTATGCATAAACCATATCTTTCTTCCTCCTTAGATAGACAACCTTCTTTCCAATCAAGACTCTCTCTAACATCTCTTCTTCACCTTTAACCTCTCACAAAACATAGCCTTGAACAAAACCCATTCATCATCAACCTCTCTATCTAACTACTGCAGTAAGCTTCTTCTTTTAATCCTTAAGGCAAGCTATGGGAACATGAATCTCCTTTCATGTCTATTAGTATCTAGGCTTGGTAGTTGGTTGAGGGCATGAAGGTTGTGGTTGTAGTTATGTTGGATATGACTGAATTGACTCGCAGTGGTGGTCTATAGTTAAAGGGGATAGAATGGTGTGTGAGTGGATTCAATGATGGTTTAAGATGGAGATTACGAGGTGGTTTGAATAGTGATAGGTTTGTCGAATTCAACTTGTCAATTTAGTATTCACTATATGTTCAGTCCATAGGTGGTGGTATTTTGCTATGATGTATTATGGTTACTTGCTCTGTTTTTGTAAATTGAAACAGAGCATTAAAGTGATGTGGCTGAAAAATTTTATTACATTCCTTGGGATGAAAGAATGAAAAAAGCATGCTTGCTTTTTGATCGATATTGCATTTGCAATAAAAGTAAGTGTTTAAATGTTTGCCATCTTTCTGATTATCCGTTTTTTCCCCCTTCTCCTTCTTTTGTCTTAGGTGTCACCACTTTTGGACATTGTCATGTGAAGTGGTAGTGAATACAAGAAAAAAAAGTATGAAATGATGTTTGTGTGTATGACATATAATTAAAAATGCAAAGTATAATATTCGTTAATTTGTGGTTCAAGTTGGGTCATATTTTCTAGTACATCAACTGCAATGATGATGATGAACTTGATGGTGAAGCTCACCTTCCACAACATGGTCACATTTTCTAGCATCCACGTGACTTCGGCTCTTTTAAATCTCTCCTATTCCCAACTTACTATCGCCACTACAACATAAGAATTGCCTACCAAAAGCAAACAATCAAATCGAAGTTAACAAATATGTCCCACATGACTAAGTTCTTAAAATATAGTCTTTTATATAAGATGTGATTAATGGGCTTAATATGGAGGAATAAAATTGTTATCACGTATGTTGGGGGGTGGTTATAATGTTTGGGCTTTTGAGGATGTTTGTGTTGATTGGGCTTACTGTTTATGGATTCGTATCAAAATCATAGATTTTTATTTATAATAAATGAAAAAAAAATGTTACTAATTATGATGAAATGCATAAAAAAATAATATGCTGCCACATGAATCAACAAATGGCATGTTTGTATAGGTTGCAGATGCCATGACAGCTAATAGACTAACAGAGTTAGTTCAGGTAGTAACGGTAAACACGAAAAGTTGAATAAGGTATTAAATTGACTAATTAAAAGTTGAGATAGTTAATTGAATATTTAGACAAAGTTGAGGTAGTATTCGTGACATTGACCCTTTATTTAAATAAGCCGAGCTTGAGTCTTGATTTAGATTTGAGAGTCGACTTGAAAACATACTCATTTGAACTTGCAAGTAGGCTTACAAGTGGGCCGTAAACAGGTTTCTGAACAAATTCATTAGAAAATTTGTAAATTTTATATCTATGGTATATTATATATAAATATATAATTGAAACAATAAAGATAATATATATATTTATTAGTTTTTGTATATTACTTTTAGGTTAAAAAAAATAGAAAACAAACTATCTAAACGAATTGTATTTGAGCTTAAATTTTAACCTGGATAAACTGCTTAGCTCTATTGGAGTTCTATTTGTAAATGAGTTAAGCTCAAACTTGAAATAAAACTTGCTTAGTTAAATGGGCCAAACTTGAACTTGAAATACAAACTTGATAAAAACCTCGACTTAAATCCAAATTTGATAATTTTTAAACAAACGAGTCTATGCCTTCAATGGCTCAGTTTAGATTGTTTGTAGTCCTACATTTATTTTTTGTTTGTTTATTTTCCAAAAGAAAAGTGCTTTCATTAAACATCAACCACGATTAAATCAACAAGAAAATGAAAATTAGGAAAAAATCTTGTAAAAAGCAAACAGAACATATTTCCCTGCGGAGATGTCAAGTTATTCATCAATATTGTCTTACAAGACTTAAGGGCATTCTCCTCCCCTCCTCCCCAAAAAAAAAAAAAAAAAATACTAGAGTCTATTATGAGAAACTTTCTTATGAAGTCTACATCTAAGCTAATGTTAAACTTAATCTAAAATTTCTTAACTAAAAGGGAAATACCTGACTGCAAGGTCGCTGTGGCTTCAACCACAAATAGCTAAACTGCAAAAGATATCTATAAGGGTATAAGCTAACAGGCTTAGTGAGAATTATTTCCATAAGTAAATACTTGAGTAGCAAAAATTCAAACAAGTTATTTAAGCACTCAAGTGAAATGCAACATACACATGAGCAAGCAAGGCGTATAGTTTTCCGAGAACTATATGTTGAATGAATTTATGCCCTTCATTCGAGGTTTGGTGATTATAAGTAATCTCAAAATGAGTCGTCTTAGTTAAGTTATGCTTTCGATCATTACCACCAAGCATATTAAGTCTACTCGTGTTGAGCCATGCTTTCAGATTACCACCAAGCATTGTTTTGATCCCTTGTCGCCAAGCGTTTGTGTAAACCCCGGTTTTCCTAGTAGTCAAGCAAACTCTGGGAAACAAAAAGCAAAACCCTAAATCGGTTTAGTTCAAGCTTAGTGAGAGAAGCTTAGAAACCCTAGATCCGGCTTTCCTTTGGTTTCATAACAAAAGAAGTTTTATAAAATAAATTAATGTGAATTATTGTTTTAAAGTATATTTCAAACCTTAGAAAGTTTTAATTTCAGAAAATTTTCTATTCCGGGCCTTCCCGAGCTCCATTACGGAAAAACGTGCTCTGGAACTAGAAACTCAGAAAAATATTTCGGAATACTCCTTAGAACCGAAATTTTATAAGGATTTCAAAAATATAAATTTTATAATTTTCCGGGCTATAAAAATTACAGTTATAGCCTTTTTCCTGTATTTTCTTTACTACAGGTAAAGTAGATGTCTTGTCTACTATTTACCACTATTCATAAGTACAATCTACACTACACACTACCCATACCCTATTCTTACATCCTTACAACCACTCATTATATTTTCTTTTCCAAGAAAATTTTGTTTCCTATTAAATTATTACTTTTATTACATATTATTACTTAAATTACAACTTTAATCAAATTCAACTCAGTCCCTCTCTCCCCCCTAATGTGGCCGGCGCACCCCCCTCTTCTTTTCCCCCTCTATTTGTTTTATTTTACTTCTTTTAATACAATTAAACCTTAATACACTTAATATATAAACTCATTTTCACTCTCTCTCTTCATTTTTACTCTTCCAAAAATTTTGAAAAGTGAAAAACTCTCTCTTCTTTCCCTCATGTTGCTGTGAGCTCCCCTCCACACACTCACAAGTTCATTTCTTCTCCAAATCTTCCTTTAGGTGATGATTTCAAGCTTTATCTCTATTTAATCTTGTAATGGCAAGAGTATTCTTGTTTGTTTTCACTTTAAATCCCAATGAGCAAATGCTAAGGATAAGAAAACACTAATATATGAATATCAAGCCATCACAAGAGTAGATCTTGTGTTTAATGAGTTTTTGTTGAAGTATCATTATGCTCATGCATACAAAAGTAGAGATCTTGCATGAAAAATATATGTTCATGTCTTTAAACTCATTTTCATGCACTATAAGTAGTAGATCTAGCATTTAGACACTCATATTTTTCTTGACATTCATGTTCATATGAATATTTTGTGTTTTCATGCATTAATGTCCATAAAAGCTTAGTCTTGTATATATAAATGTGATAGTTGGTAGATCTTTATGAAGATAAGACAAGGAACTTGAAAAGGAAAGATTTTTGTTAGAAATGTTCAAGGGAAAATTCATATGATTTGTAAGACCTATTTTAAAAACCCTTGAAACCACTTTGAAACTCATATTTTACATGAAAAATGAAGGGTATAAGTAATAGGTATCACTAAGTAATGATTTTTATAAGTTGAAATGAGTTTAGATATGAGTAATGTGTAAAACAAGTAGTGGAATTAAGATGGAAAATTTTGAGTTAGTGTTCAATTTGTTAAATTCGTAACTTGGGATGATGCCTATATAAACACCTAGTATTTAAGCTCAAAATGAATGTTTTATGTGTTAAATGAAGTCCTTAGGTAATAAATATAGTAAAACTTTAAATTTTGATGCATTAAACAAGTTTTCTCAAAGGAAACATGCAAGAAAAGAATTTTTTCCAAAATTCTAATTTTTGTGAAAAACCTAATTAAAAGCATACTTGCAAAGTGAAAAATGTAAATTTGTATGTGGAAATGAAGGTCTTAGATAGTATAGATGATGAAGACTCATTTTTATTTAGATAACAAGTAAATTCTATGAATGAATTTAGTAGGTGATCTTGAGAACGACGAGTCCATACCACCCGATTATTATTATTAAGAGACCGGCGTACCATGGTCGAGTGAGTATTACTTCTAGATTTCAATTATTGCTTGTGATTGTAGTGATAGACGCACTAGTTACTAAGCAAAAACAAAAATGAATATACATGATGGGGTTATTTGGGAATTGTATTTGTCTGCTGTTGATATGTGGAATTGAATTTAAAGAATATTGAAGTCGGGTGATAAATCATTGTTTGTATAGTAGAGTAGAAATGATTGTCTGCGAGTATTGCTTGGTCACTTAAAAGAATTGGATTAATCGATTATTAGACATCAATTATAAACTTGACCTCATTCATATCACGATGGGAATGGAACATTGGCATTTGTTGGTTTTTCGTGATCCATAAAACGAATATGTTGGTTAATCGTGATCCATAAAACGAATATATGAGTTGGTTGACCGTGAGCCTAAATGACGTCGTACCGCAGGATTCGTTAATCTGCTAACCCGAGATGGAAGGCACAAGTTCATCCACATATGATTTCCGGCTGGTCATATATTTGTTGAACTCACGTGTTTGATGCATTTCACTTGATTGATTAATCATTTGCTTGAATGTTTTGTTGAAATTGTGATATGGAAGTTTTCACTCACTAAGCTAGTTAGCTTACGCCCCTATAGTTTTTACTTATTGCAGCACGAGTTCATTTGGCTTAGGCCAAGGCAGGCTACAGCTTAGATACCGGAGCTAGGCGTTTCCTTTAGAAGTTTATTTCGGTTTTGGTTAGACTTCTACAGGAAACCAAAAGGATTCTGGATGACTGTAATGGACCTTAATATTCTTTTGTGGGGGAATGCCCCTTAGACTTTGTAACTTTATGTATGTGTTTTGATTTATGATCTAAGGCTATCGAATGCCACATTAAACTTCTTAACTCCATTGAATAGAGTATTCTATTATCGTAAAGAGACACCTTACATCTATACAAGACTCTCGAAGGGCTCGGATAGTAGTTCGAGAGTCTTATATAGCATGTGGCGGACTGTTACGTTTATGATACCCCTCTGGGGCGTGACAGTTTGCTTTCGATCATTACCGCCAGGCATCTCTTTCAACCGTGTTACTATCCTTTCACCCAAGGATAATAACCTCATGCAATGTGACTTACTTAGTGGTATGCATGAATCAATTTATTTAATATATTATAGCATTATTATTGTCAATTTTAAGGTGATCATAAAATTTCAAACATATCAAATTCTATACTAAGACAAGCAGTTCTTTATAATTAATTTCTGCCTCGATATTCTTAGTGTTCTTTCATACAATTTTACATACATAGCATTTTGTCTTTCCTTAATTCTAATGCAACTATACTACAAGCACAATCAAGTACACAAGTTAAGGAAATAAACTCACGTTGCCATGGCTATACTTTTTCTAAATGGATGAGTCGATCAAACAATCTACTTAGTCAAAATAGCCCTCGGGATATGGATATGGATATTCTTCATCGGGATCACCTAGTCAAGATAAATACCCATAATGAGTATTTCTTGATAACTCTCTTGAAATTTGACAAAACCTTCATAAGAATGTCAAAGTTCGTGTAGAAGATAATTTCAACTTAAAATGGCCATATCTTGGTCATTTTAACTCGGAATTGCGCATATAATATACTGTTTTCTACTTATTCGAAAATATCTATCCAATTTTAAAACTATTTTCATCAAAATAGGTCATTTGAGCTCCAGAACAGTGGTGATCAAATTCACCATGAAATTTCCAATCCCAAAAAGCATTTGTTTCAATCATCAAATCATCCAAAAATTGCTTTGATAAATACTTAGTTATCTATATAGTTGAAAGATTCCTTTTTATAGATGTCTAGCTCATATTTCATACATGTTCAAGGATTTGTTATCCAAACAAAATTCTTTAGTAATTACAATGTTAGTTAGAGTTTGGAAAAGTCATAATTTACAAGAAATCCTTTTGTAGATTCTTTAAAAATGAAGTTTTTCATTCTTTTGTTTTCAAGGAGTATCTTATGTTTATCTTACTATTTTCCTTAGTGACTTTTCGATAAAAATAAATTTCTCCATTCTTTCTTTTTGAAATTTTTAACATTAGTGTCACTTATCGTATTAGCTTCCTATGTATTTCTTTTGACTATTATTTTGATCTTTTTAAATCTTGGTTTGAAAACTTACATTTCCTCTTTATATTATGTTTTTAAGGAAAACATTTTCATAACAAGGAATCATCTTCCTTATTTTTAGAAAACAACTCTATTACTACTAAAATTAAGGTTTTAGAAAAAGCCTTTCAAAACAATGGTATTTCCAAAATTATAATGAGTTCTTCCTAAAGCTTTGAGAAAATGGATTCTTTTTATTAATTTGAAAATTCTAAATTTCTTTTAGAACTTTCCTTTGGTGATAAAAATCTCTTTGGTAAAAAATATAGTTTAAACTTTGGCGATGGACTAGTCCCGAAAAGAAAAAAAAATGTTTTGACTTGATGATGATAAGTCTAAGACTAGAAAAATAATCTTAAAATAGCATAGAAGTAAATAAATTGCAATGAAAGTAAATAAATTGCATTGCATGAAAATAAATAAATAAATAACAAGTGAGCTTATATGCTCTAAAGAATATATATATATATATATATAGATACATAAATATATTTAATTAGATATAATAGCAACAATAATATGAGCAAGGTAAAATAAAAATATAGAAATAGATATTCATGAATAAGAACAATACATGAACATAGTGTAGCTTTCATAACAATAAGTTTAGAAAACCTACACCATGGTCATGTAAAGTTACATGACATGGTAGTAAATATGAAAAGAAGCTTTATCTAAAGAGAAGTTGAAAGTAGTATGTGTAAATGGGTTTTTATCTGTGGAGAAGAAGAAAATTTGGGAGAGCTTTGGAGAGAGTATTTGGAAAGAGTTTTGAGAGGAGAATTTTGAAGAGTTTTGGTAGTAAATTTATGGGTAGATGAAGTGTGAAAGAAATAAAAGAGGAGGGGGTATTTATGGGGAAATGATGAGTAAAATTTGTGTGATTTAATTAAAGAAAAATTGAAAAACATAAGAAAGAGGGAAAAGAGGGGGGCGGCGGCCATGAGTGATATAGAGAGGGAGAGATTTATTTTTTATTTTTTGTAATTTTGTGTATTAAAAGTAGTAATATGTAAGGTAGATGTGATATAAAGTTATAGGAAAGGTAAAAAGTAAGAAAAATAGGTATGTAAAGTGTAAGAGTAGGTGGTAGAAAAAGTAGAGATAGATGAATAGTATAAAATAGTAATGAATAGTGTAATGTAAAGTAGATATGACTAATAAAGTACCGGTAGTAAGAAAATACACATATAATTGCGATATCTGATATTTTTAATTACCAAAAAAATTATAAAATCGATATTTTTGAAAACCTTATATTTTTACGAGTCTAATAGTATATTCGGAATATTTTTACTATTCTGACCCTCGGGACACGTTTTTCGAAAACTGTATTCGATCGGGTTCAAAACGAATTACGGTTTGATTAATTTGATATTTTTAAGCTCTCTTATGTTATTATGAACTATTCTACATACTAATCTCTTACTTACTCTCTTAGGATTATGAGCACGAGATTGCCAGACTTAGATTGTTACGTTTAATTAGGGTTTTGTTGACTTTAAGGTTTCTAGTTGACCTTCTAATTAGATTTAAGCTTAACTGATCGTAAAGATGAAATTCTGATTGTCGAGAAGAAGTTTTATGTAGGATCCGGTTACATGCCCCTACCAAAGAAATTCAAGATCTCTAATGACTGTAGAAACAATAATAACAGTGGAAGGTTCACACCAAAAGACGTTCAGTGTTAAATGCAATGGAGCACACTACCCAAAGAAGTGCCCCCAGTTATTTGGAAAGTGTTTCTTCTGTGGAAATGCAGACCATAAGATATCCAAATGCCCAAACAAAGGAGTTAATACTTGTCATGTCTGCAAACAGAAAGGGCATTTTGCCAACAACTGTCCACAAAGAAGGAATATTCTGTCAAGATCATCAGAAGGGATTGTTCCTATAAGGATTAGGAAAGGAAATGGAAGTGGAAGTGAAAGCAGACCAGGATCTAACTACGAAAATTCGAATCTATAACTCAGAAGGACGATGGATAAGTGAAGAAGTAAACAAAGAGGATGGAGACTTGGTTGCCTTGGAATGCATCAGAGGCTATAACAGTGACATAGGAACCAGTAAGCCTCCAACCCTCTTGTGTTAATGTTGTTTCTTTATTTCAAGCTACACGAAAGTTTAAAGTTTTCTTTTATATCGATGAATAAGAAAATAGAAGTAAAAATCCCCTATCAAGTGAATAAGAGACTATCAGTTAGTAAATCAGGATTTGCTCTCTTGAAATTCAAGGCGACATATCCTTTTGATAAATCTAGCCTAGAACAACAAGCAATCTATAAGTTTAAGATTTAAAATCCCTACACAAAGGATGACGAAACCCAAAGTGATTGGTCGATCATTCAATAATGACGTAAGGACATACAATTGTTCGTGACTAATGGAGTTAGGAAATCCTTGGAATAAAATGTATACCTCTCAAGTAGGATCCCAATAAAAAGTCACGAGGAGAACATAGGACTCATAAACCGATAAGACGAAAAGATAATATTGGTGAAGGACTTGCTATCACAAGAAAAGGAGAGACACATTCTTTCGGGTTGATAAAGGAGAATGAATAACTATCTCAAAAGAAACAAAGAGGAAACCGACCTTTGGAGACTCTCATGATTCTCAATAAAAGTTTTAAGAAGAACTCTGAATAAATGATCCAGATTACATCCAAAGAGAAAGACTAACTTGGTAACTAGACTAATAACCTATAAAGAAGTCGAGGAAACAACAACAAGAAATTCTAGACTAAGACCTAATGCAATGAAGCATACCACCACGAAATATACCCGTTCAACTTATAATGGAAGAAAAAGGATAAACCCTAAGCCAACGCGTTAACTTTCGGAAAGGAACAAAGTGAAAATCTTTTGACCAATTAAGGAGCAAACACGTTTTCTCAAGATTAAGATCACGATACTACCAACAAAGGATCAAATCGAAAAGGAAGGACCCTCGAACTC
This sequence comes from Combretum micranthum, assembly GCA_024138025.1. Lineage (NCBI taxonomy): Eukaryota > Viridiplantae > Streptophyta > Magnoliopsida > Myrtales > Combretaceae > Combretum > Combretum micranthum. The sequence continues at coordinate 373,434 of JAMXBD010000733.1, read as the reverse complement.
TTTATAGACCCCATAAGTTCTAGTAACTCTTTTTGGACTCAAACCAAGAATATAAGACCTTGTTGCATAAGTTGACAATTGACAAAAATCGTGGTATAGTCTGAAGGAGGGATAATCAAGGAATGTAATCATAAGTATGGGAAGTTAATAAAAAGGGATTGAGAATTCAAGACAAGACCTAAAGGAGGAAATAGTCAATAGGATATCAAAGCCAACTGCGTAAAACGAATAAAAGAGCTTAAAGGAGAAGATACGAAGGATAAAGAGGAAATATAAGAAGGAAGGTGTATTATAGGAAATTAAAAGACGATTTAGCATAATTAAGGACAAGGAAGTCAGTAAGAAGGAACTACGAATACAATTCATAATTTGAAGAACTCCGATATACCGAAGTTTAAGGGACATTAGAGGAAATGAAGTATTTATAAAGAAGTAAGAAAACAAAAGGACGAAAGGATCTATAAGGACTCAATAATATCGGGAACCTCCTCGAGATTTTGGATTTCTCACATTATTAGTAAGAAGGCAAGGATGATTATAGTATAAACTGATCAACCAACAAAGATGATTTATCTCATAATCGGTCAATATAGTAACCTAACGAAGCTTTATGAAGAAAGATGATATGAAAGCAAAAAAGTTTTAGTTAAAAAGTCATGACAAAACCAGGACCAGAGTATAGAGTAACTAAGAGGAACTAATAACAAGTTTTGGAGAAAAAGAGACACCTGATGTTACGTAATCATCGATCAAAAACAAAAATTCAAGACCTCGGAGAAACAATTAAGAGTGACTCCTGAAATGAGAAAGGCATAAGATAGACGAAAGAAATAACTGATCGAAAAAGAAGGATCCTTGGAGTTCCAAATTGGAAATCATGTGCGCTTAAGGATAGGAAGTAATTGCCATATGATCCTTTGAGGAGTAATAAGACAAAGAACGAAGTCTGGATTATTGGAAACATGTGACAGATCCCCATTTAACAAAGGGTTAGGGAATCAAGTTACAAAGATAAAAGTTAATGTTTTTAAAGGAGATCTTTCCTTATGAGGAATTCAAAAGATAAAGAAATAATGAAACCGGTTAAGGAGAATCTTTTTCCAAGAAATCTAAGGAGATACGAATAAAGCACAACCCAAGTATTCAAGTTTGATTGAAACTGCAATTAGGAATTTCCAAGTTTTGAGGACAAAACTTTCTTTAAGGGGGGGAGGTTGTAAACCCCAAAATTTTCGAAATTAGTTTAGCATAAAACCCTAAACCAGAAGTCAAATGGAACTCTAGTTTACTGTAACCGTTTAAATCCGGCATTGCTGTTTTCTTTGGCCTTGGAAAACGAAGTTGGGATAATTAGCTAGAATAGTTCGTAATAACCATAGGTTTTATAAAAATATCAGTTTCGCAAAGTTCGGGTGTCCTTTGAACCCGATTGGACACAGTTCTCGAAAAACGTGTTCGGAAGCCTGGAATAGTAAAAATATTTCGAATACACCGTTAGACTCGTAAAAATATGAATTTTTCAAAAATATCAATTTCAAAATTTTTCGGTAGCTAAAAATAACAGATATAGCTATTATACACGTATTTTCTTACTACCGGTACTTTATTAGTCATATCTACTTTACATTACACTATTCATTGCTATTCTACACTATTTTTATCTCTACTTTTTCTTACACCTATTCTTACACATTACATAACCTATAACCTTAACTTTTTATCTTTCCCATAACTTTATTTCACATCTACCTTACACATTACATCTTTCATTTAACAAAAGTCAAAAAATAAATCACTCCCCCTCTACTACATGCATGGTTGGTGCCCCTTGTCCCCCATTCCCTCTCAATTTGTTTTATTTTTCTTTTATTTTAATCACACAAAAATCACTCCTCAATTTCCTATAAATACCCCCTTCCTCTTTCACTTCTTTCACACATTCACTACCCACAAATTCTTACAAAAACTCTCCTAAAATCTCCTCTCAAAACTCTCTCAAAATATCATCCCAAAAGTCTCCCAAAATATTTCTACAACAACTTCTACCAACAACTAAAACCCATAACCACATAACCATACCAAAGTCTTCTTTAGATAACCATTTCATATTTCTTTCTTCTTCTTCATGTCATGTAATTTTACATGACCATAGTGTGAGTTTCCAAAGACTATAAGTTATGGAAACTACATTATGTTCATGTATTGTTCTTGTTCATGTCAATTCATTTATGTTTATGTTGTTTTATTATTGTTAATATATTATTATCTATATATATATACATATATTTTTTAGAGCATATAAGCTCACTTGCAATTTATTTATTTCATGCAAAGCAATTTATTTATTTATTCCATGTTGAATTAAGACTAGCCTCTAGTCTTAGACTTGTCCTCATCAAGTCAAAACAAGTTTTTCTTTCTTACATTTTAGTTATTTTGGGACTAGTCTACCTCTTAGTCCCGGGAGTCTTGAAAAAGCTAAGACTCCAATACTTGACTTTATTATTTATGTTTTATGTTATTTTGTTTACTATTATTCTCATAATCATGTTCATTTAGATTGTTATCCAAAAATTTTAATTTCTAAAAATAATTAAACAAAAGAAGAATTTTGTCACTTAGAAATAAGTTTATGTAAAGTATAAAATCTACAAGATAACAAAAGATAAACTCATTTCCTTTCAAATTATAAAAAGAACCCACTATAATTTTAGAAACTACTTTTACTTTAAAAAGCTACTTAAAACTTTATTACTCCACCTTATTTTTCAAAAGAAACTATTTGTTGATACAAAAAGTAGTTCTTTTGATAAAAAGATAAACGAGATGAATGGCTAAGGAATTTTCAAGTAAAGACCTTTACAAACAAATAGACAAAGAAAATCTATGGTTTGAAAACAAAAATAAAGTTATTTCTTTTCAAGTTACAAGAAGAAACCACTAAAATTTTAGAAACTACTTTACTATAAAAAGGTTTCTTAAGTCACATATTGATCCACTTTGTTTTTATCAAGAAAATAAATTTTTATGCATGGATGATTTCTATTAAAAAAAAAAAAACATAAGACATGAGGAAAGAATGAGAAATTTTCAAATGAAGATTGTATTTTCTAAAATAGTAGAAACTTAGAAAATAGAAAATTTATTTTCAAAAAGTTACTTAGAAAAAAATAATAAAACCAACGTAAAGCCTTTTTAGAAAACAAAAGGAAACAAGGTATTCATTTCAAGAAATCTACAAAAACAATTTTTGAAAACTATATTTTTCCAACATTGTTTTACTCAAGAAAAATAATTGGACAACAAAACACTTGAGCATGCTTAAATATGAGCTATATAGTTATAAAAAGAGAATTTTTCAACTATATAGATAATTAAGGATTTATCAAACAAGTTTTGATTTCTTGAACCAAAGTTGTTTTGTGTTGGAAAAACTCGTGGTGAACTTTGTCGCCACTGTTTCGAGGCCTATATGACCTTGTTTGTTAAAAGTAATTTTAGAAATGGGTAGATCTTTTCGAGTAGGTAGAAATCGGTATATTATATGCGCGATTCCGAGTTAAAATGACCAAGTTATGGCCATTTTAAGTTGGAACATTCCTTTATACGAACTTTAACGTTCTTTTGACATTGTTTTGCCAAAATTCAAGAAAATCATCAAGGAATGCTCATTGTGGGTATTTTCTTTGGTTAGGTAACCCTGAGGAAGGATTCCTTTACCCCGAGGATTATTACGACTAAGTGGAGTGTGTGAACGACTCATCCACCTAGAGGAATAGTCGACATGGCATCGTGAGTTTATTTCCATTAAATACTATACTTGTTGTGCTTGTAAATTAGTTGCATTAGAGTTAGGAAAAGATAAATCGATATGTATGTAAAATAATTCTTTGAAAGAATTTTAAGAATATCGGAGCCGGAATTGTCTTAAATGTTTGTTTTAATATAGCATTTGATTTGTGTGAAATTCCTTGATCGCCTTAAATTCCAAAAATAATTATGCTATGACTTTATAAATAAATGAATTCATGCATACCACGAAGTGAGTCACATTACATTTTGGGTTATTATCCTTGGGTGAGAAGGATAGTAAGCTCATGTCGAAAGCAACACTTGGCGGGAGATCCGAAAGCGATTGCTTGGCTGCTTAAGGGAAATGCTTGGTGGAAGATCCGAAAGCAAGGTCAATCAAGTAGATTCGGAATGCTTGGCGATGAGTGCTCGCAAGCATGAAAACTTTTTAACTAAAACTACTTGAATTGAGGTTATGTATCACCAAACCCCGAATGGAGGGCGCAAATCCATTCAACATATAGTTCCCGGAAAACTATATGCTTGTTTTGCCCACGTGCTTGTTGCATTACATTTGTTTGTTTAATCAACTTGTTTGAAATCTTGTTACAAGAAGTTATTTATGGAAATAATTCTCACTAAGCCTATTAGCTTACACCTCGATAGATATCTTTTGCAGTTTCCCTACTTATGGTTAAGGCCACGTGGATCCTGCGGGCAGGTAAATTCTTTTTGGGTAATAGAAATTTAGATAAAGTGTAGTATTAGTAATGATGTACAAATATCATGTAATAGATTAGTGATCAAAAGGAAATGTCCCTAAGTTTGTAAAAACATTGATATGAATAAATGATTATTATGAATCCTCTTTTCTTAAATGTGTTATTTATCTCTTCTTAAACTTCATAATTCCATACATGGTCCTCTAAAGTTGTGAAAGCATGCCTTACACTTAATATAAAAGCTTTTGGAATGGCTAAGGTTGTCCTACTTAAGCTTTAATATTGAGTGTGGCGGGCTGTCACGTTTAGGATACCCGTTGGGGCGTGACAAGATTCCTTTGGAAGAATTGATTCCTCGATTCATCAAAGCATCTAAGGCTAGGCAGTAAACCATTGATACTACTTTGAGAAACCATTCAACTGTAATTCATAACCTGAAAACCCAATTATGGCAAATTTCAAAACTCTCCTCAGAGAGACCCCAAGGATTTTTACCAGCTAATACTAAAGCCAACCCAAGGGAAAAACCTAAGAAATGAAAAAGAAACTCCTAGGATGATTCATCCTACCTTTCTTTTGATTATGGAAGTTATTAGAAAGGATGTTTGATGTTTGTTTTTAAAGAATTTATGAATTTTGTTGTTGAATGTTTGAGAAGGACGAGTGTTGTCCTGAGAAGAATTTTTGTTTATGTTTTATGGGTTATAGAAAATTTATTTAGGTTCCACTAAAACCTGATTTTATGAATGATCTTTGAATGATGATGTTTCTTTATCGAATTATTTGAGTGAATGGATGAATGATAGGGATATACACTTTAAAGATGTTTAAAGTGTTCTACAGGAGATCCATTGATAAGTTTGGCTTTGAGCCAAGACGCGATATGGAGAATTGAACAAATTATGATCACAGTTTCACTCGAGCCCTATGGTCGAGTCTTCAACTTTAGGCCGCGATGATATTTATAATTCTTTATTCTTTTTGCAGGTTTTAAATAAGGGTTGGATTTAGGCCTCGATTCTTTTATTTTGTTAATTCTTTATTCTTTTAACAAGCCACAACTTGCATTAAAGTCTCAATTTTTTTTAATTCTTTAATTCTTTTATTAATAATAACGTCGTGACCCTAAGTTGAGTCCAAAATTTGACCCATGACACTTTTGAATATAAAATGGATAAATACTGTTCATTCCCTCTTTTCATTCTAAATTTTTAACGAACTCAATAAACACTCTCGTTACCCTCGACATACTTGCATCTACGAAAACTTACTAAAAATCAATACTTTTTATTATTTCAAGCATCAAACTACTAAAGCAAGCATATTTCTTTAGTTTTCTTTTATCTAAATTGTTTTATCTGAGCTAGAATGATAGGTTAACATGCATATTTTGAGGGTTTCAGTTTGAATAAATTTCTATTTTGTTATGACTGATAGAAAAACTTCCTTGATGATAAAAATATGTTGATATAATTATCTTATGCACTTTTTTATAAGCTAAAATTTTAGGTAAGCTGTCACAAACTTTGTTGTGACTCTTGAGCTTCATCAAAGTTTTGTATAAGCTTAGTTTGTTTCAGATTACTTGAAAAAAAAAGATGATTTTTACATTAAAGGAAGTAAAACGAAGCTGGAAAAATAATGTGGTTGATATTAGAATGAATTGCTATTAAAATAAATTTTGAACAAATATGCTCCGAGACTGTTTTTAAAAAAAAGATAATTTTCGAAACTAGGGTGAAATTTTGTTTAATTTGAATTTCGAATATTTGTCTTATGTTACTTGCTTTGCTTTTATAGAAATGACACCTAAAAGATCACAACCATAAACCCAAAAAAAATCTAAAAAGGATAGACATGAGTATAGCCTTTTTAGGAAGACATTGGGGATAATGTCTCAGACAAGTGTAGGGAAGGGATTTATAAAAAGAAGAAATTGGGTTTTAATTTGCTTATTTCTCTATGCACTTGTTAATCAAAATTTTCATGTTTACAAGTTTGCAATTGAGCTTAAAAGTTGATATAATTTGGGAAACAAAAGGATCTTGAAATTATATTCATTCATTTGTTTTTAGCATTATAAAGTAAAAGTTAAAGAAGTGACTTTGTGTGCCGTACTCACCTATTTTTAACTTTGTATACTTAGTTAAAGTTTTAGGATGAAATGGAAGTGGAGCAAATTTACTTGTTATTTAATGATTAAATCTAGAGTTGTGGAAGAAGTCGAATGGTTGTGTTTCTAAGCTTATTCGTTGGTATATTTACTTTTCAAAAATTTTTTAGAGCCCTTCTAACCTTTCGTGAAAGGGGCCAATGAAATCAATCATTTAGTGATTCTTCTTGAGCAATCTTTTTGAAAATCAATCAATTATTGTGCTAAATTGATGATATAAATTACTCAGTTAGTATGGGTAGGTTTTGGTTCCTTAGAAGTTAAATCTAACCCCACTATTGACTATACAAGCTTCTTATACCTAAATGATTAAAAAATTAGGAAAAAAATCGATTTGGAAAGAAGTGGGCGAAAACCCGTCCGAAGGAAAAGAAAAAGATGGAGGCTAAAACATCCCCCTCTGAATGCTTAAATTTTTTTTTTTTTGGAGATTTAAATAAAAGAAGAAAAAAATTTAGGGGAATGATGGATGCCATGTACTTTTACTCTAGGTTGCTATGCTTGGAGAGGTGGTCGAACGGCTTATATACTCTCTAGTAAGTGTTAAGATGTAACCAAGCTGCTTTTACTTTGTTTGACTTTGTGTTTCTTTTAACTTTAGAAGTGGTTATTAAATGGTGAGGATGATGGTTTCACTTACTTTGATTAGTTTTCAAAATTTGACTATAGTATGTCAAGTGCAAGTACAATTATGATAGGTTTAAGTGGTAAGCACTAATGAGTCACTTTAGATTAACTGAATTAAAGATTGCCACTTATGATGTGATATTTTCTAATAAGTATAATTGATGATAGATTCTTCTATCCTTATTTTGTTTGCTTGAAGACAAGTAAATTTATTGGTCCCGAAAAGATAACCAAAGGCGGGGGGAGGGGGGTGAATTGATTATAAAATTTATTTTTAAAAATTTTGAATAACTTTCACACCACTTGGTTATTCAACTAAAATGGCTTTGAAACTTTCTTAAAACAATAAACTTAACAAATAAAAACTTTGAACAATAATTCGGATCAAAATGATTTGCTTAAGCTCACGAAAAATCAAATGTCAATTCAAAACTTTTTACTCTCAGGAACTTCTGACTAACTCTCTGATTAAGAAAATATAAGTGAGTTACTCTCTGATCAACCTTCTGAGCATATATCATAGTTATGAACAATAAATAAAATTGCACGAATTCAAAGAGAGATAAGGGAGTAGAGAGTGCAAAGTTGAATTATAGAGGTTCCGCCTTGAGCGTCAATCCTCTCTTCTAGCTCCAAGCCAGGGTTCCAGTATTCCACACCGGTTGTGTTCCACTATCCAATCAAATTAATAAAAGTTACAAGAAGTTCTTGCCAATTCTCTTTGGCTACAATTCACTTAGCTTGGTTCTCCTAATCAATCAATCAACTAAGCCTACTTGTAACCCTTAACTCACACTAAAAGGTAAAATCAAATCAAGAGGAATAAAAATAAGTTTCCTCAAAAGAATTCACTCAGGTAAATTTGACAATAGACTATGACAGTTTTGTTGACGAAAAAAAAATCTCGATCACTGTTGCAAGTAATTGTCCCGTAGTTCTGTCTTGTATATCGTCTTTTTATTCCAATTACTCTAATGGCTAGAAGAAGAGATGGATAAACTTGTCGTAGATTTTTGTGCGTGAAATCTGCTCGAAATTCTCACAACATCAACTTGTGTTTATCATACTGTTGACTCACTTTGAATTTTTTGAATTCTTGAGGTAATCTTCGAAATCCCAGCTTTAGAAGATAAATCAAATATCTAACAACTTGTATGTTTATCTTATACTGAAAATTTGGACTTGAATTTATCCATAGTTTTACAATTTCATTGTCTGGTACTATTCATGCTTTATCCACGCTTTCACAGTTCTTCGTATTTTTCAAAAAATCTCTGGACACATTCCATAAAAATCTGAATTGTGTTTTGTAAGTACTTCATATTATGCACACTAGCTTTCTCCTCAAATGTAATTTGTTGTGTAAATTGAAATTCAAATATGAGTTGTCCTTCTTCAACAATGTGTTTATGAACTTCAAAAAGAACATATGTTCGAATTTCAAATCCCTATGGATTTTGAACCGACTTTGTGGAACAAATTGAGCATAATACCCAAATTATACTCAACATTGGAGCTAGGTCTTCATAAATTAAATCTGAGTTGGAAAACATGTGATTCTAATATAGTTCATTAACCTTCTGATGTTTCCTCTGATGAATAAAAAAATACTTGCAATTCTCATTGGAACCTTTTCAGTAACCTTCTAATATACAAATTTTGTTCAATGTAAAAGTTCCAACCTTCTGATATACTTTCTGATATAATTTTATCTCATTAACATCTAAGACTGCACACTGAATAAAATATGTAAGAAATCATTTAATTCTTTTTGTTATCATCAAAATCATCTTTTCAGAGAAATCAACAAAATTTTTAAGTGGGGGAAGTTTGATAAATGTCAAAAGACCTTTATTTCTAGTACTCATTAGATATAATTTTGTATGGATTTTATGTGAATTTATCAAGAAAAGGATGCTTGAGTGCTTAATAATTAATTTCAAGGTTTAAAGAAGATATTTGAAAGATTTAAGGATGATACAGGCAGAAACAAGGTGAAATTTAGTGAAGTATAGAAAAGGATGATATTCACATGTGCACAACCTTTAGCATGGCCATGCAGACACGAGTATTGGAGGAAAAAAAAGTTACTAGAATACATCTTGAAAGTGTGCTCCAGCTACTGTATGAGTTGTGGAGAGAGTAGTGTTGAAGCAGGAAATTTAACCAAAGAAGGAAAGAAGGAATTCTGGAGTGTACAACCTCAAGCACGACCATGTGGAAGGCTATGCAGCGCTTTAATCGCTGAATTTCACTTTATTCTAGAGTGCATGACCCTAAGCACAGCTGTGCAAAAACCCATGCAAACCACCTCGATTTCTAAATGTCACGCCCTGGAAGGTACCTTAAACGTGGCAGTTCGCCGCACATAATATTAAAGCTAATGAATGACAACCTTAGTCACGCATGAGCTTTGATATCACGTGCAAGGCGTCTTCCAAGATGGTAGGAGACTCAAAGGGGTATTATCTTTAAGTAGATAATAAAAGCATGCAAGAACTTATAAAAGTAAGCATGTAATAATCATTAAGATAAAAGTTTCTTACAACTTCTTAGGGGCATTCCCCTGTTCTAAAAGCCTTGCTTAAACTAAGTCATTTTCAAAACATACATGAATATAATATAAGTCTACTATAGAGAGTTCTCTTAGAAGTCTACATCCAAAACTAAATATATAAACTTCTTCCAAAAACTCCTAGTAGCTTTGGCTCATACCTGACAAAAGGGGGCTCCTTAGTGCCAACCACAAGTAATCAAACTGTAACAAAAAGCTATAGGGGTATAAGCAAAACTAGCTTAGTGAAATAACTTTGTTCTTCAAAACATTTCCATAAAACATACAAGTATTTTAGACAATCATATGGGAATGCATCAATCACATGAGCAAACAAAATATACAAGATTACCCGAAAACCATGTGTAGCATAGATTTTACGCCATCCATGTCGAGCGTTAGGTGGTTACCGGCCCATACGACCATCAATAGTTGTAGACTTACCGGCTCCTACTTGCCCTATAGACTTTTCGGCTCTTACTAGCCCATGTAGACTTTCCGGCTCCTACTAGCTATCACTACGACTCTTCGTTTCCCCATATGATGAATAGTAGCGAAAAATAGATGTGATTCACAATATGTTATGCATGAATTGTTTTTAATAAGGTTTTATGCATGAAACCTAGTCACTTAGGTGGTGAGCCTGGGATGAGCCAACTCAATAAACTCACTATAACGAGAAGGAAAGAAAGGCAAAAGTTCAAATTATGAACTTTGAAAAGCAAAAAGATGGAGGCAAAAACCTCCCAAAAAGAAAATAAATGTTTGAAAAAGAGAAAGGAAAAATGAATGCAAATATGCAAATAAAAGGAGACTTATAATAAAGAAGGAGAAAATCTAAGGAAAAAGTAGATACCACATGCTTTCATTTGTTGTTACTAAGAATATATATAAGCTAAAAATCCAATGAAGTTTAAATGAGTATTTTTCCTTAGTGGATTGTGTATTTGCTTTTTGAATAGAATGTTCTTTTGTTAAAAATTGAGATTAAAACTTGTTTTGTCTGGATTAACTCCTCAATTTTGATTATAGTACTCTAATTACAAGAAACTAGTGTGGTTATAGCAGTAGATGCAAGAAAAGCAAGTTAAAGAAATTGTGCTTAAATTAGAAAAATTGTACTATCTATAAGAGATTCCAATAATTTTGTTCTTTATTATTTTGCTTGAGGACAAGCAAAAGTTCAAGTGTGGGGGAGTTGATAAGATCATATTTTATATGTGCAGTTTGAATAAACCTATCTTAAGTTCTATAAAAATTGCTTGAATGAATACTTGTTTTGATTAAATTCATGTTCCAGGTCTAATTTGAGTAAAAGAAAGCAAAACAAGCATTATTGAATTGAAAAAAGGAAAATTCAGGGGGTACGCCGGCTTTTCTTAAGTCAAAGCCGCTAGTGTAGTGCTAGCTCAGAATTAAAAACTTTAAGGCCGCCTCTACACCACCAGCCTGGAGGCGGTGTAGGATGTAGAAGAGCAAACAACAACAAAGGCTGGCTTAACACTACCAGTGTAAAAGAATGAAAGCCAGCATTTGCAAATATATCCAACACCGGCTTTCTGGATTCAAAGCCACCGGCATTGAGACGGCTTTCATTGTGCACAGAATTGAAATAATTAAGGCTGTTGACTGATGGTTCATTTTCTCTCTAATTTAGAGCGACCGAGTTTTAAATTTATAAACCTATATTTCATTTTCCTAAACACGGTCAAATCCAGGCAAGTGCACCTATCGTTATGTAGTTTAGGATAAAGTATAGGGTTGTCTCCTACAAGGAACATTCTCAAGCACTAGTACTACTCTAATTTTCCTATGATCTAGCAAAATAATTAAAGAGTCGATTAAATGAATGATTACTATTCTAAATTTAAAATTACACTAGATTATACTAAGAACACAATACAAATACAAATAGAACACAACAAGTACAATAAGATTTTCTCATTTCCTTAACATGAATTTATACATATATTCTCTAATGATTACTACCTGCAAGAATCCATTGAGTATATGAATGTTCTTCTCAGAAGCATTCATTTCTAACAATTAGTGTGTCCATTGGAATCTCTTCCTAATTAACAGCCACTAGAAAGTTGCATGAAGATTTATTATTTTTGAATTCTTTAAACAAATGCAGAAAGTCTCACCGGGATATCTCTATCACTATGAGCGACTCGCATAGTAAATAAGATCTATTCTAAAGAACCATCTCTCGATGTATTCTAAAGAAATCTGGTCAAGAAGGTGTTGCGCCTTCACTACTTCTTGAGATAATTAATTCTATTTACTAGATCTAGTTAATTATTAGATGCAATAAACTTTAACGATCAAATTCAAGTTAAATCCATGAATAAATCCCATTCTCTACCCATACAGAATGACAAAAAATAGATAAAGAATGATATTAACATATTTAGAAAAGATGAGAAGAATGAGTAGAGAAAAAATAAAACTCCTTCATTGGATTTGGATGTAGATCTGGAGTCTTGTATACAACAAACGAACGACAAACATAATTACTAACAAACTCACCCTCTCCCTCCTTTATAGGAGGGAGAGGTTTTATTACAATCTCAACACTCTCTCTCTCTTTTTTTTTTTGTTTTTGTACAAGTCTTTTTTTGAATAAAAATTCTGCCTCATAATAATCCTCATGTATTCTAATCTATACCTATATATAATTCTCTTGATCTGCTCCTCTTGAATGGATATGGTGTTGTTTTCATTCATCACATTGTTTGGTGAAGAGGTACAACACTTAGATGAATGTATGTGTCTTGATCCCGAACCATTACATCAATTGGTGAAGGGACACAACACTTGGATAAATGAGTGCATCTTTTCTGCATGAACCATTGCATCCATTGGTGAAGAGACACAACATTTGGATGAATGAGTACATTGTCTTGCACGGGAAATCTTCCTCCAATTAATCAGTCTTTATGAAATTCTTCCAAAATCCCTTTAATTGTTTCCAATATGCTCTAATTTTACCTGAAATGAATATTTATCATACTTAAGTACCAATTCTACTATAAATTATCTCAATAAAGCTATAAATTGGACTTAATTAAACTTTAAGATCAAGGATAAATTACGACTATCATTGACAAAGCTGCTAGCCTTGATTATCAACAACACGGCCTTTAACTTATGCCGGATAAATCAAATACTAAGCTGTTGGCTATTAAACGGCGTAGTTCATCCACAGAAAGCTAAATTTTAAGGCCGAAGTTAACACGGCCAGTGTTCACTGACTTTTCACATGTACGCCGCCTGTAAGCTGCCAGCGTTGGATTTGTAACTGCCGGTGTACAATGTTGTAACTGCAAGATTTTGCAATTAAAGAGTTTGAATTTCTTCTATATAATATAGGTTTTCTTCATAGGAAGAGACACACAAAAATAGACAGTTTGAAATTCCCTTGTAATAGTTTAAGAGAGAATTTGAGAGATTGAAGCTTTGTATTGACAAGATTTTGCAAGTGAAGATTTAAACAATTGAATTGGTGATTTCTAACCTTATTTCTTATGCAATTCTTTTGTTTGATTTATTTGTTTGATTTATTTGTTTAATATGATATCATTTGCATTTTCTTATTTGATTGTTGAATCATTCATGAACAACTAAATTTTACTTGTGGGAAGAGATGAAATTCTAATATTGTTAAAATGATCTTTGAAATTATATTATAGGGTTGTTAGAATTTTAGAATATTTGTATTGAATTCTAATTATTTATCTTGTTTCTGTATGAAATTGGATTGATAAGAATCTTGATAATTCGGAAGAAGAATTAGAAGAATTCATAAAATAAGATTAAACAACAATTGTGGAAGCGGCGAAGTTTAATCTAATTTAGAAAATGTCTCATATGATTCATGCAATGTTTTAATTTAATTTCTTACTAATTAATTAGGAGAAATTGATTTAGGACATTAGACAATTATAAAATCGGGAGATCTATAATTGTAAATTAGATTCCATTAATAATTTATTTAGCGGAAGCTATTAGATTATTTTGTGGTTTCCCAAAACTTGTAGTTTTAGGTCTTGACAATTTCATATAAATATCTATAATTCTAACTATTCATATAATATAATTTCAATATGATTAGCAAAGATTAGAATGGATTCTGCTTCTTCCCACATTTTGATTGATATATCTATCTCATTCTCACATTTCATACTTGTGTAGCATCCATTGTTAGAAGTAGAATAGATAATTGTAAAATCTTAAAGTCAATAGCCTAAATATTTGTTTAAGCTGATACCGGTCTAGTACTTATAAGAATTCCTTGTGGGAACGATACTTGACTCATTTTTCTATATTATTTGATTCGATCCAGTATACTTGCTAGTAGTAATCCGTGTTTTATTATCTATACATTTCAGACGGATCAGCTCAAGACCGATATAAAAGTTATGCTGATTTGAAAAGAAAACCACTAGAATTTGACACTGGTAATCATGTCTTTCTGAAAGTGTCACCGACAAAAGGAGTATTCATACTTGGAGTGAGAAGTAAGCTAAATCCAAGATATATTGGGCCATATGAAATTTTGGAATGAATCAAACCATCAGCTTATAGATTGGTTCTACCACCGAGTTTGTTAGGTGTTCACAATGTTTTTCATGTATCTCAGTTGAGGAAATTTGTTTCTGATCCAGATGCAATACTAGATACAAATCAACCTATGATACCACTCGATCTTACTACAGAAGAGAAACTTGTCAAAATCCTGGAAAAAATGGATAAATCATTGAGAAACAAGATGATCCCCATGGTTAAAGTCCAGTGGAGCAACCAATTTGAACGAGAAGCAGTTTGGGAAGTGGAAAGCTTTATGAGACAAAAGTATCCTGAACTTTTTGATTGAGAAGGTAAGTTAAGTTTCGAAGACGAAACTTCTTGAAGGAGGGAAGGATGTAATAGCCATGAATTCCCAATATCATGTTATATATGTGTGTTAATAGTTTTGCATATTAGAATAAATAAATAGCAAGTACGGCATATAGATTAAGTAGCATAATTTAATGCATGTGTTTTCGAAGTGTAACATATATGTGTTTGCATTAGTATATTAAGTGCTTAATATTAATATATAGGTATATATGTATTTGTGTTATTAAGAGTTATGTTTAGTTAATGTGGTTAGATGAATGATGAAGTGAGTAAAATTTAATTTAATGCATGTTGCATGTATGTGTGAGTGTGACGGCAGATTTTTTAAAACCCAAAAATTAGCCCAAAGCCTTATTTCAATTCAAACAACTAGCCCAGATAAAGCCCACTTAAGCCCAATTAAAAGCCTTACTAATGTGTTGCTTTTAAAGTCAAAGAATGGATAAGATTAAGCTAAAAATCTTGTAATTTTCGTCCAAAATTAGACCCTCTTCAAGACAGCCCTCTAAACATACTCAAACTTAACATTTTTCTCTTCCAAAGCCATTCCAATATCAAAGCCAAGTCCCTCATCCAAATTCCTACAATTTTGACCATTAAGAGATCATACTAAAGCTTCCTAACCAAGCCCAAATTCTTAGGGTAAGTGTATGCTATATTTAGTGCAAGTTTGTTAATTTAAAGATTATATCAAATATGAATATTGTGTTGTTATGAGCTTTAATATTTTGCAATTTTTGGTTAATTGTTGAGAAGTATTTGGGCTGTCATATGAAGTTGTAATATGTGTATGTTAAATAATTGAAGTGTGTTGGTGAAAATGAAGTGGAATATGGGTAGTGTAGTAAGGGTTAGTGAAGTTTGTATGCATTGATTGTATTGAATGAAGAGTGGAATTTGAAGTGATATTTATGTTGTTTGATGAGTTAGAAGTGAATGGATAATGTTAAGTTCATACACCAAGCAGTATGAGGCTTACTATATGTTTTGAAGAGAGTTTGAATGTGTAAAAGTTGATATATTGTGTAAAGGAAACATGGAAAATGCGTGGATAACTATAAAAAAAAATTTCCAAATCAACACCACTTGATGCATGGGCGTGCACAAGCTTATGTTGATCAAAATAAGCTCTCGGGTCACTTTTTCAACCTTTGCCCCACCTTGTACATGGGCGTGTATGTGGCCATGCTGGTCATAAAACCTTGAAAAAACTCCTCTCGGGTCACTTTTTAGTGCCCTACAAAGCCCCGAGCACAGCCATGTACTAGGTAGTATACTTTCCCCTGTTTCGCAGCTTTTTAGTAAATTGTCCATAACTTTTTCATCTGACCTCCAATTGAAGTAATTCAAGTTGCTATGCAAAGCTTAAAAAGAGATATACAATTTCATGTTTTAAGTTTTTACAAATTTCAAAATTATCAATGCTTAAATTTTTGTTTTTTCCAGCTCATACATTTTCTAAACAAAGTTTAAAAACTCGTTTTTGCATGTTAAATGTGTGATTACTTAAGAAATGGATCTTTTTGGACTAAAACGAGATAGATTAAAGATATTTGATGTGTAATGATAATTTTGTGAGCTTGTATGATCTTGATAAATGTATAAATGATATGTTATGACATTGTGTTATATTTATTTGAAATTCCATGAGTGCTAGACTTAGATTTAGTTATGTTTTATGCATAAAACAAAGTAGAAATGTTAATTGAGTTGATTTTCCTTATAATAGTGATAGATAGTCCTTTGCGTTCTTCACTGATCCTCTTTTGAGTGCTCCTATTGATTCTCTTCATAGCATAGGTATGCAGTGACTTGCTTGAATGGTTGTTAGGATAGGCATTTTTTGAATTGACTTAAATTTAAGACGACTTAAGTTTTGCATGAATTGATTGTGTTTTTCGCCTTTAAATCTAGTCCGAGGAGTGGTAAACCTGTCATGATGCAATGACATGTTAGAATAGGCACTTAGGCCTTTTTTCATGATGCAATGACTTCATACCATGATGCAATGGTGACTTCTTTTCAAATAGCTAGGCGAGTAATCAATAGGGTGGATAGTATCAAGATAACATTTGCTTATTCTTAAGAGGAAATAATATAATTTAATTCAATGTTTGTGGGAGCATGTGAATTATTTTATATTATGGATTAAGTTAAGTAAAGTTGAGTAACGGCTATGAACCCTAAACGAGATTACTTTTTCTTTGTAAAGCTATTTAGGAGATATAGGTATTTGTGCTTCTATATCAACCCCTGAGCGTCGAGAACGTTACTCAAGACCCCTGATTTCCTTAGATTGTCTCAGAGTTTGAGTACTCCAGTGTTGATTTGTTTAATAAATATTAAAGAAAGATAAAACGAGATATTAAGTTGGTACATTGCATTAATTTAAGTTTGCCTGCCATTTTGCCTTTGGTTTTATTGTTATGTACTGGGCCTTTGGTTCACTGTTGTTTCTTTTCAGGTGATGATGATGACTGTTATGATGATTTGGGATGTGGGATAGACTTGGAGAAATTCTTGGATGAATGGGACGAGTAGGATTCCGAGTAGCAAGTGGTTTAAGAAGAAGTTTTTGTAGAAAGATGTCTTGGAAACTTAAATGTATTTTATATAGAAGGCTTGTTAGTTAAGCCTTATCTTGTATAAAGAGATTCTAAAGTTTGTTTTCTTATTAGGGTTAAACAATATGAAATCCTTTTTGTTGTGTCATAAGATTGACACAAGCTTTTTTAATCTTTTCTTTTAATGTATATATGTATAGATTACTCATGTAAGCAATCTTTGTTTTAAATTTTTTTTTTAAATGAAGGTATAGTTGTCACGCGCCGAGGGTACCTTAATGGTAGTAGACAAGTCACACTTGAATACTATCACTAGGTTATCTTCGGAAAGTGACATATTTTCCAAATAATAGGATCTTTTAGTTGCTTGGATAAGTAAAGATAAATACATGCAAGATATAAATTAGTAAATAATTGTCATCTCAGTCATAGAGTATCATAGATTATTACAAACCATGTAGTCTTTTTGTAATTCTCCACATACATAGCTTAGAAGATAATATTGGCTAATCTATTCTAATAAAAATGTAAACCACTTATCCCAAATAGAGCCATAGGCTTCTAGCTTTTAACCCTTACCGAACCCATATTCCTGGAAGTAACTAACCAAGGTTAAAGCATAAACCTGAAAAAACTGTTAAAGTGTGAGCGAAACCACGAGCTTAATGAATAACCAGACATATTACACACCAAACAAGTTTATTAGCAAATCATATGTAATGCAATCACTCAAACATATACTCAAGATACAAGCTTGGATGATCTATCATCTAAACAGGAAAAAGATTTACACCCTCTTTTTAGGATTGAAGAACAATTACTTTATGACCCACCTACCCAAGAGAGACTAAGTTTACAGGAAAATCAACGATTTATCATCTTAAGTTTATCACTTTTAGCTTAATGATTGTTTTAACTGACCATTTCCTGTATCTATCCTTAAAAACTTCCTAAGTATTAATCATTTTAAAGCGATACTACGGCGGCGTTCTTCGTTGCCACTTAGTTTCCATAGAACCGATGGAATAAAGAAAATCTTGAAAGAACTAATACTTTAGAAAAACCAAGCATTAATAGAGAACTGAAATATTAATACATAGTAGGCTGTCATCCATTTGTATATGTAATAATGAAGTATATGTAATGCATGATTAGGTTATCTAATAAATCAATACTTCTTATTCATTTTCATGGCGGTCATACATTACACACAATAATCATCATACTATTTCACATCGTCATACCATTATATTATCACTTTCGTAATGGTATATTAACAATCATACAATCAGATCACAACACATTTCAATCAAGTCAATCATATTATTATCTTTGCATTACATATTCAACTAACTACAAGCACAAATAGTATAATATGACTGAGTTATTCACCTGCTCATAGTGACTAATCGTAGTAATCATCCGAAAAGTCCTCTATAGTATCAAAGTCACCTATTGAGATGAATAAAATATTCATCAATAAAACATAAATTACATAACTAAACTTCTATGAGTGTCTAGTGTCCTATATTGATATTTGGCTTCGTTTCTATTACTTAGTTCGGTCCTTTAATGGTTTTATGATAACAATTATCATTTAATATTTATTTTCATGTTGCTTCTCTTGATCTTACTTGATATTTACATACATTTATCTAATATTCGAAAAATTGATATTTAATAAGCTTATATTTTTATAGTTATTATTACTACTTTTATATTATTCTATATCTGACCCATTATAATAACTCATATTTATTTACTATTGTTTAATGTCGTCGTTTTTTTCAGATCTACTTTATATAATTATTTTGTCATTTTTAGAAGTCACATTATTCATAAATTTAGCTTATTTCGATTTTCATTCTTATTTATTTATCTATATAAAACAAATTTTTGATAATTATAGCTGCTAATAATACTTATTATTTTCCTATAGCTTTTAAGGTTAAAAGTTTTCAAATATTAAACATATTAGTATTCCAAGTATTTGTATTTATTTATTTACTTAGTAAAATCTATTTTCATATATATATATATATATATATACACATATGTATATATAAGGCATGTTTATCATTGTTTAATATATATATATATATATTCTATTTGTATATTACATACTTCACATAGGAAAAACATGTGTGTACGCCGGCTCCAACGCTACCGACGTGGAAACCCAGATGCCGGTGTTCGTAGGTTTTATATGTTATTTTGTATTAAGGTATGCTGGCTTATAGGTCGCCAACTTTACCACGTACGTTGGCTCTTATGCTGCCGGCGTAAAATTCAAGTTAGCCAGTGTTCATTTTTTTTACGTAAAAATAAACTTTTCGTAGCTTCTGTTCCAGACTATGTGGTCATTTACGCCACCGGCCTATCCTGATAAGCCGCTAGCATTGGGGTATAATCTATCAGCATTGGGCCGGTGCTAGTACTGTTCATCGTCTTCTCCGATGAATCAATTTATATTTCATCAATTTTCCACGTTAGAATCATTCACAAATCATTCTTAAGTGTTTCTATGTGATAAATAATTACATATATCAACTCTTAATGCAACCACATGTGTATGATCTTAAATTTTCGAATTTGGAAAAGTGCAACTAGGGTTTAGCTTCATTACCTTGTTTGATCCGATTTGTGAGTTGTTAAAGCTTGGATTTTTATTTGTTCGGATCCTGGGGATGTTAGAACAAGTTTTAGCTTATTACTTTAACAAGGAACTAACTTAAACTAAATTAACTTACCTTGGAAACCTTGCTCAAATGTTTTAATGGAGGTGTGTTTCTTGATCCAAGTTATAGTTGTTTATTACGAGTTAAGGTCAGTTTTTGGAATTGTTTGGTTGTGGTTTTGGTGCTAGTTTGAACTGGAAATTTGGGAGATTTTATTATTCTTGTTTTGCTTGCTCATTATGATGTATAAATATATAGATGTAGGAGAAGAAGAGAGGCGGCAACATACGTGATTTTCAGCCCATATTTTCTTCACTGTTTGGTATTGTTTCCGCCAATGAAATTGCTGCATTTATTGTCTTGTCTAGCTATCCTAATGTGGTTGGTTGCTATGTGTATTTTGCTGACTTAGTTATGTAAAATTTTGACAAAGAGGAGATGAATTTCAGCTTGTGAATTCCTAGAGCTTCTCCACCGTAATAGTGTGCAATTTGTATTGTATTTGCACCGTATAAGTAACGTGACTGGACCAAATTTGAAGAGAAAATTAACGTAATATTAGTAAGTTGTATAATTAGTTAGTTTTAGGGTAGTTTATTAAACTAATCAGGTACAAATATATCGTTTATTTTGAGAGTTTAATCCATTGTTGCGTACAAGGAGCTAACAAAATTTTTTGAGAAGAAATGAGAACATGAAAATGAAAATAAAAAAAAAATGTAAGGGAGTTGGGATATATAGAAATTCAAAAATAAAGAAAAGATGATGAATTTATAACCAACAATAGTGTAAGGAGAGGGAAAAAATATGAACTTGTGAAAAAGGTCAATCTTGTGGGTCTAAGTGACACATATGATAAATACTGATTCGATAATATTTATAGATGAAAATTTGAATATTATCGATATTAAATATTCTAAATACTATAGTATACATAGAATCTTTAGTTTAAGATTTTTACTTTTCAATTTAAAAGTTTTATTTTAAGGTTCGAAACGATAGACTAGACCAATACTAGTTATAGTTTCCATCTAGAGTTTCAGTTGGATTTAAAATCAGCTATCTATTTTTTATTTTATATTTCTATCTATTTTTATTTATATTTATATGAAAAATCTCGCGGTTTACAATAGTGGTATTAAACAAACAATCAACATAAACAAGTAGTTTTAGGACAACCTTATATATAAATTCCCTCGTATAGTGCCCTATAAGACCCTCACATGTGTACCGGATTAGGGGCGTCCTCTTGCATTTAGATGGGATGACATCTTTGATGTCACACAGATTTCTACACATGTACTACATCAGTACCATGAGGAGCTTAATGTCCAGACCCCCTCACAAGCATATCATACTTCTAAAATTTAATTTTTCAAAAGTTATTTATAATATATTTTTCATATACTAAAATGATTTTATATCTTTATATAGGTATGTTGGATGCCTTACACTCTAGAGATGATACAATCTTCGCCAGATATTTATAAAGAAGGGAGTGATATCTGGCTAACCGAGACCACCTGATTTGCTTCCACGTTGTATAGATGCACTTACCAACTGGGTTATGAGATAGTTTGATGGGATTCAAAGCATCCCACAAGACTGTAGGACTGATCTAGACAGTATATATAGTATGGAACTTAAGGGAAAATCTGGAGAGGACTGTGGGATAAAACATGCCAGGTTAATCATCCAGTGGGATGATAGACGATACAGACTTGTATAGCTATAGCATGTTGATATACTACCATACATGGTCTCTGTCGACTAGTACAACTGGTATCATAGGATCACCCGGAGATATCAGTCGCTTAGGAGAATTATTGGCTAGACTTATAAGTTTCATATCTAAAATAAATGTTCAAATATTAATACTTCTTTATAACTTATTGTTATTGCATATAAATGTGCAACCAAACACATTTTCCAGGATTCAAGGATCCACAGATATGGAAGATATGCATGCTCTAGCAGATCTGGGGATCAGTAGATTACAGGGATATGGAGGAGTTAGATTATTACACCCAGATCAGCAAGAGCAAAATCAAGATGTTGTATAAGGACGAGGGAGAGGGAGAGGGAGAGGGAAGGAAGGGGGAGGGAGGGGGAGAGGCATGAGATCATGGTTAATTGATAGATGAGGATATGCATATACCTCCACATGTTGATCCGGTTCCGCATCCACATCCACTTGTAGATGATGCTCCAAATGTTCCCGTACATCCTCCTGTAGAGCCTAGTGCAGATCCTTCTCCTCATCCTCCTATTCATTCTAATCATATTCAACCTCTACATATAGATGCATCGACCGTTACAAAGGATCCATCTCATAGTATGACTTTAGCTGATACAAAGGGTCCATCATATGACTTCATGATCTCTCATACACCTGCTGAGAGAATATCAGAGTTAAGCACTCCTCCGACTCCTATGAAACTAGATTGTCCAGTATCATCAGACATAGGAGAGAGAGTATCACATGTATAACAAAACTAATGTTGATTCATTATAGTTAAATATACATTGTAATAATTTTTAATGCAACTATAATTTAGTTTGCAGATGGATCCTCATCCTATGAGCATGAATGAAGGACCAAGCAATATACCTGCACAAACAGAACCAAATGAGAGACAATTTAAGAGAATTTTTACCAGGAAAAGAAAGAAAACACAGACAATTGTGTAGGATTCATTTGCAAATAAAAAACTTGTAAATATATTTTCTTTGTTTTGTAATTTTTTTTTTTTTTTGTAATTAATGATACCTTGATATTGTTTCTTTATCATTATTTAGTTGGTTTACTTATGTTGAATTAAATGATGATGAGATACTATTGAAATTTGACTGATAGTTGAACAGAATAGTGGAGTTGATTATTGAAACAAGATGTGATTGATCAAATCTTGATTGACAACTAGATGAATTGGGGATTGGGATGATGAAAAAATAGATGTCTATTGTACAAGAATGTCATGTAACAAGTGAATTTTCATGTGCATGTAAAAATTGGGCAAAATGAAGGAAAAGGGTATAATGTTGTGCAGGGAAGGACCTGTATCGCATACACCATAGGTGACACAAGTAGGGCACGTGTATTGCCATTTGGTAATGTGATACACTATATTTGACCTTGTATCGCATAGCTAATTGGCGATACACCTATAAGTACTATATCTCATATACCTTATGCGATACAACAATACTAACATGGTAATTATTATCCTCTAATCTTGTTTTCTGTAATTTTTTTTAAGCATACTAAACACGCAATTTCCTCTAAGAAAGCTTAAAAAGATCATATTTGCCAAAATTTAATTCGTTTCGGACCCGAACGGGATCAGTTTCTAAAATGAGGGTCCTGATGAGTAAAATAGTAAAAATGTTTTGATAATACCATTAGACTCTTAAAAATATAAAGATTTCAAAAATATCAGTTTTAGAATTTTTTTGTATCTAAAAATATCAGATATAGACCATTTACACGTATTTTCTTTACTATTCATAGTACTATTTCTACTATTCATTACTATTTTACTATCTCTACTTTTTTTACTATTTATTCTTACACTCTTACACACCTGTTTCTTACATTTACTTTTCCTATAAAACCTTACATATATCATATCTTACTTTTTAATTACTTTTTATTACAAAACAACAAATTTAATGAATTTCTTCCCCTCTTTCCCCTCTCTGGCCAGCGCCCCTCTCGTCTTTCTCTACCCATTTTCTTTTCTATTTCATTTAATTTTAATTATACTAATTTATACTCCAAAACTCTATAAATACCTATTCGCTCCTTTATACTTTACACTTACTTCTCAAACCATAACAAAACTCTTGCAAATTTTCCTCTCAAAACCTTTCTCAAAAAATCCATTCTCAACTTATTCATATTCCCATACCATCACTATCTATTAACAACATCAACTTTTATTTCTTCCACCACTTATTCCTTTACCTTAGGTAAACTTTCCTTATTATAATATTCATTATGTTCATGTTAACATAACACGACTATAGTGTGTGTTTCCTAAACCTATGGGTTTTTATGGAAGTAACAATATGTTCATATCTTATTTAACAATGTTCAAATAATATTATTGTTGTTGTTATGTTATTTTATTTATTGTTTCTAATCCAACTTTCATATATATTACTAAGTATATTTATGTGTATATATATATATATATTTCTTAGAGTATATAAGCTCATTAATCTAACTTTTTATTTATGCTCATGCAATTTATTTATTCCTTGCAATTTGTTTATTTCATGCAATTTTATTAAGACTAGTATTTCTAATCTTAGACTTGTCCTTACAAGTCAAAACAAATTCTTTTTCCTTTCTTTTCCTTTTTTTTTCTTTTATGGGACTTGTCCATAATCTAAGTCTGAGGAGCCTTGATACCAATCTAAGACTCCCATAATTTTCTTGTTTTTGTTTTTGTGACTAGTCCATCTCTAGTCCGGAAGCCTTGATAAATTTAAGACTTTCAATACTTGACTTTATTTACATGTTCTTTTGCTTGTTTAATTTTCTACACCTCTTATTTTTCATATAAGTTATTATTCTCTTATTTAATATAATCATGTACTCATGATCATGCACAATCATTATGTTGTTCTCTAAATAAAAGGAGTTCCTTTCTTTTATTAAAAATTTAAAACTAAAATCCTTACAAAAATATTTTTTGGCACTTATGAAAAGTTTCCATTTAAAACTTAGGATTATAATTCAACAATGCCCTTTTCAAAAATTTAAACAAGTTCATCATAAATTTTAAGAACTAATGTTATGTAAAGCTTTTTCTAAAACATGATTATAAAGTTCTTCTACTCTTTTTCAAAATAAAATAAACTTATTGATAAATCTTGATTTTGATAATCCCTTACTATACAAGTTTTTCTTAAAAAACTTATTTAAAAGAACTCATACCAATACTCTAACAAACACCAAGAACTAGGCAAATTTTAAGTCAAGTTGAATCAACTCACTAGTCAAGAAAACACTTAGAAAATGAATATTGTTAAACAACCTAAAGTACAAGTTTCAAAATTATAAAAGCTTATTTTCATAAAGTCTATGAAGTAGAAAAATGGTAGTTATGATATAAAAAGTACTCATATAAAATAAACTAAAAATCTTAATTTTTATTTTAACAATTTATAAAGGGAACTTGTAGACTTTGATCTTTAAAAAGGAGATTGTTTCATGAAAAGTCATAGATTGGGCAACAACACTTGAATCATGCATGTAATGTGAGTTATATGTGTACAAAAAGGATTTTTCAACTATATAAATAACTATATATTTGCTATAAAATCTTTGGCTAATGAAAAGCTTGGAAAAATATACTTTTAAGGCTGAAATTTTCGTGTCAAATCTGTACTGTACCAGTTTGAAACTCAAATGATTTTTTATGATAAAAATAACCTTATAAATAGATAGATCTTTTCGAGTAGGTAGAAAATGACATATAATATGCGAAATTCCAAGTTAAAATGAGTAAGATATGACCACTTTAATTTAGAATTTCTTGCCATCCAAATTTTAATGAAAATGATAAAATAGAAGTAGATATTTTACGTAGATCTTAGATGAAATACTCATTTCGAGTATTTCTTTTGTTTATGTGACGAGGACTAGGACCTTTTCTGTCTTGAAGATTGCTTCAATTGATAGGGATCACCATGACCAAGTGAGTTTTCCTTTACATTTTATGTATTCATGCATGTGCTTAAAGAATAGAGCACTAGATGTTAGGAAAAGATAAAAATTGATATGCATGCAGGTTATCATGGAAACTATATATGTGACTCATTATGTGTGATCAATAAACGATAAGTATATCGAAGCTCAATTGGTTGATTAATATAAGTTATTTTTATATATATTGTTGTGTATGTAAATATTGATTGTTCACCTTAAATGAATTAATATTGGATCAGAAATTCCTTATAACTAAATTGATCATGCATATCACTTAGAATATTATTTTCGCATTTTTGCTACTACTCCTTAGCGTGAGATCGGAAATATAAGCTGCCCAGTTACATCTTGAGGAATTAGGACGTTGGGGAAATATGGCCTCATGGTGTAGCCGAGCTAGATCAATCGCTTTGGGTAAGGAAAGCCCGGGAACTAGTAGTAGGATGGATTGGAACCCCAAGACGCGTGTAAATTTCAAGGAGGTCGATTATGACCCATTCAAAGCATTCCCTAACCCGTAATGGAGGGGTAAATCCATTCTACATACGAAATCGGATAGCCGCATATATATTTTTATCATATGGTTGTTTGCATTTCATATGCTTTCTTAATGGACTTATATGATTGGCTTGTTATGAGTAAGGATTATCTCGCTAAGCTAATTATGGTTACTCCCCAATAGATTTTTTATTTTGCAGGATCATTGTTTTTACACCCATGACCACCTTGACCGTCCGAGTAGAACCTACGCTTTTAGAAAGCTTTTAGAAGAATTCTATTTGAAGACTTAGGTCAGATTTCCTTTAAAATCTTCTAATTTTAGTTATTTGTCTTAATAAGATTATGTTATTATGAAGATTTATCAGGGAAATATCCCATAGAAGTTGTAAAACATTTTATTTTGATGAATCATAATAGATTTTCTTTAAATGCTCCACTACCAT
The DNA here is from genome assembly GCA_024138025.1 of Combretum micranthum. Taxonomy (NCBI): domain Eukaryota; kingdom Viridiplantae; phylum Streptophyta; class Magnoliopsida; order Myrtales; family Combretaceae; genus Combretum; species Combretum micranthum. Next base: position 346,756 of record JAMXBD010000733.1, on the reverse strand, counting down.
TATCTTAAAATGCATAACTCTATCGGTTTCCCTTTATTGTGAACATACACTTTGTACTAATATGAAAGCTTCCGAGTGACTAAGGTAGTCATTCTCGAGTTTTAATATTGTGTCTGGTGAGTTGTCATATTTAAGATACCCATTGGGATGTGACAGCAACTAAGCTAAAGGCTCGACAGGCTCAAAGAACGCACAAATAGTGGTCGAGGGGTTGATCGAGGCTCAACAAGTTAAGTCCGATGTGTGATAAACCCAAGGAGCAAACAAACTTGTCAAGGTTAAGTTTAAGGCTCGACATATATAATGGTTGAGCCTCGACCAATTTAATACAAGTCTCGACAAAGCTTGAGGAAGCAAATAATAGCATCGAGGGTCACGTCGAAGCCTTGACATATTCAAGTTTAGGGAGCGACAGCTCAAAATTTAAGCCTCGAAGAAGAACGCGTGTGAAAGGATGTCGAGGGTCAAATTTGGGTGCGACAAATAAAGCGCGACAATTGTTTTGAGGCGAGATGACTTAAAATATGAGGCTGATATGGAAAGAAAAGAGCCGTTGGAGTGGATTTAATGCTTAGCAGGTTATAAACGTTATGTCTAACAGACTGTTGAATTTTAAAGGTTATGTATATACTAAGTCCAGAAGACCAATAGGAAGAAAAGGTGTGGGAAGTGAGAAAAGAAATACCAAAATCATTTACAAGCTTTTTATTGCAATGAAACAAAACTTTTATTTTTCTCGCTCTCTTGTACATTAAATTTGCAAATATTTATATATAGAAAGAGAAACACTCTAGAGCTCTGTTCTTATTTTTACTATCTATCTGAGAGCTTTATAGAGAGAGAAAGGAAATCGTTTATTTTCTTTGTGTGTTGTAATCTATTGTATCGCTCAGGTTGAACATTATTTTGTGAGAAATAAAAGTGGTGGTGAAGACCTCGATTGAGGCATTAGTGGACTGTGGAGAGTAGGAAGATGGTCAAACTCCACGTTAAAATATTGGCTTGATTTTCTCTATTTATATCTCTTTAAATTGCGTATTATATCTTTGGTTTAAGCTATCTGCTGTAATCCTTTTTTATCTTTTTTTTAATTAATTATTTCAAAATCTTGGGCAAATACTCAATTTACCCTCTCTCCTCTTGAATATTCGTAGTGTATTTTCAGTGACTCTAAGACCCTTTTTCTAAAATCAAATTTTCTTAATTCTTAATTAGGGATTCCCCTATATTAAATGAGACAATTAATTTGATGTGAACCAAATTGAGTAAAATGAAAACCCAAAATTTAGAGTCGATAGAGTGCAACACCATTTTCATGACCAATATCTCAGAAACTAGCTTCACTATAATTTACTTTGTATAACACTATTACGAGAATATTATATGTATAATATACTTTAAAAAAATATGGAAAACCAAATTGTGAAAAAAAAAATTATAGGAATAGTGTAGTTATAACGCACTTTGAAGGTGCGATATAGAACTTGTATGTGTGTTGCCTATCCAATATGCGATGCACATAAAACTATTCAACCATGCGTATGACCAATATGTGATACAATCGGGCATATACTCTCAACCAAGTAGGTAGTTATATTGCATTTTAGTGATGCAATACACATATAAAATAGTGTATCTCATTTTTAAAATGCGATATATGGGTCTGTTTGTTTGGCTTTTTCTAGCAGATACAAATATTTTTTTCAATTTTTTTCTAATAAATTATTTATCAAGAAATAGATATAGAAAAAAAAAAGTTGGCAGTTTTCATCAAAAGATTAAATAGATCAAATATAGATAAAATACATCTGCAAATCGGACATATTTACACATATCATTTTGAAAAAGATACAGATACAGATAAAAAATAGACCATCCAAACAGACCAATAGTGATAGTAATTTAATATTAATTTTTGTATAATTTGTATTTATGTAATTTTTTTTTTTTTAAAACAACAGCATAAACATGTTTCACCCTCACGACCACATTTTCACAACTTCAGCTTTCCTATCAGCTGAGATTGAGTCTCAAGTTGAAAAGGGCAAAAAAAAAAAAAAAAAGGAAAAAGGATTAGGAAGGTGTAGAGATGAGACCAAATGGAACTCATTTCACATCTTTAAGTAGGATTATTGGTAAGACTTAGTCAATAAACCGGAAAACGGGGGACTATATCATGAAAACATTTTTGGTCGATCTTATAAATAGAGAGAGAGAGAGAGAGAGAGAGAGAGAGAGAGAGAGAGAGAGAATGAATGAGAGAGTTTTATACTTACGGAAATTGTTGAGTGAGGCGTAACACAGTTTATTATTATTATTATTATTAGTTGCTTTAATTCGTTTTTTTTTTTTCATAATGAAGTGTTATGCATTCATTTATATAGGTGTGTCCATTAATTTTTTTTAATTAATGGAATAATAGATCTCACATCCACATCTATTTTTTCTATATACAATTATTAAACTTCTGTTTATTATATAGTCGGAAAAGATGATTTGGAAAAGAGGCACAGCCTATTGCATTTATATTTTTTAGCCATACATGATTCACCAAACTCTTGGCTATTTCCTTATGGGATGAATTTAAAGAAAAATGTATGGAGAAAGATATTGATGATATTGGGAAAAATGAGTTGAAATAATAAGGGAAATTATATTGTAATTCCACTGAGGATATTGGGAAAAATGATTTGAAATAATAAGGGAAATCATATTGTAATTCCTAATTTCCCTTCTTCGTTGCTTCTTAATTCTATGATTATGGTCTCCTCCTCTTGAAGTCGAACTTCGTTGAATAGATAAGTCTTGAATGTAATTACTGTAATCTCATTTCACGTGCCTAGAAGTTTCCTTTATCGTCGTCGTCGTCGTCGTCCTCATCATCATCATCTGGGTTGGGAAAAGTGAAATACCGAATCAATAATCATAGATACAAAATTTATATCAACCTTTCAAGATCTAATGCACTTCCTTCCAATACATTCAATAACAACTAAGTAAGGTGCATGAGGTAGCTCATCAATTTTCCTTTCCTTTTCTTTTGCTATTTTTTTTTTTTTTTTTTTTGCCCGCGCGTGCGCTTTTAATTAGCAAAACGCCTAAATATAATTTAACGAAAATTGTGCATATAATTTTAGTATTATATTTCCTAAAACATGAAAATAACAATTCCTGAAAGAATACTTGTGTCATTTTTATTGCACATAAATATAGATTAAAGTCACCATTGGCCTTAAGGTCAATTTTATCCCCAAGAACCTTCATTGGATCCTTAAAGCATATACAATGAGAGTGTTTAGCACTATTTTTACCTTAAGGACTCACTTTTTGGTTTTTACGATTCTCTATCATTGTTGTTAGGTCTCACACAACCAAGCGTCCTTAAAGAAGCACCCTAAAAGGTTGTAATTTAATATATATATATATATATATATTAGACAAATATCAAAATAAATCAAAATCTTAAAAATATTTAGCTTAAAAATATCATCAAGAGTCACAAAAATTTGAAAAAGTTGATAAGAAACTTTTATAAAGGATCTTGTGATAAAGTAAATAGGTCTTTAAGGGAGTAAGATCATAGGGGGAGCAAATACATGCCTAATAGCATATTTGGTACTTAGAAAAGGACTTAAAATGGATAGTGGTATTGGTTTTTATTTTATTTTACATGTTTAGAAATGTTCTTAGAAATTGAAATCATGATTCCTTAAATTCGATGACTAGTTTTAAGAAGACTATAATTCCATCTTTAAGAATACAAAATCACAATTCCATATTCCACCCTACATTGATAACATCTACCTTAATTAATTTTTTATCCTAGCTATCACTTATTTTATATATATTTATATATATTTATATTTATAAAACCATCATATATTCATTATGTTCCATTCTAATTATTGGGTTTATGCAAACAAAGAAGTAAATTTGTCATTTCCTTACTCTTATTATATTTTATTCTATTTCTTCAATTTTAATCCATTCAATTTAAACAGTTTCATTGTATTAAATATAGTATAAAGACCCTAAAGAACTTAAAAAATACTTTTTTTTTTCTTTTAGTAAGGTTTTTAAAGGGGTTCTCTAATAATGACTATTTCCATATGTAAATAATATATAAAAAAATCTAACAAGTTTTAAACAAGTAATAAAGGGTACTGTAAATGTTAAAACTAAGCATTGGCTTTTAACTAAGAATCAACACTTATTTAAAAGCTAGCATTATTCAATAAAAACCATTATGAAGATTCCTAGTTTAGATTCATTGAAAACCGGGATATAAAGACGGCCTTTTAGAAGGTTGAATATTTAAATAAAATGCGCAATAAATATGAATGAAAATCAATAATTTCGCAGAGATTGAGATCAATTAAGTAGTGTGTATATATGTATATACACATATATATACATATATATATATATATATAGATCATTCAATGAGATAAGCTGAATGAAATCCATCCAACGACGCATGGCACGAGAGATATGAGATCAAAGAGGGAAAAGCATCACACGATTGATTAAAATAGAGTAAAATATTAATAGATTAGTGAATAGTTTGTGTCGTCGTCCCATACGACAAAATGCAACTACGACGTATATAGATATAATTGAGCTTGACTTGACAATAATAATAATATCAGTTTTTCGAATTATTTGCTTCCAATTAATGCATTGCATGAGAAACACTAGGCTGGCCTGGCCTGATGTCCTGTCCATCCTTTTTCTAAATATATTTTTGTGTTCGTCCGGTAGGTTTTCCCAAGGCTATATATTGTCCTAAACATTTAGCTCAACTAGCTAAGCTATAGTAACAGTGGGATCAAATCTTGAGGGCCAAATTCTCTCTCTCTAGATATATATATATATATATATATATATTTGTCGTGGGTGAAGTGCAGTGCAAGCATATACAGCTTATTAGTTATTAGGAAAGATGAACCTAATAAAGCCAGTTAGCCATCATGCACATACAATAATTATACGGTAAATAAAGTTGAGAGTAACTAGTCTATATATATATGAAGTTGAAAATGAGATGATGATGAAGATTAGGGCCGGACCAGAATAATTTATCCGGCATATGCATATCATCCAGCAGTCTGCTGCTGATAGAGGTGGTCTTTGAAGGTTTGAGGGTGATGATGGTGATGCTGCTGCTTTATATTGTTGTTGTTAGTATTAGTAAGAGGCTTGTTATCTCCCAATAACAAATCTTCTCCAGAGAGCAAACTTGGTTTTGATTCATTGTACATGTCTGAATCACACCCACCATCCCCAACACCAACACCAACACCAACACCAACGGATTGTTGTTGGTGATGATCAGCTTCGTGGCATGTGGAAGCGGTCCCGATGTCCTGAAGGCGGCGCCGGAGAGCATCATCAGTATCTTCATCTCCATCGTCATCATCAGACCACAGAAGAAGGTTCTTTCCGGTGTTACCAGCTGCAGCAGCGCTCAAAGTGGTGATGAAGCTGTTGCTGTTGTTGTTGCTGCTGCTGTTGTTGGGTGTAGGAGGTCTCATCTTGGTATTATTAGGGTTGTAAGGATCAGCAGCTAGCAGCTGCTGCATGCTACTGCTGTCACCACCACCACTACCACCACCGCCACCTCCATAATTATAAATATTATTAAGGTCTTGAAAATTGGGACAAGGTGGTTGAAAGTTGAGACCTGCAGCAGGTGGAGGAGGAGGAGGAGATCCAATCATTCCAAACTGATGATGGGGATGCTCTAATTTGATGTTATTACCTGATGAAGCAACACCAGCAGCACTAGTACTAGTTATCTTGTTGGTGCTATTATTATTATTAGTAGTAGTAGCAGCAGCAGCAGCGGTAGTGATAGTAGTGTTACCAGCAGCAGCAGTATTGTAGGGTGATGAAACAAGGCCATGAAGGTGGTGCATTGCTTGAGTTGTTACTGTCGGATCGTTGATTCCGGTGCTACCAGATGCCAGGGTTTGACATGCCTTCTCCAGGATTGACTGCATGTATTTTCCTTGTGCCTCTATTCTCATCTGAAGGTGTCTCTGCACCTACACACACACACACACACACAGAGACATTATTTATGTTTTTAAAATGCATGTTAATAAAGTCTTATGTGTGACTTTCTAAGGTACGTAGCCGTAGGTCATCTTTACTTTATTCACAATATCTTGGTTAAACAAAACAACTGATCAAGTTTAACAAAACTCCCAACTGATGCTAAATCAATTAGCTAGCTAGCTCCTTTTAACTTTTTAGCAAGTTCTTTTGCAAAGTACTAGAACTAGAACACACTCAAGATATAAGATTCCTTTTTCTTTTTTTTTTTTTATTATTTTATTTACAGAAGTATACGATCTATGGGATCTAAAGAAAAGAAGCATTGAAAAAAATAAATTAATGAAATACTATCTTGAAGATCTTAGAGATATCAAGTGAATAATTTGAAAAAAAGTTTAATTAAAATGCTAATATAATGCCTAATTAAGAAACTTTATAGTAACTCACTAATATAAAGATGTCCTAATTAATCCACCTAGCTATAACTTGATGTAAAAAGATGGAAATCCCTTAAAAAGATATTTACAACATTTACACATTAGATTTTTATTTGTACATATTAATGAAAATTAAAATGGTCACCAACACAAATAACTTAATGTAAAAGAGATGCAATTTTTTTGAGAAGTCGTATTTGTTAATGGTATTCATAAATAATAGTATAGAGATACTTTATAACTCAATTATATATAACCTTTCTATTATTGTTTGGACAAATAATCTCATATATATGCCTGGAGTAAAATAAAAATAAAGACAAATCTCATATATATGTAAGAGAAATTTTGGATTATCAAGAAGCTTTATACATACTATATATACACACATACGCACACTATATTCACACATTGGTAGTGCAATTGTATCTAGATTAATCTATTCAAACACGGAAGAGGAACAAATGAATTAGACTGAGAAGTTGAAAAATTAACGGATCTAACCTCAAGTTGTTCATGCAGTCTTCGTTGCACCTCCATATGCATCCTGCATATATAGTATATATATCCATATAAATAAATAAATAACTACAAAAAAATAGTACTCGCAATCAAAATCAGTTTCATTCACTTTCTTTATCGAGATATATATATATATATATATGTGTGTGTGTGTGTACAATAATATGGAAGAAATATTATATATGTTTATTTTTTAAATTACTATAATTGTAATAATATGGAGTTAAGTATTATATTGGTGTTGGTGGACATACTCATTCATGCTTCGCCCTATCATACCAACTGATGAGGACGCTGAACTTCTCTGAAGCTCTAGTGCTGAACCTGCCAAATCATTCCCAATAATTCCATCTTACTACCTATGTATAATATATATATGTATGTATGTATGTATGTGTGTATGTATTTTTAACAAAAGAGTAAATAATAATAAAACATATCTATGTCTTAATAAATAAATAAAAAATTGGAATTAATATAGGGCTGCGCCACCAGATAAAGTCACCTGATCTCTTACCATCCTTGATTGAGTGATCATTGAATTCCTTGTGAGGTTGTTTCCCAAGTCTGAATTTCTGTAACCAAACAACCATATATATCCATATACATATACATGTGACGATAAAACCATACATAGAGCTAGGAATTAAATAAATACAAAAAAACAATATATATGTATATATAGATGTGCACCATTATTATTATTACTATCTCTTTGAGTTTAAATGAAAAAAAAAAAATGAAGAAGAAGAAGGAGGAGGAGGAGGAGGAGGATAATATATGGTGGGAAGAATAATGAACCTGAAGATGGCTTTTGAGATGATAAAGAGTAAGACCCTTGACACCCATGACTCTCATGATCGTCTTCGGTGTAGCCTCTGTATGTGTTTTATTTACATGCACACATCATGCATCCCATAAATAATAATAATATTGTACGTAATAAGCTAATTAAATCTAGCTATCATACTATAAAATAAATCAAAAACTATATATTTTGTTGTGTTTCAAATTAAAGAGACCTACTATAGCTATATATATACATATATTATATGTATATAGAAAAGCAGCAAAAAAAAGAGAGAAAGACATATATAATTATTAAGGAAGAAAAAAAAAGGTTGTTACGACTTACTGTCGGGTCCTCCAAGTTGAGTGACAGCATCAACAAAGCGTTCATGGAGCTCCACGGTCCAACGAAGACGGGGTTTAGGGTCGGTGGTGAGAACAAGACCCGAGTCCCCTTGAACGTTGCACATGTTATTATTCCCACCCCTTTCATGCGAATTAATGCTTCCTGCTGTTGATGGCTTCTTGTTCTGATGGAACATTCTCTGATATCCCTCCCTAGCTCCCTTATATATATCTATATTTCTATCTATCTATATATATATATATATATGTATGTGTTTCTTTCCTTTTTTTTTTTTGAAAAAAAAAAAATTGATTTCAAGCAGGGAAGATTCAAATGATATATAGAGAAATAGATGAGTATACAGTACGATATATGCAAATAAGTATATGTAGTTAAATTAGGGTTGTATGTGTGCCTCTTAGTCTTGGCTTGGATATTGGAAGGGATATGAAATTGAAGGCGAAGGGAGACCGGAGAGAGAGAGAGAGAGAGAGGCCGGGAACTGGAAGAGAATAAGCTAGCCAGGTGATGATGGAGGGGAATAAGAATATTAGAGAGCAAAGAGAGAGATAGAGATAGAGATAGAGAGAGAGAGATAGAGAGATGTGAGGCTTTTTAAAGATTGCTTGGTTTCTCAGCTACAAAGCAAAATAACAAATAGCAAAGGGAACGTCGAATGGAATGGAAAAACATATACAAAACATAAAATCCAAAGCTAGCTATTAACAACCCCAGCTTGACTACTAATAAAGTAATACACTTTAACACATGTTTTTGAGTTTAAAAAAAAAAATAATAAATAAATATATAAAAGATATATAATATTTAAAAGTCTAATTCTAATATGACTCCCTCCCTCCCTCGCCTCCTTTCCTTTTTCAAAAGTTATTACATACATATACTATCTCAGCTCTCTCAAACATTTCAAATTTTATTTACATTACATATATACCCTACCGCCCACCTGGCCCCATGTTCGTTTTGATTTTCACCACATCTAACTACATCTATATATGTGTTATATGTCTTACTTTAATTATTTCCTTTTCTTCATTATTTTTTTTTTTTTTTTTTTTGGGGGGCAATAAGATGCTATTTTGCATGCTTAGATCAACTTGTACGCGTCATCAATCCTCATCTCCATCTTTTTATCGTTCACAATTTGATCATATATTAACATAAAAGTAGTTAAAATGAAATTGAGTTCTAGCTAGCTAGAAATTTCAAGCATCCTCTTTCAAAAATATCTTAGGGAATATATATATATATACAGAGAGAGAGAGAGAGAGAGATGTAAGGAGGGAAGGCAACTGGGTAATTCTACCACCTAATTCCTATATAAAAATAAATAAATAAATTATATTAAATTTATACTAAATTATTGTAGATTAAGTATTACACACCTAGATCTCGATCTCAGTCTTCTAAAGTGTAGCACGCATTCCCTTCCCGTACAATTTATCGTATAACCTTTGCTCTTTTTTTTCCTTCATATTTAATAAAAAGACAAAATTATAGCTAGCTTATTCATTATTCTCTTAAGGTGCAACAAGAGAATTGCTAAGATATATTCGCATTTTTACTATCCTTTTTCTTTGGGATTTGAGTATCAACTAAAAGCTCTCAAGGGTTATGAATTCTTGATTGTTACTAACATATAAAGTCTGCATACAAAGAAGAATTTAAAGGGAATTAGTAAATTATTCTGAGGGGAATTTTTCCATCTTTTCATCTTTGTATACTATTTTTTTATGGAAAGATAAAACCCTAGCTAATAATTGGTGTGTATCTTCATGGGAATTGAATCAATTGAGTATGGGTTTGTTGGTGTTGGTGGCATAAATAGTCCATTATTATCGGTGCGGTTGGGTTTCAAATTTTATGAGGTTAGGATTATATTTATGATTTCAGGAAAACAAATGGTGAGTTTTATAATTTATTATTAAAGGGTTGAGTCAAGTTCTAATCCTTAAGATTTAATAATTGCTATATCAAAGTTGATCCTTATTAACCATGTGAATCATTAATTCGTAGGACGTATTTCAAGACTTGGAATATGTATAAATATTTAAGGATTCATTGGAGCAGATTCGATTTGAGGGTTCAGTGCATTAATGGTTAGTTGGTTATGATATTTGTGGATCCTAATAACCTGCCAGTTAGGCGCAAATATTAATGTTATCAATACCTTACTAATCATCTAGGTGATATAGGGAAGGAAATCAAGTTAGCATTTGTGGAAAGAAGTTACAATAATTCAGTAATTCTAATATGCCTATCATTATATGTCTTTTATGGATGGCTAGTAAAGTAAACTTAACATTCCAATGTTCCATCCGACCATTATATTTTATATTTTATAAAGTTAAATATTTAATAATTGAAGGCAATATATATATATATATATATATTTTCATGCAACTCCAAATTATGATTTAAGGGTATTAGCTAACCTTCTATTCAAGGAAAGGGAAACACCTCTCAATCAACAATAATAATTCCCACACCCCCATTACATTATAGACCCAAACCGTTGTACACACCAATAATCACACTATTAGAACCGTGCGACTATTTTAGTTCACTATAGATAGGCATAAGTGATGTGGTAATGGATCACGAAGGCTTGACAAAAAGTTGTGAAAAATGTACAATTAATAGAAGAAATCTCAAGAATGAAAATGTTAATGTAATTTTAACTTACCTTTTTTAAAAAAAATTCCCATGTGTTTGTTATAATAAATAAAAATTTCAATATGACTTGTGCTGAGATGAGAGAAAGAATACTTGTATAAACTTTGTGTATTATAGATGCAATGGTTTTTAGGTTATACATACATCTAAATAAATAATTATTGGGTTTTCTTTTTTTTTTTTTTTTTTTTTTTTTTGTTCCTTCGATCCCTTTTTTATAGTCATAAGTGATGATCTAACTGAGACGGCTAGTCTCTAGTATAGCGAGTTAAAAATTTGAGGTTGGGAATCGGAGGAACTCTACATACAGACATATATATATATATAGAGAGAGAGAGAGAGGAAGAGAGAGGGAGAGAGAACTAGAAATAGAAGGTGTTGGTGGACATTTCGATTTGTGTGCATTGCATATAGCATTGTCTTAGCCAAAAGGAGACTGAGAGAGGACCATATCATATATATAGTGCTATCTTTTGGAAGTTATTCTCCGCCAATCATGTGCATATAAGATTTTTTTAAGCTTCTGGCTCCCCCTTTGAATTTCCAATTCCTCCTTTTCGTTCTACTTAGATGGAGCAATCCGAACTTTTCCCCCACTCTCTAATACTAATAGTAATAAGCAATGGTAATGGGAGGGAGATCGGACATGAGAGTGCTAGACACACAGATATGTAATATGTTGCACCATAAATACTGTTTTTATCCTGTTTCAGTTAACATGATTGTCATGTATATATAAAATGATAGTAACTATTTTTTTATTTTAAGAATTTTTTTATTTTTTAAATTTATTAATATGTGTTAAATTTCTATTAGTTAGGATAGGGAGGAGACAGTATCCATGTGATAGCAAATATTTTTCCCACAAAGACACACGACCCCTCACGCAATCATTACAAGCAATGAGTTTTTGGCTATTTTATCTCCTGTATATTTTCAAGTTTTATTATATATGTGTACTAAAAAAGATGAGACATAGTAATGCAATGCAAGTGCAACCCTCGTTTCCCTGTCTTTTGGCTTTCATTATTTAATTACTTCACCCACACATATATATATAAATATATATATATGATACTATATTCCACAATTTGTCTCATCCCAACGAAAAAAACGAGATATAATGCAACAATTTGTGTAGCTCTAGCTTGGTTCTACATGTACTTAATATTATATATTTTATTATTATTAAGGAGTGATTTTGCATGAAGCGCGTCCATTTATATATAAGGTTTATAATTATATTGTGTAGATCAGGGGGGGAGAGAGAGAGAGACGCATTTAATATAATTAAGAATAATTAAATCAAGGAAGTAGCCAGAGAAGTTTGTGCATATTGTGGTAGATCATCTTTATCATATATTTTAATTATTTGTGAGGTACTTTATATTACTTTATTATTCATTAGGTCTATATATATATATATATATATGATACTATATGTGATATGAGAATGAGATCCAGCTTTGGTGTTTGCATGCCCTTTCCAGCTTTGTAAATATGACAGACAGAGCGTAATTTAGGAACTTTAAAATTAGGAGATTTGTCTATGTAAACAGTAAACTGAGAAAGCATTATGTTTAAATGTAAATGCAAAATGGGGAGGGAGGGAGGGAGACCAAACTTTACGGTGTGGAGGGGAGGAGGGGTGAGAACATCAAAGCACAAGAAAAGGAGGGTGTCATTCTTAGCAGAGCTTTTGATGAAAGGATGAGGGGACCTCTACATCTTTCCCCACCTTTTTCCTTTTTTTTTTTTTTAAATATATATGTTTGTTATTGTTGTTGTTTTTTTTTTTTTTCCCCTTTAGTCTTTTGTAGATTAGAAGCTTGTCTTCCCATTACATGCTCAAAATATGTCCATTTGTACATATACACATACACATACACATACACATATACACACACACTTTATCTGCATATTTTACACCATACTACCATGGATGGGTCAAAACCCCCCCTCAAAGTTGACGCAGTGGGGGCCCAGTAACAGTAGAAAGACTGTAAATGTTGAATAAATGCATGTGTGTGTGTGTATATATGAGTTAATTAGAAATCGAAATATTGCATGTAAGTATTTGTATTTGTTGGAGAGATCAGATCGGTTGGAAGGATGTAGAGATGGCGAAGCGGGAGCCGTCCAGATAGAATAGATGCTTTCTTCTTTCGCAATTAAAGCAAGATTCTCTATCCCCTCCCCTCTATACACCAAGATTAAGCTAATTATAAAAATTAACTTTCTAACAACACAGCAATTCAAAAAAAAAAAAATTAATATCTTGTTGTTTTTTTTTTTTTTAATTTCCCTATATAATGTGTATCAATTAGAAATTACTGTATAGTTTATGTTAGCTTGGACGAATATAGTTACACAAGTCCATAAGATAAATGAATACTTACCGTCTTAAAATTGATGTCAAAATTATATCCCCCTAATTACAATGCTATACAAATATAATAACTAATAAAAATATTAATAATCGTAATAATTGGTCAGAATAGCATTGAGTATTGAAAGAAAGAGTTAAGATATATAGCAAATATTAATCCATAGAAGACACCTATATCTTCTCAACTATCCATAGATACAGATATCAAAATAACTGATTCATTAGTTTTAGTTTTTTAATAGTAATAATAATAATAATAATGGATAATAACAAGAAGTGAAATTTCACACATGACCTATCTATTATATTGGAATATTATTCCAAAGAACAACATTTTCGGACGTACGCTCAAGTTTTTAGAAGTTTTGGATTGGCGAAAAATAATATTCTAGTGAATTAGAAAATTATATATGGAATTTTTTTTTAATGAACAAATAATTAATGTGTTGGATTCATATTATCAATAATTTGAATATATGTTGTTGTTGTTGCTGTTGCTGCACTAAAAGATTGTCTTAATTTAATTAGGAAATTAAGAGAGTCTTAGTCTTTGTCGGATTCTTCCAAAATTAGATATTAAGTAATTGAAGTTGGTTTGTTTGTACTTGAGAGTTGTTTTAGTTCGATTTCTAAGATAATTTTTATATATAAAATAGCACGAGGCTGCAAAAACTCAGTTACACCGTTTATGAGGTAGAGGAAATGGAACATTAAAGTGGGAAAAATAAAGGTGAGGGGTCGTAACTTAAGCGGTCTCCTTTTTCCTTTTTCTTTTTTTTTAAAATTATTTACCCAAAGTCCATGTGATGAGAGTACCAACAGAAACCTCGGCTTCATTACAAGAGAAAAAGAAGGAAGAGTCTTAACAAAGACTGTAGCTTTAGGAAACGGGATGATAAGAAATTTTAGTTATATTATATAAAAAAAAAAAAAGAGAGAAAATGAGACACGACATATATATAAAAGAAAGTTTAAAGGAAGTGCAGGGATAACTTCTGGCCAAAAGATTATCTCTCAAAATTTGGTTGAAATTTGGAGCTTCAGATCAGAGAATAGAGGGAAAGTCGATTCTTCATTTATATAAATATAAATAGAATATAATTACATATATATATATATATATATATAAAGTAAAGATAATTTGATTTGAATAAATAGCTACTTAACTTCTCTATCCTTTATCCTTTATTTACATTAACCAAAACGCAAAAATAAAAAAGCACTTCACTTTATTTGTAATTGTATCCCAACCTTCTTTTGTTTTTTCCCTCTTCCTTTTTTTTTTTTTTTTTGTCCCCATTAGTTTATCAGATCAAAGCATTCGAGTGTACTCTATAGGTTTAACTCTCACTAAATGGATTCTAATGAGAGGTCTTGAAACCCCAACATAAGTGTATCATATATAATTAATCATCCACAAGAACCTACGATTAATTAGCATGATGGGATTGGGTTGTGTTATATATTTATTATAAATAATTAACAATACAATATTAATAACATTTTTTATATATTTTTTTCTTTTTCCTTATTATTCCTTTAAAAAAAAAAGAAAAAAGAAAAAGAAGAAGAAGAGAAAATTGTATGTGATCACCAAGGTTAACATAAAAAGTATATATGTGCATGTAATAAATAAAAAATAATACAAAAATGACTCAACTACTTTAAAATGCTTTGGCACTTGTTGTCTATCCATACACAAGTGAGAAAAGAAAAGCAGATGAACATCTAGATTTAGAGATTCCGCTTTAGACCACACACACAAAGTTGGGTGAAGCACAAGCAGCAGCAAGTCTCTTTAATTGTAACATTTAATTTTATTAAATCTGAGCAAAAGCGGGAGTTTAACTTTTAGCTCATCATGTTTTAGTGTTTAAACTAATAAGAGAAAAAAGGGACAAGGGCCGTGTTTGCTTGAATTTCAAGCATCTTTACGTGCAATGGGGGAATTATTCCCTTCAAAACGGAAAAAATGAAATGAATATATTCCTTTGGAACTACTGGAAGTGAAGTTAAGGAAGGTCCCACATCCCACAACACAACCCCACGGCCCACCCCCACCTTCTTTGAATACTTCTACTTCTACTTCTACTTCTGCTACCTCACCTCTCCTTTCTCCTCTTATTTCTATTTCTATTCCCTCACGGACTTGATTCTCTGTTTGAAGCTCCAAACTTCTTGTTGTTGCACCTACGACTCTGGCCAAGGCTTATAAACCATTGATAAGCAGTCAAGAAAGAAATACCCCCACGGAATAAAACTTTCTCATTGATTTTTTTTTCCTTTTTTTTTTTTTTTTGGTTAGGCAAGGACACCTATTGTCTATCATGGATAGTATAACGAACCCAATCAAGTGTCGTTCCATAAAGATCATAAGTACTAACTAGTAGAAACTCTAACCTTATTATTCAATTGATAAAAATCTTTTATAAGCTATTGCCATTTTAATTTTTCAAATCACCACTCAAACCACAAAGGAGTTATAAAGGAATAATAATCAATATTACATCTACAGATTAGCATATTTAGACATTACTTTCTCTAAAATTTACTCTGTAACTACATCCTTAAATTGTCGAAATTCCTCATATAAATTAATATCTTTCTTGATATTAAAAATCTTTAACCATATGTTGATTAGTTGGAATATTTTTCTAATTAAAATTTCTATGATTACATTACTTTTAATTTGTTGAGTGAATTCCACTATTAGGTTTGGCCCTAATCTAAAGTTGTCCAATTTTAGAATTGTGTATAGCTCCTTTTAGTTATGTATATCTAATTACACATATAATTTCCCAACCTATAGGCTATATGCATAATATCATACACTAAATTGATACTCTAAATATATCAATTTACCATGATAAAAAACAAATAATTGCATCACAAGAATAAAAAAAGTGTCCTTATACGGAAAAACAATTGTTACATAACAATTCTAGAGATATACTAGTGTGAAAACAAAAGAAAACTAGTCTAGTATTGAATAAGATAGCACAAAAAAATAGAAATTCATTATTATATGAATCTTGCAAATCCGAAGGCTTGACATTGTTATTGCTCAAAAACTACTCAACAATAACTCCAAGAATGGCTTCATAGATGTACAATTAGAGCTTGATAAGGCTTTATATACAAAAGTGAAGTTCGCATGCGCACAATAAGTACGTAGGTGGAGTACGCAACCATGTTTCCCAGATGGGCTCTTTTGGCACAAAACAAATCAACAAGTTTTCTATAGAATGCACCGGTAAATGTGTTAGGGTGTGTTCCTTGCCATTCTCTTCTTTGGCCTCTAATTCTCTAATTTTCAAAGCACTCACATGCATATGGGTGTATCTCTAGGGCATACACGTTAAAAGTATAAGAATATCATCAATTTTGACTTATATAATAGATATATAAAAATTATATCAAACTTCCCCACACTTTGACCATTGCTTTCCTTGACTAAAACAAATCAATCTCAAGAAAAGAGACCACTTAAGGACAATATCTCCTTCAAACAACATTATAGAGAACTTACATTGTATATTCACATAATTCATTCCAATTCTAGAAACCAAATGTTACCATCAAATTGTAGCGTAACTTATATAAAGCATGTAAGCACTTAGAAACTTAATACATTAATTCACTCAATTACATTATAATGCCCATCAAACACTTAAACTTTCCAAATATTGGACTTCAACCACTATTTAGTATAAACTGAAGTTACCAAGTCATTTAAACAAGGATCTATAAACTTAAAATAAAAGAGAACATCATGTACTAACCATATCTAAATTTTGTACACTATAACAAAAGTGTGTACGCTCCCTCCTTTCATTTCTCTAAGAATCACAATGTAGACTAAATGGACATTAAATGTATTCATATCCTAGTTTTCTTCATTTTTAAAAAAGATTCATCAACCAAGTTAAAAAGTATTATCCCTTTGAAAGATCACTCTATGGGCTTAATTACTTAAGTAAATTAGGGTCGCTTTGAAATTGTTTATAGACTTTCAACATTGAAACTATATTTTAAGGGCCCAATTTTAAGTAAATTTTCAACTTTGAAAGTCTCTTACTCTTGAAATCATAGAAGTCGTAATCTTGGAATTATTTTTTAAAATTCCTAATTATAGGAATCATTTTAAATTACATTTTTTATTTTATTCTGAAAAGAAAATGGGTAAACGTCACATCATATATATAAACTTCACCTATTTTTGCAATTAACTAATTAAACTTTGTCTAGTTTTGCAATTAATTGTCTGAATTGTCTATTTTTACAATTAACTACCTCAATTTTATCTATATTTGTAATTATCAAATACCATAAATGATCACAAAAAAATTATAGTTAATCAATTTACACTTTTAAACTTCAAATACTTATTTATAAAAATGGTAATCGCTTGTAGGTAGGTTGGGATCTAAGAATTTGAGATGTTAAAGTTTTGAAGTCTTCTAACCAAGTTAGCCATTGGTTCTGTTCTCTTTTAGGTAGAGACAAGCTATTTCATAACCTATGTATATCGGGCAAACAAAGTTGCTCAGCGTAAAATCTTGTGGAGTGAGTTATTGAGTTTCAAGGCTGTAATCTTGGATTGTTTTAGGGGATTTTAATGAATTTAGAAGCTTAGAAGATAAAGTTAGAGGCAATGTTTTTGTTACCGATGACATGGAAGATTTAATGACTTTTGTATGCAAGCGGAATTGGAAGAAATATATTCTTCCGGTCCTTTATACACTTAGTGTAATGGTTGTACTAAGGGCTATTGGTATGTAATGGTTGTACTAAGGGCTGTTGGTGGAGACTTATATGTATGTAAAAAGGGTGGAGCTGGTAGCACATGGGGTCCCTAGCGTTACTGCTTTCCCAGGGCTTGGCCGCCTCTAATCTTTAAGGCATTCTCCCCCAGTATTCACAGCGTGAAGGATATCCCACATGGGCAAGGCTTCACCCTTTTTCTATACATATAAGCTTCCACCAACAGCCCTTAGTACAACCATTGCATGCATCTGTAATGGTTGTACTAAGGGTTGTTGGTGGAGGCTTATATGTATGTAAAAAGGGTAGAGCTGGTAGCACATGGGGTCCCATCTGTAATGGTTGTACTAAGGGCTGTTGGTGGAGGCTTATATGTATGTAAAAAGGGTGGAGCTGGTAGCACATGGGGTCCCCAGCGTTACTGCTTTCCCAGGGCTTGGCCGCCTCTAATCTTTAAGGCATTCTCCCCCCAGTACTCACAGCGTGAAGGATATCCCACATGGGCGAGGCTTCACCCTTTTTACATACATATAAGCCTCCACCAACAGCCCTTAGTACGACCATTACACTTAGTTTAATCATTGTGCATTTAAATTGATTCTTATGAGACTTGATGGGGCTTTGGTAAATCAAGTGTGGCTAAATTACCTTACTACTTCTAAGGTATTTGTGGATAGTCCCGATGTTTTTGACCATTCTCCTATTTGTATTCTTTTACACTTGGACAAATTGGAGTAGAAAACTTGTTTTAAGTTCTTCTATAACTTCCTTTCGATTGTCAAGGAAGTGTAGAATAGATTGGTTGAGGGTACCCCTATGTTTCGAGTAGTCTCAAAACTTAGAATGTTGAATTGTAAGCTTAAGAAGCTAAATAATGCGTTATTTCAAATATTCAATAATGTACTTATGATGCAAAAGACAGGCTCTTGGATTGTTAAAACTTGAATCACTCTAACCTATTGGCAGATTAGGATCTTGAAAAGGCTTTATTTAACGATCTTTATGTGTTTAGTGCAACAGAAGAGAATTTTCTTAAGCAAAAGTGAAGGATTAATTGGATCAAACTAGGTGACAGAAACTCAAAGTTCTTCTTTCATTGCCTCCAACAAAAAACACATAGGAATTCCATCCATTCTCTTGTCAATGTAGAAGGTTAACAAGTTTCCTCATGTGAGAATATTAAAAGGATGGCGGTGAATTACTTTTGCTCTCTCTTGAAAGAACTAAGGCCTATTGATGATCTTTGAAATACCCTAAACATTCACCTAAGTTAGAAATTGAGTTTAGATAGATCAAATGAATCAAGTGAATTATAGGATATAATTAGACAAGTTGACATAATTAAGTTAGTAATAGATTTAAGTTGAAATTTGAGATTTTGAACTCATTAACCCTTAAATATTTATTTAAATGTTTAGTAGATTTCTAAACCCTTAAACTTTAGTCCAAATTCCAATTCATAAATCCCCACAAGTTTTTAAGTTCGTTTGCTTATATAAAAAATCAGTTCTTACACCCGAACTCAAACTAAATATCAATTCCTTACAAACTAAACTTGTAAACTCCTAGATTTTTATGCTAAGTCTTAAGTTCAAATCTTAGAACAGGAAGTCAATTGGAAACCCTAAAATCAACAAAACCTATATCAAACCCTAGAATTTAGATCCAGCAGTCCTGCGCTTTTAAACCCTAAACAACAGAATTGAGATAATTTTAGATAATAGTTTGTAATATATATAGAAGCTTAAAAATATCATATTTGCAAATTTTTAATGTGTTTCGGGTCCAAACAGGATTAGTTATCGAAAACCGTATCCTAGCATACCAAACAGTAAAAATATTCCAATGGCACCGTTAGATTTGTAATAATATAAAGAATTCAAAAATATTAGTTTTATAATTTTTTGGTAGTTAAAAATATCAGATATTGCATTTATACACATATTTTCTTTACTACTAGTAAATTATTAATCTTGTTTACTATTTATTACTATTCATGTATCTTTACTTTTTGTTACTACCTATTCTCACTACTTGTACATCTATTTTCTTACTTTTGACCTTCCTCATACATCTTATATCACATCATATCTTATATATTACTTACTTTTCTTTACAAAATACAAATTAAATAATTTCTTCCCCCCCTTTTCTCCCAAAACCGATACCAACCCCCCCCTGTCCTATCCATTTATTTTTCTTTTACATGACAAAACTCTACCAAAATCTCTCCACAAATTTTTCTCTACCAAAATTCTCTCTAAATAATTCTTTCCAACTTTCTTTCCTCTACACACAAAACCATCTTCCACATATTACTACTATCCACATATCTTACAACTACCTTGTTCTATCCTCAATAAATATACACCTTAGGTAAAAATCTTCTACATTTATTTTTTTCATGTCATGTAACTTAGCATGATCATGGTGTTTTTTCTTAAAGCTCATATGAGTTATGGAAGCAACAACATGTTCATGTTTTGTTCTTGCACATGCCAAGAATTTCCATTATGTTATTTTGCTATATTATGATATTATGTTGTTATTATTGTTATTATGCTCCTAATATAACTTTATATATATTTATATATATATATATTATTGAATATATGTATATCTATATATTTCCTAGAGCCTAAATGTTCACTAACTTTCACTAACATGCTCTTACTATTCTTATTATTATTGCTCTTATTATGCTTTTTCTTTTCTTTCTTTTTCATTTTCTTTTAAGACTAGTCTATTCTTAGTCCCGTGATACCTTGATGAAGCTAAGGTTCCCAATACTTGACCTTATTATTTTGCTTATTATCGCTTCTTATATCTTTCATATATTATTATGTGATATCCTAGTCTTTTTCATACTACATAATCATACGCATATATCATTATAATGATATTGTCTCAACAAAACTAAAAAAAAAAAATCTTTAATAAAGGAAAATGGAACCAAACTCTTTTAATATATAACTTTGTCACTAAATAAAGATTTTGTCATCAAACACATAGAAAAATTATTTTAACAACCTCTTTTCAGAATCATCATGAATTTTCTTAAATGGCAAAAAAAATGATTTTATCAAAGAAATTAACTAAAGAAATAAGCACTCTCTTTTAAGATAAGTAATATGAAGTTTATTAAAACTTAGTGTTAATAATTCTTTGATAAGTAAATTTTTCTTAAAAGCCTACATATAGGATTTTTACCGACTCCATAGTAACAACCAAGAACTAGACTAGTTTTCAAAGTTTAGATAAGAATCAACCCACTAATATTATAAATCCACTTAGAAATATAAAAGTTTGCCAAGGTTATGAATGATAAACTCGTTTTCATAGAAATAGAATAATATAAACATGATAAGCTCAAAAACAATTGATATTATCAACAACTTAAGAAAAATGTTGAAAGTATTTCCTCTAAGTAAAATTTTGCAAAGAACTTAAAAGACTAAGTTTCTAGAAATAAAAAACTTATCTTTAGAGAAGATAAGAAATAAAAATATAAGAGGAAAAGACTTATTTATAAATTTTAATCAAAATCATTTAAAAGGGAAAATATATGCAATACAACCTAAATCGTTAGAAACTATTAATAACTTATGAAAAATTTTGGAAAACTTCATTTTTATTACTAGAGGTAAATATTGTAGAAGACCAAAGTTAAGAAAAATTAATTTATCTTAGGAAAGAAATTAGAAAATGAAACTTATAAGAAAATATTTATTTATAATAATCCAAGAATTTATAATGTTCTTTCAAAAACACTTAAAGAAAAATTGTTAAAGTTCAAGTTTTCAATACAAAACAAATTGTTTTGTGAAAAATAATTGTTGAGACAACACCATTGAAATTTTGCATAACAATATGAGTCTATTATATATATAATATATATATATATTCAAAAGATTTTTCAATCATACAAATATCTATATTTTTGCTAAAGGACTTTTAGATAAAGAAAAGTTTAGAAAATTGTGTTTCAAGAGCTAGGATTTTCGTGGTGAATCTGTACCGATCTATTTCACGAACCAAAAGACTTTTTATGACAAAAATTACCCTAGAAATAGATAGATATTTTCGAGTAGGTAGAAAACGGTATATAATAAGCGAAATTTTGAGTTAAAATGAGTAAGTTATGGCCATTTTAAGTTAGAATTTCATTATATACGATTTTTTAACGAACTTAGTGAAATAGAATTGGCAAGTTTAAATAGAACTTCCAAGAAATACTCATTTTTGGTATTTTTCTTGTATAGGTGACGTGGAGACCGAGCTCCCATACCTTGAGGATTACTTTGACTAGAAGTTTCCATTCAAATGGCCGAGTGAGTTTGTTTCTTACATTTTTGCACTTACGCTTTTTCTTGTAAATTAGTAGCATGAGAATTAGGAAAAGATATAAATGGAAAAGTACATGTGCTTTACATATATGGTTGAAATTATAATTGAGTATATCGAGGCGGGAATTGTTTATAAGGAATGTTTGATCTAGTATAGGAATGATGGTCTGCAAAATTCTCTGATCATCCATAAAATATTTAATCATGCCATGAGTACTTAATTAAATTGATTCATGCATACCATTGGGTGAGTTCATTTCATTTATTACTATACCTTAGCGGGACAAAGGCATAGTAAGGAGGTTCGTAAAGTCCGTAAGATCTACAAAACAACGAAGGGTCACCCGAATTAAATTGCAGTGCATAAACACCTGAATAAACTATAATTTTGCAGCTGGGTGGTGGCTTGAATAAAAACTACAAAGAAAGGAATTATATTTTTATAGCCTAGTAGTGGCTTGAACAAAAACTACAAAGGAATCATATTTGTACAAATTGGTCTATATGGCCTAGAACACCTAACCCCGAATGGAGAGGTAAATCCATTCAACATATGATTCCCGAAAAATCATACTATTGTTTGCTCACATGCTTGTACTTCTTATATGGTTTCTAAATTAATTTGTTTTGATTATTAGTTGTTGTGTGTTTAATTATGAAAATAATTCTCACTAAGCACGCAGCTTATACCCTATTAGATATTTATTGCAGTACTCATACCTTTGGTTGGAGCCCAAGGGATATTTTACTTAGGTAAGACCTTTGAAGTCAAGAGCTTTTTGGATAGAAGTTAAGAAGTTAGAAGTAGATATAGATTTCCAAGTGAAACTAAAAAAATGTATTTATTTTGAAGATTGACTCTATTAGAATTAGTTGTTTTTAATAGGAGAATGCCCTTGAGGTTTGTAAGACCCTCTACATTTTTGGAAACCTTAGTTATATTGTTATGATTTGCCTTCTTAATTACTATTATGTATAACTGCTTAAATGGCTTAATCTAAAGTTTGGTTCTCTATGTTCGTGATTGTACGCCTTTCACTCGATATCGAGACTTTTGGGATAACTAAGGTTATCATACTTAAGTCTTAATATTAAATGTGGTGGGCTGTCACGTTTAGGTACCCGTTGGGGCATGACAAAACTCCTAAACCAAACCCATTATTTCAAGTTCTTAATTTCAAACATATCAATTCTCAAATTATTTTCTAATCACTTTCAGAACTAAAGATATTGATCTAAAAGGTCAAAACCTAATACACTTACCCTAAAATATCTTTTAATTTATCCTTTATCCTTTCTTTTCCTTTAACTTCCTCCCATTATTTTCTTTCCTTCTCTTTTCTCTCCTTCTTTCTTTCTCGTTTCTTTCCCTTTCTTTCTCCAAATCTCAAGTTTAAGAAGGTTAAAAGAGAAATTAAAGTTAGGAAATAAATTAAAAGATGGAAAGCATGATAGAAGTGGAAAAATCAAGTAAGAAAAAGAATATATTAGCTAAAGAGAAGAAATGGGGGAAAAGATTAATTTCATGTGTGCTAAAAAGATAAGTATAGCTATTTCTTTATTTTGATCATTGATTAAGCATGAGAATGATGAAATAGATGCTAGAATTTGATGGGTTTGTGATAAAACTTATAAACATGCGAATATGTATGTCAAAACATAGGTTAGTACATATGTGTATAGGTTAGATGTTTGATGACTTGAATTGATGATATGTAAAGTAGAAATATGCTTGGGAATGTTGTTTAAACTTGATATAGATTTCTATATTGTTTATATGATGTTTGTAATAAAGTATGTTGTAGTTTAGGAGAGGAGTTTTGAAGAAAAGAACAATGAAAAACGTAAAAATCAAACCTAGGGTACTCATCATGGGCATGATGGAGCCTGTGATGGTCTCGGATCAGTGAAAAAATTTAACGGATAACTCATCACGGGTGTAATCAAGGTTATAATAGCCTCTGACCATGCATTTTTCCTTCATCACGACATGATCAAGGGCGTGATCGCCTCTAATCATGCATTTCTCCTTCATCACAGGCATGATAAACCCCTTGACAACGTGATAGTGTTTTCATAATTTAATCATAATTTTTTCATCCAATCTCGGATTGAGAATATTCAAAATTCTAAAAAAATCTTAAAAGTAGGTCTAAAACTTTCATGTTTTAAGTTTTTTCAAATTCTAAAAGTATCAAGGCCGAAATTTTAATTCTTTCTAGCTGCTACATATCCCAACAAAGTTGAAAACTTGTTTTACTAAGTTAAGTATAAAATGAACCTTTTTGAGTTAAAACAAAATGGGTAAATGATATTTAATGTGTTATAGTAGTTAATTGACATAATTAAGGATAAGTTTAGTGAATTTATAGATTCAATGAATAATTGGGTTAAATATAGAAGTTAGATATAAATGAACTATAAGGAGCTAAGATGAATTTGATTTAGATTAAGATGTTTAAAAAACTAAGATGCTAATAGATATTTGATGATGATATAATGAAGTAAATGAGTATAACTTAAAATTGGATGAAGTAATTAAGCTAAACCAACATAGACTTAAGTTAACATGAGTCTTAGATATAAAATGAACTTAGCTAATCAATCTATGTTCAACTTGGCTTAATAAAACTAAATGAACTAAAATGAAGTAGATCAATAATAGTTAATGTCATATGTTTAATATTTGAATATTTAAGAGTAAGTTAAGTGAATGAATAAGTTTAGTAACTAATCGGGTTTAACATAAAACTTAAGTATAACATGAACTTATATAAAGAACTTAAGTTCAGTTTGGTTAATGAACTTAAATGAACTAAAATGAATTAAAATGATGAAGTGTAATCAACTTAGCAATGATTAAGTTAAAATAGGCTTAATAGCTAATAATTAGCTTAGATTAGTATGTTAGGAAAATCAATGAATAACATGGGGAATTTACTGTTTCAAATGTTTGTTTGTTTATTGAATAATATGAGTCTTTTTTAACATGAATGTTTTGGTGATGCTTTTGTAATAAAAGATCATAAACAAAGTGAAAAGAAATACTTTGACAGATAAAGGAGAACTGTCCGTATTTTAGCAGGAGATCTTCGCAGCCATGTGGGCTTTTTATTTAGTGTCTGATCAAATGGGGTAATAAAATGAGTTCAATATAAATGGATAATTAATTAAATTGCTTATGTGAGTTTAATTATTGAATAGATATAAGGATACTTGGTTTATCTCTTGAGATGGATTCTAGCCTACCTTTTGTTTCTGTTTAGATTCCGAATTAATAAGGTACGCAGTAACTTGCATGATGATTGCTAGGATAGGCATCTAAAATGGATTAAGAACGTAAAGACAACCTAAGTATTGAGTGTTGTTTTGTGCGTGCCGTTGAATCCGGTCCGGAAGCGGCAATCTTATCCAAACGGATACGTTAGTTTAGGCGCTTAAGCTACCCCCATCATAATGCAATGACATTTGTTGGTGGCTCAGCGGATAGTCGATAAGACAAACGGTACCGGTGTAACGTCTATCTTGATCGGTGATAAGTATACATTGGGGCTTACATTTATGGCACCAGTTGAGCCTTTTCATATTATGGACTCAAATGAGTAAAGTGCATATAATGGCTGTGAACACTAGATGAGGCTTTTACTCTTTTTCGGTTATATCATCTAGGATATATAAGTATTTAGGCTGCCTATATCAACCTCATGAGCATCGGGTGGTTACCCAAGACTCCCACATTCCTAATAGCTTGCTCCTAAGTGTGAGTGCTTCAATTATGCTTAATTTACTTTAAATGAAAGATAATAATTTGTTATTTATTGCAGTGCATTTAGTTAGGCTTGTGCGTCACTTCGTGTGTGTCTGTGTTACTGCGTACTGAGCTTCAGCTCATTATTGTTGTTCTTTTTTCAGGTGTTGTGTTGATGAAGAAGATGATGATGATGATGATGATGATGATATGTTAATGATTAGATGATAAGGATGATGTTTATGTTGTTAAAGATGATGGACTTGGGTTTTTGGGATGATCCTAGAAGTTTGAGAGGAGAAGTGAAATCATATAGGACTCAGGATTTTGGGGCAATCCTGGAAGTTTTAAAGAGCTAGATTTACTTTTTGAATATGTATTTTGTTTTCTTTTAAAGGCTGGTTATAAAGCTCATATGTTTGTAAATATTGATCTACCTTTGAGAGTAGGTCTTAAAATGATTTTATAAAATTTTGTTCCTTAGAATGTTGGTTTGCTTTGGTGGGAGTAGAGACCTTTATTATGTTTTTATAAAGTTTGATTTCTTTGTAACTAAATCCAGTTGCTTTAGAAATTTAACTAAACGATTTCATCAATTAAAATTAGTTAGCAATATTTGAAATAAGCATATCATTCAAGGAAGTGTAAGCATGTAATACATGAAGTATTATTCATGGTGATAATGTTTTAATTAAATTTAGGGCGTTACAATGTCACTTTAAGGAGTCAACAGTTAATCACTAAGAAAGTGAGTACTGATGATTTGGAGCACCTCACCAAACCTATAAGGAGAGTGGAAATTAAATCTATTTTCTTTGGTATGGCTCTTGATAAAGCCATAGGGCTCGATGGATAAAATGATAATTTCTTTTGCAAGGCTTGGAGTAGTATTGGAGAAGACAATTGCTCAGCCATCCATAGTTTCTTTGCCATTGAGACATTTTTGAAGTCCACCAATTCTATAACTATCTCTCTTATTCCTCTGGTAGAGAATCCATCTTAATCGAAGGATTTTAGACCTATACCTTGCAGCAATACCATTTACATATGCATATCCATGATTATGGTAGAAAAACTAAAAACTTGTTCTCCCCTATCAGTAGGTAAATAACAAACAACTTTATTCAAGGTAGAAATATTATAGACAATATCCTAGTGGCTTGAAAACTTTATAGGGTTACCATAAGAATAATCTTGGAGCTAAATGTGATATAAAGCTAGATATTATGAAGGCTTATGACAATACCTACTAGTGCTTTCCTAGGCAGACACTTGTAGCCATAGGCTTCCCCTCAAATTCATAAATTGGATTTTGCAATGTGTTGCTACTCTAAAATTCTCTATCAATCTTAATGGTGACTTTCCTAGCTCACATGGTCTTCGTTAATGTGTTCCTCTCTCTCCTTACCTTTTTGTTTTCATTATGGAAGTGTTGTCATGCATATTAAGAGAAACTAGAAAAAATGAGGGATTCTCATACCATTGGCAATGCCAAAGAGAAAAACTTAACCATTTATGTTTTGTTGACGATGTCATGACATTTAATAAAGGTGATAAAAGATCTGTTGATTTGATTATGAAAGTGTCAGAGGACTTTTACTAATTATCTGGACTCAAAGCGAGCCATGAAAAAGTAATATTGTCCTAAGTGGCTTGATCATATTCTGGATGAGGAAATTCGACAAATTTCAAATTTCTAGGTAGGGAATTTGCCGATGAAGTATTTGGTGGCACCTTTGTCTCCTCCAAACCTAATAAGTCCGCTTGCCAATTTTTCATTGAAAGATGTGGCAATATATTAAGCTTTGGACCAAAAAACTCCTCTCCTACATGAGGTGCATTCAACTGGTAAATGGTGTTCTTTTCTCTATCTAAGCATATTGATCCTCAATCATCATCCTCTAGAAAAGTATCTACAAAGAGCTTACCAAAAAGATGAAATGGTTTCTATGGAATGGTAGTGATGAGGAGGGAGCAAAGGCAA
The DNA here is from genome assembly GCA_024138025.1 of Combretum micranthum. Classification (NCBI taxonomy): domain Eukaryota; kingdom Viridiplantae; phylum Streptophyta; class Magnoliopsida; order Myrtales; family Combretaceae; genus Combretum; species Combretum micranthum. The sequence goes on along the minus strand of JAMXBD010000733.1, from coordinate 318,677 downwards.
AAGTTGATTGAGATATAGTGTGTAAACATGAAATGAACGAGGCTTAGGAATCATTAATTTAGTGACTTGGAATAAAGTGGCTCATTTGAAACATATTTGGTATTTATACTCCAATGTACATGATTCACTTTAGCTTTCTTAGGTCAAAGCTGAGCTTTTAAAGAAGAAGAATTTCTGATATGTTAAAATTCTATCCATGGCATCTTAGTTATGGAGGAATATCTTATAACTTCGACCTCTTACTTGCTCCTTACTTACATGGAAGATAGGAAATGGCAAATCATATCTCATTATGGTACAATGAATGGCATCCAAGAGGAGCATTGGGGGATTCATTAGGAGAAAAGGAGATATATATGGCAGCTATTTCCAAAGAAGCTAAACTTTGTTGTATTATAAATGAAGGTGAATGGAGTGACCTAATGATGACATCTAGAGTCACATTATAAGTGATTTGGCAAATGACTATAGCCCAAATCTGCTCAAAGAAGATAAACTAGTGTGGAAAAATAATGCAGCTAAAGGATTAACAATGAAAGAAGCTTATGAGCTCATTCAAGCCCATGGGGATAACTTCACATGCCACAACTTTGCTTCATGCAAGAAAATAGCACCGAGGCACTCCTTTTTATTTTAGTTGGCAACGCGTTAGAGATTTATAACTCAAGACAAGTTAGTTCATCGGGTGTTATTAATAATAATTACTATTTCTTGTGCAAGAGAGAAGAGGTGACCTAGCATTATCTGTTTCTTAAGTGTCCCTTTATGGTAAAGGTATGGAATTATTGAAAGTCAAAGTCACTGATTACAGGTATTTTCCTTCGAATGTTACAAACCTTTGGGAAGTCTTTACAAATTGCAAACAAAATCAAGGCGCAAGACAATAGCCTGTATGAATAAGTCATTGGTAGACAAACAAGAGGTCTTTGGTTCATAGTTTTTGGCAGACAGACTAAGCCTTAAAAATAAAAGAAAAAATTAGGAATGCGGACGAAGCTCAACCATCATCAATGGAGATTTTGGCTACATTAAAATGACAAAGCTTCTTAGAAGTATCAATCCAAGGAATATACCAAGAACATCTATCTTTGACTAAAGGAATCACAGAATTTGTGCCAAGTTCATATACTAAATTGTAAAATTACACAAAGTTCAACTAAATTGTAAAAATTGACATAGTTCGGGTACCAAATTAACATGTTCAAATTTTAGGTAGTTAACTGTAAAATTAGGTTAACTTCATATACTAAATGTGATATTCAATACCTAAATGTAATTTAAAAGTGTCAGTTTATTACCTATAAAATTTTTAAGGCCATTTAAAGTACTTGGGTGAAACAGTCAATTGCAAATATTTATACAATTAATTGTAAAATTTTATAATATTCAATTAATTAATTCCAAAAATAGATAAAATTTAGGTACCAGGTTAACACTTTAGAACTTCAAATAGTTAAATGCAAAGATTGATAAGGTTCAGCTGTCAAATATGACAATTACCATTTTCATAATAAAGAAAAAAAAAAAACAATTTTCTCTCCAATTCTTTCCCTTCTCTTTCTTTCACCAAATCCAAGCATAGTGACAAGGCAAGGGTAACAAGCACAACTAAATGCAAAATTCTAGTCTATGATAGTCAAGATTTGATCCAAAATCCTCAGAGTACTAAATCAAAATAAAAACTTCCCATATTCGAACAATTGCTTGTATTAGTCATTAATAGTTATAATAGATTATTATGCTAAAATCCACTTGGAATTTTTTTATTTCATTACACATAATTGCTCAATGACCTCTGGAATCAAATTTGAATTATTCCTACAAGCTGTTTAACTGTTGGGTTCTCATTTGTTCAAGGATGAAAAATCCTAAATGGAGTGAAAGATAAAAATGGTAAAAGAATAATATTTTTAAAGAAATAAGAGTAACTAAGATGGTTGAAATAAGAATGTTAACACATATTAAGAAACCAAATTAATTAGTATGGCATGTGTAATAAAGAAATATTAAAATATCTAGTAATTGAATTCTTGCAAATATTGAGATTAGTGTAACTAGGCTTTTCCTTTGTAACCTTTGCTCTATAAGTTTGAATGCAAGCCCTTTTATATTCTTTACTCTAGCAAGTGGAAATTTGCTATAATATGGAGAAGAAAAATGAAAGAGAAAAAAAAAAGACTTGATAAGCCACGTAAGTCTAAAATCTAAACTCCGCTTACATGAACACAAAGATTAAACAATTAAGAATCAAATCATAACTGTTATTAAGAAAAACTACAATGAAAGGGATTAACGATTTGGATATATTTAAATAAAGGTTCAACATTTTAGGTCATTAAAAAAGGTAACATTATATAAAGTGGTCCATGTAAGGTATCACATAAAGATTATAATAGAGATTTTTATATACAATCAAGAATCAATTCATACATGTCATTACAAAAATTAAAAAAAAAACGATAATAGAAGTAACCAATATTTTAAGTGAGTCGAGCCTATTCACAAGCTACTCAAGTTTGATTCAGTAATAACTCAAATTTGACTAGCTGCAACCAAGTCAAGTTCGAGTTTGAGTTTTAAAGTACTTGATTCGAGTAACTTGTGAGCTTATTCAAGCTTTTAATATTTTCATAAAAATTATGAAATTTTTATTCTTCTCATTTTTAAAGCATATATTTATATCTTGATTTTCCTTTATATATATATATGTGTGTGTGTGTGTGTGTGTGTGTGTGTGTGTGTGTGTGTGTGTATTCAACTATTCATATTTATTATATTTTAAGACCAAGTTAACTAAAACCTTACTTTATTCTCAAATCCTAACTTAGTTTTTAGTCGAATTGTTTTTTATAAGAATAATCAAGCCTAATCAAATCGAGTTAGAGCTTATAGATTATTAGTTCAAATCAAGTTTGAGCTTAAAATTAATGCTCGATTGAGTTTAAGTTGAGTTTTGAGCTTCGAGTTCTCTATTCAAGTCGAGTTTGAGCTTATGATAGGCTTATTATAATAAGCCAATTAGAAAGCCCACTATAAAACTTATATCAAAAACCACTCTACCCAATCCAACAAGAAATCTAACACTATTAATGAATAAAGTCCTCGTTCAAGTTTTCCAAACAAAAGTTTTAAAGTCCTCTTGCAAATTCTAATGACAGTAATCAATTACAATCGTTAAATCAAAGAAACCCTAGCTTACAATTTCAAACTCTACCTCACTACTCTCACAACATGCAGCTACTCCATTATTACAAGGTATGTAATTCTTCTATCTCAAGTCCTTAAATTTATGAACTCCTTTTCTCTACAAAAAGCAGAATAATGCATTAGGGTTTGTGTTTAAAGTTGATATGAAAGAATAGTGATGTTAGTTTGTGTTTTGTTTATGTTTGTTTGTGAGGATAAATACAGCACTCACTAGTTCTTTGAGCTACCAACAGCTCCAAAAGAACTCAAGATTGAGTTCAAGAAGATTGATTTCAAGGTGACTCTTCTTTCGAATGCTCTTGCAATTTATATGTCTTTAATGTTAGTTATTCCAGTGAATGAGTTGTCAACTACTATAACTATACCGCAACTCTGTTAATGGCTAACTATGTTTCTATGACTTATTACTATAATCGATTTGCTGCTTCTTATGTAACAAAATTGGTGTCCTTTGTAGAATAAAATCTTGCAAGTATTTGGGTGATTGTTTACTCTTTTAGCCATATCAGCTTAGTACTATATCCTCTTGACTCGACTCGTTTACAGTTCTAGTTTTAAGTGGTAAGAAAAGTGAATTAATGTTGTATAAAGTGTTGCAAATAAGATATCAATAATTTTAATAGTTATAAACTAAAAAAAAAAAAGGAATCAAAGTTTCAAGTATATAACACTTTAAACACGAATCATTTTATATAATGTTAATTATTTTATAATCACTTAAAATGATCCTTATTTGCATGATTTTTTATGATATTGATCCCCCTTTTTGAACCACTTAAAATATTGATGCTCTACTTGAACTTACTTTAAAACATTAATCTCTTATGGTTTTACACTGTTTTTAATAATAAATATAAGGATTTGTAACCTAGACAAACAAAATTGATGAATAAATAAGGGATTTCAATCTTAAGTCAAGGTATTTGATGGAATTAAATAAGATTAAATTAGGGTTCATAAAAGTGATCTTGTGATAAAGAATTCATAATAGAAATTGAACACTGGAGTAAGGAGAACTATTAGATCTGTATTAAAACCTAAATATCAATTGGATGAATATAAACCAAGAATTTAAAAGTAGGCTTCATGAATTTGATGTTTTAACAATAATAAGAAGCCTTAAATGGATGAAGTTAATACATTGATGAAATTAAGTAGATTCAAAATTAAGGTTTATAAGATATTATTAGAAACCCCAAGAGTTTAATTGTAATATTATTATATAAGTGAATAAAATCATAGGACAGGATAGAGCAAGAGAAGAATCGTTGAAACCCCTCCCTTACATCCAATCGACTGCACGCTTGTTCCTCGGTCATCATTTTAATTTTTGTCTGGTGTTAGTCAACAACTTTTCGTGAAAGTAAAATCGAAATATAAAATTGGAATAGTTAATCTAGTGGAGTTTAAGTGTGGCCGAAAAAAAAAAAAAAAAAAACTAGTGGAGTTAAGATAACAAAAACTGAAAAGAAAAATGGAGGTGGATATAAAGCAACATTCAAAATTCTAACTGTGTGATTATTGGTAAATAAGGATGCATTTAATATCATGGATCTAAGGCAAAGGGTTAGACTACAAAGAAATTTGAGGTAGAGTACAAAAGAATACTGCGTGTTGTTGATTATACGTCTTAGGGTAAAGAAAACCTAAATAATAATTCTTTGGACTAGTAACTTGTTGTTCTGATTGTGCTTATCGGATGGTAAGTTTCAGTTCATGTTATAATAATTATAGATTATAGCCCAATTGGTTATTCATTGGAATAATAAATACTATATAATCGTCATTATGGGCTGTGGTCCAATAGTGTGAGTTGCGGCCCAATCTTTCTAATCGTTATCTCTTGGCCTACAATACAATCTAACTGTGGTGTCAAAAATTTTGATGTTTATGTATAATGCGTTATATTATTCAAATAATTAACTAGTTATTTGTTGCATTCAGTAATTATGTGCTTTTTCATAGGGTGTTGCACATTTTATATGTACGTGTATGTGTAGTATAGATCTTGCTGGACTAGAAATTGACTTATGGACTTGAAAGACTCAAAAAGCACAGGAAATGAACCTTAACGCATTTACATTTTAAGTAACTTGGCAACGAAATAGCATTCCTTTAGTTCAGGTGCGGATGTACGACAAAAGGTCATCAGGTGAGGTGAGTCTAGGAGAAGGTTGTTGGACCATGGATCATATATGGCAAAGGTTGTTCCGTGGGTGTTGCCGAAGGTGGACAGGTCGTTTTAGGTGAAGGGCTTTAGGGAAGCTTGCCTTGTTGATTTTGGAGGTGTAAATGAAAACGACATGAAAATCAAGTGCAACAGGAGATATGAGAGATAAGAATGATAGTTTTGGTCTTGGAGTATGTGCAATAATTTGTATATTATGGATGCAGTTACAATTGAGATATGATTGCAAAAATTAAGAGGCTTCAATTGACAAGACAATTCTAGTTTAAGCTGGTCTCTATAGAAATAGATTCCTTAGCATCAGAACCGAGAAAGCCACCTATGATGCCAGACCTTTTGGATGATCATGGACGTTGAGATGAATTAAATCCCGGACAATCCATTATACTCAAAAACTCTGGAACAAAAAGGTTAGCACACTGAGCAAGCAAGATAAACGTGAACCTCCAAAGTCAAAGGTGATTCTGTTCCATCGGGAGAATAACTAGACCATAGAAAGAATATCGAAAGCGAGATTGCCCCTCCCAAGTAAATTTCAGAGTCTCGGTACATGCACATGTCCCCCTGGGTTGCCCAAAAGTCAAAAAGTATGGGGAAATATATAAATACCTTTTTGAATGCTAAGTTGAATCCCCCATCAACAAACGCAACACGAGACACTGCACTCTTAGATTGTGGTTGAGAGGGGGTTAAAATAAATAAATAAGAACCACCAAATAAGCTGGAGAAACCAAACCATCACGGTATCACCATCACATATTAAGCACCATACAACTTTGGAATGATCAAGGACTGGATAATCGGTTACAAAAAGAATACAAGGGAACAAAATGGCACATGAATGTCGGAAAATGCACAATACATAGGGATTATGGATGCAATTACAGAATGCAAAATCAAGATTTTGATTAGTAGTTGGACAATCTCACCTAAAGTAGGTCGTCATAGAATTAGATTTTCAAATTGACCTTTACGTAATATCCAAGCTCCAGACTAATTCCTATAGTCATTTCTAACTTTCTAAGGCTTAAAAGCTTTATCACCCCTGGACGCCGACCTTTTGGTTAACTAAAGATGTCAAGACAAACTTCCACTTTATGTGTCCCTTCGAAGTTCAGGAGTTCTTGAGTCATGTTTCATACCTCTCTCGTATAATGAGTTATACTCGAGCATAAAATATGCTGAGAAAAAATAAAGTCTAAAAATGAGTCAGCAAAAATAAATGTTTCACTCCATCACGAGAAGAAAATTGAAATAAGAATACTATTTAACAACTGGATAGTCTTTATGACATGCCAAACACGGAAGCTCTTATTTGAATAGAAAAAGCCATCAACTATGACTCAGCCACTAATTCTATCGGTCCTCTTGTGGTTCTTCTAAGCTGTCGAGAGGATCTCCACTGTTTTTGAGCGTGCAAAACATTAAACCACCAAACTAAGGGGAGGACCTAGAAGAGTACTGATGGTGGTTTTGCATCCTCAAAAGCATTTACACGTTACCCAAGCACACATACTTCATCTGCAACCAAGGAGAAGATAATGCAGCAAAATCATCAAATCATAGTCACACAAATTTGTCGCTTTGTATATCATACATTAATTCTATCAAATAAATGAAATGAAGGATTAAGTGGCAAAAAGAAAAAGGAGGAAGGAAAAACATCAGAAAAGTTGACCCTGACAACATGACGAGTCCACTTAGATTATCTTTACCTTCTACATTCTATTTATATTTTTATCTGTGTCTATGTCCCATTTGTATCCATTTGAATTCTGATGTTTGGGAACCGTCCCATTTGTATCTCACCTATTTCGATTTCAAACCACCCCATCATTCTTCACCATATACATGCAATATACCCTAGCAAGAAACCCAACCTCTATTTTAAAGTTTCATATGCAACTTGTGTGAGACCCCTCATAGCATTGGTCACGTTCACAAAATTCACAGGAGGAAAAACATGAACCAAGCATGATCACTCAAGAACAAAAACATAATAACCCCTTATTGAAGCTGGTTGTGAGTTTGAGATTACTTACTTCAAGATATTCATCCATCCCGTATTTGGAACCTTCACGCCCAAGACCAGACTGTTTTACACCTCCAAATGGAGCCACCTACAAAACATCCAATCAATTAACAAACTCCGAAAGCTATCTTGTCTTTCCAGTACCAAGGAGGAGAGTCCCATCCAACCTCTGTTGAGATCAATCCCTCATTGACGCCCACAAGTCCATATTCAAGGGCTTCGGCAACACGCCAAGATCGTTGAACATTGCTTGTGAAAACATAGGCAGCCAGACCTGTGTTTGTATAATAAAATAAAAGAAATAGGATTTCTAATTAGTCTGAAAACCATATACCGTCACCGAAATACATTAGGGCTTGAACTTCCAAAAATTCAAAATTGAACCTAGTATTAATATTTTATTACACTTAAGTCTCTATGCCAACCCCCGTATTAAACTTTTACCTCAGTTAGGTCTATATGCCAATTTTTGAGGATACAAATATGAGCCAAATAATATTTTCACACAGAATAAAGAAAACATATATGTCATGCATTACCAAATTTGATTTCTTTTCCAAAAATACAGTTTCTTTTCTTATAATTCATTTTTGTAATGTATAAATGCATATAGCTATTTGTAATAGTGATGGTTATGCTAATAATATTGTGAAAATCTATAGATTTCCACTTTTATCAAATCAAAGTAAAATTGCATTTGGTCAGTGGAAAAGATCGCAATAGTGCACCCTTTGGCTCATATAGTTATGTAGATCACAACCAGAATTCTAGTATGAAGATGGACAGGTTAATAGTCGCCATACTACTATGTTCAGTAAATGTATTTGAGAAATGAACCCAATCACCCCAATATCGGACTGTGTACACAACTGTCAGAATGACAAGTGGATAATACTGGCTTGATACATTAAAATTGACTTCCTTCATATAATGATCCAATGTTGCCTGGATCAAATTTCCAGAAGAAGACGATAAGAGGAATCAAGAAAAACATGCAAGAAGAAACCTTAAAGAGTAGGGAGCTGAGGAATGTCCTCCAAACACAAGCATATATGCATTTTTACTTTGTGATTTAGTCATTGAAAGTCACATGTTCATATATTTCTTGAGCCAAGAGGAGGGCAAAAAGAAGGAAAATCCTTGCGAAGAAACCTCAAGATAGTAACATTTCAAACTTTGGTGAATGAACATAACAAGTTTATCAAACCTGCATTAGTATCATTAGCAAGTTTGATTGCTTCTTCCTCACTTCCAAATTTCAAAAGTGGGGCCACAGGTCCAAAAACTTCCTCCCTGGTATAAGATACCACATATGAACACATAACACAAAGAAATTTAACAAAACAGTAAGACTGGCTAGATGCGTTGAAGCATAACTGAAAAAGGGTGGGTATGAATCATGCTTTTATGAAGACGAAAGTCTAACAAATTGATAAAACTGCAAAATTACTCAGTTATCTGACATGGAAATGATAGCAAGCTTCCCCAAACAAGCCCATCACTCCAGACACCTCACGAGTTATGGAAAGGTAGTTCTGACAGAAGACTCACCTCCCTTTTAGTGGTCAAGGTAGACAACATTATAATGGGAAGAAACAGGAAAATCAACAAATTCAAATTTAACAATTGCATTATAAAGATAATGAATCAGAAAAAGGATCCAAACATAAATAGGAAATTAGCTAAATTTTGCATGTACCCAAAGTAACAAATCTCAGCAGCATTCAGTGTACAAAACTGCCATATAAAGGTCCCACTAGTGGGAGTCATCTTGACCTCAAGATTTTACCTTGAGAGAAGCATCTCACTCTTCACATCACCAATTACTGTAGGCTCATAAAAGGTCCTTCCAAGGCTGTGTCTTTTTCCCCCAAGAAGGATGGTGGCACCCTGTCAAAAATATGAAGAAATATCTAAAAAAGGGTACTGTTTTATGTAAATTCATGAGACAGCTGAGAATTATATGCTAGAGCACATGGCATCAAATCATGTATGTCAATAATAAGGGTTGGTATTGTTAGAAGAAAATTAAAAACTGAAGTTTACTTTCCACATCCTACCTGCAGAGACAAGTAGTTTAATTGCCTGATAGAAAGACTTTTTTCAATGTTTTCTTTTTTATACTTTTAGAATCAGAAGTACTGATTTGCCTAAACATAAACAAACACATGCTCTCAGCGACTTGTGAGGAGAATTACAAGTCCACAGAATATCTATCGACATTGTCAAACTGAACTATTTCATCATTCCAATGATATATAATAGAGTCAAAATTGCTGCAGTGTATATCACAGATACATAGGCTTATAGTCCGAACTACATACCATTGCACTTTGTTCCAATCCAAGATCATGAGAAATAATTTCAAAGAGATTTTTAATTTAGTAGCTGATAAACTATCCTCTGAAATACATAAGGGAGGTGTTTATATGGATCCTAGAAAAATTCTAGACAAAAGGGCAAAAGAAGAAACTAAACCACAATAATGAAACCAAGGGTTAGTTACAAAAAAATAATGAGTTTTTGCAATTTTACAAAGACATAACATGTATTATTCTTTTTGACAATGAACTGGCCTGAAATTCCGTACATCTTGTTCCATCCAATCTCGTGTTAAATCAACCATGTGGCAAGCACATGTGAAGTAATAATAAAAAAAAAAAACAAGCAAAAACAAACAAACAAACAATATGATTTGGTAAACAAATGGATCAGTGGATCGTTTCTGGTTTTGTTGATATTTTAATATTTCTGGATATTGCACAAGTAATTTGTGTAATTTCAGTGAATTAATGGACAAATTGGGAAAATAAAATTAAAAAATTTCTTTTCCAAATTAAGTTTGTACGGCTCTCTCACTCATATCACCACACCACAAAGATCCATATCTATATTTTTTAAATTTTCATTTTTAATTGAATTTTTAAGTATTAAAATTTTACAATCTGTCCTTTATCATCAATATCTTGTAACGTCCATATCCTTCAGTTCTCATCCTTCAATCTCTTCGTGAAGCCTCCGCCAGCTGATCAATGGCAGTAACTGCATTAAGCAGCTCGATACAAAACCCTAGGCTCTCAGCCAACAGAGTAAAACTGTAATTTCTTTACCGCCAACCTGATATTTGGATATGATCTGGCTCTCACCGGCAGCAATTTACTGTGTTGCTCCAAAGATCAGTATGTCGGAGAGCTGTAGTTAAACGATTCTGCACTGGAGCTCTTTGAAAGAGACAGAGAGACAGTTTTCAATGATTTCAGAGGGAAGAGAATGGATCTGATTTTTTTATTCAAAGACAGAGGACTTAATTGTGAAGCTTTATCATATTCCTCAACAAGACTCACAAAATCCTCATCGGATTTGATAAAATTCAACGTCTCTAAATTACTGTTAGGTAATTGACACTTCAAAACAACAGAAAACCCACGTGCTTATTGGGTTGGGGTTTTTCTGGGGAAAGATTATAAGAAGAAGAAGAAGATGATTAGCAGTCAAAATGTTAGGGTTAGGGTTTGTGATTGAAAGACTGGGAAGAATCTGTTGTTTAGTTTTTTTTTCTTCCACAGTGAAATGAGGCACAGTGGAAAAGGAGGGCGAAATCAAAATTGTTTGGGGCTTTTTTTTACTCATGTGCCACACATGCTTTGATTTAATGCCAGATTTGACGGAACAAAATGAATGGAATTTTAGTTAGTTCATTGTCAAAAAATAAATAAATAAATAAATAACACAAGTCATGTCTTCGTAAAAGGACAAAAATATAGGTCGCTTTTTTGTAATTAAGCCTAAAAACTCAATAAATATAAAATTAATTAGCTACAGAAGGACCTTGGTCGACTAGTTTGACCTTTTAATCAATCTACATGATGTAGCAGCTGACCACCATGTTACCAAGGTCTATATCGGTCTCCTCTTCTTGGAAGAACTAAAGCTGAGTTCATTTGTACAGATAGCATCTTCATATTGACAAATGTCATTTGTCATGGTGGCTGCTTATCCATGATTTCCTTCTCTCTTACACGAGAACCTTTCACTATCCTAGCATCACACGGCCTAACTAGAGGCATTATATACATCCCCATCTTTCTTGGCTCTATAAGCATTGGCATACCAGACTACAGCCCATCCACATTATACTGCTATACTCCACCTAGCAACATCAGACCCCAGTCCACCTTCACGACCTCACTCTAGTTTTATTTACATACTTGCCTATGGGGAAGAAAACCCTACATTGCTCCAATATATGATTTTCCTCCTGCTTACTTCCAACCAATATAATATGGCTTAGGATGGTCGGCAACAGGCAGACGCACCTTTGAACAACAGACTGCTAATAATACTTGCACACTTGCCACTATAAGCAACAAGCAATCCTTTACCCAAAAAGCAAGGAGAGCAGTGGACTGATTAGCAACAGTACAACTAGTCTAGAAAAGCTGATCCCTCTATGTATCTTCTTTTAGTTTAGCTCAAGATTCATCCTCTAAATAACAAAATTCTTGCCTCCATCCTTACATTTTGAGTCACTGCTACCATCATTTAGACCAGAATACTCATTTTCCTCTGGGCCTCTCTCTACGATATGAATAACATTTTATCTTAATGGACAACCACTCGCTCCGTGCCCTGGTTGACCATGCTCATCTGACCTAGCTAAAAAAACTTGTGATTTGTCGTTCATATCCTCTTGTAGAGTCTCAATGCTCTAATGTTACAAACTCTAGTTCTCCACCACTATCGTTGTCATTTTTTATAATACCAAGGTAAGCAAGGCTTTGATACCACCTGGTACAACTTAAACATAAATATATGAGAAGAAACTCTTAAAAAATTATCAACTTAAAGGGATGATAAATTGCCTTAAGAAACACATAAGAGTATTTATGTTATTAGATGAACCCTACCTAAATAGAAGATGAAATAAGGAATTAATTATATAAAATAACAAATAAAGCTAAAATGAATCATATATGCATACACACATATATATAAATTTCATTTAATCAGCTCTTGAAAGAACCCAGTCGACCGACAGGGCCCTCAAATAACCAGCATGGTAAACTCATGGAATGACATGTTGCCAAGCTCTGCACCATAAATTATGGACAAAATCCATCCAACTGATGAGCAAAAAATACACAAAAATATCTTGCTAGCATACTGTGAAGCAAGTTTCGGAATTAATTATGTTCTCTCCCCTCTCCCTCCTACCACAATCCATTATATTTATTTTCATTGATAGCTCAATTCCTGCAGTTAACATATACACCAATAATTAGAAGTTCCTATCTTCAGATGTCAAGAAAAACAGAGATTTAACAACAGGCAGAAGTAAGCATGATGATCATTTAAATGATTCATATCATAAGAATACACATGAGAGAAACAGTGACAGACTAAGAACCTTTGAAACAGCATCCTCAACAAAGGACTCAACCTGCAAAAATATTAAAATCAAACTAAATCACAACTAAAAGAGGCTGATACTGTGCTTGACAGTCCTTTATTAGAGGAAGGGAAACAAACCTTGTGCAAGGCAGCTTCATTAATTAGTGGACCCTGTAAAACCAAGGACAGCAATTGCAACTTGATCATTATGATGAGAACGAAACAATGTTAAAAGAGTCTCACAAATAAAGCCACCTAGACAAATTTCGAACAAAGTGCATGTATACTACCTGAATGGCACCTTCACTAAAACCATTCCCTACTTGTAGATTCTGGACAGTTTTAGAAAAAGCACTGGCAAATTTTTCATATATACCTGCATGGCAACTAGACTAATGTGATCTGTTCTGTTGTAATAGAATAGCAGAAACGTTATGATTATAATCTGAATAATATTACATAACGATTGTCATTCAAGAATTTGTCTTTCTAGGTACATTTAATTGATCAACATAAGAACAAGTCCAATGGTTTTTGTCATCAGCAGATTGATTTACTTCCATGACTACATCCAGATGAAAGATATAGGACAGTAGTTTGATGTAATTTTATCTCTTCATGGTACCTTCTTGTACAAGAACTCTATTTGCACAAACACAAGTTTGGCCACTGTTGCGAAATTTGGCTGCAAGCTGAAATGAAACATTTCCAAGGTTGAAAAATAATCTCTTCCCAAAAGCATGCAACTTTTCTTTTTTTTCTGGGTGTAATGTCAGATTAAAAAATAAATAAAAATAAAAATAAAAAGAGATGTTGCAAGGTGCAGTAACTCATCCTCGATAACACCAGAAAAATGAAAATCAAATGAGGAAAAACCACATATCAATAGAATCTGACCACCCGTGTCCATATGCAGCAGATAGAAATGAATATTGGCAACATAAGTGATACTGTCATCTCCAGGGCAATAATATTAAAAGGCATGGGAAAGGCAATTCATTTCAACAGGCAGTTAATAGCAATTACACCAAGATCAAAATATTCCATGAGCACTCCCACATACAGTTCCTTTTACAGCCACATCCAAATCTGCATCATCAAACACTATGCAGGGTGCATTTCCACCAAGTTCCAAAGATACCTGGAAAATGAGACAGGGCTTTAGAATTATTGAAAAAATGGGCTGTTGTGACTATATGCAGTAGCTCAGCATTGCCATACCCTTTTCACTGTTGCAGCTGCACCAGCCATCAGTTTCTTTCCCACGGCTGTTGAGCCTGTGAATGTGATTTTTCTTACCTGAAAAGGCAGTAATCGAATTTTCATCCATGCATCCCTATATTTATTGAAGGGACATGTTGGGAAAGAAATTGAGAACCGGAAATGTAAGGACCTGTGGACTAGCAAGCAAGGTATCTCCGATATCAGAAGCATTTCCCATGACAACATTCACGACACCCTAATGGTCAAAAGTTCACAAATAAATACAAATCAGGGAGGAAAAAAGAAAATAAAAGACAAACAAAAAAGAGCAGGGTATCATCTATCATTAAGACCAGGCAGCCTTTAAAGATTTACACTCACACCTATGAGTTTCACATTTAAGAAAACAATATACCAACACAACCTATCATATAGGGAAAAAAAACAAAGCATTAGTCAATTGACAAAAAGATATTTAAAAAATACTTGCATTTTAACCCTTAAGACTAACATCTTAACATTGGTAAAAACCCTTATAGAATAGGCATAATCTGATGTCGTTTTTTGCGCAAGAAGACGGTGCATACCTTGTAAAGCTTTTGCAGCTTTCCCTTATATGTTCATTTCCAACAGTACTTTCAAATTTTGTTCACTTAGTTCCTACGGAGTTTGGATTTAAAAGTAATTCCTAGTTTGCCTTAAAGGTGTTGCCTAGACCCATAACATATTGTTAGTTCAATGCCCCAAGTGTCTTTCGTTAACGTCCATAGTGAATTTTGTGGAGCAAGTTTTGGTTCATCTCTATGAGTGAAATTAAAGTTAATTGTATACCACACTCTTCCATACTCTTTTTTGTGCTTTAATAGTGACTGCAGCTCCTTCTTCATCTGTGGTTTTTTACCCTCAATTGGGTTTTCCACTTAAATCATTGTATTCGTCCCTCTCTCTTCCCTCTTCTTTTATTTGTTCTTTTATGTGATTTGTTCTTGGTTATCCCTACTGTGTACCCTAACAAATTGGTATCACAACCCAATTTTTGGTTTTGCAATCACTTTGACACTGACATGCACATTATATTGGGCATTTTTCTCTATTAAGCATTCCTACGTCGTTAACCTGGAAACAAAAGTCCACCAGGATGCACGTAATAAACTTGATCTAGAGAAAGCTAGTAATGCTTTAGAGAGGAGTTTTATAGAGGTAATATTAAGAGGCTTGTGGTTCCTAGAGTAATTTATTGAACTGTAAATCAACTGTGTGCAATAGTGTTGTATTCCATTAAATCTGATTTTTTCATGAGATGTTATGAAATTAAAAAAAAATAAAACAAAATAAAATAAAAATTTTTCACGAGGTATGCTTAATCGTGCTATTAATGCTATGGGTATCAAATTATATGCATTATGAGAAGCAGCTTTTCACTGTTATTTCCAGTATGTCACAGTTCATCTCCACACAGATGACAGACTTTTAATGGCACAAAAGCAATGCATTTGTTTTATCATGGAAGATAGAAAAATTCAATAAGATAAATGAGTTACCGAAGGTATTCCAGCCTGAAGGGCAAGTTCAGCAGCTGCTAACGCAGTCAGGGGTGTAAGTTCAGAAGGCTTTATAACAACAGTGCAGCCACAAGCAAGTGCTGGTCCAACCTGAATGAAATGAGGATCATTTCCATAATTTATCCTTACAATTTCAGCTAAAGAGAATATTCAACAAGGATGGCATCTGGAAAACCTTGCGAGTAATCATAGCTAATGGAAAGTTCCATGGAGTAATTGCACCAACAACACCTACAGGCTGTAAAACCAGAATCAGCCCAGAATATATGATGTTGTGTGCAATGTAGACAGTCATAAATTTATATAAATGCTGCTATACGATCCATCAGAACAAAATGAAATGCTATAATACTGAAAATCAATGAAATATGAACATTTAACAAGGAAGAGCAATGAACAAATGGATTTCCTATATGTTCTATCTGTTGCCTCCATTTCCATTGATATAAGGGCACATCAGTGAAAGATGCCCAAAAAAATTCTTCCCCACATTCTGCAATTGTCTGTGAACCATTTTGCAAAGAAACAGAATCAAGAAACTTACAGAAGTCTATGATAATGAAGCATTTCTGTAACTTAGGCTCACAAGGGCCATAAGCCGGTATCATCCCAGTAATCAATGCATGAATCACTTCTTCGGTCAGAAGAAGATTATGGGAACACTTACTTCCCCTGGAAGAGTTTGTCAGACAACACTGATCTGTCCTCTGTGATGCATCATTCATGACTATAAGGGAGGGAGAAAGAGAGGAGGGGGGGTTGGGGCGCCCCCGGGGGGGGGGGGGCGCGGCGGGGGCGGTGGGGGGGTGCAGTGGGTTATAGGAACTAGTGCAGGAGTAAGGCAAGGAAGGACACATGTGTATGCAACCTTACATTTACATCTTGCTAAGATGCTGTTAGTAATCAGTAATATCTTTTTTTTTCTTTTAACCCCATCATGAGGCCTGACTACCATAAACAAAAAAATTGCTGAAGTTTTAGAATGACAAAGGTCAGTTGGACAATATCCAAGCCACTGTTCATTGCCCTCAGTTTGCAATTAGAAGAGAGTAATCTGTAAACACTAAACCTTCTCCAAACAGGTGATTTGAATATTTATATAATTTTAGCATTCATATGCAGGTGGTCACACTTAAAGACTAAACAAAACACGGGATTGAAAATTCTACAGAAATGACAAATGAGAAGTCAATGAAATCACCTGCTTCAAAACTAGCAATCGATGATCTGCCCATGGTGCAGGTATTATATCACCATATACACGTTTGGCCTCTTCTGCAAAAAACTCAATAAAACCAGCACCATAGCTAACCTGTCACGTGTAATGAACAACAAGTGATGCACACAGAAAACAAGTCTGATTGATCGACAATAGCAAGGATGCACATTGCATACCTCACCCATGGCTTCTTTTAAGGGCTTCCCTTGCTCCAAGGTTATGAGTTGTCCTAATTCTTCCTTATGCGCAATCAGCAAATCATACCTTCAGACAAAAAGTAAAGAAAAACTTACAATATTCGAAAGAATTAGGGAAAAATTTAGCTTAAAGTGGGATGGGAGATATTTTTGTGCAGTATCTTTGTTCCTACTTTCCAATTTTCTTATGCAGCATATTTTACAGCAAACCTCATCAATTTTAAAGAGCAAGCATCAGGAGGTTAGTACATTTGAAAGTATAAGGAATTATCTGTAATCAACTGAAACATTGCAAACTTGGAATTCTAAGGGAATAAAGGTGCTCTATTAACTTCCTTAGGAGTTAATTTATTAGTTGGTGGTTTTACCTGCCATGGCTTCTTAAATGGCTTTTAAACACCACTTTATAACCAAAATCGTCATCCTAAAGCTTAAGGAAGGGCCTTTGTGCCCTTCCTTCATGGTACTTAACAATACAGGCAAGCGAAGCTGCTGGAACTGCTCTGGGCCGTGGTCTTTTTCTTTTAGCATGAAGAATTTTTACCTTTGGGATGTTCAAGAACACTTGTACCAGATCTTATGGCTCTAATCCACAGGCTTATTCCACCAAATATCAAGACATTTGAGATTCAGATGGGTATCCTCTCACAGGAAGAACAATAGAAGGGAGGGCATTCTTAGTATCTAGAAAGATAGAGCAAAAGAAAAGGAGCCACTCGTCCATGCCAACACAATTGGAAATTGATACCTTGCCATGAGTTCATAAACCGTTGTTAAGGGTCTATAGTAGAAGAATTAGTAACTAGTGTTCGATGTGGGTGGACGTTGTGTGTTGCTTGTGTTGTTTAGAAGTTTTATGTGTTTTTGTTTTGTCTTATATACGGTTGTGCTGTGGTGTGTGTGGTAGGGTGATGTTTTGTTGTTTGTTTAGTGGGGGCTGACATGGCTATTAGCTGATAATTATCTAGTAGTATAAATAGAGTTAGTTAGAGGAGAGAAGGGGATGGGAAAAATCAGTTGCAAAGAGTTTGAAGAATTGCAGTGGCTAATCTTTACCTATCGGGTAAGCACTGTCTTTCTTGGCTAATCTAGGTCATTGTTGAGCTTGACATTAATTTTCCCCTTTTGGTTGTATCAGAAATACTGTTTGCCCGGATCTTTTAGCTTGTAATCCCAATTTTGAGCAGGCATCTATCCATATATAATTTAGTGAATGCAAGACTCAAAATCAACATGAAATAAGTTACAGAAGAAGATGCATCTGACATTTAAATGACTGAATCCGACCCTCTCATGCTGATATGAATAAAATCTAATCTATAGCCAACTATACAATTCAAATCTAATACAAATCTGTAGCAAGATGTATGCATTAAGTCAAACAGATATTAATAGGCTATATCAATTGACGCAATAGCTATGAATACAAATTCATTAATCCAAAATAAACTATTCAAGCTCCTAGAACACTATCAGACACCGACTATGAGCTATTTTAAAAAAGATGAAGGAGAATTCCAGACGATTCTCAAAAAGAAAGATTTGTTAGCATTTTGATAAATTGGTTGTGGTATTAATATCAATTCTAATACGGTATCAGATTTGGAAGGTGCGATGTCCCAAAAGAATACGTACCACTTCCTCAAGCGTT
Organism: Combretum micranthum; assembly: GCA_024138025.1. Taxonomy (NCBI): domain Eukaryota; kingdom Viridiplantae; phylum Streptophyta; class Magnoliopsida; order Myrtales; family Combretaceae; genus Combretum; species Combretum micranthum. Next base: position 300,027 of record JAMXBD010000733.1, on the reverse strand, counting down.
GGCTTCTATCTGCAGCTGTCAACTTACTCCAAGCTGATATGATCGCATAGGATGCATTAGTAATAAATTGCACATATCATAGCCAAATTTCAATAAACTAAACGTGTAAAGTATATGGAGGAAAAAGAAATGTATGAGATCAATTATCATGCATTTTAGGTTTTTTTTTTTAAACCCGCTCCCTCCAAGTGAGCAGATAAAGCCCTGCCTATTTGTGAAACCCAAGGTGGAAGGAGATCCAGCAATAAACCCTCCTATGGTGTAATCGTGCATAACAGCTTATAACTAGATAGAGCCAGTCCACCAAACTTTAGTACTAAAAGTAAGAGGTCAACAGTCAGAACCTATAAAGGTGATCTGATCTTAGGTAAGCAAAAAAGTGCGATGACCATAAGATAGCAGTGCATGCATTTTTAAGACCATTACTAGTTGTTTTTTTTTTAAACCAGCAGCAAGGAAGATAGCAATAGTAATTGAATGATTACATGGGAAAGCATCATAGGCAGAACGTATGGCATCATTGGTGTCTTTGGAACCCATGCATGGGACCTGTGTTATAACTTCACCAGTAGCCGGATTAGTCACCTGCATGGGGGAATGCAGCAGACACGGGAAAAATAATCAATTGAATGAATTTAGAAAGACAGAAAGTGATGGATTAGTAATGATTGTATGATGATACCTGAAGGGTCTTGCCATCAGATGCATCGGTCCATTTCCCCCCAATAAGTCCTTGACTCCGGAGAAGACCCGAATTTTTCAATCGGGACGCAAGATTTTGTGTGTCCATGCTCATCTTAAAACAATTTAACATCAAAATTATAATATAATATCATATAAGTAGGCAGATAATAGTTGGACGAAAGTGGAAACTCTAAACAAAACAAAACAAAAACAAGGATGGGTGATACGTTGAAATGACAAAACAATTACTCAAACACTTGGTGGAATGTTGATCTATTGAGATATATGTATATGTATATGACTAAGAAAATTACATGTATATATACAATGGATTTGAACCCAAAACCAAAAACCAAACGCCCGATCAGATATCCCGTGATACCAGTAGCAGTAGTAGTATATAGTGATGATGCAGTGATTTGCAGATGCATGAAATGATGATACCTGGCGAGACTGCAGAAGCGAGAGAGACGCGTGTGATCGGAACAACCCACTCCCACCACCCACACCTACACACTTATACAGCATCGACTTATGCATGCGCATGCAGGACCTGGACCCAATGGATGCTGTCGCTGCTGCTCTTATTATTCCTGTTCCCAAAACCATTTTTCGATTTTCACTTCCACTTTGTTTTGGGTGTCTAATGACGAGATTAGAAAGTGAATTTCTTCTTCTTCTTTTTTTCAACTAATTTTGCTCTCGTTATTAAATTATTGACGATTACTAACGAGTCGGTAAGTCTCAAGTTATACCAAATATTGGAATTGTTTTCCATACAGGCTTTAATATACAAACAAACCCAGAAAGAGTTTACCATCCCTGCCGTCCTAAGCTTATATGTCATTTTTTATTAAGAAGATTTAAATCTTTTGGGGAAAAAAATAAAAGTTTTAGTGGGTCAAATGCATCTCCACCAACTCTAAATATATATATATATATATATATATTTACATAAATATAAGCTACGTAAAAATAATTCCCAAATTGCAAATGCTAAATCGAATATAAAATATGCAATTTAGTTGTCAACATATGCATCACAAGAACAACACTTGATTTACTTATTATGATACATTGGTAAATCCAATGTGGTAGGCATGATTCAGCTTCTTAAAAGTAAATCATATGATCCCCCGTTCAATTTAGAGCAACAATAAATCATATGTAGACACTGTAATTCAATTAAGTTTAACACACTTATAAATCGTATCGGGTATGTGCAATTCAATTACTAAGTGCTATTCTCATTCATATGAATCGCACTATTAAGATGCAACTTAAACATAAATTGTAAATCGCATCTAGCATGTGCGATTTTAAATTTTTATTGGATAATTATCTTTATATATTTTATATTTTGATGGATAGAGTAAATCAAATGGGAGAAGTACAATTCTCATTCATATATATGAATTGCATTACTAATATGCAACATTAACATAAATTGTAAATCTCATGTAATAAATACGATTTTAAATTTATATTTGATAATTATTTTTATATATTTTGTATTTGTATAATTTTTATTTAGATGGATCCATAAGCATGCATTCACCTCTATTTTTAGCCTTGCTTTACTATTTCTTCATTTGATAAATAACTAAAAATATAAAATTAATAAAATATTTGTAAAATCAATATAAAAATGTTCATATAGCTTATATATGTGCTTTAGTATATAATTAATAAGGTAAATTATGTATGTTTTTACAAATTATTACTAAGAATTAGTATTTTTTTCATTTTTGAAAGGACAATGACAGTTAAAGAACTTTGGAGTAAAACTAATCAAGTTATACCAAATTTGAAATCAAAGTGAAGAAAATGACAAAGAATTTAGGAGAAGCACAATTAGATGTAAATGACCATGTTTCATCCATGCTTAAGTTGGAAATAAATCAATTTGAAGAACTAAAGACCAGAGAGAAGCATGGTCCATTATATTAATCTATGTTCATGTTGTGTTTCTGTTGAAGATGGTTCGCAATTGAAGAAATGAAGACAATTAGAAACACCTAAATGTAGTTGTGATAGATCTCACTGTGTGAGGCTCTTATTAAGATTCACCGTGCCTTGGAGGGAAGAAGTCAATGAGAAACATGAGGCATTACATTAACTCATGTTTATGTCATGTTCCTTGAATGAATTAAAGAAGAACGAATTCATGTTTCATGATTACAATTGAAGAGTAAATGAACAGAAAGAAGCATGACTTGTTACAAAAGCCTGTGCTTCCTCATGTAAATCCGGGTTTAAGTGCATTATGAGATTAGTGAGATGTACAGCACATTATATTTCTACGTGTTGTTGCCATACTATTGTGCGAAAGAAGGATGTTGAAGGTCCAATGAGAAGCACGATTTGATGCTTTATGTCATGTTCTTTCTCGGATGACAATTCTAACTAATTTGAAAGGTGCACGATTGGATAAAAGCTACTCATGCTTGTTTCGTGTATTTACAGAAGACTTAGTCAAACATTTTAAAATATCTTAGGAACTTAAGTTTATCCGAATTTTAAGGATATATCGTATATTTGACAAGCATAAATAGGTATGTAAGGTTCAAATCACAACAACAATTTATCATATTATAAAATGCATTTGTTAGAAGTATACTTATAGATTTTTCAAGAAAAGAGCGTCCAAGAGAGAGAATTTAGTCAAGAAGATCATTCAAGATTGTTCATCTAAGGTGTACTAAGGTATATTCCTTCCATTATAGTGCTATTTTGTAATGGATATTTAGTGCTTGTGATAGTTTTGTAATGAAGAAGTAGATATCTATCATCTAAACAATAAAATAACCTAAGACGTTACTATATTTTGTGTACTTAATTGCATTTCAATGAAAGTTCATGTTCTTTTTAAGTCTAATTATGTGTTTTATATTTTTTCAAAGATTGATATGTCCAGAGTACCGATTCTATGTCTGATTTCATAGATGTTAATTGAGAAATTGTATATTTGAATAGATCTTACATAATTAGAAATGCTTGTTTGGATTACTAAAAATAGAATTATATAAGTCTTCCATTTTAAGTGATTTATATGAAGATTCATTAATCAATAATGCAATCCTTGAGTTGTTACTAATTAAAGGACATTTTAATAGGTAGATTTGAGTGATTAGTAGTCTTGAAAAAGTTACTAATCTATTTTAGGAATCTTATGGATTAAATAGGCATGAATGATCATTGAGATTATCATTAGAAATTGATTATGGTAATATTCTTATGGGGAATGTGTTGTTTAAATGAGTTGAACAATACCGAATTCTTTTATCTTGTTATTGATTTGTATTGAAGTACTATAAAAATAAGGATTAGTCATAATTATAGAAATAATAGTTAATTTTTAATATGTTTTTAAGGTAGATAATAGGAAGATAAGTAAATATTAATAGATTTTCGATCTTTATGGGACGATCCTATTCTTATCAACTATGCTATGAATGATAGCTATACTTGCCTATACATTAATTGAAAAGGAAGGATTATAACACTGTATTTTTTATTAATAAACCAATTAATCAAAAACACTTATATGTTTTAATAAAAGTCTTTTAAGATAAGAGTTAAACATGAAAGGAATGAAAATTTATAAGAAAAAATAATAAAAGTGGACTTATTTGCAAATTTTAATTATTTTAGAATTATCCTAAGCCATGAATAACGAATTAAAGTAAAATAAAAAGTAATCAAAGTTCAAACAAATATGTTAAACTTAAAAAGAAATAAAATAAACCCATTGATGGGACCATCTAGTCAACCGTCTAACGTTAAAATAAATATAATAATTAAAATATTAACTATTTTAGTAATTCAATCACAGTTGAGTATGATGTGAGCCATTGGATGGTAAAGAAACCAATCTCATTAAAATTAATGACGCAACCATAGAATTTCTAGTTAAAAAACCATTTTATACTAGTTTAGGTTCAATAAAGATAAATTTAATACAAAGCTTTTAATGACCAAATAGGATTTGTACGATGATGAAAACCCAAACCAAACATAATATATTATGCCATGAGAATGAATCTTACCACCTTATGTATGCATACAAAGAATCAGATGGGCATGGATCTCCTTAAGTTATAGAACTTTATACACATGTAGCTCCATATAAAGAACCTAAATGTGCTCCCAAGCATCTTCAACCCAACCTTAAAAGGGTAAGTGTCATGTTTAATATTTAAAGCTTATTAATTGGTATAATTAACTATCTAAAGTTTAGAAATATCAATTTACTACTTACAGACTTTTCGATCTTATTTATGATACCTATGTGATGTAGTTAATTTAAAAAATGAGTAAAGTTTAGGAAGTTAATTATAAAATTTAATAAAGCTCAAGTAGTCAATAGTAAAAATGAGTAAAGCTAAAATACCAATTGATATTTTTAAATTTCAAATAGTTAATTATAAACATAGGTAAATTTTTAAGTATTAAATGTAACAATTACCCATTTCTAGTATATTTATTACAAATGCTAGAATTACACTATGCTAAACTCATAAGGGGGTGCATTGAGTTTAGAATTAAATTTATTTTTCATTTGAATTTAACTCCAAATTACCAATTCTAATGCACTAAAGAAGATAAAGGTATAAGAAAAAAAAGAGATAGAGAATTCAAGTTTGAATATAATGTAGAGTTCAAATCACCCTACTATTCCTGCACACCAAATGTTTGACTTTACACACCACTTTATTTATAATCAATTTATTGTTCACAAGAGTTACACCAAATCTCACACAGATTAATTATCAAAAAGCTATGGGGCTTTACAGATTTCAACTATCACTCACTAGATAAAACTAAAATCCTGTCTAATTCACATAAAGAGAGCAATGTCTTATAATAATATTTTCACTATCACTCACAACAGTATTACTTAAGTCTTTAAAAATTGAATTTACAAAAATAATGAATAAAAGAACCTTGCATTAAATGTTGCTAATGGCTAGTTCTTAGTGCTATGGAGTCTTTCAAATACCGCCTAAACTCTTTCTATAAAGAGGATAATGGTGTCTAAGCTCTTTTAACCCTACATTAAATGTTTGTAATGGCTAGTTTTTTTTTGCTACTATTTAAGTCTTTCATATACTTTCTGAAATCTTTCTAGAAAAAAGATAATGGCACCCAAACTCCTTCCCTTGGTGCTTGAACTATAAAGTTACTTGAACATGATCAGTAGCTTAAAGATCATATTTGATCATACATGCATTCGAACTCTATGCTCTAACATTATGATGTTATGCTACCGTTCAGACTCCTTTACTACCATCTAAACTCTAGCTATAGAACATGATAATTGAATCTTCTAATGATGTGACAATATAGGGGTGTGCCAAAAAAAAAAAAACTAACTAAATCGCAACCCACATCGAACCAAACCACACTTAACCAAAATTTTAGTTTTTCTTTAATCAGTTCAGTTTCATAAATGGTGTTCAGCTCACGATTTAGTTCAAAGTTATGAAGCAAATTGTTTGACTGTATAATTAAAAAGAAAAATTGGCTTCTAACTTTGTAAACAATGCATCAACCTCAGTAATGTATAACATTTCATTGTTTCCATTATGTTTGTCTACTTAAGAAATGTGTAACATATCATTGTTTTGAATTTTTATTTTAAATATTTTTATTTGGGGTAAAACATTTTAATATCATTGTTAATTGAGTTCTTATTTTATAATTTACCTAATTTGTGTTTGTAATATTTATTTCTAATTTGCACGTTTATTTACTATATAGTTGACTTTTTATATTAGACGCATGCATGAATATATATATATATATATATATACAAAACAACTATGATGAAATTAATGTTGTAGAAATATAAAATCCTTTCTTTTCTTTTCTACATGGTATTAGAGTGGGTTTAATTCTCTATATCATTTTTTTTTCTATGAGGGGGATTAGGTAAATCAATCCCCTTTTGTGTAATTGATTCATTGTACTGTACCTTTGTGTTTGAGGTTGTGCCTTTGTTTTTTAAGGTTTATGCTATTTGTTTTATACTTGAATTTGTAATTCAAGATGGTAGCAGCTGTTACATTGACTTGTGATGGGTCTACTTCTTTAAATCAACCAAAGGATGTTATTCAAATTTCTAAACTGGAGTATGAGCGATTGATCCATTCTCAATCAAATTCTGTTCCCTCTCATACTATCCAAACAGGTACCATTGCATTTGCTACCTCTTTTCCTGTAATTCTTGGTTAATAGATTCACATCCAATCATATGACTGGTGATCAACACTAGTTCCATAATTTTACCTTTTGCCAACCACAATCCTTTATTACCATTGCTAATGGTTTTATATCTGGTTTTGGTACTATTCATACCCTAGCTTTGAATTGTTATGTGACCTTCTTTCCTACTTATTGTGTTTTTCGGGATCTCCAGACGAATACATTGATTGGACAAGGCTTTGAGTCAGGGGAGTTTACTATCTCAATACTTCTTCCATTGCTACTGTTTTAGGGGTGTGTCTCCTTATGATTGGCATTATTGTTTGGGTCATCTTACTATTTTTAAGTTAAAAAAAATGATGTCTTTTAGTGAGTCTGTTTCTTGCATGTCAGTTTAGAAAACATCAAGAGCTCTTTTCATTTTAAACAAAGTCGTAGTTCAAGTCCTTTTGATCTTATGCACTCTGATGTATGGGGTTCGTATCGTTATTTAGAGGTGTGCAAAAAAACCGATGAAACCAAAAAACCAAATCGAAACTGGAAAACCAATCCGAAAAATATAATTAACCAGTCCATTGGTTTCGGTTTAGGATAACAGTTTTTATTTTTTTCGATTTTCAGTTTCTGTTTCGATTTGTAACGACAAAAAACCGACGGTGAATGGTTAACCGTTTTTAATATTTATAAATATATTATATATATAATTTACATATACATATAATTATTTTTTTTTAATTTTATATATACATATAATTTACATATGTCAATACTCCTTAGATTTCGATTAAAATACTATTGTCTTATGTTTGATGGGAGTTGATGTTGTAATTGATTTGATTTGATTTGATTTGATTTTTGTTGATGATGATACATCCAAAACTTTTTTTCTCTCATTTTCCTTAATTTGATTTTCCTTTTTTAGCTATTTTTATATATATATATATATAATATTCTAAAGACAAACTCTATGACAAAAGATAAAAAAAATAAGGTTTGCTGAAATTATCAATTTGATTTGTTAAAACCATTATGGTAAATGGTTAAAAACCGAAAAAATGGTTAACCGTTAAGGCAGTTAATCGTTTATGATGGAACGATTAAGGGTCGGGATATTAAAAAACTGATCATTACGATTAGGTTCAAAAAATAGAGCCACGGATTGGTTAACCGATCCATGAACACCCTTATCGTTATCCTACTATGTCTGGTCATAAATATTTTATTACTTTTGTAGATGATTATTCCCAAATGACATGGGTTAATTTGTTAAAAGATTGATCGTCTATTATCGATGCATTTCAAACTTTCATAATGAAATAAAGACTCAATTTTCTTCTAATATTCATGTATTATGACCTAAATGTTCTAAATATATGAAGTCTGACTTTTCTAATTTTTGTTCTTCTAATGGGATCATTCACCAAACATCGTGTGCTCGTACTCCACACAAAATGGTGTGATAGAGCATAAAAATAGACATCTCTTGAAATTGCCTGCACTCTAATGATTCAAATGAATGTGCCTAAATATCTTTAGAATGATGCTGTCTTTACTACTAGATTTCTCATTAACTGGATACCATATTCTATACTTGGAGGCGACATTCCTTTTAAATGTCTTTTCCCTAATTCACATCTAGTCCCTCTTACTCCACGTATTTTTGGATGTGTGTCTTTTATTCATCTATTTGAAACTGAGATTGATAAGCTTTCTCCTAAAGTTGTTTGTTATGTTTTCTTGGGGTGTTCTCGAACTAAAAAGGGATATAAGTATTATGATCCTATGTCTAAGAAGTGGATTATTTCTATAGATGTCACCTTTTTTGAATCTGAACCTTTCTTTCTAGCTAGGAGTGTGCAAAAAAACCGAATGTTTAGGATAACCGAACGAAACCGAGAAACCAATCAGAAAAATCGGTTAACCGATCCATTGGTTTCGGTTTAGGATTAACATTTTTAATTTTTTTGGTTTTCGGTTTCGGGTTTTAAATTCTAGAAACTGATGGATTCGGTTAACCGATCTGTAATTATAAATATATATATATTTACAATATACCCATATAATTATTTTTTTATTGTTATCAATATGAATTATGTTAAAGTGAATGATTCAGATAAAAAGAAACAAATGCATATATGTTTGAAAATTAGAATGGTGGTATTTGATTGAGATTTTGTATTGAGCTTAATTGATCAAGGTTGATAAGAACACATAAGTAAAAGGCTATTATGATAATTATCTTGATGACACCGATATATATTAGCAACTATTTTACATGTCTTACATTCTTAATTTATAGTTTTTAATATAATTATACAAAAAAAAATACTCTAATTATTTTTACTGACATAATGAAAAGTATGGTTAATTGCAAAATTTGCATACCCATTATGTCAAACGGTTAAAAACTGAAAACCGAAAAAATTAACCATAAAAACGGTTAATCGTTAAGGCGGTTAACCGTTCATAATGGATCGGTTTAGGATCAGGATATTGAAAATCCGATTATTATGGTTAGGATAAAAAATAGGGCCACGGACCGGTTAACCAAACCGTGAATACCCTTATTTCTAGCTTCTAATGCCAAACAATTTGTTCCCAATCCTACCGCTGTAACTCCATCTCCTATAACTATTATTCTACCTTTAAAACCTTTTACAATTTTGCATTAGAAGAAATACTACGCAAGCATCACCTGCTTCACAGTCGTGTCCTCCAATGTACTTTACTGATGATTCTAATGATTTGCTAATTACTCTTCGAAAAGGTAAATGTTCTTGTGCACAACATTCTATTACCAATGTTGTTTCCTTGAATCATCTTAGCCCTGTTTTCTGTTGTTTCTCTTTGTCTTTGTCATCTATATCTATTCCTAGGAATTACCAAGAGGCAGTCCAAGACCCTAATTGGAAACAGCCATGGATGAGGAAATGTCAACTCTTCTTGATAGATGCACATGGGATTTAGTACCTTACCTGATGGGGTTTCTCCCACTACTTGCTAATGGGCCTCCACTACAAAATAATCCCAATGGATCTATTAATCAATATAAGGCACGAATAGTTGCCAAAGGATATACCCAAACACAAGGTGTTGATTACTTTGAAACTTCCTCTCATGTTGCTCGACTAAAATCTATTCGAGTGCTTATATTTGTGGCAGTCAACCAAGATTAGCCAATGTATTAATTAGATATAAAGAATGCATTTCTTTATGGAGACTTAAATGTGGAAGTTTGTATGGAGCAACCACTTGGATTTATTGCTCAAGGGGAGACTTACTTAGTATGTAAACTAAAAAAAGGCTATTTATGGTTTAAAGTAGAGTCCCAAAGCTTGGTTTTGTAAGTTTAGTAAAGTGGTATTTTTAACAAGATTTAGACTAAGTCACATTGATCATTCGGTATTTTTGAGGTATAGTGCAAGTGGCATTGTGATACTTATTATATACGTTGATGATATACTTCTGTCAGGTAATGATGTGAATAGCATTAAAGAAACCAAGAAACATTTGTAACAACAGCTTATCACAAAAGATTTGGTTAATTGAGATATTTTCTTGGTATTAAAATTGCTAGTGGAAAAGAGGGTGTACTACTTACCCAACGGAAGTATGCAATCGATCTATTACAAGAAACAAGTCTAGTAGGTACAAAACCAGTAAAGGTTCCAATCTAGACTTGTGGAAGGAAGATGAAGCTTTTGAGGATAGTGCACAATATAGAAGACTTGTTGAAAAGCTTATTTAATTAACAGCAACTAGACCAGACATTATGCATGTTGTAGGGCTAATTAGTCAGTTTATAGAAAAGCTTAAGAAATGTCATTGGGAGGGTACTTGCAACATTTTGAAGTACATTAAAAAATCTTCAGGAAAAGGATTGTGGTTTAAAAAGAACAAATATTTAAAATTAGTTGGCTATTCGGATTCTAACTATGTTGGTGATAAGAGTGATAGAAAATCTACTTCAAGTTATTGTACTTTTGTAGGAGGAAATCTAATAACTTAGAAGAGCAAGAAATAAAAAATTGTGTCAAGATCTAGTGCTGAAGTTGAATACTGAGCAATGGCTCATATTGTTTGTGAACTAATTTGGTTGAAGGCTCTTCTTGAAGACTTCGGTGTCACCTTTACAGATCCTATTCTTAGACATTGTGATAATCGGCAACAATACATATTGTAAGTAATCCTGTTTTTCATGAACGGACAAAACATATTGAAGTTAATTGTCATTTTGTAAGAAATGCCATTGATATAAAAAAAGATTTGTACTCCTTATACACCCTCAAAAGATCAAGTTGCTAATATATTCACAAAGGTACTTAAGAACGAAGACTTCATTAGATTAAGTGACGGGCTTCGCATGATAGACATCTATGCTCCAGCTTGAGGGTAAGTGTTAATTGACTTCTTATTTGATAACTTACCTAATTTGTGTTCGTAACATTTATCTCTAATTTGCAGGCTCATTTACTATTCTTTAAATATATTAATTTTGTATAGTTGACTGTCTAAAGATATATATATATATATATATATAGCTATGATGTAATAAATGGTGTAGTAATATAAAATTCTTTCTTTTCTTTTCTACGATCATATTTTCTCGGCTTGATAATCAAGCTTGCATTGTTGATCTCTTCCAAGAAGAATTTACAGAGTGTTTATGTTAGCAGCAATAAAGTCTATTAGGAATACAATGTTCAAGGGAGTTCATTATATTACTAAGTTTGTTAAGCCTTAGACTGACTTATATTTATGAAATAATTGAATTAATATTGTTCAACTTAGCGTGATCTAACTCTGGATGCTTCAACATCCTTCAAACATTATGGTATAATTTGATAGCAACAATATCTGGTGAACTTTAGAACTTGACTTTGTAAAAAAGAATACATAATCTTATTTTTTTTCTCCAGACACATTAGTGATCAATTTCATGATTCGAGTCATTTTTTCAAGCTTTATTTTATAACAAATGGTTTGAACTATGTCAAATCATTTTTTTCAAGGTTCGAAAAATTAGTGAACCAAGTTGTATGTTATATTTGATTTTATAAAAGTAACCGAATCATAATTTTCTATTCAGTTCAGTTCAGGAGTGAACCAGACTGAACCATACCGCACATATCTCTACCATAATCTAGACTCTAGCAAGAAATCAGTAAGTCCTACAAAAAAAGCCAAAGCAAAGCAAAAGCAAAAGCAAAGCAAAGCCAAAGCTACATAAACTCACACGTGCACCAATCACTTCACAGTTCACACTAGGGGCATATTTTGCATACCTTTTACTTAATTTTTATACTGCTTATTTTATTGGTAAGTTAATTCTACCTTTTCCATATTGGCCAAAAAAATTATATCTTTTCCATAAAATTTTTTTCAACTATGCAATACTTTGTCTCATCAAAATCTAATATGAACTTGTTGTTTTAACAACCCCTTTTCGATGAGGAATATCCTTACACAATTTGGTTCCCCTCAATCGAGCACTTCCTCTCGATTCAGAATAAATTCTTAAAGAATTTTCAACATAGTTTCAAAATTTGATGCATAGTTAGAAGGATGCTAGTTTTTAAGAAAATTTACTCTCTATAGATCACCTGACAATGTTATTCGTGCAAACTCAATCCTTTTCCTTCTTGGCATAGTTAGAAGGATTTGAGTTTTCAACAAAATTTACACTCTGTAGATTACTTGACTATGTTGTTTATGCAAATTCAAACTTAATCCTTCTTGGTCTCATCAAATACCAGACAGTGAAGACTCAAAGAAAATTGAGTACAAGAACTAGCAATATCAACTTAAGCCAAGACATAGGCCACAATACCAAACATAAGAAAACAAGTACATATAAACGCAAGTGAGCACTAATAAGTGTGGTAGCACATCCCCTCGTCAACACAACACAATAAGCATTTCACTCAAAAACACCTAATAGCATAAGCTTCACATATGTATGTTAACACAACACCTAAAAACACCCAAACTTTCAACTCCGTTGAATGGAACAATAGTATGAAACTCTACAAAAGTGCAAATGGTGCCTGGACACAGTAGAAACTGGCATCCAAATATAGGCTATATCACAAGCACCTATTCACAAATTTTGAGGAGAAAACATGATTAGAATTAAATACATAAGTTTTATATTAATGTAAGTATGATTTTTGGATTTCGGTAAAAAAAAAGTATGATTTTTGGACTACATCAGTGATTACTAAAGGCTTATTACTTAAAAATTTTAAAGATTTCTATTTCAAAGACACCAAAATCATGTTTTGTCTAATTTGTAATAAGGTGGGACTTTTTTAGCACAAACTCATTTTTCAGATTATATAAATAGAGTCATTAACTAGAAAATTGGGTGATTTTATCATGCTCATGGGCCTTGCTAAAAAATTAATTTGACTTTTTTTCTATTTTCGGTCTAGGACCCTAATAAGCCTTGCACAAGTGTAGAATGAAAGCAAATATAGGTTTAAAATTTCATGTTTGGGCTTGAATGAACTTAGATATAACCTAATTAAATAATTAATATTAATTTGTAATATAAACAATTAAGTAAGTATTAAACCTAATAGGCTTAATTTAACTAGATTACCTAAGTATATGAAATGTTACTATGGGATATGCTAATATTCCTCTAAATAAAACCAATAGAAATTTGTTTTTTGGGTAATGAAAGAAAAGGTATATATTGAACAAGTGAATAAAAAAAAGCAACATTATGCTTAAAGTACTACTAAAATGTAAATAATTTAATATATTACGTTAGCAAGGAACGATGGGTGGAATACATGTCCACCCTTCCTACACAAGAAAATTACCAATGAAAATAAGTATCAATATCCCATTGCAAAATCGTTTTTAAGAAACGGGATATTAAAATATATATATAATTCGCGTGTTGCATGAAAGAATCGCAATTTCATATTTAAGTACCGTCGCAAGATCGTGTCTTCCAAAGCAATATGTGTTTACTGTACGTAAATTGCAGTTTTTTCCCACGATATATCTGCATTACATTTTTATTTTTACTTTGATGACACTGTTGAATTTCGAGGCGAAGAAATAGACCATTCAAATTCCTATTATCTCTAGTATTTCTTTTTTATTTGTTCTAGTTTTGATCTGGCAGCAGAAGCCGTCGAACCATTAAAATGACAGGTTATTGATTTTGATTGATTGAGACTCTATGCTCCTACACTTGAGAAGACATTATACAGTGGCAGTTATGGAACTTGAAACATCACTTACTATTACCTTTTTGGTGAAAACCATAGCACCATGAGACCTGCCATTACTTTTCATTTTACACAAGTATGCTTTTCCTACATAAATAACAATGCGAATCACATATACCAATAATATTTATCTCATCCAATAAACACAATTTTGATATTTTATTTTAGCAATTAATTTTACTTTGACCTTATTTAAGTAATTAATTTGAATTAGTGTTCTAAACAATAAATTATTTTAAGGAACAATCCATCAATAAATATTTTTTGAAAGGTGGGAAAATTTATTTTATAGTTTTTTAGAAAATTATCAAATATGTAAGAAATTTTTTTGAAATATTTACTATATATTAAAAAAAATACTGGACACTTGTAAAATAAGAGGAAGGACACTGTAATTTTATCTATGTTTTCTCTCCCTCTTAATGCATTTAAATTAATTTTCATAGTTGCTAAAATGGGGGTTAATTTCACTAACGGTGCTCAAACTTTTCACTAATAACATAATTGTACTTATATAAAATTTTTTGCCTTTAGTCAAAATTCAACCAATTTTCAAGTGAGAAGTTGACATGGCCAATTTTCAGTCTCCTACTTGGTGTATATATCTTTTCTCTCCTATTTCTTTTTTTTTTTTTTAACTTTCCCTCTCCCTCTATTTTTGCTCTTCTTCTTCTTCCATCTCTCAAGACTTAACCCTATCTCTATCCCTACCATCATCATCATTAACATTCATATCACAATGTTAGATACAAACTTCTCAAAGGAGGATTTACATATGGTTCTTAATTAAAAAAAAAAAAAAAAAAGAAGTAGGGAGCTTCTCTCTCTCTGTGTCTCTTCCACACCACAACACACCCCCCCCCCCAAATTCACACCCACACATACACACACAAAGTAAAAACTAAAACCTCTCATTGCCACAACTACTACATCTCCATCACCGAGACCAATTTCCATAACCCAAATCAACAACTAAATCGTGATCAAACACAAGCTAACTCGGCACCTCTATCATCAACACCGAACAAAGATCGTACCTTTATCCATCAAAACTTAGATCCTTGTCGCATCTCTATTAAGCCCGAATCAAAGTCCCTATCTTCACTTACTTACCACACAAACTTGGTGGATTGACTCACTGTACTGATCCACACTCATCGAAGCCCCCCGTGTTGAACTCCATGCACCCATGCACTCGTGACTCAATTAGAATTCAACAATGTGAACTCGTGACAATGCAACACAATTTGACTAACCTCTTGTTCAACCACACATCGTTCCAATTCTGCTTAGGTAGGCTACTATGGTTTTTTTTAAAGGTTTATTGTCTCTATATTTGATTTTTAGTAGTTATTTTTATTATCTTCAAGCTAAATATGGGGTTTTTGTGTTTGAGGTCTCAGCGTGGGGTTTTGTTGGCAATGGTGGTTGTTTTAGGTGTGAATTTGGGTTTTAGTTAGAGGTAGAGAGTGGTTATGGCTTATGTCATTGGTGATTAGAGCCTGGATATGGTTAGGGTCTGGCTTCTCATCTAGAGATTGAAGAAGGGAAAATAATATGGTTTCGTTATTAATTTTGATGAGACCAGTCTCGTCTCTATCCCACGGTTTACACCACATCCAATTGTGATTTGCCCACTAAAATGGCTATAAATACCGCTCAAATCCTTTCAATTTTTCTTATGTTTGATTAGCCTCAAAATTTAAGAGATCAAATTTAAAATTCTTCATGTTTATCTTAAGTGGCTTTGCAAATGAGTGGTGGGTGGTGAAGGTTGGATTTGATTATTTAGTGTAACTCTAAGCTAGCCATTAAATTTTCTTGAAGTAGTCCTCTTATTTCTTGAAGGTGCCTTGCTCCAGTTATTCTTTTACACTTCCCCTTACATGATCTAATATTTTTTCAACTTATAGGTTCAACGTAAAATTTTGATGAAGAAACACCCTGCACAATTACACAAAGTTATAAAAAAGTTACACTTAAATAGTTAAACATGTTTGATGTGTAATGTGTTGAATATATATATATATATATAACATACCTTTTGCAGGTTGGTGTTAATCTATAGTTGGAGTTAGGATGTTAACAAAAAGGAGTTGGGCACTAGCTAGCGTGGGGATGCTTGGTTAAAGGAGTCCGAACACCAGCTTGATTAGAATGTTTTTAATCATGTTCCAGTAGGCTAGCATTGAGATGTTAAGATGTGGCGTTCGAAAACCACTTATGTTTGCTGTTATTTTGCAAGTAGCGTTCAAATGTTAGAGTGTAGCATCTAGACGCCAATTAGCACAAACATAGCCATTGGAGCATTTAATGCTTAATCAATTTTTTACGTTTTGGGTCTACAAGTTGTTTGGTAACTGAGAAGTGTTGATTGAGCTTATTAATTTATATCCTATAAGTGTAAACACTTTCTCAAAGCTTTAATTGTATTTTGTGTGATTTAATAAAGTGAAAGAAAAAGTATAGTGCTTCTAATTATAGAAATTTGCAATCCATTGTAAAGGCACTATACTATAAGTTATTGAGTGTTTTTAGTGGAATTTTGAGTTGTGTTTAGTGTACTTAAAAGCTTGTTGTAAAAGCACAACTTAAAAAGTGTGCATTGTGTTATGGTGTAGCTTTATTGGAGCAAATTTTGTTGTGTGTAATAAAGTGTGTGAAGTCCTCCTTGAGCGAAACATTGTGTAGACCATGGAGAGTAGGAGGTGGATTGAATACCGAGCTTCACGTTAAATCTTAATGTGATCCTCTTCAACTCTATCTGTATATTATTATTGTTGTTTATTTGTTGTTGTGTATGGATTATGCATTAAAACATAAAAATTAATTAAAATTAGTGCATAATCTGCAATCTTCAGTGTTATTAGGTTTCTACAATATCCTTTTATTTGGTTTCATGTGTTAAGTATTTTTAATGAATGATGCAAATTTAACTTTCTTTCTATTGAAATGTGGATGAGTGTCAAGAGAGGATATTAAAATCAAGTTAATCAAAAGATTAGTTTGAAAATGGTCTTTCGGAAGATGAGTCGTGTGTTACATGATCTCAATTTTATGGGGTGTGTTATGTGTAGATAAAGAACTCCTTCAGACCCAATTAAAATGGTGTTATTTTCTCTATTTTATAATGAATCGTATATTGTTGTGCAAATAATATTCAATTATTGTATTGTACATTAGGGTCTATTTGGTTTTTTTTTATTTTTATTTCTATTTTTACTTGTTTATTATTTTCTTGTCATCTACTTAAGTGGACATCCTTGTTAAGAAAAAAATTACCAATGATTATTTTTCAAACATTTTTCTCCTTAAAGTACATGATCTTTTGCATTCCAATATTCACACTTCAATCACCATATTTATCATTTTTTATAAAAAAAAAAACAAGGTATAATAAAGTAGTTCTCTAAATGCCAAACTTTAAACATGATGCGATCGTATCAAAGTCTAAAATTTATAAATCCAAATTAATTCCTATGATCAAATTAGGCAGTGTACCTATCTATAGTAGCATAGGATTAAACGGATATCGTCCTTAGGGATCTATTAAACAAGTACTAGAATCACCCATTTTCTACTATTTAGTCCAATCATATGAAGAAATATCTAATCTTTAACTATTAATTATCTAAATTATCAACCCTAAAATCAATTGTATTGCTTTAACAATATTATATCAATCACAATACATACCCTTAATCTTGATCCACCCTAAACCCTAATTTTTCATAAAAGATTGATTAATGAGTTGCTTATGCTTTGTATTGCTGAATCACATAATTAAATCAATTACTCCATCGAGTTAATTGATTCCTAATCTAACATGAGATAGCGGAGACCTCTCCCTCACTAACGCCATAAAAGATTGCATTAAAATCAAGATTCCTAAACAAAGATTAAATCTTTCTTGCAGAAAATCAAAGTCTTCCTATCTCTAGGCAAAACATGTAATATTTCTATTCG
Organism: Combretum micranthum; assembly: GCA_024138025.1. NCBI lineage: Eukaryota > Viridiplantae > Streptophyta > Magnoliopsida > Myrtales > Combretaceae > Combretum > Combretum micranthum. The sequence goes on along the minus strand of JAMXBD010000733.1, from coordinate 281,923 downwards.
TGGGGATCTCTCCTGTTAAATGAAACCTCTTTCTATCTAACAAGAATCATGCATACAATCATCTTGTACATAAATTAATTGTAAGACAATTATAACACATGAATAGATACAAAGGCAAAAGCTTTCATTAATCAAGAACAATTCAATTTACATAGGTTTAGGATTTCACAAGATTTAAGACATAAAGATTTACTCCTCCATAGATTCCACAATAAAAGCAATAGGTCTAAAGGAGTAATCTATGAACATGATAAACAATAAACAATAAAACACTTTTTATTGTTGTCTTGTAATCTCCAATGAATTTCTAGCAATCTTGCCTCTAAAGTTCATGCTTTTTCTCTCCTAGGGTTTAAAAAATGTGTAAGGATGATAATTGATAAGTTGGGGTGGCTATTTATACATTTTGAACCGCCATTGAAAGTACCCCACCATGTATACGACTGTGCTTGGGAGTGCACTATGGAATTCCTCCATTTTCTTCTTGGATCAAGTTCTATCCTTCAGCACTACCTTGTACATTCCCAAGACAGTAGCTAGGGCACAATTTGAAATATTTGCTAGTCATGTTTTGAAGCTAAACACTAGTATCTACATGGCCATGTTGAAGGTTGTGTACAATTGAAATTCAACTTTTTTGATCCTTTGTCAGATTTCTTCTTGTTTTTTGCTCAAATCATCCTTAAACTTTTGAAATATCTTTTTCCAAACCCTGAAATCAAATATAGAGCAATTAAGTATCCTTTTCTTGATAGTTTCACATAAAATCCATCAAAAATCATATCCAATAAGTACTAAAAAATAACAGTCTTCTAACACTTATCAAAACATATAGAAATTACATACAAAATAAAAACAAATAGAATAGATTAAAATAATACAATCCAAACAAGCTGACATATTGTGAATATAATGTTTGGCATTCGCTTTTTGCCATCTATTAAGCTCTTGGTTTTTTACTCCCATAAAAGATTTTACAAGATTAAGAATGAAGTCACAAGGCTACGATTAATATTGGTAACTTATTGAGTGGCTATTAAGACCAACTCTTACTTGTGAAGTTTTAGAATCTTGAAATTGATTATACATTATTCATTGAATATTAATAATATTTGTTAATGAATGCATAAAAAGGTTAAATTGTTTATGTCTTGTGTTTACAAATTAAAATATGACAGCAATAGTGATAATCCTTAAGCTATCGTAAGTTAGTATGTAGCATGGAATTATTATACTATGAGCCGCCTAAATATAATGGTAGGCACATTAGCATGTAGAGGATCTCTAAGCCTAAAATTTTAGATGAATCGTGGTGAACTTGACATATTTTTTACTGAAAAAGCTAATGACTTTGGTATTGTTATCTACATATTGTGAATTCCCTCATTCGTGTCAGAAAATGAAAACAAAAATATAACAATTATTTCATGTATTTTCCTTATTAGATAATTATTCCTTTCTCTCTTCTCCACTAATCCTCTCTCTCTTTTCCCTCTTACTCTCTATAACACAATTCGTTCTCAATTTTTTTTTTATATTTTACAATATGCAGCGTGGGTGTGTCATTCGTTAGTTTAATATTTATTGGAAAAATAAAACCTTCTTCATCAAATTACTAATTACATAATTACAAAATTTTTGAAAATGATATTATGATACTATTAAGTGGATCTCACATTATTCATGTCAAAAAGAAAAAATCTAACGTATAATGGTTTATTTATTTATTTATGTTATTAGATGATAACTCCTTTTTTTCTCTTCATCGAATAAACCATCATCGATGCTATTCAAATCTCTCTTTCTTCTCCCTCTTTACTTTTTATAACAAAATCCAAATCCATTCTTTTTTTTTTTTTCGCCACAAGTAACCAGAACATTATTCGCTAGTTAAAACGTAAAAAGGATAATTTTATATATGATTGGCCCAAATTCAAATTCTACTTAAAATATTAACTTATTATAAATTTATTCATGTTGATAAGAAAAAGAATATATATGATATAAAAATTCATGTAAATGACAAATTTGGTAGTGAACTTGAATCTTAAGCCTTTGTTTTATTTGCAAACATAAAAGATGTAGTCTCTCATTCAAAATTTTTATGGAAGTTAGTGAATAAAAATAATATTAAAAGGTTTTATTGAGGTGTTAGATTGGTCACTTCAAAATTCAGATAACAAATTAGATTTTAATAAAAAGTTTAGGTACTATTAAGTCTAGTATTTCATTAAAAATTTATATAAACTTATATAATTTATTAGCTCACTCTATATTCCACCCCTTTTTTGATATTGTAATTTCAAAAAAGACTGATATTATTTTTTTTTATGAAATATTTTGTAATTATGCATATTTTTCGTATTAGCATTCAATACAAAACCTATTTTGTTTGTTTGTTTGTTTTTAGTTTTTAGTTTTAAAATAACTTTTAAAACAAATAAAAATTAATAATTTAAGCAATAGGTAGGAAGGACATGGGAAACTATTAAATAAGAAAATGAGAAAAGTAAGAGAAGGAGGACGAGGAGAAGAAGTGGACCAGAGGACCAAGTCGTAAGCGTGTAGGCTGCTGTATGGGTTTGACATTTCTCTTCCATCCGTCCATCCATCCATCCGCCAGCCTCCCTTCTCTTCTCTGCCTTCTAGAATTGTAGAGAGAGAGAGAGAAAAGTTTGCGTTTGGTTGGGTGGTCCGCCTTCTTTTCCTTTTCCTTTTCCTTTCCTCATAGAGAATCTTCTAATCTTCTTCCTCCTATGTTATTGGTATGGTCAAATACTCAATACAATTACAAAACTTGGCATTTTTAAAACCCTAACCCTAACATCGATCTTTTTTTTTTTCTTTATAATCTCTCTCTCTCTCTCTCTGTATTCGTGTGTTGTAGTGAAGTAGGTATTATTAGGTGATCTTGAATTAGGGAAAAATAATAGTAAGTTCGTACGCAGTGATTCGCTTTACCGGTGGGAGATGAGTACGAACACAGGTCCATCAAGCTCAGGTGTTACTGGATCTACCGATCCTTCCGCTAGGAGAAACTCAAATTCAAAGAGGCCGAAGTGTAATTTTTTTGCTCTTTATCTTTCATTTTTACTATTATCTTAATATATGATAGTTAGTATTATTGTTACAGCTCTTACTACTACTACTTATTGCTGTCTGTCTTTTTTTTATGTTATGATGAATCTGATCTAACCTTTCTTCAACTAATTGTAATTACTAATTGATTTACACGTTTAAATTCCTCAACTGTGCTCCCTCCACCCCCAATGCTATTACAATAGCGATCATTTTTTTTTTTTTCTAACTGATTTCTTTATAAGGCAAGCACGTACATAATCATTTTGATTACCGCGAGTTTTAGAGGGTGGTTGACTTATTCTAAAGCTACTGCTGTAATAATGAACCCACGATCTAATTGGTAGGAGATGGCAATGGTAACTTAATTTTCATATCAAAATCGACAATCTGAGTATATTAAAACACGATTGGTTTCTGTTATCTTACAAAAGGAAAAACATTTTTCCATCATTTTGATTGGCAAATGCTTCATAAATCAATGTGTTTTCCATTTTAGTCTACCACAAGTTCTCGTACCAATATGTCAAACTCATAGTGATATGATACCTTAATCAATGTTGCTTTGTTATGAAACTTGTGTATTCAGGCCACACGTTCCTGGTTCACATCAAGTCTAGTCTAGTCTAATTAATATTATAGTAGATCTTGATATTGTGTATACTAAAGTACTTATATCCTACTCAATTTCTGTCCTCTTAGATTCAAGATTTACTCAACAGGAACTTCCAGCTTGCAAACCGATTCTGACACCTCGATGGGTGAGATTATTTTTTAACTCTATAATGTTTCACGGCTGCAATGGTTATATCTCCTCTTTTTGCCACAGGTGATTTCTGCATTTATGCTTGTTAGCATTGTTTTCATTCCCATTGGCGTTGCCTCCTTATTTGCTTCTCGTGATGTAAGCCCCTCTTCTATTCTAATGGTTTTATTTTACATCATCTACCCATGAATGTTGGTTTTATGGCATATTCAATTTGTATCAGGTTGTTGAGATTGTTGACCGATATGACATTGTTTGCATACCAGAAGCCAATAGGACCGATAAGGTTAAATACATACAGACTCCTGGAGAAAAACCACATTGTAACAGAACATTAACCGTAAGTCTCTATATGGATATGTGTCATATATTATCCCAACATTTATGTGTAAAAATCCCTAGAGATGGTGTTGTTTCACATCATCACAACATGGGATTGTATTGTCTTTTTTCTTTTATTCTCTGTCAACTTGTTTTTTGGGTAAATAGGATCGACAGTCTTTTTGTCACCAAAATAAATATATTTTTATAGGTATAAGATTGTCTAATGGGTTTCCTGTTTATTAATCTTGTGATTAGGTACCAAAACGTATGAAGCACCCTATATATGTATACTATCAGCTGGACAACTTCTATCAGAATCATCGAAGGTTTGTATCGTCCACCATGGATATACTTCCATTCGATTAAGAGAATGAAAATAAATTTGGGTTGAGAGAAAGCTTGCTTCTTGTCCACTCTTGTAAAATCTGGCATGCCATGCTCCTCTTAATATCTTACACAGTTGAAATCTTACAAAGTGTGAGCAGATTATCCTGCTTGATCTTGCATATCTGCTTTGAAATAGTGAGCACTGGTCACTTTGCTCTTATTTTCTTTGAAAAAACATCCATATGCAAGACAACATATGGTATTTCATCCGGTTAGGAGGGAAATAGTAGTAATAACAATTGCCAGCCAATAAAGTTTCCTACCTTGAGAGGAGCTCTGAGAGATTGATGAAAGGAGGATGGTTTAGAAAAATTATTCCTTGTGATTCCAGTGACAGCAGACTTGCTGAACCTTCAGTCAGTCAAATTAGTGGGTTTGTGGTACTTTTGTCAAGGATAATTTTTCTTCACTGTGGGTGAAAGCTACTTTAGGTAGAACTGCAAAAGCTATGATATAGCCCTTCTTTCTTGCAAATTTTGTTCTTTAATCACATACATCTCTTTCTATTTGATCCTATGATGTGAGAGCCTTATGCATTGGCCAGCTTTTCTTCAAGTAGATCCTGCAATGAGTGCTTGATGTATCCATTTAGATATATCCACCTTTGGCACACACTTGAGATATGTTCACTTTTTTTCTTTTGCCCTTGGCTTGTTGTGACACTATACACAAATTTTCCATTGTCTAACTGTTTTGATGTCTTTGTTTATTTTCAGATATGTTAAAAGTCGAAATGATGAGCAGCTGAAAGACAATAGTAGCGCTACTAAAGTTAGTGGCTGTAAGCCGGAAGATTATGCCAATGGCTTACCAATTGTTCCCTGTGGTCTTATTGCTTGGAGCTTATTCAATGATACTTATAATTTTACGCACAATAACCAACAATTGCCGATTAATAAGAAGGGTATCTCATGGAAGAGTGATCGGGAACATAAGTTTGGCAGTGATGTTTACCCAAAAAACTTTCAAAGTGGAGGCCTAATTGGTGGTGCTAAACTAAATCCATCCATCCCGGTATGTCCTTTGTCCAGTCCTTTGAATCTATGATAAACAACTATTAATTAATTCAAGTAAAGTTATTTATGGTATTTCATTTGTTGAATGGTTGAGTAGGGTAGAGTCTGCAGTTTTTTCATGCCTTATATACACTTAAATAGTGATACAACTACCAAATATTTACTGAATTTTTTATGCAACTTTCAACTTCGTGAACTGCCAACTGTTTTGCAATATAAATGAAGGTAGGTGTAAAAGAAAAAGGAAAAGCCATTCTAAATTGACATTATTAGTCTATCTATAGTGATACATATCAAGTAGCATACGTGTTAATATTGTACCTTTTTTTTTTTTGTGTGTGCTCATATTAAGAGTACTAACAAATTCTCCAATTCTGTATTGTTAACCAGCTGAGTCAGCAAGAGGACCTCATTGTATGGATGAGAACTGCAGCTCTTCCAACTTTTAGGAAGTTGTATGGAAAGATTGAGGTGGATCTGCAAGAAAATGATACAATTGAGGTCTCATTGGAGAACATCTATAATACATACAGTTTCAATGGGAAAAAGAAACTTGTGCTTTCCACTGCAAGCTGGCTTGGAGGAAAGAACGACTTTCTTGGCATTGCATATCTTACCGTAGGAGGATTATGCTTCTTTTTAGCAATGGCTTTTACAGTCATATATCTTGTCAAGCCAAGGTGAGTAGAGCATCTTATATTTTGTTTCCTGGACATTGTCACTGCTTTTAATATGACGTGGCTTAGGTATTACTTGAGAGGTGAACTAACTAGGAAAGAAACTACATGGCAAAGGCTAGTTTTTCAGTTCGGGAGCTTCTTAGCAATTGTTCATTTTGCAATCTGGGATTCATTTGTTAAGGAAATCTCTACAGTTAATATGGGATAATGTTCCAATGACTGTCTAGGCACCACTAACATCCTATCAGCTTAATGCATATGCACATATAGACATACGCACAGCAGTCATATACAGTCAATGTTAAGGAAAAGTTTTCTTCAATGACCCTTTCTTTTCTTTCCAGGCAACTTGGAGACCCTTCTTACCTGTCATGGAACAGAAATCCTGGGTGGCACTGAGCTACTTTATGGAGCTCCTAAAAACCTCCATTAGAGGGAACTTGTTGACTGATGTAATATTGTGGATTAGGATCTGAGAGTTTAGTGTAACTAGAATCTCAGTATCTGGACGTTTATATGGAATTGAAGTTTCTTTTATTTTTTGTACAAAAAATTTGTCATGCATCCTATGCTATGCTACTGGTTGGTTAGTTTGTCTTTATGCTATACGACTTGTGAGAAATTAGAGAAAACGATGTGCACAATGAGACTTGATGTCTGTTTGCTCCGTGACTGTATCCTAGTTGCTTTAACTTATTTATTTTCTGACTTGAAGTAGTGAGTTCTTTTACGATTTGGCTTTGGCTTTGGTTGTGTGGTTTTGTCGATGGTGATAGCTATTGATGTTCTTTCATTGTCAATTGGGTTCAGAAAACTGCATTCCTAGCTAGCCGTGTTTGCAATCCACATGGTGAAAGGCCAGATTTAGCGTTTGAACAGGTTTAGATTATCTTTGCCGTATCATTTAAAACTAGATCATGCAATGGAGTATTGATATACATGAGGAAAGTAAAATTAGTTCCAAAAAGTGAGAAGTCGAAATATTGTGATTCCCATTGGGTATCTTTTATCGACGCCTGGGTCAGGTTTTGTTCGTTTTTGAAACAAGCACTTGGGTCTTCTGAGCCGCTTTAGCCCTTTATGTTTATATCGTTGGCAATGAGGTTATCAACTGCTGAGCCACGGTCCTCTCATTCTCATGCCGTCGGCTTTTTCGTTGCATCCCAACTCCCAATGTCAGGTGCATGCGTGTTGATTACATCCAGATAATGATTTCATGTAAAGGATTGAATGGATTTAGTGTCTGCTTTGGTTAGTTTGCTAAGAAGAACGACCTAATCATATGTAAATGTCTGCTTTGACGGCTAAGCTAAGTTTCACAAACAGCGCTACCACTGTCCGAAAATTTTCCTTCCCAACAACGTATTTGAACTGTCAACATTTTTTTTTAAACCAATTGTCAACGCAATAACTATAATTGGCCACGATCCACATGTCGTTAAGCTTAGCAAATCCGGATTTTCCATTGGGATCTCCTATTTTCCTTCCTTTCCTTATTAACAAGTAAGATGTTGAAATGTGTATGGACTAGTTGCAGATTTAAAACAAAAATTAATTGGATCCATAAATAGGGGAAAATAAAATAAAATCAATTTAGTTATATTCAAATTCAATAGTCAATATTGATTTTTTCTGTATTTTATTAGCCTTAGATGGCTTGGTCAATGCATTTGAAAGTCCGTATTGGGAAACGAAAATTAACATTGATATTTAAAAAACAAAATTGCAAAAATGCTATTGAAATAAAAGATAATTATAACTTTAGGCAAGTTAAACTTGTCTTTTGAAGAGATTAGATCATAAGTAATTTAATGTTGTCTCTTTAAGAAACGAGTTCAAGTTGTCTATTTGTCTATTTTTTATTTAGCGGGATTTGTATAATTTTTTTGAAAAAAGTTATCATGTTTTTCCTTAATCTGATCCGTATCACCACTGAAATTGATAAATATATGAATATGTCGATAGTTTCTTTTTTTCCCCTATAATGGGAGACAATAATATGGTAGAAAATTAGGAACAAAACATTATATTACCTCTTAGACATCTGTTTAGGTGCGGTTACGCTGCTAAATTCAAAAAGAGAAGGGGCAAAGGGGGTGGAAAAAAAAAAAAAAAAAAAAAAAGGAGAGAGAACACGTTGAGGGTTCGAATGAAGTTGGAAATTGAAATCTAAGAATAGCTGCAGGTGCGTCCAAATAATTGGATCCAAGTTTTTTAGAATTGGAAAGTGGCCTACTGCCGAGGAAAAACCACTTCGTTGTTCGCAATGTTACTTGTTACAACAGTCCATCACGTATTTGCAGTGAATATGGATACGTGAAGGCATGCCGTGGTTTAAAATCACACGCACGGGCACACACTACCTTAGTGATCTATCGAGTTATGTATACTAGATAGCAAGTTTTGATAGAGGTCCATGCCTTAAATAGCCCCTATGGACTTTCAACCTATCATTTTGGTCTTTCTTTAGATATTACAAGCAGACGTCGCGATATATGTGCAAATAAAACAACCTAATATATATAAATTAAATAGATATATTATTTTGACAGGTTGAAAGATGACAATCTTAATTAGTCCTAGAACTTAGGAGATTAATTACAAATCATAATTATAATTGTATTTTTCACATGTAACTTCTTCATGTTTGGTAATTACCATGCATAAATATGGTATTAGAGGTTTAGATCGGTATATAAAAATACATACTTAGGCTAAAAAAGAAAAAGACTATGTCTATTCAATCCTTATTTAATTTCATGATTTTAAGGATATCAAAAATATTTATGCTCATATACTAAAAAAGGAAATGACTATGTCTATTCAACTCATATTTAATTCTATTCAAACACTATTTAATTTCATGATTTTAGGGATACCAAAAATATTTTATACGGAAAAAACTATGTCTATTCAACTCCTATTTAATTATATTTAAACCCTATTCAATTTCATGATTTTAAGAATACCGAAATTATTTTACGCACATATGCTAAAAAAGGAAAATGCTTGTCTATTCAACCTTATTTAATAATATTCAAACCTTATTTAATTTTCATGATTTCAGGGATATGAAAAATATTTTATGCCCATATGCTAAAAATATTATATTAAAAATATTTACAATAAAAACACCAAAAGGGTGATTTTGCTTTAATAGTATATATAATGCTATATCCTCACTTGTACAAGAAAAATAAGATAAAAAATGAGCCAAAATCTAGTATGGAACACCGCAATGACATACAAATATCATACATTGTATTTCATATGTTTACATAAAACTAAATGCAACATTCATTCACTTATTATCTTGATATTTTATATGTTACAACTAATTAGGGTAACTTACTATCATCCACAACTTAAATATATTTAATCCATATAAGAAAATATCGAGTATTCCTTAATATCTATGGATCCATAAGTTCAAAAGTCACCCCGACTCCACTTAAGACAACATTGGTAAAAATTAACAAGTGTCGTGTTAGTACCATTGTGTACCTACATTGAGCCTTTCGTATTACTCTTAAAACCTACCATAGGACATTTTCACCATACTTTGAATACTTTTTAGAATTTATAGTACCTTCTAACTCTTGTTCTTATATCATAAAGTAGGGAATAAAAGTCATTAGTTCAAAGTATATGGTTTTATAAAGAGAAGTAGTGAATAACCTAAATTAATAAGTAAATTTTGGTGTTAAAGTTAGATAAAATGTGGGTACCTAAAAACTAATCAATTAAAAGTATTAAATGACTATAAGTATAATATAATTATATATATATATATATATATATAAAGGGAGAGAGCAATACGTTTTAGGTTTACAACAACTAGCTTCTTAGTTTACAATTCATTGGCTTTATTCCAACATAGGATATGATATGCCCACTATTGTAACGGTGCGTGGACAATAAGTCTTACATTCAAAGTATTTGGTTTTCTCACACCCAAACCCAAAAAGCAATAAATCCTTTCAATGGCTATTTTTTGTCAACTAGTGTCTAAACCCAACAAGCTACCGTCCAAATACCACTTACAAAACCACAACCGGATGCTAGGGTGTGTTGTCCAGACATTAGCTTACTGCACCATGATTAGAAATATTTTAACCATATGAGACATGCCTTGCATCTAAATACTAACTCTTAATGTTTGGACACTAGCTATAGTTCATATGACCAGACTTTTGATCCGTTAGTGTTCATATATTAAGTTTTAAGATACGTCTAGCTTCGGACGCTAGCTGTAATGCAATTATATCTTGCAACATCACCAATAGACACAAACACAACACAACACATAAATCACATAAACACAAAGTCATCATATCACTAACATATTTTGTCAATTAAGTATATTTTAACTATAGTATTTGAGTAATTGTATAATGTATTTCCTCATTAAAACTCAATTTAAACCCTCTGGCTCAATAAATTTATCTATATATAAGTGGGTATAAGATAGATGGGGTATAAAATTTTCTCTTGTCCTACGTTGTAAGGAATAAATTATTAAATTTTATACTTAAAAAATCTATTCTTTAAAACCTTATACCCATCTAATACCTTGTAAAGCATTTAAAATTTTTCATAGAATTTGTGAATTTTGTTTTGTTAAAATTTAAGTTTATAATAGTATATATGATTTTGTATATTATAAAAAGTCACCTTTTTTTAATTCTTTTTTAATACACTGGCTATAAAAAACTTGTGGAAAGAAATTTTAAAAATATTTTATTAATATTATCAATTTTATAATATGTGAAATTTGTTTACGTATAAAAGCTGCAATCTATAGAAAAACCTATAAAACATACTTATGGGATTCAAAGCTATGGATCATTATTTATATAGGAAGCTGGTGGTAATTGCTGGTATAAGACCAAAAGTGGTTACAAAATAAAAAAAAGGTAGAGGCAGATATCAAATAAGGGAAAAAAAATTTTTTTTTTATATAAAAATAACAAAAACACTACCAAGTCAAAATTAATTTTAAAAATAAGCAAGCTAAACTCATCTATTGAAAAAATGATTTCAATAATACAAAACTGATTATTCATCTCTCTATCTTCCAATGATAAACATTTTATTCTCAAATTCGTCTCAAACATATTCAACAAACCTGATGAATATAGTAGAAATAGAAGCAGAACCAAAATGGAACGAATCACATACCTCTAGCCATTACAAATCAGACAAAAAAGATACTCGAACAATGGTTAGTTTTTGGGTTCTTTTAATTTCGATTTCTTGCTTCTAAACCTTAGCTCTCTCAATATCGATGGTGTATTTTCTGAATGAGTGAGTAGACTTAGGACCCAAAGCAAAAATATCACGTTCCATTTATAGAGCTCTACCCATCATAGAACTCAACGAATCGTTAGTGGGGTGTGGACGTGAGATTTTCTTGTGTGGGGTGTAGTTGAACTTGTGCCGAAAAATGGACCACATTCTAAAGCAAATTTCCCAATAAAACGGTACAGAATCTCAATAGAAAAACGTGAAAACTATCCTAGGAAAACTGAGAAATTCCAACATTCTCCCGCTTGGTCCATTTGAACCCAACATCAAACATAACAAGAAACAAAATATATAAATCATGGCGATAGGTCCTGTCAAAGCGAGTATTATTTTCCATGTATTACCATATATCAAGTCTCTTAATGTCAACCCTTAAACTTAATGAATCAACCATATATTTATTCTAGGTCCGATACTTAATGACATTTCTTAAAATAAATAAATAGAAAAAATTGTGTACACAGAACCAAACGAGAAAACATCAAATGAATAAGAGTTGCATGTATAATGAAAGATTATGTCATGGAACCAAGTCCCATGCTTACTACATCATCCTTAAAATTCTTTAGTAGCATGCCTTTATTTAAAGGATCGGCTATCATTAACTTAGTGATAATATGCTCAGTAACCACTTTCTTTTCCTTAACACGTTCTCTAATGGCTAAGTATTTGATGTCAATATGCTTATTTTGACTATTGCTCTTGTTGTTCTTAGCCATAAATATGGCAGCTAAGTTACATAGTACAATCTCAATATTCTAGAAATAGAATCAACAATTATAAGCCTAGACATGAAAATCTTCAAACATACACCATGTGAGGTAGCCTTAAAACAAGATACGAACTTGGCTTCCGTAACGGAAATAATAGTCAAGGTCTACTTTGCACTCTTCGAAGACATGGCTCCACCTGTAAGCATGAAAATGTAACCAGATGTTGATTTTCGTGAATCAACATAGCCAGCAAAGTCCACATCAGAATATCCAATAACCTCCAAATTATCAATCTGTCTGTACATGAGCATGTAATCCTTTGTCCATTGAAGGTGTCTCATTATTCTTTGCAGCTCTCTAGTGGTCAACACCTGGGTTACTCTGATATCTCCCTAGCATCCTAACAGCAAATGCAATGTTAGGTCTAATATAAACCTGAGCATACATTAGGCTTCCAATGGCAGACGCATATGGGATGTTTTTCATTTGTTCCTAGTCAAGCTCATTTTTTGGGGCATTGGTTTAAGCTTAATTTGTCACCTTTTATAATGGGTTCTATACTTGGTGAACAGTCATTCATCAAAAAATCTCTCTACAACTTTGTTGATATAGGTCTCTTGAGACAAACCAAAAATGCCTTGAGATATTTCCCTATGGACCTTAATGCCAATGACATAAGATGTCTCACCCATATCTTTCATATCAAAGTTCTTTGAAAGGAATTGTTTTACCACGTATAGCAAACCCCTATCATTGGTTACAACCAAAATATCATCCACATACAGCAAAAGAAAACAAATTTTACTCTCACTGACTTTTTGGTATGTACATTGATCCATAATGTTCTTTTCAAAACCAAATGAAGTGATGACATTATAGAATTTTAAATACCACTGATGGAAGGCTTGTTTTAATCTATATGTGGATTTAGTAAGCTTACAAACCAAATGCTCATCATTACTTATGGAGAATCCTTCAATTGTTTCATTAAACCTCTTCCGCTAGATTACTATTAAGGAAGCTGTTTTCACATCCATTGGTGCAACTCCAAATCAAAATGTGTAACCAATACCAAATTTATATGAAGGGAATCTTTCTTAGATACAGGAGAAAATGTCTCTATATAGTCGATTCCTTTCCCTTTGAGCGAATCCTTTAGCAACGAGTCTTACTTTATGTCTCTTAACATTGCCTTGAGAGTCCTTCTCTGTTTTGAAGACCCATTCGCATCCAATGGCTTTTACATCATCAGGCAACTTGACGAGATTCCAGAATCTATTAGATGCCATTAGATCCATCTCTTCTTTCATGGCACTATGCCATAAGTTCAAAACCTCATAACTCATGGCTTGTGAAAGCATCTCATGATCATTTTTGGATCCAACATTGTAGTCAGACTCTTGCAGATACACAACATAGTCACTAGGAATTGATGATTTCCTTACTCTAGTAGATGTTCTTAGTGCTAGATCAACATTCTCTTGAGGGATAGGATCATGTTGTTCAGCCGGTTGTTCCACAGCTTCTGATATCTATTGAACTTCAGCATCTACTGGATTAGGATCAACAATTTATGGTACTTTGAGAACTGGTTCTTCAACACGTATTTGCGTTGGAGGCATGTTGTTAACAACAGCTATCAATCTGCTACTTGAAGTGGTGCATTGAGCATCTGTATGATCTTTCTCAGAACCAACACTTTGAGATCAATCGCTCCCATTAATCAAGTCATTCTCAAGAAATTTTGCATTTCTTGATTCCATAAACCTAATGCTATGAGATGGGCAATAAAATCTATATCCCTTGGACTTTTCAGCATATCCAATAACATATCCACTAATAGTCCTTAGGTCCAACTTCTTCTCATGTGGTTTATAGACTCTTACTTTAGATGGACATCCCCAAACACGTACATGTTGCAAACTCGGTTTCTACCCTTTGAATAACTCAAATAGCGTCTTTTCAACAGCCTTGGTTGGAACTCGGTTCAATATATATGCAACCGTTTTAAGAGCTTCAGTCCACAATGAATCAAGAAGCTTAGAGCTTACAAACATGCTCCGCACCATATCCAATAATGTTCGGTTTTTCCTTTCAGCTACTCTATTATGATCTGGAGAATTAGGTAAACTGTATTGGGCAACAATCCCATTCTCTTGAAGAAACCTCGCAAATGGACCATTCACTTGTCTACTCTCTATGTATCTACCATAATACTCTCCGCTTCGGATCTCATGATTTTAATTTGTTTTCCATATTGTTCTCTACTTCAGCTTTAAACACTTTAAAAGCATTTAGGGCTTCATTTTGTTGTTAAGCATATAGAGATACATATGCCATAAGTAATCATCTATGAAAGAGACAAAGTACTTATCATGATACGCATCTATGTTTGGACTACAAATGTCCGTATGTATGATTTCCAATAATTCAAACTCCTCTTGGCACCCTTCTTTGACTTGTTAGTCCGCTTTCCCTTAATATAGCTTATACAAGTCTCAAAATCAGTGAATTCTAAAGTACTAAGTACCCTATCATTCACCAACATTTTAATTCTTTCAATGGAGATATGTCCTAATCTTCAATGTCATAACATAGAGGATTCTTCATTCACAACACATCGTTTAATGCCAACCTTTTCATGAACGGGCATAACAGTATGGTTGTCATCATTTCATAAATTAATAAGAAAAATACCATAAGACAAAGTACCATATCCAATAACATTAGAGTTATAAAGTAAATTAAATCTAGAGTCTAAAAAGTTAAAGGAATAACCATCTGATATAAGTCTAGAAATTGAAATTAAATTCCTAGAATAACCAAGGAATAACTAAATATAAAATATCTTTTTCGAATTCAAAATGTAATCACTACTTAAAAAATAAGCTACATGTCCCAACAACCTCAACATGTGAGGACATCTTATTGCTTGAATAGATGCCACGCTCATTTTCCACTGGCTTCTGCAGGTCTATGAAATCTTGCAGTGAATTAGCCACATGGATTGTAGAACCAGAATCAATCTATCATGTGTTATGATTAACATCAATCATATTGGATTCATAGCAAACAAGTAAGAGACGAGTACCTTTCTTATCAAGCCATTATATGAACTTGGAGCATTGTTTCTTCATGTGTCCCTTCTTTTTAAAGAAGAAGCATACAACCTCATTCTTATGTCCTTTACAGAGGGAAATTCCCTTTTCCTTTGTCTTTGGCTTAATCCTTCTTATTGTTCTTTTCATGAGTAGTTAAGTTCATCCTTTACTTTTTCTTTTCCTCTATAAGTAGTCTGCCATCTTCCTGAACACACATCAACAACTCATTGATTGATCATTTATCCTTATTTTTTATAAGATATCTTAAATAGGTCATAATGTTGAGGTATAAGTGCAAAGGATTAGTAAAAACTAAGTAAACAGAAGGGTTCTGACAACTTAACTTCCAATGCCTTCAGTTGGGCCACAACGTCCTTCATGTGCATGATATGATCATGCATACCCTTAATGCTAGTGAGCTTCAGAGTCGAAAGTTCTATAATTAGGGTGCTAGCCATTGCCTTGTCTGAAGTGGCAAATTGCTTATCAATGGCCTTTAGCAAGTCTTGGACCTTTTGATATTGCTCGACAGAGCCCCTTATATTAGCAAAAATTTTAGTCTTTATGAACATAACTGATAAGTGATTTGATCTCTCCCATTTTTCATAAAGGCCTATTGCATCCGAGTGTTGGTTTCAATTATTGTAGGGGGCTTTGGTTTTCTTATGGCATAATCAAGGTCCATCCATCCCAAATTAAGGAGAACTCTCTCCTTCCAAACCTGATAGTTATCCCCTTTAAGTTCAGCAACATCACATCGCATATAAGAAAAATTAACAGGTTGAATTACTGTAATAATTAAACATACATAATCATGTTATAAAAATTTTGAGGCTAATTAACGTATGGCATGTTTTACCAATGTAAAATCATGTTGAAATATGAATCTAGTGACATAAAACTTGCTTGTGGGCTAATGTTCTAATTCAATTAGATTCATCTTAAGTCTTGCGATAAAACTATGAAATCATGTTCCTTTTCCTAATCCTTGTGGGTAAATTAGAAAATACAATTTGATATTTTACCCTAATTAATCATACACAATATAATAAAAATTCATGTCCAATAAGATCTATTATATTACATATAATTAATTACAATTAATGTTTATTTTCCATATGTGATCCTAATTTATCCTTAATATATAATTTTAATTAATTAAATATGTTTTGGCTACTCTCTAATTAATGTAAATTATATGGATCACTTAAACATTAAGTAAATTTTTCGGCTTAATTATTGCATAAAACCATGAGCAATATCCTACGAACTTAATTCCAACATACTTATATAATCTAATTAATATTTCATGTATAATGATAAGCCATAAATTATACAAATAAGTAAATAAATAATATAAGCACATATCATTAATAATTAAATTCAATGAGAGCCAATAAAAATTAATTTACTTCGATAACCAATACAAACCAATTTTAATGCGTTAAATTATTTTGTTATAATCATAATTAATAATAAATAATGTAAACACATTAAAACCGTAAAGGTTTAATTTTCATGAGAAAATATTATAGTGTGTATGAATTTAAGGCCAATATGTTTTATTCTACTATAGAATGTGTTTAAGGCCAATATGTTTTACTCCACCATAGAATGTATACATATAATTAATTACATTCAACTGACATGAAGGCCCCACACATTACATTCATACACTACTATTAAACAAATAAAATAATCCAATTTAAATCAAACAAATCACTTATGCCCTGACCTTGGCATGTTGAAACTTCACGCACGCTGACACACATATACATACATATCGTTTTCAACCTCTATCAGATCATTTTGACTCGTTTCAAATCCATCTCTCCTCTATACCCAAGCAAGATACAAACCCCAAAAAAGATACACTTCTCATCATCTAATGATCTCTAGTCTCCATATATACTTGAAAAATAAAACAACACTCCAAATTCAAAAGTTTCGTTCATGGGTAAACGAAAACAAAACAAGGCACAAGAGATTGTGATTTTCTTCAATAAAATTCTCATTCCAAACAACAAAATTGGTGACTCACAAATGGAACACTAGATTTGAACCACACAGAAATAAAGCAAGGCAGATGTGTTAATACAAACGACTCTGATACCAAATGTTATTCTCAAATTTATCTATGTTCAACAAACCTTATGAACACAGTAGAAATAGAAGCAAAGCAAAATGGAACGAATCACATACCTCCAGCCATTGCAAATCAGACAGAAAAGATACTTAAACAATAGTTAGTTTTTGGATTTTTTTAATTTTGGTTTGGTGCTTCTAAATCCTAACTCTCTCAATATTAATGGTGTATTTTTCTGAATGAATGAGTAGGCTTAGGGACCGAAAGCAGCAATATCACATTCCATTTATAGAGCTCTACCCATCATAGAGCTCAACGAATCATGAATGGGGTGTGGATGCAAGATTTTCTCGCATGGGTTGTAGGTTGAACAAGTGCCGAAAAATGGACCACATTCTGAAACAATTTCCTGATAAAAAGGCAAAGAATCTTAATAGAAAAACGGGAAAAATACCCTAGGAAAAGTAGAAATTCCAACAAAACAAGCTCCCAAACTGAAATAGGAAAATAAAAATTTGAGGATATATGGCATTAAAACTTCAAAAACATAAATTAGTTCAATATAAACCTCAACTAACTTTTTTGGTTAAAAACAACCTTAGTCGGGCAAACCTCAGTTGCGTTGTTATAAGCCTTAAAAATCAGTTCTCTAGATAAAAAGTTATCCTCCTTTAAGTTGCTATTAGAAAATGATTTATTTTTTATATATTGTTTGTTCCATTAGACCATTTAACCAATAGTAATCCATCAACATCAATTGAAAATGAATAAAACGACAGCTATTTTTTATTGCAATAGACAAGTTAAACTCGTCTCTTAAATAGATCGTAATTGTATTAAACTATCTCTTTAACAAATAATGAGTTTAGTGTAATTGTATTGGACTTATTTTTAAGTAATGAGTTTAATTCGCCTCTAAATTATTTTCCATCTAAAGCATTTTTGCAATTTTTTATTAAATATATATTTTTCTTTATCCAAATACCAATAAGTAAATAAATAAAGATGAACCGATGCCAAAATAAGGGAAAATGAA
Organism: Combretum micranthum; assembly: GCA_024138025.1. Classification (NCBI taxonomy): domain Eukaryota; kingdom Viridiplantae; phylum Streptophyta; class Magnoliopsida; order Myrtales; family Combretaceae; genus Combretum; species Combretum micranthum. Next base: position 263,429 of record JAMXBD010000733.1, on the reverse strand, counting down.
ACTAATATACATATTTTTAAAAAATTATAAAAATATTACTGGATGAAAATAATCATAGTATTAGCCAAGTTGAATTTGTTTCTTGAAGATACGAGTTCATAAGTGACTAACTTCGTCTCTTGAAAAGGTGAGGTATATTTTGCCCTCATCTCTTCAAAAGATAATGTTGTTATATTTTACAAGGAAAAGGAAAAAAATATTTGTGTTTTTAAAAAAAATAATAAAATTACCATCGGGAGCAAAATAATCCCGGTTTTAGGCAACTTGACTCCATCTCTTCAAGAGATGAGGTCATTAGTGCTTGACCTCGTCTCCTCAAGAGACGAGGTTACCTTCTTAAACAAGAAACTAGGTCATTTGTGACTGATCTTGTCTCTTGAAGAGACAAAGCCTGCGAGAGTAAAATCTCGCCAGACCTCCTTCTTCCCCATTTCCTCTTCTTCTCTGCACCGATTCTCTACAAAACCCTAAGCCTCAAATTGAAACCCTAACCTCAATTCGCAATTTATCTTCGATTGAGTGCAATTAGCTCCGTGAACTTGTGTTTTTGGATCAGCCGATGTTGAGGGAGAAGCAATTTATTGGAGAGGAACATTGTAAGCGCAAGAACGAGGACAACGATGAACGGCAACAGTGGCGACGATTTATGGTATGAATCCACATTTTTCGAAATTTTTGTTAAATTATTGATGCTACATTATTGAGTATTCATTGTATGTGTTGTAGGAATATTGTATGTTGTAAGATTTTGAATTTTTGCAATTTTTTTTTTGAATTATCGATGCTGTATTGTCGAATATGGGTAGTGTGAAATGTGCGCATATTTATTATTGCATGCAAAATTCAATTAATTAGAAATTAGTAATTTATTAGAAAATATTATATAATTTATTAGAAATTATAATTTATTAAACATTATAATTCAATTAAAGCGATACAAATTTTGTATAATTTATTTGAAATTTTTATCATTTATAATTTATTAGAAATTAGTAATTGATAACAAAAATCAACATTTAAAATTATAATTTATTAGAAATTAGTAATTTCAATTTTATATGAATTAGATTATAAATTAGTGATAGAAACATTTAATTAGTGATAGAAATCAATTTTAAAATTTTCTATTAGGAGTTATGTTAAATAAAATGGGGAGTTCAATTCATAAGTGTGAAGTTGAAAATTTCATGCAATGAAGTTATTTTTGATGAAATGGCAGGGTTGGTGAGGAAATGGATAAGGCGAAGTTTGTACTGTACGCTTATAGCAACATTATGCAAGGGTAGGATGGTTTTTGTTATGATAAGCGGCCGGTAGCTGTGGTCATTATTAGTAGGAACTCTACGTATGAGCAAATTATGGACATCATTTGCAATAGACTGAAAGTAAATAGGTGTACACATCAGGTGGATCTATATCATAGGGTAGCTATTGGAGATAGGATGCTACGTTATGATATTATTCCAGTGATGGATGATGATGCTACATAGGAGATGTTGGTGTACACGAAAGGTCAGTGGCTATTTATGTGCAAATATCAGAAAATGTATTGTCATAGGCACATGCAGGGGAAATGGGTAATGATAGAGGTATTGGGAGCGATAGATTGATAGACTCAAACTCTACTCCAGTTCAAATAATAGGCAGTGCAAAGGTGGAAATGCGTGCACCCACCTCAATAGGTGGTCATGATACAGATGCCATGTAAGACTCTTCGGCAAGTGAATCAAGTAACGATTATGACGATGATGGAAATGATAATATTGAAGCTTTTCCCTAATAGTATGCTTCTCCCATGGTACAACCAAGGAGGAATGATTAGCACCGCTTCATTGCTCCTACGACGTTGATGCAGTAGGGAGCTCAGTGGCAGTTCCTTTTTTCAATGTTGAAGTTGGTAGTACTTATGCTACATATGATGATGAGCAGAAATGAGTGCCGGAAATTGGAGCCTCAATGATGAATTCAAGGTTGAGATGTGATTTGAGACAAAAGATCATTTCATACGGGCAGTTAAAATATGGCACATAATGAACCATTACAATTTCAAGGCGGTGGACTCAGACTTAAAATCATGGGCATTTAAATGTACTGATACGCATAACAGAGGTTGTAAGTGGAGACTCAGAGGCAGTTATAAGAAACATAGTGGGTGGTTTCACATCACTAAGTACGAAGGACCCCATACTTGCTTGGATAAAATCACTGGACAGGATCACTCTTAGTTGGATTCTAACAGCATGTCTAGAAGCATCATATTAGAGATCTATAATTCTCCAGATGTGAGGGCTAAGGACCTCCAACTGATTATCTTAAAATAGTTTGGGTATCATGTTCATATAAAGAGAATTCGTGAGGCGAAGAGAAAAGTAATTGAGCAGGTGTATGGAAGTTGGGAAGATTAATATGTGGAGCTTCCTTACTTACTTAATGCAATAACAGAGATAAATCTAGGAACAAAGCTTGAGTGGTGAACCGTTGATTCAGATACCGCAGGACACGTGTTCTTAGATAAGCTTTTTTAGGCATTCGGTCCTTGCATCGAAGCTTTCCAGCGCTGCAGGTATGTTTATTAAATGTGATTGAATTCATTTTTGTATGGTTGATATCAACTAACTAACTTATATCGGTTAATTTATTGCAAGCCCATCATTACAGATGATGGCACTTTCCTATATGGCAAATACAAGCACAAATTGCTTATTGCAGTTGCAGTAGATGGGGCAAATTGTAAGCCTCGGAAAATTTCAGTAAATAATTCTAAGATGAATTTCGAAAATAAACCCTAAAAATCACTCCAAATTAAAACCGAACTTCAACTAGTCCAAAAACATGAGCGAATCCAGAAATTTCCGAATCTTGAGAAAAATAAGAATTCTTAAAAACAAAGTAAGAACTCAACATACTTCAATTCCAAAACCACTACATACGACAAATTCTATACGTAACTTCGACTTATAAAATCGGGTAGAATAAAGCCCAAAAACAAATTATTAAAAAGTAAACAATGAAACTTTCGAAAATATAACTCAATTCAATAATTTCGAAAACATTAAGAGATATTAAATATTTACAAAAATAAAATTTAAAATAAATTTCTCAAATTAAATATGTTTTATAAACCTAAAATATCAGTTGCTAGATTGGCAAGGATCTAAACTGGAAAAATCACCCGGAAACCCTAACCGGAATACAATAGCTTAAGTCCAGCAATCTAGCGCCCTTAACCCTAGAGGCCGAGGTATAGTTTAAATATGTAGAATAGCTCGTAGTAATATAAGTTTGTTTAAAAATATCAGATTGGTAAATTTTTGACCTATTTCGAACCCGTCGGATACAGACTTCGAAAAGCGTGTCCCGGGGCTCGAGATATAAAAAATATATCATTAGTACCGTTAGACTCATAATTTCATAAGAATTCCAAATATATCAGTTATATAATTTTTCAGGTTATAAAAGTTCAGTTATAACCTTTTTATCGTATTTTCATTACTACCGATAATTAATTAGTCATTTGCACTATTCACTTTTATTTCATTACACAATTTTATTATTCTTATAAAGCCTTATATTTTTAGATAAATATTTTATATATTATAGAAAATTTTGTTTTTCTAAAATTTAGTTAGTTTTGGGTTTTTACAGATCAGATTCTGTTTAAAATCCGATACTAAAAAATAAAATAAATTAATTTAATAATTATAAAATATTTTAAAAATATTGTTATTTTCATAAAATAAATTTTTAGAATTTTTCGGGTTATAAAAATATCATTTATAGCCCATATTCGCGTATTTTGATCATACCGGTAACATATTTATTGAAATACTAAAATAATTCAAATAATTATTTAATTTTATTCATGAAAATTCTGCCACTTATTTAAAAATATTTTTCCTAATTTTATTTTGTATTTTTCTTAATAAAAAACACTTTTTCCAACCCATACTTCAAGTACACCTTACACATATCACTTCCTTTTCACTTCAATCTTTTTACACTTTGTCCCACACTTCATGGCAGATTTTTCTTTCTTTTTGGCTACCATTGTCCTTTAATTTACTCCTATTTTGACTAAAAATAAATATATTTCAATCTATTTCAAAAAGTTACATTACACATTAATTACACAATTCATTTTCAAGTCAAATTCAAACAAATTCACTCTCTCTCTCTTCTCCCAATTCACGCCAGCGCCTCCCCCTTCCCCCCCCCCCCCCCCCAACCAAATTTTTCTGCCTTGTTTTATTTTTTTCTCTTTTAATTAATTAAAACACATTTAATACACTCATTTTCTCTCTCTCTTTCATTCACTCCTCTTTCCCTTTTTCATTCCTTAACTTTTTCTCTCTCTTTTCTTCTTCATTTTCTTCCTGTTTCTTTAAGAACACAAGCTGCCCCCATTCCATTCTTGAGCTCCTACACATATTTCTTGAAAATTTTTAAGTAAACTTCCTTCTTAAAGCTTCCATTGGTGATATATAAAGTGCAATGAGAGTTTCATGCATCAAATGACCTTCTATAAGCTTAAAAGCTTAGGATGATGATGCCAAAAATGAAACACTCCTCTTCTCCATGATTAATCTCTTGTATCGCTATTATTTTCTTGTTTAAAGTAGTTATATTTTGTAGATCTAACTTTTTGTAACTTTGATTTTCGTTTATGCCATAGATCTTTTTATTTGAGTTGTTATTTTTGTTATTTCTTATGATTTATGCATAGATTCACCATCCACATGTCTATCTTAGTGATTCATGCATTCAAAACTAGTGTAGTAAACTAGATCTAGTATTTTGAGTTCATAAAATGCATTAGACTTTGTTTTATATTCCTAAACAACTTGTAGTAGCATGATGATAGAAGAAATGTTTTAGAAAACTCAAGATCTATTTTATTTTCAACAAAAATAATTTTTGAAAATTCGGATGAAAATGGAATCATATTTAGAAAAGTTGTTTTTCAACTTCAAAATGTGTATTTTTCATTTAAAATGAAGGGCTTAGGGTATAGGTACTATAAATGAAAGATTTTGATGAGTAAAGTTTAGATCTATGAGTTTATAGTTTACTACCATGCATTTCTTTTATATTCATGTTCATATTAAGTGGAGATCTTGGTTTTGAACTCAAACAAAATTGTGAAATTCGTATTTTGGCAATACCTCTATTTAAAAACCACTTTCCAAATGTCAAAATGAAGTTTTTACTTAAGAAAATGAAGGCTTAATATATGTATATTATCAAGACTTCTTTTTACAAGAATCAAATGTGATTTTCAAAGATTAATTTTCAAAACAAAGTTCTATTTTCAGATTTTGGCCAAGGCCTAGTGTTAAAACATGTTTTCCAACTCAAAAATGAAGTTTTTATTCAAGATATGAAAGGCTCTTAAGATATGATATGTAAGGAATGGATTTTCATAAGTTTAGATAGATTTTATCAAAAGATATGTCCAAATTAAATTTGGTAAATTCGGATCTCAACCAAGACCAATTTTGAAAACCCATTTATCAACTTCAAAACTTGTGTTTTATATGAAAAATGAAGAGTTTAGGTCATAGATATCATTAAGTAGTGATTTTTATAAGTTGAAATGAGTTTTGATGAGATTAATGTATAAAACAAGAAATAGAATCAAGATGGGAAATTTTAAGTTAGTAGTCAATTTATGAAATTCGTAATTTTGAATGAAGGCCATAAGAACACCTATTATCCAAGCTCAAAATGAAAGTTTTATGTAATGAATGGAGTCCTTAAGTAATAGGTACCATAAAGTCTTAAATTTTAATGCATTAAACAAGTTTTTCCCAAAGGAATCATTCAAAAAGTGGATATTCTAAAATTCGGATTTTTGAGTAAATCCTATTTGAAAACATATTTGCAAAGTGTAAAATGCAAATCTTTATGTAAAAATGAAGTCCTTAGTGGCTAGGCATGGTTGGGCTTTAATTTTCTAAGTGTCAAATGATTTTTACTTAAAGGAATCACTCAAAAACTAATTTTACAAAAATTCGGATTTTGGAATCAACTCTACTTGAAGACATGTTTACAAAGTGTAAAATGGAAATTTTTCTGTAAAAATGAAGGTCATAAGTAATAGATATAATGAAGACTCAATTTTAACAAAAATAATTATATTTTCTTAAGTAATAAATCCAAAACAAATGAAAATGATCAAAGTTAGAAAACTAGATTTTTCATAAGTAGTTGTTATTATGGTCTTGCAAAATAAAAAGTTATAAAATTTTCTTTTAGCAAAAATCATCAAGATCATGCATACATTAAACTCATCTCACGTCATTCATGTTAGGAAATCATTAATATTGCATGTATAGCTAATCTATATAGTAGGAACATTACAAACATTTACAAAACTATTTTTCGAAATTGAAATTTGCTACTGTCCTAATCTGATCCGACCTATTCAAACCTTTAAAGTTTTCAAAACTTAAATATAATATTAGAAATAGATAGATCTTTCGAAGTAGATATAAATTGATATATAATTTGCGAAATTCCAAGTTAAAATGACCAAGTTATGGCTGTTTTAAGTTGGAATTTCCGCTTAGAACGAGAATTACGAATTTGATAGTTTGTATTAGATCGTCTGGATTAGTTTGAGTTGAAATACTTATTAGAGTATTTCTTCCTTTTTAGGTGACCCGAATTCAATGATTCCCTACCACCGGATTACTTTTACTAAAAGACCGGTGATCCAATGGCCGAGTGAGTCTTCTTCTTATTTTGTTACCTTGTTTGTGCTTGTGGCTAGTTGCATTAGAATTATAGGAACAAGATAAAAATCGATATGAATGGGGATGGTATATATGATGAGACTATGATGAATGTATGCCAGAGAACACTAAAGTATATCTAAACCATGATTTGATTAGATAGCTGCACTGTTCATATTATTTCTGTTATGTGTATGATATTGGTTGGTCACTCTAAAGAATGTATGAATATTTTGACCTAAGCAAAAATTAAATTGGTCATGCATCGCATCGGACATATTGCATTTGGTAGCGTGCTATCCTACGTAGGTCGATTGGTATGGTCCGATGATGACTCGTTTGGATAACGAGACCGGTACCAGAGCTCATTCATGGGAACTAAGGCGCATGTGGATGCATTCCATAGGTGAGCCTAACCGAGTCGAGTGCTATGAGCCTAGGGCTTGGGGACTAGCAACGGTCATGTAAACTTCAATACCATTCCTAAACCAAGATACGAAGGGCGTAAATCCGTTTTGTGTGTGGGTTCCGGATACCCATGCATAATTGTTTGCTCATGTGTTTGTTCATGAATAGCATATGGATGACTTATAACTTGCTTGTTATGGTACAGAATTAAGGGAATTCTCACTAAGCTAATCCCCAATAGATGTTTGAATGAACAGGTTATCTCAAGAATGCAAAGTGAGGACCGAAATGGTTGAAGCCGAGAATGACTTCGGGATTTCGGCAAAGAATAAGAATGTTTGAAGTTATTAGCTAGGTTTTATGATTTGCCTTGTAATAGTTTATGTAGGGAAGTCTTTGGATGAATGTAATTGAAGTTTAATGATTCGTATTTTGAAGTATAGTGATTCGTATATGAAGTATAGTGTTTTGTATCTGAAGTATAGTGAATTGTATTCCCTTTACATTGTTACTCAAGTGTATCAATATAAAATGTATCTCTCCAATGTGTCTCCTCTATGTGTTAGACGCCTTGTACATAGTATGGAAGCCTTTGCATGACTTTGCATGACTGAAGCAGTCATTCTTAGGCTTTAATATTGTGTACGGCGGAGTGCCACGTTTAGGATACTCTTCGGGACGTGACACAAATCGTATAGTCCCATTGGCATATGGTCTTATGGATGAGGAGAAAGCAAACACATGATGCTGGTTCTTGGTGATGGTGTTGGTACAACAAACATTTTACAATTATAACTCTATATTTAATAAGCAAAGGAGATAAGTGAAAGTTCGCATGATGAAGGCATATGATTTGGAATTGGTATAACAAACATGGCCGAAAGTTACAATTTAGTTATAAAGAATGCTCAATCCTTACTTGTTACAGCGTTGGTGAAGAAACCTTTTACAATTATAACTCTATATTTAATAAGCAAAGGAGAGAAGCGAGACAATGAGTACGGATAAGTTACTCACCGAGTATGCTGCAACGAAGTTTGAGAGATAGAACAACATCTCAAGTTCCCATAGAGTTACCTATTTCGACTATCAGGAACGAATATTCAAGGTTATAACTGCTCCGCGCCTACCATGTACGATCAGAAGGGGGACCACATACAAAAAGTGAAGTTAAGAGCATGCATATGAACCTATAACAAGTGGCACACCTATAGAATTCCATGCTCACATGCAATGGCAGTAATGGGTATACTGCACATGGATTGTTTTGTCCATGTAACACAGTGGTACTGGTGGGATAACCAGCTTAGGGTGTATGGTCGTTCCTTCATACCTGCAGCCGAAAAGGTCAATTAGACTTGTTTGGATATAGCGAAATGGCACCTTATACCAGGACTTATTAGGAAAAGAGGTAGGCCTAGGGAAAAACGATTCCAAAATGAGATGGATATTCGAGAGAGCCCACGAGGTTACTCATGCGATTCATGTGGGCAGCCATGGTATAACATTCGAAGTTGTCCAAATAGGGGGTTGGCTAGTAGAACAGTAATGGGCCAGTGCAGTCGTAGTGGTAATACTTTTGTTATCATATACTTTATTGTACTGTAGTAATGAGACATGCTTTTACCTTATCTTTCATCTACTTGTTTTAATCTACTTATGCTTCTATTGACAATAGCCATTTCTTTATCCTATACAGATGGATCCAGGACCGACGACCGACAGATAAGTATTTTTTTTTTTTTTTTTGCAATCCACAATATATAACAAGTAATTTATGTTTCTTATAACTTTGTCGACTTTTCTGCAGGAGTATGTGGTTTGCATTGTCACCGCAGAGAAGCGAAGTTGAGGCAACAGCATGGCGTCCCTGCACAGTTAGACGATCACTTAGTACCATTCCTGTCACAGGCGGGTTTCATTAGGGTGGCCCATATGGCATTCGTTCAGCTGGACTGGCACCTCACCACTACCTTGGTGGAGAGATGGCGGCCGGAGATACATACCTTTCATATGACCATGGGAGAGGGTCAGTTACATTAGAGGATGTTGTTGTTCTTACTGGCCTACCTATAGATGGCGACGCTGTTACAGGCACGACCCGGATGGATTGGCCTGCATTATGTGAGGAGCTGTTAGGAGTCCAACCTGTACTCGAGATGGATATGGATGGTAGTCGTTTGAAGATATCATGGTTAGACAACCACTTCAAAGTGCTACTAGAGTATACAGATGATGTCTTGATCAGATGTTACTTTAGAGTGTATATCTTGTTGCTACTGGGTGGATTCATATTTGCGGACAAGTCATCAAATTATGTCCACCTGATGTATCTACAGTTGCTCCAGGACTTGGAGAGGGCGGGGTAGTATGCATAGGGAGCAGCCTATTTGGCATGGCTGTATAGGCACTATGCTTGGCTTCCACGTGGACACAGGGGATAATGCAGGACCTTGATTGTCTTGCAAATATGGGCATGGGAGCACTTCCCCCACATTGCCCTGATTCGTCGATAGGTTACAGTAGTTACAGCAAGCCGCCACTGATCAGCATTGGGGTTGCAACTTTTGATGTCACCAATGTATCTACCCACTTGCTAATTGGGTATCGGGCATCCTTCGATTAATTGACTGAGCACCAGGTAGATTTTATTTGCTTTTTTTCCTTCAATTTGATTTCCAACATGCTGTTCCCTTCAAATTGCAACGTTTTAGTATTTTTGTTAATTGGTTGTGTAATTTTTCCCCTTCAACAGGTTGTGTGGGACCTTTACAATCCCATTTTGGACTCCCTTCCTCCATACTGCCAGGCGGGCAACAACATTTGGCGTGTATGGGTCCACTGGTGTGCTTCCACATAATTGAGTACTACTACCCAGATAGAGTGCTTCGACAGTTTGGTGGATTCCAAGGGATCCCACACCCACCTAACGACATGAGAGCCCTGCATGAGATTGACATGCGAAGGCATTCCGAGTGGAACTAGAAGGCGGATCATGCTAAGTGGATAGCTGAGTGGGATGGTTGGCATGATCGTATTGTCGATATGTCGGATATGCCTACCGGTACATCTGATGATTACTCCCAGTGGTACCACGCTATCACCCGACACTGGATCAGTCGTATAGGGGCTATCATACGCTATATGGTAAGGTCATTGACTCGATAACCTGTGTAAGGAGATGTATTTTGTTTTCATGACTCACTATTCTACATTTTCTATGTTGCTTGCAAGCAGATTTCATTTATAGAGTCCCAGACATGCATCCAGACATTACTTCTTCCACTGCGCGAGATGTCTATCGTGTAGTCGAAGAGTTCATGGGGCTCAATTTAAACGATCCACTGCCACTAGCATCAGCAACAGGATCAGCATTTGATGACCCACAGCCACAGCCTAGTCAGAGACGACGTCCACATAGAGAGAGGCGTGGGGGGGGACGGGGTCAGGAGTGAGGCTGTAGCCAAGGTATACAGATTGTGGACGAGCCTGAGCCGTCCCACGTACCGTCATTTGATCAGCCTAGCTCTTCCCAGTTCCTTCATCACGAGGTTGCCCCATTGTCTCATCACATACACATCTATTGGACACCTCCATGCTAGAACCATCATATAGTGAGTTTCATACACCCCCCCCCCAGAAGAGGCGACCATCGCCATCACATGATATGGGTGAAGGATTCACACAGGTGGAGCCAGACCCAGTCCCATTTCATCCATTTAGTGGTGCTGGTGGAGATGAGGATAGCACTGTTACACAGATTGATCCATCCACACAGCATCCTCGTCAGCGTACACCATTCGCCCGTACCTTTGTTAGATGGGGACGAGGGAGGCAGGGCAGAGACCACCAGTAGTAGATAGGAGATTTTCTCAATTTTTTTTTTTTATTGTTGGATATAGATTCTTAGTTTTTTAAATTACTGTATTCCTTCTCTCATGTACATTTGATGAAAACAAACAATTGGTCATTGATTTCGTATTTTATTTTCTTTGGATTTTATCTTATCTTTGTGATGAAAAGTTTGACAATACATTTATGGTTGAATGATTTGGAATGAGAACTGTGTTTGGTTGGATTGAGTTTCGGAATACTATTGAAGTTTGGAAGTTGTTTAGCCTTGGGGGAAGATGGCTAATTGCTTATATAGCTGTTTTAATCTGATTTTTTTATAGGTTTTGTTCTAAATATAAAAATGAATTTGTTTTTCAAGAAACAAAAGGATAATGAAATAATTTAGCCTGACCTCGTCTCTTAAAGAGACGAGGTAGTAGGGGCCTGACCTCTTCTCTTGAGGAGACGAAGTCAGGCACTAATGACCTAGCCTCTTGAAGAGACGAGGTCAAATTGTCTAAAATCGAGATTATTTTGATTTCGATGGTAATTTTGTAATTTTTTTTAAAAACACAAATGTTTTTTTCTTTTTCCCATTTTACATATTTTTTTTAAGAGTTTTTTAGAGTTTAAGTTTCCATTTTCTGAGTTTTTTTTTTTTTTCACTCACGAAATTTGTATAATTTTTTTTGAGAAACGTTATCAATTTTTTTTTCCTCATCCACCAAAATAGATGGTGATTGTAAAACGTAAAAGGCAAAACCTCGGGAAATTTACTATTAAGTGCCTGCTTCGCATTGGCATTGGCTTGTGCTCGGGAGAAAGAAGAGAAGACGATGATGTTGAGGAGGTTAATTGTCGTGGATGTTTGGAAACCGATAAACCCTAATCCTAATCTGCTCACTCACCATCACCATTACCAAAACCCTTCTTCTTCTTCTTCCTTTTACTGTTTAGTTGTTTTCGTTCTCCAAACAACTTCAATTCAAACAATCAAAGTCCCTACCTTTTCCTAATCAGAGCCTCTGTAATATCACACAACCATCAAAACTAAGGTACTACTCTTCCTCTTCCTCTTCCCAGTCAAACACCAACGCCAAGACACCATTAGAAGTGGAGTACTTGGACGAAGACGGACTGTCATCCACGCCTCCCAGAATGAGACTCTCATTCGATCGTTCAGCCCGGTGCTGACGATCACATCATGATCGGTGCTATCAAGAAGCCCTTCTTAAACGCCTTCGCTGTCGCTAAGATTGTCGAAGTGGTCGGCCGTTGGGGTTGGGGTCCCGACTTGGAAGGGGACTTCTACGGTCCCGTTGCTATTTTTAAAGGGATCGGTCCCATTTCATTATCCACCATCTGTATTATTATAATTAATATCGGCCGTAGATATTTTTAAAAACCCTCACCTGCTACCGGCCTCTTCTTTTCTCTCTTTATTTCATTTCCTCACTCTCCCAGTCTCTCTCTTCCTCTCTCGCCCCATTTTTCTTCTCGTCTTCTTCCCACCCTCATTCAACCTCTCCCTATTATTCCCACTCTCTCATTCACCCTCTCTCTGTTCTGAAAACTTCTAGACTCCACGCCATCTCTCTCCCTCACAAATCAAAAACCAGGAATCTTGTATCATCCATCACCGTTCATTGCTCGATCGAGCATCAAGACCCATTTACAGAGTTGAACTCTGTAACACGAAGTTGCAATCGATCATGGTCATTTGCAATAATCCATCAAAGTCAAGCCACTAACACATTCTGGTGACCATTGCAACCCACGTCTGCTTCGAAGCCGCATAGTAAACCACTGCGCACCACACCTAGTAAGGTATTCTCGTTTTGCAGTGTATCCACTTTTGTAATCGTAAGGTAATTTTGTAACCGTCAGTTGTTGCATGTATTAGGGTTTATGAGAATCTGTTTTATTTATCATTTGTACATTTTTTTTTAATTTTTATTGTCAATAGTTTGGGTTGTTATGTTGGGTGAATTAGGGTTATTGTTATGTCCGTTGGTTGTTATAAGTTATGGTCACAAAGGAGGCATATAGTTGCTTTAATGATACAGAACAGGGTTTCTGAAGTATTTGCCGTGGATATCCATCCCATTGCTAGATTTGGGCGCGGGATATTGCTTGATCATACTAGCCGTGTGGTGCTTGGTGAGACGGCTGTGGTTGGAAATAAATCAAGCAGAGGAATGTTGAAATCATTTAGAATGTTTCTTTGTTGTTGTTGTTGTTGTTGTTGCTGCTGTGTTAGAGTTATACAGGGGTATTGGGTGGGTTGGTTGGTTAAGGCAGTATTGTCAACAATCAAAAGGTCAAATAGTATTCGCAAGTATATGAAAATTCAAGTGATATTTTAAAGGAAGTTCACAAGTCCTAAACCATTTTATGTTCTATCATATGAGTCCTAATCCATTTTACAAGCACAGTTGCATCTTAAACCTTTTTCAAAATTGTAAGAAGTCCAATTATTCGCTTTATCAACCTTCTCCATCAAAAACTGATGCCTTGATATGTTTTATTATTTTCAGCGTTAGCCATTATGAGGACATATTAGCAGCTTCAGGAAAAAACTAGTTTTCATATCCATTTTTCAGACCCAACCCACCAAATCTATTATGGACAATGGTAATCCCAACCATAAAAAGCTAATTCTGTGAATCAGAAGAACCATAACATCAATCATTTATAAACCCCAAAACACATCACCATCACCAACCATCCAACAAATCTCTTCATTTTCACATTCCAACCTGAGTTTGATGGCCAAAAAAAAAAACCTGAGGAACCATCTTTTCAACTAGAACAGGAAATTCAAGTTAGAGGCAGAGGTTCACTCATATGGTTATGTCCCATCTGGAATCCAGGCACCTATGCAAGTGGAAGTTTTTTTTCAAGCTAAATTTTCCATTACACTATATTCTCTTAATAGTGGAACATGAATATTTATTTTGGTGTTAGTATTCAATTATGATGATGAATCCATGTATGTAATCAGCAAGCTTATTTCTTGAATTGTTTGCCTAGTTGACTTTTATACACCGTAATCTCTCGTGTACAATAGATACACAACAATCAATTATTTTGTAGAATTATGTCTAGTTGTTGATCATGCAGGTATTACATACAATTGAAAATGAATAGAAGGAAGCGACCACCGACTGGTTATATGCTATTCTAGTAAGTTTTGTAGTACATAATTTTGTGAATATGTGGCGTGCAATACAAATTATTGATGGATAATGGAATTGTACATTTTTCAGTAAAGAAGAACGAGTGAAGAAGAGTAAAATGGACAAAACGAAGGAAAGAGTGGGAAGTGCTAATGCGGTATGCATATTTATTTAATGTGCACATAATTAGAAAATGTGTGATGTTGTATGTATTTTGTTGGCCTATAATGTTATATTGATTCATTGAAACATTATTTTTTAGGTACATACAGAAATAACTAAGAAGTGGAAATCTCTTTCTAATGAGGAGAAAGAAAAATTCAATGAAATAGCAAAGGCTGAGGCGAGCGCATGTGGATATGTTAGGAAAAAGGACTCACTTAATATTGAAGAGGATAAGGTAATTGCATGCTACCTTTGTAAAGTAATATTTATAAATACATGCTTGTTCAGTAATTTTTAATGAAGATATTGGTTATTTATTTTGTGTACTATAATGGGTACTAGTATCTTTATTTGCTATCTAATCAATTTTTTTATCATTTTGAATTTAATGCAGTTGCAAACTCGATGCAACCCTAATCGAGTTACAGAAGTGTTAGAAAAGTTGAATGCACAAAAGAAAGAAATAGTAATTGAGTTGGGGTTTGGTGGCATGTTACATATGCAATGTGGGAAAATGAATAGAGAAATTATAGCATGGATCATTGAAAGATTTGACGCCGAAACTTGTGAATTACATATAAACCACAGTAGTATTGTTTTGTCTGAAAAAGATGTGGAAAATATATTGGGTGTAAGGTCTGATGGACTTGTTCCTAGTGCAGATGCTTTGGATGATAAGATCACATCAATTAAGTCCACAATAGGTGATTTATCTATTAATGATATTGAGGAGAAAATTAAAGATGATGCAATCCCTTTAGATAAGACTTTCAGGTACATGTTAATTTTGTGGTTTCTTGGGCGATTCATAGCACCCCATTCTGGATACAATGTACCTAGGGATCATTGGTCTGTAGTAGCTAATATCGAAAACTTTAACAATGTTAATTGGGGGAAATTTCTACTGGAAAGGCTATGTGGGGGTGAGAAATTACAAGACTGGTGGAAAAAAGTATCTATCTGGTTGTGCCCTCATGTTATTGGTAAATTTTCATATTTCAACTATGTATTTTTTGTTAATTGAATGTACACATTCTTTCAAATTTATTTAAATTTTGTTACAATGTGTTATGCAGCTATTTTTTATTGATAATTTAGCATTGGGCTATATCGACGTTGAACTATCAAGTCGTCTCACTCCCCGTGTGAAGACTTGGAAGGACAATCAAATAAAGAAAGTCATCAGTCGCTTCAACAAGATGCCCATTGAGAAGGTCACTGATATATGTTTTAAATTCATTGCTGTATTTGAATTTTTATAGTGCATTATTTAATTTTGCTCTTTTATTATAGGTTGTTTTAAGGAAGTCCTCAATTTCAATCAACAATGAGCCTGCTCATGCTTCAAGATGTGCAACATGTCTCAAAGTATATTATCCAGAATATTTGATATCATAGTTTTTTTTTATTTTATATATTCATTATAAGTTTATTGTGAAATGTTTTTTTGTAGGGGTCTGCATCACGTCTCTTAGTAGTGGAGAAAGAGCAACGACGATTACGTGAGGATATAGATAGTTTGCGAGCGACTTTTTCCACTATACAAAAGGAGATGGAGTCCTTAATAGATGCAATTACATTGTTAGTCAAACCTAGTAGGGGAGGTGTAGATGGGGATAAGGTGGAGATGGTGCAAGATAGGAATATCCAGCCGAAGAAAACAAAACAGTTTGTTGGAGTTGATACAATAGGCAAAGGATGTGAGGATAAAGTAGATCTTATAACAAAGGGAGAGGGGACAATCAGGCAAGACAAGATAGGGTTGAGCATGGTGAGAAGGCATCAGATTCATACCGTACGCCTTCCATTGAGAAAAAATTAGCAGCGTTTTTGGATACCATGCACACCGCATTGGGAGCAGACAAGGCATCAAGTAATATAAACTTGGATTTTAAGCGCTATCAGCTCATAGATGAGCCCGATAGTGTGGAATATGACGATTTCAATCTACCCCACGTTGACATGCAACACTTAATAGATCCAGTGGAATCTACACCTCACAAATGTGGGACGATTAATGTTGCTTCTAAGGGGATAAATGTAGGAAACATTGATGCAGATGTCGTTGACCCCGAAACAAAAGATGTAAAGGTAATGTTTATTATCACTTATAGTTTTAAAATGAGTTTGTCTATTTTTATAAATGGAATACTTTTTTATGTTGTAGCTAGGAAGCTATTCATCATGCACAGGGAGCAATCATCCTAATAGAGTTGAGGTAATTTATAGTTTTTTGGTAATTTTTTTCTTAGTTATTATAATCTTATTAACTTATTAAATGTTTGAAGGGTCTCAATGGAAATATAGTGGACGGCCAACAAAATAATGTCATGGAGATATCATCCACAGCACATGTTGAAAATAAGGTGGCAACGAAGACCAATAGTGGTATAAAGTCTCCATGTGTTCAATCATTTGGAAAAGATGATGGAGAAAAGATTGACATAAAGAACAGAGCTTCTAGAAAATCTTCGCTTTCTATGATGACGCCACATCCTATTAACAAGCAGAAGAAAAATTACAGTTGAAGGAAAAAAAACAAAAGGACTTTAGAACAGGAACAGGAGATATCATCCCTCCGGTAATTACATCTAGAAGTTGATTTTTTTTAACATTATGTATTTGTACTTATTTATAGTCAAAATAATTGTTTTACATTTTATACAGTTTATCAAAGCAACCATGAATGGTCGTAAGGTAGATGTCCTTACCAAACTCGACATCCATCAACTACAAGTGCTAGATTACATCTTTGATTTTGAAGAGAAAGATAAGTAAGTTATTTCAATTTGTGTTATGTTAATCTCATATTACAATTTCTCTAGCTAATAATTTGAAATTATGAAACAGTCCTGTTATAGTCCAATTTCAGTTGTGTTCTGCCTATAGAATGGACCTTTGGTGTATGAAGCCCCATGAATGGGTGTCAAGTGAGGTGATCCCTAATATCTTAGATTATTTTAAAATCTCACTCTTAATTTAAATATAAAAATTCTGAGTTTTCTTTTTCCAATTATATGTTTAAATTATGGATGCAGGTTATCAATCTCAATGCTGAAATGTTAAGTAGGATGGAACAAGTGGAAAACCCTGCATGGAGGACATGGTTCCTACCAACATTCTTCTCAGTAAGAAACTATTCTACCACATTTTATGCATATGGATATATATATATTCATTATGTTATAACCATACAATGTTAAGTAAATGCTCATTCCAATTTTCTAGGCTGTAATTCTTCAAAAAGGTGCTGAGGTGTCAAACTATTTAAAACTGTATAGAGGTGAAGATAAATATATGGGTTCATTAAGAACCTGTGAAAAGGTAATATTATGCTCTATTTGTCTTTTCCAATTATTAAGTAAATGAAAATCTAAATGCGCCATGTCTCTACAGATACTTATACCAATGAATCCATCAAATATGCATTGGTTCTTGCTGGTAATACATGTAAAGCGTGAAAGAGTTTTATTTTATGATACAATAAATAGAAAGGGCTCGGCAATAGTCTACAATTCCATTAAGCAAGTGGTAAGGCATTTTCATGTCAGAGTTTGTAATGTATTTTATTACAAAAAAAATTCAAATATTCATGTTTGTTTTTGTAGTTGGAATTCAGTGATCAAATGTTCAAAGATGAAAGTTTCAAAGAGCCTGATGTGAAGCCATTTCGCACTCCAATGGCATCTTGGAGCATATCTCCAGGGCATAATGTGCCTGATCAATTGGCACGAAACGATAGGTTATTTATCATTTTCAATATGCTTTTCAACATTAAGATAACTATACGGTAGATATATGTTATTTTTAACTTATGGAGACATTTATTTATTTATTTTTCAAAGTAGTACGTTGTTCGACGTTCCTTACTAACGTGTATTGCATAGTGACAATTGTGGGATATATGTGATAAAGTTCATGCACGCGAAAGGCGAAGATGACAAGATTGCAGGAATGGTAATGTGTATTTAATTTATAAATTAAGAAACCATGTAGAAGCCTTTTCATCTAAACATACAATAATGTGTTTGCTAAACTAGGTTGCTGAAGATATGGATCGGTACAGAAACTTATATGATCTTGTTACATTTGAGGGGAACAAGAATAGAGACATTGTTAAAAATATGGCGGCAATCCACTATGAAGAGAAGAAGGGAAAGAGTTTGGGAAGAATTTCAAAAAAATGTTGGAGGAAACAGCACTAGGAACGGCGATGTGTCCTCAAAGGGATTATGTCTCTTGGTGGGCAACATTGTTGGTTGCGTGAGTGCCTTCAGAGCTGTGCATGAAAACTTGAAAAGAAGGTACATAATCCATTTCCAATCTGTTTGACAAATGGTATATTTCTGATATTGATTTTTTTTTTTTTGTCATTTCTTAGTAAATCATGCTTGATGCTTTTTCTGCTGTTTACCACAAGGGTTATTGTTGCATTCACTAGTTGAATGATTATTTTATTACTGTATCCTATTTCTCAGGATTTTACTGTACTAGATTTTGATCACTTGCAAAAGCTATAGGTCAAATTTTGTAGTTGTCTTTTGGATGGGGAGTACGTAGAGTTGATAGTGCATAAGTTACTACGGGAAGTGATTTGGTCTCTCCTGCTGGAATGTAACATTCTGAAGTAGTAAGCTGCAGATTTAAAGATGTTTAGGTTTTATGAAAGTAGGGCAGGATACATTCCTAGATTATAATTTTAATCATCAAAGGTTTGCTGGTTGAAGTACATCGATGTACAAAAAAAAGTAGCATAATGTTTAGTTATTTAATTATTTCTTGAGTAAGCCCATTAAGGTAGAACCTTGTGATCAGCATTGATAAATTTTTAAATTTACACATTTATCTCAACTAAAATGACTCAAAATCACACACAATTAGTATGTTTGAACTTGAGAATGTGTTAAAATGAGTAAAAATGCAGATTTGAATATTCTTAGGTTCAAATCTCGTGCTATTACTTCATCAATTCAACACCAATTGCACCCATTTCTCTGTGCAAGATTAAGTTCATGCAAATGCATTTCTTTTCTTGCTATATGCTTGCCACATTAATTTTATTTAGCTTATATGATATGTCAACTTTGCAGGTGGGAGGAAGCAACCCATAACTTATTTGATATGTCAACTTTGCTATATACAGTTGGATCAATGTAAATAATGCAATTCATGTCTTCCAAGCAAAGGATACTTCACATGTGAGAAACTCGGAGATTTAGGCCATGCATGATCAACAAAGGAGAAAGATGGAAGAAAAAACGTTATAAGTCGATGCGTACGATGCGTTATACCGATGTACATGAAGTGTGACAAAGTAGATGAAAGTTAGGCAAAGGGATTTTGTTGGAGTTTTTTTCACTAAAGTTTTCACTCTTTATTTATTTTCTTTTCTGTTTCTGGGGATGTGGGAAAGTTTTACCCATCCCAATCCTTCTAATTCATTTGTTTAAGCTTCAAGCTAGATCCTGACTTTTTTTTGCTCACGTATGAAAGTTTTGGCAGCATTGTTAAGATTATCAACTTAGCTTTAGAGGTTTCAATGCTGTGCTGCAATACTGCTTTTTTGGTTGCAAAGGACACATGTAAAAAGTTCTCTAAAGTGAGATATCTAACTTCTACAAGGATGCAAAGATCACCTGTGCTTTATTATTATATTGTAAGCCAAAACACATGCTCTATTTTTCAATTTCATGTTGATATAGATGGTTGTTTCTTGGTGAAATTTTGAATGCTCCTCACGAATCTATAGGCAACAGCTTTCGTGTATAATATTAGGCTGAACCAATTATAATTTCACTTTATATGTAGAAAATGCATCAATCGTTGTTTCTCGTACATAGATACCCCCCCGCCAAACACACATTTTCTATAGAGAAAATACATAAAAGAATAAACATTTTGATATAATTCAAATATTAGATGACACTATTTAATGGAGTTAAAATAGGAGATGGTGTAACAAGAAAATGGCCATATGTCTATACACCAACTCCATTTTTGTAATGTGGCACATTAATTGTTCTCTAAAACTATTACTGAGCAAACCAACCAAACACATTCATAAGAATGATTATAATTGCTATCCACTAAGATGAAAAAAGAAAAAAAATAAATAAATTGTAAGATGTTCACCAATGCACTATAAACAATTCGCACCATATGGAAGGTACCTCTACTGCAAGTTGCACGTCTTTTAGGAATACGACACGGTGTCATCCTGCACGTACCATTAAATAGCAATGTCAAAAGATGAATTACACAGTTTAAATAATGAATTTATAAATATTGCCCAAACATTAAGAATTATGATGATAACCTGAGATTCATATAAGGATATATTTTGAGCATAAACTGAACTAGATTGTTCATTGTTTTGCAAATCTTCACCAAATTTTGGAGGATCACCTTCTGCACCAGTTTGGTTCATCATGAAGTCTTCACTTGGCATGCTATTGTCGGCTTCATTTTCATCAATGGTCGGAAGACTTTTTGGACATCTAACCCGATTATGACCTTCTTTATTACATCTACTACAACGCTGAGGTCTTCTTGATTTCTTATTGTCGTGGCTACTTTTACCTTTATGTCGCACAACTAATGGGTCAGCCACATAACTTCCATGCTTGTCGGTGCAAATAGAAGGTACATCTTCTTGCAGCATATTTTTCCTAATCTTTATGTTAAGTTTGCAATGTCCTCCATGAGTTCATCGTATGCTTGCTTTGATTTACAACCCCATTCGCACATGATGCGACTCGCTGAAACAAGTGCACCATACCGAACTTTCTCATGTATTTGTTGCACTCTAGCATTACTCAACATTTCACCCTGGTCGTATAAGATCTTTGCTTGCTTAGTCCATCTAGGAGATATCAGATTTTGGGGGATTGTTGACATGAATTCCACCTTTGCCACATGAAATGCATGAGAACAGGGGAACCCTACGGTCTCAAAGTACAAGCAAGAACATGTAATTGATTTATCTAATTGATTGAAGGAAACGGTCATCAACTTTGCAGGTGAGTCATATGGACATACGGTGTAATTTGTAATGTCGGATTGGGATTGAGCATTTGTTACGATCAATACAGCCTCTTCCACAATTTGAGTTCTACTCTTTGAATGACTCCTTTGTGTAAATGCGTGCGGCGTTGTGCTCAAAGCTTGTAGCATGCTTTGAAGAACTGGACTAGTGGCAAACTATCATAGTCAGCCATCAACTCTGTATGTCTGAGGCTTGACATTGCCGTTCGAAGTGTTGGAGTAACTCATATAGTTTGTATCGTCGATCTACAGCTGCAGAACCTTTTATGTAGGCATTCATTCCTTCGCATCGTTGTGTGCTACGAAGCTCGGCCCAAAAGAAACCACGAAGATATGCATTCGCCCACATGTGTCTTTTTTTAAATCTCGTTTGCCCACTGGTTATTGATAAGGTTGAAGCGATCAACTATTTCACCCCATGTATCCTCAAAATCATGAATTGCCTCAATGTCAAACATACATCTTTTGAATTCTTTCAAGAAGTCCTTATCATGGACATGTGCTGTTGCATTTCTTTCAAGATGCCATGAACATAGACGATGTCGGGCATTTGGAAAAACTGTGTTAATTGCGATATGCATTGACTTGTCTCCATCTGTTACAATAGATGTAGGCTCTTTATTTTGCATGGCACGCATGAAGACTTGTAACAGCCAAGTGTAGCTTTCAACCGTTTCATCATCAATAACAGCACATCCAAATACACACGTCTTATGATGGTTGTTCACGCCTACTATTACCACTAGTGGCATCAAGTATGCATTTGATTTGTAAGTAGAGTCAAAGGCAATTACATCTCCAAAACAAGCAAAATCAATTTGGCTTCTTGAATCACACCAGAACAATCGACTGAGCCTTCCTTCTTTCAAATCGTAATCATAAATGAAGCCGGGGTCTGAATCTTTAATAGCAGAAAGATAGCCTATCGCAGCATTTGCATCGCCGTTTGCAATGTCAATTTGCTTTTGTTTTTCTATATAGGTGTATAAATCTTTCTTAGTGAATCCCACTTTCTCAAAACCGCCGCTTGTTGAACTAGATGTTCCATTATCTGGCAAGGTCTAAATGCACATGATAGCATTGATTTAATTTGAACATCATCAGCGTCTGTCACTTCTCTGTTTGTATGTAGAAAACACGCATGCTTCTCTTCAACAAGTTGGTGATTGTGTTCAGCAACTACTTTTGTGACTTGCCAGCAATTGTCTTTTTTAGCAAGATTTATTCTAAAACATGCTAAACAACCGTTCTTGTGATTGACCTAGGTTCTCTAATGCGATCATCTCTTTTAACGTGTTTTTCTCTTCGATAACCTTCCTTGTGGCACACCCAAGATCGCATGACAATTTTCTTATTTTTGTCACGTCTAATGTCGTTCCTACGAATACTAAAACCAAACATTGTAGCATACTCCTTATAGAATGTCTCAGCGTCACTATCTGATAAAAATTTCTTGTTAATCAAAGACCGAATAGAATGCAATCCCTCGAAGTTGTTTAAATCACTCAAGTTGACCATGTTGTTGTCGTGACGTTCCCCATCCATCTAAATATAAAATTTTAAAAATACAATTAAGGTGCATGTTATTGCATAGCAATCTATGTACATCAACACACACAAATGTGTTTAATAAGATAATTATTCAAGTGTTAGGATTGAGTGAGATAAAGCAACAAAATTTTACTAACCTTATACGATCCAACAGTCTTGCAATTAAAAAGGACTGATAAATTATCCACACTCTTTACTTTAAAAGTCTGTTGATTAATAAAGATGAGATTGGTTAGTGTTTTTATCTTCAATGATGCAAATATAAGCATGCATATCAAACTTACCAGGGGATTGCTGCACTTGAAGAAAATTAGAGCTTTTCTTTGGTTTAGAATGGCCTTGAACAAATAGATAAGTCGATATTAACAAATCTTACTGGAAATGTGGATTAGGGAATTATGATTTTATGTGATTTAGTCTTGGAGAAACAGATAAGCTAGACAAGATTTATATTATACAACACATCGTACTTTATTGCCACTTAGGATATATATTTAGAATGTAATATTAATATATAGATTTTTTATATGGGGTCTTATTCATAAATTTGTAATATGTATGTTAAGGTGATAGATGAAATTTCTTAATTTTATTTCATGTTGTACAATATAAGTATTTTTTATATTATAGTAATGTAAAAACTCTATTACATATGATTTTTATAAAACATATAAATGATATATATATCTTTCATGAATGAAATTTGTATTGTGTATATATATAATTTGTTAAATACATATTTATATATGTTATATGTGGTATATTTGTTTGTGTGTATTGCATATTTTATTTATGAGCATAAAATAACAAATCATATGTTTATATGTTAAGGTATTATATGAACTTGTGTTTGTTTGATATTTATTTTAAAAACCAAAAAACATACCATATGAATATATATATATATATATATATCTTACATGTTATATGAGAAATGAAATTTTAATGTTAAGTAATATATAATTACTCGTATTATGTTATGATATGTACTTAATTTGTATGTTGTAACAACATGAAAAATTTATACATGCTCTATTGTGTTATATAAGATATATAGTATGTATTCATGTTTTACACATCGGGTATTATATAAAATTCAAATATTATATGTTACTATAAGATCATTATTTAGGTGTTAGGATTGAGTAAGATAGAGCAACAAAATTTCATTGACCTTATAACGATCCAACATTCTTGCAATTAAAAAGAACTTATAAATTCTCCACACTCTTTACTTTAAAAGTATGTTGATTAATAAAGATGAGATTGGTTGGTGTTTTTGTCTTGAATGATGCAAAAATGGGCATGCATATCAAACTTACCAGGGGATTGCTGTACTTAAAGAAAATTAGAGTTTTCTTTAGTTTTGAATGGCCTTCAAGAAATAGATAAGCCCATATTAACAAATCCTACTCGAAATCTTGGATTAGGGAGTTATGATTTTATGTGATTTAGTTTTGGAGAAACAGATAAGCTAGACAAGATTAACAAATCTTAAAGATAATCTTGAATGTAATTTGAATATGTAAAGATTTATATTATACAGCATGTTGTACTTCATTGCCACATAGGATATATGTTTAGAATGTAATATTAATATATAGATTTTTTATATGGGTTCTTATTCATAAATTTGTAATATGTATGTTAAGGTGATAAATGAATTTTTTTAATTTTCTTTAATGTTGTACAATATATGTATTTTTATACGTGATAGTAATGTAAAAACTCTGTATACATATAAAATTTTATAAAACACATATACGATATATATATATATATCTTTCATGAATGAAATTTGTATTGTGTATATATATATATATTATTTTTTTTAAATACATATTTGTATATGTTATATATGGTATATTTGTTTGTTTGTAATGCATATTTTATTTATGAGCAGAAAATAACAATTCATATGTTTATATATGAATTCCCTAGCATGGTAAAATGACCCTTAGCGTGATAAATCCCTTTAGTGTGGTAAAATAACCCTTTGAGCGATGAATTCCTCCTCAGTGCGGTAACATAGCCGCTAGAATGAGGAATTCCCCTATGTGGTAAAATAGCCCATAAAATGAGGAATTTCTTTCTAATGTGGTAAAATGGCCCTCGGATTGAGGAATTTCCCTCTAGTATGGTAAAATATCCCACAGAACGAGGAATTTTCTCCTAGTGTGGTAGAATGTCTCTTAAAATGAGGAATTTCCCCTAGTATGGTAAAACGACCCTTATAATGAGGAATTTCCCTCTGTGTGGTAAAATATCCCCAGAACGAGGAATTTTCCCCTAGTGTGGTAGAATCTCTTAAAATGAGGAATTTCCACCTAGTATGGTAAAACGACCCTTATAATGAATTTCCTCTAGTGTGGTAAGAAGGCCAGCATAACGAGGAATTCCCTCTAATATGCTAAAATGGCTAATAGAATAAGGAATTTTCCCATAGTGTGGTAAAATATCCTTCGGAATGAGAAATTCCCCCAGTGTGGTAAAATGAACTAATAATGAGGAATTTCCCCTAGTATGGTAAAATGAGCCTCAAATTGAGGAATTTCCCCCGATTGTGGTAGAATAAACTTAGAACGAGGAATTCCCCTTAATGTGGTAAAATGGCCCTCAGAATGAGGATTTTCCCCTATAGTGGTAAAATAACCTTACAAAAAAAGAAATTTGTCCCTACTATGGTAAAATCACCCCTAAAACGAGGAATTTTGCCCTAAGTGTGGTAAAATGGCTCTTAGAACGATGAACTTTCCCATACTGTAGGATATGTATGATTTATATGTTATAGGTAATATGTAAAATATATCCTATATATATATATATATTTATAAATACTTTATATATTATATATAATATATTTGTTTGTGTGTGTATGATATTTTATTTAAAAACGCAAAAAAAAACATTCCATATGTTTATATATATCTTATATGTTATATAAGGAATGCAATTTTTATGTCATGTAACATATAATTACTTATATTATATTCTGATATCAATATGCACTTAATTTATATTTTGTAGCATTATAAAAAATTTATACATGGTCTGTTATGTTATATAAGATGCATAGTATGTATTCATGTTTTTATACATCCAAGTATTACATAAAAGTTAATTTTTATATGTTCCAATATGTTATAGTCGCTAATATGTAAAATTTTTATACATGTAATTTGTAAGTAATATATATTTTATATGATATATATAAAATTGTGTTTGTATATCATACATTTCATTAGATAACATAAAGAACAAATCATATGTATATATATCTTATATGTTATATATTATGTATGTGTATATTTAAAATGTTATATTAATGTATTAAATATGTATTTTCTTAATTTATATCATTATATAAAAAAATAATTTTTATATGTTCCAATATGTTATGTAAGATGAATATAATTTACATGTTATACTAATATGTAAAATTTTCGATACATATAATTTGTGAGTAATATATATTTTATATCCAGTATATGATAAAATTGTATTTGTATATCATATATTTCATTATATAAGATAAAAAAAAATAAATCACATGCATATAAGGGGGAAATTCCTCATCTCGGAGGCCATGTTACCACATTAGGGGGAAATTCCTCATTTTATGGGTCATTTTACCACACTAAGGGGAATTCCTCATTACGAAGGCCATTTTACTACACTAGGAAGAAATTCCTCATTCTATGGGTAATTTTACTATAGTAGGGGGGAATTCCTTGTTCCGGAAGCCATTTTGCTATACTAAGGGGAAATTCCTCATTCTATGGGTCATTTTACTATAGTAGGGGAGAATTCCTTGTTCTAGGAACCATTTTACCACACTAGAGGGAAATTCCTTATTTTATGGCCTTTTTTACCACATTAGGGGGATAATTCCTTATTTTAGCGTTTCAAGGGCCAATTTGACATACTAGGAGAGAATACCTCGTTCTAAAGGCCATTTTACGACAGTAGGAGAAATTTCCTCGTTTTATGAGCCATTTTACCATATTAGAGGGAAATTTCTCACTCTATGGGTTATTTTACTATACTAGGGAAGAATTCCTCGTCTCGGAGGCCATGTTACCACATTAGGGGGAAATTCCTCATTTTATGGGTCATTTTACCACACTAAGGGGAATTCCTCATTACGAAGGCCATTTTACTACACTAGGAAGAAATTCCTCATTCTATGGGTAATTTTACTATAGTAGGGGGGAATTCCTCGTTCCGGAAGCCATTTTGCTATACTAAGGGGAAATTCCTCATTCTATGGGTCATTTTACTATAGTAGGGGAGAATTCCTCGTTCTAGGAACCATTTTACCACACTAGAGGGAAATTCCTTATTTTATGGCTTTTTTACCACATTAGGGGATAATTCCTTATTTAGCGTTTCAAGGGCCAATTTACCATACTAGGAGAGAATACCTCGTTTAAAGGCCATTTTACGACAGTAGGAAATTTCCTCGTTTTATGAGCCATTTTACCATATTAGAGGAAATTTCTCACTCTATGGGTTATTTTACCATACTATGGAGGAATTCGTCGTTCTATACCAAAGCTTACTTCACCACATAAGATCTAATTTCATCTCGATGTGCCTTGATTTTATTTTGTGATGCTTATTTGACCACATAGTTATTTCCATCATTATAAGGCTCAATTCTTTTATCTAATGCTAATATCACCAAACAAGTCTTACCATAATAGTGTGAAACTCTATATTGTTATGCTCATTCATAACATGAGTCAATTACTCATATTAAGGCACATCTACAGCACAACCTATATTTTCGCCAGTATAGGTCTTGAATTCTTATCGTAATACTCATTTTACCTTTACACGGCTCAAGTCCTCCTTGAAAGCTCATTCTGTCACATAGTTACTATTTTCACCATAATAGAATTGAATCCTTACCATATTTCTCATTCACCATACATGTATCATATTCACTATAACATATCTCAGTGACTCATTCTAAAGACTCATTTGACCACACAAGCACTGCTAGCACCATAAACGGACTTGATTCTTTATTGTAAGGCTCATTTCACCACAGCATGGTTAAATTAATTGTTACAAGCTCCTCTAACTAAACTTGCACCATTGTAACCATAATTGTGCAAAATTCCTTATTGCAAGGATTATTTCACAAAGCAGGGTAATACTACTTGCCGTAAAACTCATTTTACAATAACTCACAATTTTCACCATAACCTAAATTAATTGGTTGTTTAGACACTCAAATACATAATTCGTTTACTTAATTATGTAAGTAAATGAAAGTTTTCTATACATTTACACGTCTTGACAAAATTATGCACTTTAATGAGCTAGTCAATTAAGCTAAAGTGCCTATTCATATTTGCCTTGTTCACCTGTGATAATAATTCTACACTCTAGTTGAATATGCTAATTCATTTATTCCTTTACGAGTGTTACAAAATCGTGCAATTTAAATCAATGTTGATAATTTATATAGTTTAATATTTTTTGGGGTAAACTATTAAACATGTAATTAAATGTATTTTAGAAAAAATATTATTCAATGTAGGTCGTTAAAGTGTCTAATTCATAATTTTTTTAAACCTTTGATTCTAATTATACACTTAATAACTTAAAATTAACACATCAAACTTTTTTGGCTTTTTTTTTTTATTGATATTTAATGACAATAGTGTATTTGAAAGACCCATGATAATTAATTTGATTTTTGTACAAGATTTAAATAATTATATAATTTAATTTTAAATTGAATTATTTGCTTAGACATGTTAATGATTTATCATTTCCAAAATTTTCATAAATATATAATATATCATGGTTTTTCTATAACTTTGTTTTATTAACCTTTGATGATGATTATGCACTTCAATGATATTAGTACACTTGATTAATTAGAAAAAAAAATTCTACAATATTTTGTCACAGTCACCTTTATTTTATTGATATAAGATGATAATATTGCAGCTGAGGGACATATTCTAATAGATTTTATTTTTTCACAAGTTTTAAATAATTATATAATTTAATTTAAAATTGAATATTTTAATTAGATATTTTAACAACTTTTTTTCCTAAAGCCTTCATAAATACAAAATATATGATATTTTTTCTTCAAATATTTTATATAATAATTTTCAACTTTTTAATTAAAATTTACGCCACAAGTGAAATCTTTATTAATTAATTAATTTTTCTCGTCTGATTCTAAAAAGTAGAATTGAAGCACGTTATTTTTTCCTTTTTTATGCTTTGCGCACAGGCCATTTGCTGCACAGGCCATTTGCCGCACAGGAAGCATCATTTCCCGCCTTTCTGCAACGATGGCCTTGGTTGGAACTCGGTTCAATATATATGCAACCGTTTTAAGAGCTTCAGTCCACAATGAATCAAGAAGCTTAGAGCTTACAAACATGCTCCGCACCATATCCAATAATGTTCGGTTTTTCCTTTCAGCTACTCTATTATGATCTGGAGAATTAGGTAAACTGTATTGGGCAACAATCCCATTCTCTTGAAGAAACCTCGCAAATGGACCATTCACTTGTCTACTCTCTATGTATCTACCATAATACTCTCCGCTTCTATTGGATCTCATGATTTTAATTTGTTTTCCATATTGTTTCTCTACTTCAGCTTTAAACACTTTAAAAGCATTTAGGGCTTCATTTTTGTTGTTAAGCATATAGAGATACATATGCCATAAGTAATCATCTATGAAAGAGACAAAGTACTTATCATGATACGCATCTATGTTTGGACTACAAATGTCCGTATGTATGATTTCCAATAATTCAAAGCTCCTCTTGGCACCCTTCTTTGACTTGTTAGTCCGCTTTCCCTTAATATAGCTTATACAAGTCTCAAAATCAGTGAATTCTAAAGTACTAAGTACCCTATCATTCACCAACATTTTAATTCTTTCAATGGAGATATGTCCTAATCTTCAATGTCATAACATAGAGGATTCTTCATTCACAACACATCGTTTAATGCCAACCTTTTCATGAACGGGCATAACAGTATGGTTGTCATCATTTCATAAATTAATAAGAAAAATACCATAAGACAAAGTACCATATCCAATAACATTAGAGTTATAAAGTAAATTAAATCTAGAGTCTAAAAAGTTAAAGGAATAACCATCTGATATAAGTCTAGAAATTGAAATTAAATTCCTAGAATAACCAAGGAATAACTAAGGATATAAAATATCTTTTTCGAATTCAAAATGTAATCACTACTTAAAAAATAAGCTACATGTCCCAACAACCTCAACATGTGAGGACATCTTATTGCTTGAATAGATGCTACGCTCATTTTCCACTGGCTTCTGCAGGTCTATGAAATCTTGCAGTGAATTAGCACATGGATTGTAGAACCAGAATCAATCTATCATGTGTTATGATTAACATCAATCATATTGGATTCATAGCAAACAAGTAAGAGACGAGTACCTTTCTTATCAAGCCATTATATGAACTTGGAGCATTGTTTCTTCATGTGTCCCTTCTTTTTAAAGAAGAAGCATACAACCTCATTCTTTATGTCCTTTACAGGAGGGAAATTCCCTTTTCCTTTGTCTTTGGCTTAATCCTTCTTATTGTTCTTTTCATGAGTAGTTAAGTTCATCCTTTACTTTTTCTTTTCCTCTATAAGTAGTCTGCCATCTTCCTGAACACACATGGTCAACAACTCATTGATTGATCATTTATCCTTATTTTTTTATAAGATATCTTAAATAGGTCATAATGTTGAGGTAAAGTGCAAAGGATGTAGTAAACTAGGAAGGGTTCTGACAACTTAACTTCCAATGCCTTCAGTTGGGCCACAACGTCCTTCATGTGCATGATATGATCATGCATACCCTTAATGCTAGTGAGCTTCAGAGTCGAAAGTTCTATAATTAGGGTGCTAGCCATTGCCTTGTCTGAAGTGGCAAATTGCTTATCAATGGCCTTTAGCAAGTCTTGGACCTTTTGATATTGCTCGACAGAGCCCCTTATATTAGCAAAAATTTTAGTCTTTATGAACATAACTGATAAGTGATTTGATCTCTCCCATTTTTCATAAAGGCCTATTGCATCCGGAGTGTTGGTTTCAATTATTGTAGGGGGCTTTGGTTTTCTTATGGCATAATCAAGGTCCATCCATCCCAAATTAAGGAGAACTCTCTCCTTCCAAACCTGATAGTTATCCCCTTTAAGTTCAGCAACATCACATCGCATATAAGAAAAATTAACAGGTTGAATTACTGTAATAATTAAACATACATAATCATGTTATAAAAATTTTGAGGCTAATTAACGTATGGCATGTTTTACCAATGTAAAATCATGTTGAAATATGAATCTAGTGACATAAAACTTGCTTGTGGGCTAATGTTCTAATTCAATTAGATTCATCTTAAGTCTTGCGATAAAACTATGAAATCATGTTCCTTTTCCTAATCCTTGTGGGTAAATTAGAAAATACAATTTGATATTTTACCCTAATTAATCATACACAATATAATAAAAATTCATGTCCAATAAGATCTATTATATTACATATAATTAATTACAATTAATGTTTATTTTCCATATGTGATCCTAATTTATCCTTAATATATAATTTTAATTAATTAAATATGTTTTGGCTACTCTCTAATTAATGTAAATTATATGGATCACTTAAACATTAAGTAAATTTTTCGGCTTAATTATTGCATAAAACCATGAGCAATATCCTACGAACTTAATTCCAACATACTTATATAATCTAATTAATATTTCATGTATAATGATAAGCCATAAATTATACAAATAAGTAAATAAATAATATAAGCACATATCATTAATAATTAAATTCAATGAGAGCCAATAAAAATTAATTTACTTCGATAACCAATACAAACCAATTTTAATGCGTTAAATTATTTTGTTATAATCATAATTAATAATAAATAATGTAAACACATTAAAACCGTAAAGGTTTAATTTTCATGAGAAAATATTATAGTGTGTATGAATTTAAGGCCAATATGTTTTATTCTACTATAGAATGTGTTTAAGGCCAATATGTTTTACTCCACCATAGAATGTATACATATAATTAATTACATTCAACTGACATGAAGGCCCCACACATTACATTCATACACTACTATTAAACAAATAAAATAATCCAATTTAAATCAAACAAATCACTTATGCCCTGACCTTGGCATGTTGAAACTTCACGCACGCTGACACACATATACATACATATCGTTTTCAACCTCTATCAGATCATTTTGACTCGTTTCAAATCCATCTCTCCTCTATACCCAAGCAAGATACAAACCCCAAAAAAGATACACTTCTCATCATCTAATGATCTCTAGTCTCCATATATACTTGAAAAATAAAACAACACTCCAAATTCAAAAGTTTCGTTCATGGGTAAACGAAAACAGAAACAAGGCACAAGAGATTGTGATTTTCTTCAATAAAATTCTCATTCCAAACAACAAAATTGGTGACTCACAAATGGAACACTAGATTTGAACCACACAGAAATAAAGCAAGGCAGATGTGTTAATACAAACGACTCTGATACCAAATGTTATTCTCAAATTTATCTATGTTCAACAAACCTTATGAACACAGTAGAAATAGAAGCAGAAGCAAAATGGAACGAATCACATACCTCCAGCCATTGCAAATCAGACAGAAAAGATACTTAAACAATAGTTAGTTTTTGGATTTTTTTAATTTTGGTTTGGTGCTTCTAAATCCTAACTCTCTCAATATTAATGGTGTATTTTTCTGAATGAATGAGTAGGCTTAGGGACCGAAAGCAGCAATATCACATTCCATTTATAGAGCTCTACCCATCATAGAGCTCAACGAATCATGAATGGGGTGTGGATGCAAGATTTTCTCGCATGGGTTGTAGGTTGAACAAGTGCCGAAAAATGGACCACATTCTGAAACAATTTCCTGATAAAAAGGCAAAGAATCTCAATAGAAAAACGGGAAAAATACCCTAGGAAAAGTAGGAAATTCCAACAAAACAAGCTCCCAAACTGAAATAGGAAAATAAAAATTTGAGGATTATGGCATTAAAACTTCAAAAACATAAATAGTTCAATATACTCAACTAACTTTTTGGTTAAAAAAAACCTTAGTCGGGCAAACCTCAGTTGCGTTGTTTTAAGCCTAAAAATCGTTCTCTAGATAAAAGTTATCCTTTTAGTGCTATTGTTTAAAATGTTTATTTTTTTTATTTGTTTGTTCCATTAGACCATTTAACCAATAGTAATCCATCAAATCAATTGAAAATGAATAAACGAAGCTATTTTTTATTGCAATAGACAAGTTAAACTCGTCTCTTAAATAGATCGTGTTGTATTAAATCTCTTTAACAAATAATGAGTTTAGTGTAATTGTATTGGACTTATTTTTAAGTAATGAGTTTAATTCGCTCTAAATTATTTTATTCTAAAGCATTTTGCATTTTTTATTAAATATATATTTTCTTTATCAAATACCAATAAGTAATAAATAAAGATGAACCGATGCCAAAATAAGGGAAAATGAAACTAATATACATATTTTTAAAAAATTATAAAAATATTACTGGATGAAAATAATATAGTATTAGCCAAGTTGAATTTGTTTTCTTGAAGTTACGAGTATAAGTGACTATTCGTCTTGAAAAGGTGAGGTATATTTTGCCCTCATTCTTCAAAGATAATGTTGTTATATTTTACAAGGAACAAGGAAAAAAATATTTGTGTTTTTAAAAAAAATATAAAATTACCATCGGGAGCAAAATTAATCCCGGTTTTAGGCAACTTGACTCCATCTCTTCAAGAGATGAGGTCATTAGTGCTTGACCTCGTCTCCTCAAGAGACGAGGTTACCTTCTTAAACAAGAAACTAGGTCATTTGTGACTGATCTTGTTCTTGAAGAGACAAAGTGCGAGAGTAAATCTCGCCAGACCTCCTTCCCCCATTTCCTCTTCTTCTCTGCACCGATTCTCTACAAAACCCTAAGCCTCAAATTGAAACCTAACTCAATTCGCAATTTATCTTCGATTGAGTGCAATTAGCTCCGTGAACTTGTGTTTTTGGATCAGCCGATGTTGGGGAGAAGCAATTTATTGGAGAGGAAATTGTAAGCGCAAGAACGAGGACAACGATGAACGGCAACAGTGGCGACGATTTATGGTATGAATCCACATTTTCGAAAATTTTTGTTAAATTTTGATGCTACATTATTGAGTTTCATTGTTGTGTTGTAGGAATATTGTATGTTGTAGTTTTTGAATTTTTGCAATTTTTTTTTTTGATCGATGCTGTATTGTCGAATATGGGTAGTGTGAAATGTGCGCATATTTATTATTGCATGCAAAATTCAATTAATTAGATTTAGTAATTTATTAGAAAATATTATTAATTTATTAGAAATTATAATTTATTAAACATTATTAATTATATTAAGCGATACAAATTTTGTATAATTTATTTGAAATTTTTTCATTTATAATTTTTTAAAATTAGTAATTGATCAAAAATCAACATTTAAATTATAATTTTTAGAAATTAGTAATTTCAATTTTATATGAATTAGATTATAAATTAGTGATAGAATCAACATTTAATTAGTGATAGAAATCAATTTTAAAATTTTCTATTAGGAGTTATGTTAAATAAAATGGGGAGTTCAATATAAGTGTAGTTGAAAATTTCATGCAATGAAGTTATTTTTGATGAAATGGCAGGGTTGGTGAGGAAATGGATAAGGCGAAGTTTGTACTGTAGTATAGAACATTATGCAAGGGTAGGATGGTTTTTGTTATGATAAGCGGCGGTAGCTGTGGTCATTATTGTAGAACTCTACGTATGAGCAAATTATGGACTCATTTGCAATAGACTGAAAGTAAATAGGTGTACACATCAGGTGGATCTATATAGGGTAGCTATTGGAGATAGGATGCTATGTTATGATATTATTCCAGTGATGGATGATGATGCTACATAGGAGATGTTGGTGTACACGAAAGGTCAGTGGTATTTATGTGCAAATATCAAAAATGTATTGTCATAGGACATGAGGGGAAATGGGTAATGATAGAGGTATTGGAGCGATAGATTGATAGACTCAAACTCTACTCCAGTTCAAATAATAGGCAGTGCAAAGGTGGAAATGCGTGCACCCACCTCAATAGGTGGTCATGATACAGATGCCATATAAGACTCTTGGGTGAATCAAGTAACGATTATGACGATGATGGAAATGATAATATTGAGTTTTCCCTAATAGTTGCTTCTCCCATGGTACAACAAGGAGGAATGATTAGCACCGCTTCATTGCTCCTATGACGTTGATGCAGTAGGGAGCTCAGTGGCAGTTTTTTTTCAATGTTGAAGTTGGTAGTACTTATGCTACATTGATGATGAGCAGGAAATGAGTGCCGGAAATTGGAGCCTCAATGATGAATTCAAGGTTGAGATGTGATTGAGACAAAAGATCATTTCATACGGGCAGTTAAATATGGACATAATGAACCATTACAATTTCAAGGCGGTGGACTCAGACTTAAAATCATGGGCATTTAAATGTACTGATACGCATAACAGAGGTTGTAAGTGGAGACTCAGAGGCAGTTATAAGAAAACATAGTGGGTGGTTTATCACTAAGTACGAAGGACCCCATACTTGCTTGGATAAAATCACTGGACAGGATCACTTAGTTGGATTTCTAACAGCATGTCTAGAAGCATATATTAGAGATCTATAATTCTCCAGATGTGAGGGCTAAGGACCTCAACTGATTATCTTAAAATAGTTTGGGTATCATGTTCATATAAAGAGAATTCGTGAGGCGAAGAGAAAAGTAATTGAGCAGGTGTATGGAAGTTGGGAGATTCATATGTGGAGCTTCCTTACTTACTTAATGCAATAACAGAGATAAATCAGGAACAAGCTTGAGTGGTGAACCGTTGATTCAGATAGAGGACACGTGTTCTTAGATAAGCTTTTTTAGGCATTCGGTCCTTGCATCGAAGTTTTCCAGCGCTGCAGGTATGTTTATTAAATGTGATTGAATTATTTTTGTATGGTTGATATCAACTAACTAACTTATATCGGTTTTTATTGCAAGCATCATTACAGATGATGGCACTTTCCTATATGCAAATACAAGCACAAATTGCTTATTGCAGTTGCAGTAGATGGGGCAAATTGTAAGCCTCGGAAAATTTCAGTAAATAATTCTAAGATGAACTTCGAAAATAAACCCTAAAAATCACTCCAAATTAAAACCGAACTTCAACTAGTCTAAAAACACGAGCGAATCCAGAAATTTCCGAATCTTGAGAAAAATAAGAATTCTTAAAAACAAAGTAAGAACTCAACATATTTCAATTCCAAAACCACTACATACGACAAATTCTATACGTAACTTCGACTTATAAAATCGGGTAGTATAAAGCCCAAAAACAAATTATTAAAAAGTAAACAATGAAACTTTCGAAAATATAACTCAATTCAAGAATTCCGAAAACATTAAGAGATATTAAATATTTACAAAAATAAAATTTAAAATAAATTTCTCAAATTAAATATGTTTTATAAACCTAAAATATCAGTTGCTAGATTGGCAAGGATCTAAACTGGAAAAATCACCCGGAAACCCTAACCGGAATACAATAGCTTAAGTCCGGCAATCTAGCGCCCTTAACCCTAGAGGCCGAGGTATAGTTTAAATATGTAGAATAGCTCGTAGTAATATAAGTTTGTTTAAAAATATCAGATTGGTAAATTTTTGACCTATTTCGAACCGTTGATACAGACTTCGAAAAGCGTGTCCGGGGCTCGAGATATAAAAATATATCATTAGTACCGTTAGACTCAATTTCATAAGAATTAAATATATCAGTTATGTAATTTTCGGGTTATAAAAGTTCAGTTATAATCTTTTTATCGTATTTTCATTACTACCGATAATTAATTAGTCATTTGCACTATTCACTTTTATTTCATTACACAATTTTATTATTCTTATAAAGCCTTATATTTTTAGATAATATTTTATATATTATAGAAAATTTTGTTTTTCTAAAATTTAGTTAGTTTTGGGTTTTTACAGGATCAGATTCTGTTTAAAATCCGATACTAAAAATAAATAAATTAATTTAATAATTATAAAATATTTTAAAAATATTGTTATTTTCATAAAATAAATTTTTAGAATTTTTCGGGTTATAAAAATATCATTTATAACCATATTCGCGTATTTTGATCATACCGGTAACATATTTATTGAAATACTAAAATAATTCAAATAATTATTTAATTTTATTCATGAAAATTCTGCCACTTATTTAAAAATATTTTTCCTAATTTTATTTTGTATTTTTCTTAAATAAAAAACATTTTTCCAACCCACTTCAAGTACACCTTACACATATCACTTCCTTTTCACTTCAATCTTTTTACACTTTGTCCCACACTTCATGGCAGATTTTTCTTTCTTTTTGGCTACCATTGTCCTTTAATTTCTCCTATTTTGACTAAAAATAAATATATTTCAATTTTTCAAAAAGTTACATTACACGTTAATTACACAATTCATTTTCAAGTCAAATTCAAACAAATTCACTCTCTCTCTCTTCTCCAATTCACGCCAGCGCCTCCCCCCCCCCCCCAACCAAATTTTTCTGCCTTTTTTTTTTTTTCTCTTTTAATTAATTAAAACACATTTAATACACTCATTTTCTCTCTCTCTTTCATTACTCCTCTTTCCCTTTTTCATTCCTTAACTTTTTCTCTCTCTTTTCTTCTTCATTTTCTTCCTGTTTTTAAGAACACAAGCTGCCCCCATTCCATTCTTGAGCTCCTACACATATTTCTTGAAAATTTTTAAGTAAACTTCCTTCTTAAAGCTTCCATTGGTGATATAGGTAAAGTGCAATGAGAGTTTCATGCATCAAATGACCTTCTATAAGCTTAAAAGCTTAGGATGATGATGCCAAAAATGAAACACTCCTCTTCTCCATGATTAATCTCTTGTATCGCTATTATTTTTTGTTTAAAGTAGTTATATTTTGTAGATCTAACTTTTTGTAACTTTGATTTTCGTTTATGCATAGATCTTTTTATTTGAGTTGTTATTTTTGTTATTTCTTATGATTTATGCATAGATTCACCATCCACATGTCTATCTTAGTGATTCATGCATTCAAAACTAGTGTAGTAAACTAGATCTAGTGTTTTGAGTTCATAAAATGCATTAGACTTTGTTTTATATTCCTAAACAACTTGTAGTAGCATGATGATAGAAGGAATATTTTAGAAAACTCAAGATCTATTTTATTTTCAAAAATAATTTTTGAAAATTCGGGTGAAAATGGAATCATATTTAGAAAAGTTGTTTTTCAACTTCAAAATGTGTATTTTTCATTTAAAATGAAGGGCTTAGGGTATAGGTACTATAAATGAAAGATTTTGATGAGTAAAGTTTAGATCTATGAGTTTATAGTTTACTACCATGCATTTCTTTTTATTCATGTTCATATTAAGTGGAGATCTTGGTTTTGAACTCAAACAAAATTGTGAAATTCGTATTTTGGCAATACCTCTATTTAAAAACCACTTTCCAAATGTCAAAATGAAGGCTTAATATATGTATATTATCAAGACTTCTTTTTACAAGAATCAAATGTGATTTTCAAAGATTAATTTTCAAAACAAAGTTCTATTTTCGGATTTTGGCCAAGGCCTAGTGTTAAAACATGTTTTCCAACTCAAAAATGAAGTTTTTATTCAAGATATGAAAGGCTCTTAAGATATGATATGTAAGGAATGGATTTTCATAAGTTTAGATAGATTTTATCAAAAGATATGTCCAAATTAAATTTGGTAAATTCGGATCTCAACCAAGACCAATTTTGAAAACCCATTTATCAACTTCAAAACTTGTGTTTTATATGAAAAATGAAGAGTTTAGGTCATAGATATCATTAAGTAGTTTTTTATAAGTTGAAATGAGTTTTGATGAGATTAATGTATAAAACAAGAAATAGAATCAAGATGGGACATTTTAAGTAGTAGTCAATTTATGAAATTCGTAATTTTGAATGAAGGCCATAAGAACACCTATTATCCAAGCTCAAAATGAAAGTTTTATGTAATGAATGGAGTCCAAGTAATAGGTACCATAAAGTCTTAAATTTTAATGCATTAAACAAGTTTTTCCCAAAGGAATCATTCAAAAAGTGGATATTCTAAAATTCGGATTTTTGAGTAAATCCTATTTGAAAACATATTTGCAAAGTAAAATGCAAATCTTTATGTAAAAATGAAGTCCTTAGTGGCTAGGCATGGTTGGGCTTTAATTTTCTAAGTGTCAAATGATTTTTACTTAAAGGAATCACTCAAAAACTAATTTTACAAAAATTCGGATTTTGGAATCAACTCTACTTGAAGACATATTTACAAAGTGTAAAATGGAAATTTTTCTGTAAAAATGAAGGTCATAAGTAATAGATATAATGAAGACTCAATTTTAACAAAAATAATTATATTTTCTTAAGTAATAAATCCAAAACAAATGAAAATGATCAAAGTTAGAAAACTAGATTTTTCATAAGTAGTTGTTATTATGGTCTTGCAAAATAAAAAGTTATAAAATTTTCTTTTAGCAAAAATCATCAAGATCATGCATACATTAAACTCATCTCACGTCATTCATGTTAGGAAATCATTAATATTGCATGTATAGCTAATCTATATAGTAGGAACATTACAAACATTTACAAAACTATTTTTCGAAATTGAAATTTGCTACTGTCCTAATCTGATCCGACCTATTCAAACCTTTAAAGTTTTCAAAACTTAAATATAATATTAGAAATAGATAGATCTTTCGAAGTAGATATAAATTGATATATAATTTGCGAAATTCCAAGTTAAAATGACCAAGTTATGGCTGTTTTAAGTTGGAATTTCCGCTTAGAACGAGAATTACGAATTTGATAGTTTGTATTAGATCGTCTGGATTAGTTTGAGTTGAAATACTTATTAGAGTATTTCTTCCTTTTTAGGTGACCCCGAATTCAATGATTCCCTACCACCGGATTACTTTTACTAAAAGACCGGTGATCCAATGGCCGAGTGAGTCTTCTTCTTATTTTGTTACCTTGTTTGTGCTTGTGGCTAGTTGCATTAGAATTATAGGAACAAGATAAAAATCGATATGAATGGGGATGGTATATATGATGAGACTATGATGAATGTATGCCAGAGAACACTAAAGTATATCTAAACCATGATTTGATTAGATAGCTGCACTGTTCATATTATTTCTGTATGTGTATGATATTGGTTGGTCACTCTAAAGAATGTATGAATATTTTGACCTAAGCAAAAATTAAATTGGTCATGCATCGCATCGGACATATTGCATTTGGTAGCGTGCTATCCTACGTAGGTCGATTGGTATGGTCCGATGATGACTCGTTTGGATAACGAGACCGGTACCAGAGCTCATTCATGGGAACTAAGGCGCATGTGGATGCATTCCATAGGTGAGCCTAACCGAGTCGAGTGCTATGAGCCTAGGGCTTGGGGACTAGCAACGGTCATGTAAACTTCAATACCATTCCTAAACCAAGATACGAAGGGCGTAAATCCGTTTTGTGTGTGGGTTCCGGATACCCATGCATAATTGTTTGCTCATGTGTTTGTTCATGAATAGCATATGGATGACTTATAACTTGCTTGTTATGGTACAGAATTAAGGGAATTCTCACTAAGCTAATCCCCAATAGATGTTTGAATGAACAGGTTATCTCAAGAATGCAAAGTGAGGACCGAAATGGTTGAAGCCGAGAATGACTTCGGATTTCGGCAAAGAATAAGAATGTTTGAAGTTATTAGCTAGGTTTTATGATTTGCCTTGTAATAGTTTATGTAGGGAAGTCTTTGGATGAATGTAATTGAAGTTTAATGATTCGTATTTTGAAGTATAGTGATTCGTATATGAAGTATAGTGTTTTGTATCTGAAGTATAGTGAATTGTATTCCTTTACATTGTTACTCAAGTGTATCAATATAAAATGTATCTCTCCAATGTGTCTCCTCTATGTGTTAGACGCCTTGTACATAGTATGGAAGCCTTTGCATGACTTTGC
The DNA here is from genome assembly GCA_024138025.1 of Combretum micranthum. NCBI lineage: Eukaryota > Viridiplantae > Streptophyta > Magnoliopsida > Myrtales > Combretaceae > Combretum > Combretum micranthum. Next base: position 222,350 of record JAMXBD010000733.1, on the reverse strand, counting down.
ATGACTGAAGCAGTCATTCTTAGGCTTTAATATTGTGTACGGCGGAGTGCCACGTTTAGGATACTCTTCGGGCGTGACACAAATCGTATAGTCCCATTGGCATATGGTCTTATGGATGAGGAAAAGCAAACACATGATGCTGGTTCTTGGTGATGGTGTTGGTACAACAAACATTTTACAATTATAACTCTATATTTAATAAGCAAAGGAGATAAGTGAAAGTTCGCATGATGAAGGCATATGATTTGGAATTGGTATAAAACAACATGGCCGAAAGTTACAATTTAGTTATAAAGAATGCTCAATCCTTACTTGTTACAGCGTTGGTGAAGAAAACCTTTTACAATTATAACTCTATATTTAATAAGCAAAGGAGAGAAGCGAGCGAGACAATGAGTACGGATAAGTTACTCACCGAGTATGCTGCAACGAAGTTTGAGAGATAGAACAACATCTCAAGTTCCCATAGAGTTACCTATTTCGACTATCAGGAACGAATATTCAAGGTTATAACTGCTCCGCGCCTACCATGTACGATCAGAAGGGGGACCACATACAAAAAGTGAAGTTAAGAGCATGCATATGAACCTATAACAAGTGGCACACCTATAGAATTCCATGCTCACATGCAATGGCAGTAATGGGTATACTGCACATGGATTGTTTTGTCCATGTAACACAGTGGTACTGGTGGGATAACCAGCTTAGGGTGTATGGTCGTTCCTTCATACCTGCAGCCGAAAAGGTCAATTAGACTTGTTTGGATATAGCGAAATGGCACCTTATACCAGGACTTATTAGGAAAAGAGGTAGGCCTAGGGAAAAACGATTCCAAAATGAGATGGATATTCGAGAGAGCCCACGAGGTTACTCATGCGATTCATGTGGGCAGCCATGGTATAACATTCGAAGTTGTCCAAATAGGGGGTTGGCTAGTAGAACAGTAATGGGCCAGTGCAGTCGTAGTGGTAATACTTTTGTTATCATATACTTTATTGTACTGTAGTAATGAGACATGCTTTTACCTTATCTTTCATCTACTTGTTTTAATCTACTTATGCTTCTATTGACAATAGCCATTTCTTTATCCTATACAGATGGATCCAGGACCGACCGACAGATAAGTATTTTTTTTTTTTTTTTTGCAATCCACAATTTATAACAAGTAATTTATGTTTCTTATAACTTTGTCGACTTTTCTGCAGGAGTATGTGGTTTTGCATTGTCACCGCAGAGAAGCGAAGTTGAGGCAACAGCATGGCGTCCCTGCACAGTTAGACGATCACTTAGTACCATTCCTGTCACAGGCGGGTTTCATTAGGGTGGCCCATATGGCATTCGTTCAGCTGGACTGGCACCTCACCACTACCTTGGTGGAGAGATGGCGGCCGGATATACATACCTTTCATATGACCATGGGAGAGTGGTCAGTTACATTAGAGGATGTTGTTGTTCTTACTGGCCTACCTATAGATGGCGACGCTGTTACAGGCACGACCCGGATGGATTGGCCTGCATTATGTGAGGAGCTGTTAGGAGTCCAACCTGTACTCGAGATGGATATGGATGGTAGTCGTTTGAAGATATCATGGTTAGACAACCACTTCAAAGTGCTACTAGAGTATACAGATGATGTCTTGATCAGATGTTACTTTAGAGTGTATATCTTGTTGCTACTGGGTGGATTCATATTTGCGGACAAGTCATTAAATTATGTCCACCTGATGTATCTACAGTTGCTCCAGGACTTGGAGAGGGCGGGGTAGTATGCGTAGGGAGCAGCCTATTTGGCATGGCTGTATAGGCAGCTATGCTTGGCTTCCCACGTGGACACAGGGGATAATGCAGGACCCTTGATTGTCTTGCAAATATGGCATGGGAGCACTTCCCCCACATTGCCCTGATTCGTCGATAGGTTACAGTAGTTACAGCAAGCCGCCCACTGATCAGCCATTGGGGTGCAACTTTTGATGTCACCAATGTATCTACCCACTTGCTAATTGGGTATCGGGCATCCTTCGATTAATTGACTGAGCACCAGGTATGATTTTATTTGCTTTTTTTCCTTCAATTTGATTTCCAACATGCTGTTCCCTTCAAATTGCAACGTTTTAGTATTTTTGTTAATTGGTTGTGTAATTTTTCCCCTTCAACAGGTTGTGTGGGACCTTTACAATCCCATTTTGGACTCCCTTCCTCCATACTGCCAGGCGGGCAACAACATTTGGCGTGTATGGGTCCCGCTGGTGTGCTTCCACATAATTGAGTACTACTACCCAGATAGAGTGCTTCGACAGTTTGGTGGATTCCAAGGGATCCCACACCCACCTAACGACATGAGAGCCCTGCATGAGATTGACATGCGAAGGCATTCCGAGTGGAACTAGCAGGCGGATCATGCTAAGTGGATAGCTGAGTGGGATGGTTGGCATGATCGTATTGTCGATATGTCGGATATGCCTACCGTACATCTGATGATTACTCCCAGTGGTACCACGCTATCACCCGACACTGGATCAGTCGTATAGGGGCTATCATACGCTATATGGTAAGGTCACTGACTCGATAACCTGTGTAAGGAGATGTATTTTGTTTTCATGACTCACTATTCTACATTTTCTATGTTGCTTGCAAGCAGATTTCATTTATAGAGTCCCAGACATGCATCCAGACATTACTTCTTCCACTGCGCGAGATGTCTATCGTGTAGTCGAAGAGTTCATGGGGCTCAATTTAAACGATCCACTGCCACTAGCATCAGCAACAGACCAGCATTTGATGACCCACAGCCACAGCCTAGTCAGAGACGACGTCCACATAGAGAGAGGCGTGGGCGGGGACGGGGTCAGGAGTGAGGCTGTAGCCAAGGTATACAGATTGTGGACGAGCCTGAGCCGTCCCACGTACCGTCATTTGATCAGCCTAGCTCTTCCCAGTTCCTTCATCACGAGGCTGCCCCATCGTCATCATCACATACACATCTATTGGACACCTCCATGCTAAACCATCATATAGTGAGTTTCATACCACCCCCCCCCAGAAGAGGCGACCATCGCCATCACATGATATGGGTGAAGGATTCACACAGGTGGAGCCAGACCCAGTCCCATTTCATCCATTTAGTGGTGCTGGTGGAGATGAGGATAGCACTGTTACACAGATTGATCCATCCACACAGCATCCTCGTCAGCGTACACCATTCGCTTGTACCTTTGTTAGATGGAGACGAGGGAGGCAGGGCAGAGACCACCAGTAGTAGATAGGAGATTTTCTCAATTTTTTTTTTTATGTTGGATATAGATTTTAGTTTTTTACGATTACTGTATTCCTTCTCTCATGTACATTTGATGAAAACAAACAATCGGTCATTGATTTCGTATTTTATTTTCTTTGGATTTTATCTTATCTTTGTGATGAAAAGTTTGACAATACATTTATGGTTGAATGATTTGGAATGAGAACTGTGTTTGGTTGGATTGAGTTTCGAAATACTATTGAAGTTTGGAAGTTGTTTAGCCTTGGGGGAAGATGGCTAATTGCTTATATAGCTGTTTTAATCTGATTTTTTTATAGGTTTTGTTCTAAATATAAAAATGAATTTTTTTTCAAGAAACAAAAGGATAATGAAATAATTTGGCCTGACCTCGTCTCTTAAAGAGACGAGGTAGTAGGGGCCTGACCTCTTCTCTTGAGAGACGAAGTCAGGCACTAATGACCTGGCCTCTTGAAGAGACGAGGTCAAATTGTCTAAAATCGAGATTATTTTGATTTCGATGGTAATTTTGTAATTTTTTTTAAAAACACAAATTTTTTTTTCTTTTTCCCCATTTTACAATACTTTGTTTTTTTAAGAGGCTGGTTTAAGTTTCCATTTTCTGAGTTTTTTTTTTTCACTCACGAAATTTGTATATTTTTTTGAGAAAAGTTATCAATTTTTTCCCTCATCCACCAAAATAGATGGTGATTGTAAAACGTAAAAGGCAAAACCTCGGGAAATTTAATATTAAGTGCCTTGCTTCGCATTGGCATTGGCTTGTGCTCGGGAGAAGAAGAGAAGACGATGATGTTGAGGAGGTTAATTGGTCGTGGATGTTGGAAACCGATAAACCCTAATCCTAATCTGCTCACTCACCATCACCATTACCAAAACCCTTCTTCTTCTTCTTCTTCTTCTTCTTCTTCCTTTTACTGTTTTAGTTGTTTCGTTCTCCAAAACAACTTCAATTCAAACAATCAAAGTCCCTACCTTTTCCTAATCAAGAGCCTCTGTAATATCACACAACCATCAAAACTAAGGTACTACTCTTCCTCTTCCTCTTCCCAGTCAAACACCAACGCCAAGACACCATTAGAAGTGGAGTACTTGGACGAAGACGGGACTGTCATCCACGCCTCCCAGAATGAGACTCTCATTCGATCGGTTCAGCCCGGTGCTGACGATCACATCATGATCGGTGCTATCAAGAAGCCCTTCTTAAACGCCTCCGCTGTCGCTAAGATTGTCGAAGTGGTCGGCCGTTGGGGTTGGGGTCCCGACTTGGAAACCCACCTCCACAACCTCCCTTTCGTCCCCACGATGACCCATATCCGTCAGTCCTTGAAGCTCCTTCTTGCTGCTTCCGACTCCAACGCCCTCATCACCCTCCATAATTGGGCCAAGAGACAACCTTGGTATGTCCCCGATGACGAATGCTACACCTTGCTGTTAGATGCTTTTACGCGAAACCCAAATGCATCAAATGCCGATTCGAATGCGATAAATTCCTTGTTTGAAGACATCCTTTCCTCCAATTCAGCCTCTCCTACCAATAAGTTCATTCAGTATCTGGCCAAGTCACAAAAACTGGAACTTTGCTTTTGCTGCTTTAAAAAGGCACAGGATGCTGGGTGCAGGATTGACCCCCAGACTTACAATGCCCTAATCACTCTGTTTTTGAACAAGGGCCTTCCCTACAAGGCCTTCGAGATTTACGAGACTATGGACAAGAACAAGGACAAGGAGAGGGATGCTGCTGCAGCAGCAGCAGAAGAAGAAGCAGAAGCTTATTCATTGGATGCATCCACCTATGACCTCCTCATTCCTAGCTTGGCTAAGTCGGGCCGTCTTGATGCCGCTTTAAAGCTCTTCCAAGGGATGAAAGCCGGCAACTTGAGGCCTACTTACAATGTCTTCTCTTCACTGGTCGATTCTATGGGGAAAGCCGGCCGTCTTGACACTTCTATGAAGCTCTATATGGAGTTGCAGGGCTACGGTCTGCGCCCCTCTGCCACTATGTATGTGTCCTTGATCGAATCCTTCGTTAAGGCTGGCAAAGCTGGAGACTTCCATGAGGCTGTGGGATGAGATGAAGAAGGCAGGCTTCAGGCCTAATTTTGCCCTCTACACTATGATAGTGGAGTCCCATGCCAAGTCTGGGAAGCTTGATATCGCAATGTCTACCTTTATGGATATGGAGAAAGCTGGCTTCTTGCCCACTCCTTCGACTTATTCCTGTCTCTTGGAAATGCAGGCTGCTGCAGGACAGGTTGATTCTGCCATGAAGCTTTACAACTCCATGACGAATGCGGGCCTCAAGCCCGGTTTAAGTACCTTTACTGCTCTCCTTATTTTACTTGCTAATAAGAAACTTGTGGATGTGGCTGCCAAAATATTGCTGGAAATGAAGTCTATGGGGTTCCCTGCTGATGTGAGCGCTAGTGACGTTCTGATGATTTATATCAAGGATGGTTCCATTGATCTCGCTCTCCGTTGGCTGCATTTCATGGGTTCTTCGGGGATCAGGACCAACAACTTCATTATACGACAGTTGTTTGAATCCTGTATGAAGAGCGGATCATATGAATCCGCCAAGCCTCTGCTGGAAACTTATGTGAACTCTGCTGCCAAGGTGGATCTCATACTCTACACATCCATTCTTGCCCATCTGGTTAGATGCCAAGAAGAGCAGCAAGAAAGACATCTGATGTCGATACTCAGTGCTACTAAGCACAAAGCACATGCTTTTATGTGTGGACTCTTCACTGGCCCTGAACAGCGGAAACAGCCTGTCTTATCCTTTGTCAGGGAATTTTTCCAGGGTATTGATTATGAGCTGGAAGAGGGTGCAGCCAGATATTTTGTGAACGTTCTGCTTAATTACCTTGTTCTTATGGGCCAAATAAACCGAGCAAGGTGTGTTTGGAAAGTCGCCTATGAGAATAAACTTTTCCCAAAAGCAATAGTCTTTGATCAACACATTGCTTGGTCCCTTGACGTTAGGAATTTGTCAGTGGGAGCAGCTCTTATAGCTGTCGTTCACACTCTGCATAGGTTCAGAAAGCGGATGTTGTATTATGGTATTATCCCCCGAAGAATCAAATTGGTGACAGGACCTACACTGAAGATTGTTGTTGCTCAGATGTTGAGCTCTGTGGAGTCTCCTTTTGAAGTTAGTAAGGTGGTTTTGAGAGCCCCAGGAGATTCAGTTATGGAGTGGTTCAAAAAGCCAATTGTTCAACAGTTTCTTTTGAATGAAATTCCATCAAGGGGTGACATTCTAATGCACAAGCTTAACACACTCTTTCCTAGTTCAGCACCTGAAATTCGGTCTTTGATGCCCCCCAAGCCCCTCATTTCTGCGAAAGCAGTCCGGAATGTTTGAGACCGTTGAACTTCTGAGTTTTGTACTGTCAGGTATGCTGCTCTGCCTTGACTTGGAAAGAGAAGTTTCATCGGCCATTGCTGTATGTGTGAAGATGCAGTGTTCTTACCATATGCAAAGAAAGCTAATTATTTGTGATCTTGATGAATGAATGGTGATTTCACTTCCCAGTATATGGGTATAAGCTTTTGATGATATGACCTTTTCAAGTATGTAATTGGACACCAGGTCTTGGGTGCTTTTAGTTGCATTTTAAGGTTCCACCCTTTGCCTCATCCTGCTCACATGAAAAATTAAAAAAAAAATATATATATATATATATATATATATAAAATAGACAAAAGATGAAAATGAAGTAGATGTTTACGTTTTCATCTAATTCATTGGAGAAGGCAGGCTGCGTTAAAACTCTTTTTTTTGGTTAATTCATGTTGCGTTAAACTCTTACATTAGTAAACCAACATGAAGCACTGTGTGCTTCTATAATGCCCTGGAAGTAGTTCTAAATCCATCATCTTACCATGTTGTGTAAAGGAATGTTTTCTGGGTTTGTTGTGTGAAGGAATGCTGAAGCTTTTGTGACTTATTTCAGCCCATGTTTCAAGAATTCCCCACCTCTTCCACAGTTAGATCTTTATTTTGTATTCATGATGACTAACATTTGTGCTTGAATAAATTTGAATAGATGATTGTGGCAGAATCATGTGGAAATTTTGCTCTGACTTTGCAAAAGGTTAAAATTTCCATTTTAGAGATTCCAAAAACATATTGCATGAGTGCACTACACGATTAGTCTATCACAAATTTTTATACCAATATGTTGAATCCGGTAATATGATGCCTTATTTGTTAGTAAACTAGTGAATTTTGGCCCTTTTCCTATGGGCTGCATATTCCGATTTGCATCAAATCAATCCTGATTATTGTATATTCTGTTGATCTCATGTATACTAAAGGTACTAATTTCCTATGCATCTTCTGTCCTAGATTTAAGGTTTGCTTAACAGGGACATCCAGGTTGCAAATCAATTCTGACACCTTAATGTGTGGGATTATTAAGTTTGTTGCCTATTCCTTCTCCTGTGTGCTTTGTCTGGGAAAGAACATACATCTTTGCTTTGTGCAGGTGATTTCAGCATTTATGTTTGTTAGCACCGTTTTCATTCCCATGGTTGTTGCTTCCTTTTTTGCTTCTCATGATGTAAGCCCCAGTTCTATTCAAACGGTCTTATTTTGTATCATTTACTCATGCATGTTGATTCTATGGCATATTCAATCTGTATTAGGATGTTAATCCAATATGACATTGAGTGCATACTATCAGCCAATAGTACTGATAAAGTTACAGAGCCCTGGAAAGAACTTGGAACAGAGCTCTAAGAGTAAGGCTCTATACAGATATATGTCATACATCATTCAAAACTTTTACAAGTGAAAATTCATAAAGATATTGTTGTTTCTCATCAGCACTATGTGGAGCCAAATTTGTCTTTTTTTTTTTCCCCCTGTCAACCCACTGACTTCTCGATCCAATGGATTGACATATTCTTTCTCTAACCAAAATACACATATTTCTATATATACAACAACTTCTGATGAGTTAGATATGTGTATTATCAGCTGGACTACTTCTACCAGAATCATTGATGGCTTGTTTCGTTCACCACTAGCATACTCTGGCAAAAGAAAATATTAAATAAATTTGGGCTGAAGAGAAAAGGCCTGCTTCTGGTCTGGTCTTCTGATCTTCTGATCTGGGTATTGTATCTTGTTGGTTTCACTTTGTGGCCTTCTTTTTGTAAATTCCACCATGACATGCTCATAAGATCTTACAGTTGAAGTCCTATTGTATAAGCTGGGTATTGCATATCTACTTTAACAAATGAGCCATTTGTCTCTTAGCTCTAATTTACTTCTGAAGGCATCCATATTTGCAAGACACATTTTGTAAGCAATCCAGTTAGTACAATAAAAAATTCCTACCTTTGACAGCACATGTTGTTACTATTATGATTAAAGAGTTCTTATAAATGCATTGCTTCTAAAGTAGAGAAAAGATCCTAGAGATTAATAAAAGGCATGTGGTTTTAAAAAAATTATTCCTTGTGACTTCAGTGGTAGAAAGCTTTCAGAACCTTCAGCTCAAGTCAAACTAGTGGGAGTTGCCGCACTCTTGTCATGTTTTTTTTTTTTCACCACAGGAGTTAGCAACCTCTGGTATAACTGCAGAAGCTATAATATGGCTGTTCTCTTTTTGTTATTTTATTTTATTTTTTTGTTGTGGGTTTTTGTGGGGGGGGGGGGGGGTGCGGTGGGGTGCGTTTACGTAATTGCAAATTCTGTTTCTTTTTAGAGCCTATGATGTGGGGCCTTATGCATTGGTCACCTATTTCTTAATGAGATTCTATAATGAGTGCTTGATGTATTCATTTTGACATATCTGCTTTTGGCACGCACTTCAAAAGCATGCGTTAATGTATTTTGACCCTTGTCTTGTTATAGCACTAAACATGTATTGTCCATTAATCACTGTGTGTGTGACTATTTCGATGCCTTTGTTTAAATTCAATTATGTTAAAAAGTCAAGTGATCAGCAGTTGAAAGATGCTAGTAGCACAAACGATGTTGCCTAATCATGAACATTGGCCACAATATTACATCAATGGCTCGGCAATTGTTCCCTGTGGTCTTATTCCTGCAAGAGCAATTGGGAATGTAAGTTTTGCAGTACTTTTACCTAGAGAACTTTGAAAGTGGAGGTCTTATTGGTGGTGTTACACAAAAACAAAATTCATCCATCCCACTATGTCGTTTGTCCAATCTTTTGAACTTATGGGCAGTAACTATTGAATAATTCGAGTAAAGTGATTTATGGGCATTAACTATTGTATAGTTGATTAGAATAGAGTCATGTGAGAGTTTTTTCAACTTTCTTTATGAACTTAAATGCAACTGCCAAATTTTGTTTATTGAATTTTTTTATGCAAGTCTCAACTTAATAAATTGCAGGCTGTTTTACCATATACGGGAAGGTAGTCAAGGAGAAAAAGGCAAAAGCCCTGTTTAAATTGACAGTCTCAGTCTTCTGGTACTTGTCAAGTAGGATAGATCTGTTGGTGTGAACTTTTTTATATCTAAACTTGACTTAAGAGTTCTAGTTGATTCTCTAAATCTGTCTTGTGTATCTGGGATGATGTTTCAATGGCTGTCTAGGCACTGATAACATCCTATCTGCTTAATACATACCTACATGTGGACATACATACAACACCCATGTATGGTCAGCATAAATGAAAACTTTTCTGCAATGACCCTGTTCTTTCTTTACAGGCAACTTGCAGACCCTTCTTACCTGCCATGGGACAGAAATCCTGGGTGGTACTTAGCTACTTTGTGGGCTCTTAAATACCTTGATTTGCAAATTCATGCTGGCTGATGTAATATTGCTGATAAGTATATCAGAAGTTGGTGAAACTAGTCTCAGTATATGGAACTTAACGTCACTTTTTATTATTTTTGTACAAAAACTTGTAATGCATACCATGCTACTCGCTTGTTATTTTTGTCTTTCTTCATGGTATATAACTTAATGAGAAGTTGAAGAAAATGATGCGTGCAATCAGACTCGATGTCTGTTTGCTCGGTAACTATCCCCTTTTTCTTTATATTATCTGATAACTGGAAAAGTGAGTTGTGGCTGTGGTACTGGTCACGCGGTGTTTTAGATGTTCGTTGTCACCAATTGAGTTCAGAGAACTGGATCCTAGCAGCCTTGTCTTCTATCCACATTGTTAAAAGCCAGATCTAGCCCCCAGATGGTTCTAGATTATGATTTACAGACCATGTAATATAGCTGTTAAAATGCTTTGATAATTATATTATGCAATGGAGCATCGATAAATGAAATAAAATCTGTGGAATGGAGCTCTCATAATTTTATCCTAGTACTTAGGGTGTAGATCCAGAGAGATTCAACCCTGATCACATATGATGAGATTGACATGCATCAACACTATACCACCAAATCTAAGCAGCAATAAAAGATAAAATGAATCCTAATTAAATCTGATTTAGCATCGTCCGATTCTTACCCAACAAAACTACTACCTGCAGCAAATTGGATAACAACGGAAGGAAAACAAACATATCAAATATAATGTCCTACAGATAATACATCAGGAAAACAGTTCCAGAAAGATAAAAAGTCGAAATATATACTTAGCGTTGGTTAATAAAGTCACAAGCAAGTAATACCCTAATCTTATGTATGTCCTTTTTATTTATGTGTATCTACGAACGATATGAAGTCTGTTTCGTAGAAGATTGTAGTCTTTATTATTTTGGCACCGCCTGAAGTGGGCTGTGTCTTTGCACTTTCTATATATGCTTTGTTTTACACTATGAAACCTTCCGCTTGTGCTCTGGGCTATGATTTCTATCGAAATCCACATGGACAAAAGCTCTTTCAACATCAGGAAGGCACTCGAGCTTCTCTTGGAGTGTCTCTCCAATGTCATGGGCTGCAATTAGAGACATTTCTGCTGGCAGGACTATGTCCACTTCCACAAAGTAACGGGAACTTAAACTGTATGCTCTTACTGTTGCAATGTGCTTAATGTCCTGGTGATGGTTCCATGTTAGATATGTTAACTTTGCAATGTACTCGGAGGGTGCTGTCCTACCGATCAGTGACCGCACATTCTCCATAACCGTCTTTGACCAAGAATTCATCGTGTATAATGCTATCTGTGATACAATTTCAGGAATTACTGTAACTGAGTTCATGTTTCAATATAATGTAGCTGGGGACAAAAAGAAAAGAGAGCCAAACAACCCTTTTACTTTTTTTTGTTTTGGGGGGTGGGGGGTGGGGGTGGGTAATAAAAGAAAGTGTCTTACTAAAATAGCTCCAGTTGGATCAATCCACCAGTAAAAATGTATAGCTAAAACAGCAGCAGCTAAGCCGATTGAGTTGGTGATCACATCAAAAAGGTGATCTTTCGCATATGCCCTTACAATTTCATTATTGAATTTGCGACAATAAGCCATGAGCACAAATTTTACTACTGTTACGGATGACATTATGCCTATCATCCATTTTTCTTTTTCAGGATTCCTTTCAGGTTGAGTCTGCAGAAAATGTATCAAAATAAAATGAATTGAGAGGGGGCCAGGGAAAAAAAAAACAAAGGGTAAGAAAGACACTGATCGATAGGAATTGAACAAGGTAAGAGATGCTGCACATTAGTCCCTATTTATTGACCTCTGGCTGAATGATGAAACAGACTTTGTAACTAAACTGGTAGATCTCAGGTTGCGAGTACCAACCTTGGCCATTAGTTCTCTACCCGATTCGAACAGGACTTGCAATCCAAGAGTTGCCATAGTTGATGCGAAGACAATAATGCCCTACAGCAGCAGGAGGAAAAAAGCTTGAGTTTATCTTGGCATTACTAAGTTGACAAGCATTAACATTTACTCATGTTTTTCTAAGTGAATAATCAGAATTTTCTAGTGTTAGTTATAGGTTACCACAGGCTGCATCCTTTCCTTCCCAATCGGATACCGATGAGGATTTTGTTTTTTCATAGCATGAGACGTGAACCACAGGATAAAGCCTGATAACAAATCCAGCAAGGAATCCAAAGTTGAAGCTATCACAGCCAGCGATCTACTCTCTACAGAGGCATAAACTTTTGCCAGGAAGAGCACCAGGTTTGCTACATTAGATGCGTTTATCGCGATTTTTTCACTCCTTGCGAGTTCCTTCTTCTCTTCCTGATTCATAGAAAACATACAGGACATAGAAACCAGATAAGTATGGAAAACTTGTTTATTATGCCTTTTGAGTTTAAATGATTATGAGGTAGGGTGTGATGATAAGTCAAGACCTCTGTCAAAACCATAGAAGGCAAAATTCCTAGTTCGGTGAAAGAGTCGACTTCATCGAACCCAGTAATAAGCCTCTCCTGCCTCCTGTAATATTCTGCAATTCCTCTGTGTCTCACTGTGGATTTGAATCAGGCAAGGATCGAGGATTAGGTAACGGAAATCATGTAGATGGAGCAAAGTTTTTGTGAAAGCTCACTCTTACTTCTGAAAACACGTCCTAAACCAGGACAACAGTGCACTCCTCTCTCTGGCGGTGGTTTCTTAAATTCATCAAAGTTGAGCCGCCAGGATGGCGTTCTCAATGCATCATCATTTCCTATGGAAGCAGGCGACAGGAGTTCCGTCCGGTAATCTGTGGAATCAGTGCGAAGGCCACCACCACCAGCTGCTGCCATCTCTTGATATCCTTGTGAGGAGGAAACTTCATAAGGGTGCATCAATATATAATATAAGAAAAGGCTACACATATTCAATGCGTTGCATGAATTGACTAGTAATATAAAAATCGGTGAATTTTTTTTTTTTTATATGTGAATGGTGTTGTGTCTGTTTAATTTAGCTTTTTTAATCAGATACAGACATTTTATTCAAATTTTTTTTTCATAAATTTTTTTTAAAAAATAAATATAGATAAAAAAAAATTGACAGTTATCATAAAAAAAAAAAAAGATCAAATATAGATAAAATATAAATATAAATAAGATATATTTATATATATCGTTTCGATATAAATATAGATACAAATACAGATAAAAACAGTCTACTCAAACTGTCCAAAGCATGTGTGTATTCAATTCGACGGTGAAGAAGAAGGCATGAGAAATGCTGGTTTTGTTGAGAGCACACAGAATTATTACTTTTATTACATTAGCAGTAGTAGTTTACCGGTTTTAATATGTAAATAATTAAACAAAGCAGTTGCCTTGTCATTTCCTTCTCTGTCAGAAAGTTTGACTTTTGTATATGGATAGAGAGTGGAATGGCATTATTGGCATTTACAATTACAAAGACTATTCTTTTGCTTGTTATGTGTTAGGATTAAAAAGGTTTGTTTCTGAGAATCCCATCCCTAACCCGATCCATTTAAATCCAATTATGACATTTAAGAATCTAATTCCGTAACTTGAATCTTAAAATTACCACTTTTGGTGTCTGGATTATGAACTACTTTATCTATTAAAGAATTCTAAATCTATATATATATATATATATATATATTTTTTTTTATTTCAAGTCTTAATGAAAGTACTACATACTTATATAGGAATCGCATTAACACCTCAAAGAAGATTTTGCAATAGTTTATTTTATTTCCATTTTTAATATGTGCACAAAGTCAAAATGAAAAATACAATATCCCAATAATCTAGTTAGCGATGAAACATCAAGCATTACATTTTTTATTCTTTGGTAAGGTTAGTTTATTTAATTTTATTTTTTTCATAATAAAAAAGAAAGAGTTTAAAAAAGAAGATAATAGTCAATGTGTGTGTGTGTGTGTATTTCCAAGAAAGATCGTAGTTAACATTATGTTATGATTTTGATGGACCGAAAGAACAAAAAAAAAAAATAAAAATAAAAAATAGAGGAAGAGGGAAAAAATATAGGAGAGGAAACGATTTTATTCCCAATAATTGAAGGAAAAGAACTTTTTACACAATATATTTCATAGGTTTCACGTTAAACCATTCTCTCCAATTTAAAGTGAATTTGGAAGGAAAAATACAGTAAAAAACATAAATGCTCTTACATTAAAAAAAAGGGCATTTTAACAATTAAGCACATTTTAGTATTTTAATAAATTTAAAAAAATAACTTTAGTGAACTTTCTAACCACAATCATTCTTTTCTATTTCCTTAATGATTATTTTCATTTATTTCCATATTTTCCTCCTACTTTCTTTTCTTAGCAAGTGTCACAACCCTAAAGGAGGTCTAGTAGGATTGTCCTGAATTATCATATCATGTGCACCTGCAATATGAAGATCGCCTTACAAGTCAGAGTTTGCAAGATTCTAATTTAATTATCCTCTCATTCTATTATACATATATATATTAATCATTATGAAAATACTTTCTTGATATCAAAACTTCATTAATCACAAGGACCACAGAGAATCAATTTTATACCAAATAATAAAACCAGGTGTTCAATCCAAATCAGAACAAGTTTCAACTAAATTTTATAGTTCATCTAAATCATGTTTCATGTCTGTCATACAAATAACCTATCCTTCAATTCTACCTTTAAGGAATCCAGATGAAAGGCACTCTTCACTCAATTCCTAGCTTGGTCCACAGTACGCCTTAATCTTGCAAAAGAACTATAAGGTTATGAGCAAAATCACAACTCAGTGAATTTGTTCCTCACTACTATTGGTCACATAAGTTATCAAGCATTAAATCAACATTCGTACAAATCTATCTGCACACGATATGAATGTACACATAGTGAATGTGAGCAACACATCTATGGTAGTCCGGAGCCATAGACAGTGTAGATTTATGTTGTTTGCACTTCAGTTGTTTAGGATGGACCCTGTCTCATGTAACATCCATCCTTACCCAGTGTTGGTGAATATGATAGGTAGACCTTGACTGAGGCAACATCTACCTTCAATTAACATGGGTGACTAAGCGTTTCAGCATCACAGGTAAACCCTGACTCAAGCAACATCTACCGATGCTCAATGATGGTGATTATGATAGGTAGTCCCTAACTCATGCAACATCTACCTTCACCACATGACAAATGGACCCCGACTCAGGGAACATCCATTCTCAAAACATTACTCACAATGTCCCAAGGTTATTTCATAAACTATTTTGGTAAACTCAGCAATTTCAGAAGACTAAAGGTGACTTAAGATACTCCAAGTCATGTTTCTTTAGAGATACATTTTAAAAATACTTTCAATTACAAATTCGAGACATTTCTTACGGGGGTTCAATCACATGCGACAAGTATACCCAATTAATTTAGTTGAATATTTAAAGTTATTCATTTATTCTTGCGATCATGCAAATGATGACACTTATAACAACCGGCATTCAACAGACAAATAATACAACCTACATAACAACAAGCAATATCAAGCACAAGTAGATAGCAGACCATTAGAACTCCCTCATTTCGCCCCAACGGGTACCCTAAACGTGACAGCCCGCCGTACGCAATATTAAAGCTCAAGAATGACTACCTCAGTCACTCGAAAGCTTCCATATCGGTACAAGGCGTACATTCACAACAAAGGAAGAATGTTGAAGTAATGCATTTTAAGATATTGGCAGCGGAACATACAAAACAACACTTAATATATTTCATAGAAACATAAAGTCTTACAACTTCTAAGGGGCATTCCCCGATAAATATATAACAACATGGTTCTACTGAATATAACATAACTAAAGCTAGAAGATTTTAGAAGAAATCTACTCTATAACTTCAAAATAGAATTCCTCCAAAAGCTTCTCAAAATAAGGATTCTACCCGGGAAATCAAGGTGGTCTCGGGTGCAAAAGGTAATCCTGCAATATCAACAGTCTATAGGAGTATAAGCATGACTAGCTTAGTGAGATATTCCTTACGCAAAAGTACTCAGAACAAGCAATCAACCAAGTTTATTAATTCAAACATATGAAATGCAACAACCATATGATCAAACATTACATACGATTATCCGGTTTCGTATGCATGATGGATTTACCCCTCCATCGGTGGTTAGGGAATGCTTTGAACTGGGCCCCGAACGACCTTCTTAAAGTTTGCGCACGTCTTGGGGTTCCAACAAACCGTACTACTAGTCCTCGGGCTTTTCATACCCAAAGCGATCGATCCGGCTCGGCTACACCTTGAGACCGTATTCCCCGAACGTCCTAACCTTCAAGATGTAGCTAGGCAGCTTACCCTTCCGGTCCCACGCTGAAGAGTAGTAGCAAAACTTCGAAATGATATTCTAAGTGATATGCATGAGCAATTTATTATATGGGGATTTCAATATAACATTAAATCATTTTAAAGCGATCAAACAATATTTGCACACGTAACAATTCATACATAGAAACATTTATATCAATCACAAATCGGATTCCGATATACTTATTGTTCATTGATCGCACATAACAATTCACATACATAATTCCCATAATATCCCACATGCATATTAATTTTATCTTTTCCTAACATCTAGTGCTCTATTCTACAAGCACATGCGAATACATAAGCGTAAGAGAACTCACTCGTCCATAGCGATCTAGGAGTCGAAGTAATCCTCGGAAAGATAAGATCGTGATCCTCGACACCTAAACAAAGAAATACCCAACATGAGTATTTCATCCAAGATCTATTCAAATTCTATAATTCTATCTTAGGGAATTCGTAAAAATCGTATGAAATAGATATTCAACTTAAAATGGCCATAACTTGCTCATTTTAACTCGGAATTTCGCATATTATATATCGATTTCTACCTACTCGAAAAGATCTATCTATTTCTAAGGTTATTTTTATCAAAAGAAGTTATTTCGGTCTCAGAATAGTAACGTACAGATTTGATACGAATTTTCCAATTTTCAAAACTAGAGTTTTCAAACTTTCTTCATTCAAAAACTTTTGTACAAAAATATAGGTATATTTGTATGGTTGAAAAACCCTTTGAATACATATGTATAGACTCAAATTATATGCATGAATTTAGTGGTGTTGTCTCAACATGATTGAAAAAAAAACAATGTGTCTTTGAAAGTGAAATAAGCTTAAGACTTGAAAAGAAATTAGTTTTGCTTTGACAGATTTCTTAAATTATCATGAGTGAGTATTTCTTTCTTTAACTCCATTCCTTAGTTACTTGTGAATAATTAAATTTCAAAAAGTAATTTTAATTTTCAAGATTCCCATAAATTTATTCTAGCGGTTTAAAAAACATAGTATTTTCTAAATATTTCATGGTTATATGTTCTAAAATCTTTCTAAAGTTAGATCCACTTTAAAAGGATGGCATTAATAGTTTTATAAGTTCTTTATTATTATTATTTTTATTTCCTAAGTAAGGCTTTGTTTTTAGAAAGGTTATTTGATAATTTTGTAAAATTAGACTAGACTTTAGTATTGTAAAGTTTTGGTAGAAAACTTGGATAAATGTGTTTAAGAAAACTTTTGGTTAATTAAGGAATTAAGTTTAAAGAAACTTTCTTATTTTATTAGTTTTAAAAGAGAGTTTGTGATAACTTTTCTTTATGTATTCCTTGGTGAAATCACATATTATTACTAAAACTAGAGCTAAACTTATCTAACCTTAGAAAAATATTTGTTAAGATAAAACTTCAAGTCTTTAAGGAAAAATAATTTCTTATATGTGACAAAATTATTTTTTAAAGAGAGTTCTTATTCTTATTTTTATTACTTAAGAAAACTCATTTTCATTATGGTTGAGACAATATCAACATATTCATGCATGAATGAGAATATGTAACTTTATGGAAAAGGAAATAAAACAATATAACAAGATAAAATAAGAGCATAAAAGTAAAGTCAAGTATTGGGAACCTTAGCTTCATCAAGGTATCCCGGGACTAAGAATAGACTAGTCCTCAAAAGAAAAGCAAAGCAAAGCAAAGAAAGAAAATTGTTTTGACTTGATATGGACAAGTCTAAGACTAGAAAGACTAGTCTTAATAATTGCATAAAGTAAGTAAATAAATAAATTGCAAGACTTGAAAATAAATAAATAACAAATGAGCTTATATGCTCTAAATAAATATATATACATAATATACATAATACTTATATAAGTTAGGTTAGAAACAATAATAACAATATCAACATAATAGTAACATAAAGAAAAGACATGAACATGAACAACAATGAACAAAAACAAAACATGAATAAATTGTTGCTTCTTTAACTCAATGAGTCTAAGAAACATACACTAAACTCATGTTAAGTTAGATGAACATGATTAGAGAATATGAGAAACTTTTACCTAAAGTTTATGTGGTGGTTGAAGAAGAAAAGAATGGATTGTAGTATTATGTGGGCTTGGTTTTCTAAAGAAAAGAAGAAACTTGAGAGAGATTTTGGGAGAGTAATTTTGTGGAGTGATTTTGGGAGAGTTTTAGTAGGAAATGAGTTGTGTGAAAGAATGAAAGAGGAATGGGGTATTTATAGATTTTTGGAGTGGAAATTAGATGTAATAAAATAAATTGGAAAAGAAAACAAATTGAGAGGAAGAGGAGAGAGAGGGTGGACGGCAATGGCTATGGGGGGAAGAGAAAAATTGATTAATTTTGTTGTTTTGTAATAAAAAGAAGTAATATGTAAAGTATGATGTGATTAAAGTTGTATGGGGAAGGTAAATTGTAAAGTATAGGTATGGTAGAGTGTAAGAAAAAGTAGAGATAGGTGAATAGTAATGAATAGTAGAAAAGTACTATGAATAGTAGACTAGACAATTAAAATACCGGTAGTAAAGAAAATACGCGTAAACGGCCTATATTGATATTTTTGTCACCGAAAAATTCTAAAACTGATATTTTTGAAAACCTTATATTTTTACGAATCTATTGGTGTTGTCGGAATATTTTTGCTATCCGGTGCACCGGGGCACGGTTTTTGAAAACTGATCCCGATCGGATCCGAACGACACTAGAAAAATTCGAATATGATATTTTTAGACTTTCCTATATTATTACGAACCATATTCCACAATTATTTCAATTTCATTTTCTAGGGTTTAAGAACACGGATTGCCGGATCTAGATTCACTAGACTAATCATATAACTAGGTTAAATTTAGGGTTTCGTTTCAACTTCCGGTTTCTTAGGGTTTGCTAATATTATCGAAAAATCTAGGGTTTACACTCATATGACCACAATCATTCAATTGATACGATCTTTCAAAATACCTTAGGTTTGGAACTAGCTCAGCACAATAAGCTCAACCTGGAATGACTCTTAGAATGGTCTTACTATTTGTATAATTCCTATAATGATAGTGAGAAAATGGGATATTAACTGTGTTGTGGCTTACTATATTTTAGACTTGATTATCGGGTTAATTTATAAGATATTATATAGATTTTTTATTTAATACTTTGGGAAATCTAGCCTACAATATATTAAAATTTATGTACTTTTATTTGAAAATTTTCATAGTTTATATTATTCATAGCCCTTATTAGAATCGTCTTCAAAACTTTATTTTAATAACTACAATTGTAACCTCCAAGTTTTTCCATGAATAGATTTAAAGAATAGATTAAATCAATGAAATTTTAATATAATTTGAATGAATGCTATATTAAATAAATTTAATTACAATAGCTTTTGTAAAATAGTCCAAGTAAGAATAGAAACCCAAATTTGATTGAGTCCTTTCAAGTCCTTTGTCAATTAATTTATGCTTTTAAATTCTTTTAGAAATTTGAATTTCACAAACTTAACTCCTAAGTTATCAAGAATATCAATATAAATACTTATAAGAAGTTTTCTAATTAAATAGAATTTATAAACCAAATTTGCCAAAATTTGTATTGATTTTAAGTAACTGTTGATTTTAATGCATTAGATATATATAAGCCAATTTGTGCATTAGCCCAAGCCCAAATCTTGTATGCAAGACGATAGCCTTTTCCTCACCATATGGAGCATACACATGCACCCACATTATGATTCTTGCAATTGCCCTAAGGTCAAACTTTACTTTGCCAATATTAGAGATAATTATCAAATGAATTTATCAAAATACCTCATCTTTCTTCCTCCTACTCTTCCTATTTTCATCATCAAATTTTCTTCTAAAATTACTAAAAAAAAATCTATTATAAACTCCTTTCCAAGTCAAAGCCTAAACTAGGTAAGTAATACTATCTTTTTTCTTGTTTATTTTGTAATATAAATAAGTGAAGTGGGTGTTATGTAGATAGATTTTATGCATAGAGTCTTAAGTATGTGTTGGTATTAAATTGGTGAAGTTTGAGTGATGAAAATGATGGTTTAAGTCTTGAAACAAAGCATTATGGATTTTGGTTAGTTTGATAAGGTGGATGTAATGAAGTGTTGTTGATGGAAAGTCATTTTGATGCAAGCTTGTACGTGCAAAGTCATTTTGAAGTTATAATAGGAATAAATAGACTTTATATATAAGTAGGGAAGTGTTGTTGATAGAAACAAAGTCATAAAAAGAAGTACGGAAGTGTAAAATTTCAAAGTTGAAAATACAATTTAGGGTTATGAGATAACGAGTGTAATGAAGGAAGTGATCTTCTCGAATCACTAAGTTTTGCCATATCATGGCTGTGATGTAGAGGATTAGAAGTGGTTGTGCGGGGTTGTCTCTGTGTGTGTTTTGATGCTAGTAGCGGTTTTGGAAGAGTTTGTAGTGAGATGGAGTTGTTTTAGGGGTTGTTCTATTTATTGTTGATGCCATAGCCTAGTTTTGCCTTCGAGATGGATCAATGTTAAACTTAGTATAAGTGTCAAGGGGTAAATTTTAATGCATAGTATCTGTCGCGGACTAAAATCGAGCCTTTGACATGCCCACAACAGACACTGAAGGTTGTCGCACCTAAAAATAATTTTAAGTATTAGAGCACAGTACTCGTCGCGACCTACGATCGAGCCTCGATGTATTCCATGATGATGATGTGAACGTTTTAGGTTGCATGCAACCTCCTGTTTGTAGCGATGCACCCCATGACCCTTCCTAAGCTGCCCTTGACACCTTAGTTTGCTAAAACACAAACCTAATTTTATGTAGTGATGTGACCCTTGACCTAATCTAAGTAGTAAGCGATGATAAAGAACATAAGTTAAGAAGTTTTTTATCAGAATTTAGGACGTTTGAGTTGTGATAAGAATTTTATCCTCTGCTATGTGTTTAGTGATGTATGTTCGTTGTTTATAGGATTTACCAATCAAGACTTGGACTTTTCATCTGATTACCATAACGATTGAGGTGATATGCAAGGGTGAGTAATATGAATCTTCTCACATTGCTTGTGATTATAAAGTAGTGGCACATGGTGTAAATATAATTAAATTGGATCAACTGCATGGAGTTGGGAAATCTTAAATGCTATGTGTTTTATGTATAAATCACAAATTTTAATACTTGAAGTGTTAATTACTTGCTTGTCATTGATTATGTAGTTTGAACTGATGATTGTTTGAAATTAAAGTGATCACTAAATAACATGGAATAAAGCTTGCTAGACCTTTAAACTTAAACTGACATGCATTATGTAACATCATAATTGCATTAGCATTGTGTTCATGTTATATATTAATATTCCGATTATGTGGTAATGCTTTACTGAGTCTAGTAAATCTGGTTAAGATTACCATGGGGTTGTCAGCATCATAAGAACTAAGTAGGATTTGGAGGAGATCGCCTATGTTGGATTTAGCTTTATAGTATTAATATTTGGTGGGGATTTACAAGTTCTAAATGAAGTGGAGAGTGTACATTATATATATATATATATATATTTACAAATAGTAAGTTTAAAAAGAGTTCTCATTCTTTAGTTTTGGGATTCTTGTGGGCATGAATTACTTATCTGATCCTTCAACCCCCAGGGAAGGCATAAATCCTCATAGGTTTGGATTCTGGTCATTCAACCATGTTTATTACATATACTCGATTGATACATTGCAATGATTGTTAACCAAACATTGCTTGATGTTCATGAACTCTGCTAATATTCTATAACTCACTGAACATGTTATGTTAATGCTCCTTAGAGTGTTCTTTTATAGGAAAGTAAGCAAGAAGACCTGGATCGAGACCAAGTATGGGAGTAGTGTAGGAAGTGAAGCTATGTATTTATGATTTTGAAGAAAAACCTTGGTTATGTAATAGAAACTTAGAGTATATGTTTATAATAGTAATACTTATATTTTGTAATATTCTTAAGTTCTTTTGTTAGAAGTTTTTTATGAAACCTTTGAAGGCAAAGTTGTAAGATTTTATGATGAACTTAGACTTTTATAAAGTTATGTTTGCATATTTATATATACAATATCTTTCTTGTTCTAAACAACTTTCGATCATGTTATGTCTGTCCATGCTACAAAGGATGCTAGTTGTACAATACTTATGTAACTTCTTGGAAGCCTCAGTTGGTTATATGATATAAAGTTACTACTAGGGTACCTTGTGGGAGTGTGACAACAATGATTGACTCATTGCCATTTCTAGCGAATAAGTCTTAAAAACAACATACTCTCCTTATGATATATAGTCTAATGTATCATAATTTCATTATACCAATATCAATTATATAAGAAAATAAAGTATAAACTATGCCACATTCTTTATTTTATGGAAACAATATAACAGTCAATATATATCCTATGTACGTTATGTTGATTCAATAAGAATTGATCTTTTCCCTCACTTTTCTTGTAACAGGATTTAGTTATAGTATAATTAAACATTCTTATTTCAATTCTTCTCTATTATTTTAGTGGATATGTTTCAATTATTCAAACTTTTGTTATATTTTAGCTAACCTATTAAATTGACTTTATGAATACCAGACTTATATTTATTCTTATTATTAAGATAGCCATTTATTTAAGCATATTTCCAGCTAGAATACATAAGCATGTTGCATTATTATAATCCAGTTTTTTTTTTTTTTTTATAAGCACTCCAGTACACCTATACAAAAATTACATGATTCGTTCATATATCTCCATAGGAATCAATACAATATAATCTCACCTACTTATAACAAGAATATCTATATGTATATTTCATTACGCTTTAGTAATTAAACTCATTTTTAGTTTATTATTCCACTCTTAGCCAAAATCTACATTTATTTTTATTGTGTCTCTCTAAATCTCATTTTAAGTATGTATCTTTAAGTAACTTGATCTTATTAATCAAGATTCCTATGATTTTCATTAATTTAAACTTCACATCCCTATTGTCCTATGTATGTTGAAACTCATGCTTATAGTTTCAGGAGTAATTCTTGAGTTTAATATTTTAATTACAATATATATTATCATATTAATTAACTTTCCTTAGATGCACATATATGGCTAAATAATATATATATATATATATATGCATATATCTTAACCAATTCCTTTAGTAGCTTAATCTATTTAAACTTAGTTAGTTAATTATAATAAATAACATAAAAATTAAGAGTAAAGATAACATAATTTCCTTTAAAATTCTATGAGACCGAGTCACACACTGATGTATATATTATTAAAATTTAAACATTAATTCATCAATTTAATTACACAATTAACTATCTCTAATCAAGATAATACTAATTTTATATTATTTATCAAATTTAAATATGATTTTCATTTAATGTCAAAGAGTCTACACACCTTATGCAAGAAGGGATTTATAGTTAGAAGGTCTACACAGCCCATGTAGGAGGTCGTGTGAAAACTCCAAACATGTGGATTTCTTTCATTCAAGCACATAATTCATTTGTGTTGCTAATTTAATTCTATTTCCATATGGTCTAATATTAAAATTCGATCATAGCCCGTTGAGCTTGCCAATACATGAATATATTTTCAATTTAACCATGTGATCAATTACTCTATGTCTTCATTAGCCTAAATATGTGGCAGTCACATAATTTCAACTTAGAAACCCTAATTTTCTATGCAAGTCATGACCATGGAGCATACTTATATACACAAATTTACCTTGAGTTCAATCATGTGATTAGCGTCCCTAAGTCCACATGATTAGTCTATACGTGATTAATTCCTTAACATAAACTTAGATTTCTCTTGATTTTATAGCATGGTTGAGACATATGTGTGGGAATATTGACATTCTTTATTAGTTTTCAATGAAATTCATTGATAAACATGTTGTAGGCTTAGGAAAGAATATAAATCTTAGTTAATTTATCTAGATTATACTAAGTACATCAAGATGAACCTAAATTCAATTTAATTTTCCTTTAGAATCGATAGGGTCGAATCATGCATATACAAATGCATCTATATATTTTTATCATAATTCCTTAAGTTAATTAGATGATTATTTGCTCTGATCATTATCTTTCCAAATAAATTTGAAACATGAGTTTCCTTAATCTAATCCATGGTTGAAATAGGCATGTATATCCATTTCATTTGTTTCATTTTCAAATTCTATCACCTATTAATTAATCTCTTAGATGGTGTTAATGATCATGAATTTCAATTAATTACTTGATCTTTAATTGCTAACTAGAATCGAGACATGCATGCTTACTGATTAAGGCTTAGGATCTTAAAACTAAATTAGGGTTTGGCTATATAGGTTCACAATATATTTGTTTTAGTATTGTCAATATTAAAATTTTTATTTTGAGTCTTATCTATAATATCATATTCTATTGGGTATATTTCATCCTTAGCTATTTATCTTTAAATTATCGTTTGCTAGCCAATATACCTTAAAAAATATGACATTTTATTTCTAACCTATCAGTTATTTCTCAGGAACTATATTCATCTAGATATCACTTCGGTTTAGCAAATTACAACTCATTTTCCAATAGGTCACCCATCATGGTACATGAGCACATTTAGCTTTTAGTGTTTTGAGAAGTTTCGATTATTATACCAAAGATTTCTCAATGGTTTGGGTTCTATATGTTTCATAAATTATTTTCAGGTTGAAATTAAAATCTTAAGTCTACGTGATCGGATATATTTATGTTTTTTACATACGCGATTAAAGATTCTAGGTTCGATAGGCTAAATTAGGGTTTAGGCTATATAGGATTAGAATATTTTAACTTTCATGTTTGTGAAATTGAATTTTTAATTTAAGCTTTAGAATTAATGACTTAATCAATTATTGATCCTATCGGGTATATTTCAACCTAGTGATTTGTCTCTACTTTTCCATGTACTGACAAATGGATTCTAGAAATTAATCTTCTAATGTTATGCTCAATTTTCTACTATCTAGTGTTTTTATTTATTAGTTTATTATCCATTTGATAAGTGAAATATAATATCAAATAGTCAAAATACAGCATGACATAATTTTAAATTATTATAAGTACCTACACATGTAAATATATATATATATATATATATCTACAGAAAAAATTAATATAGGAACTCTTAATATTATAAAAATTTCTACGTTTAGTATCATATTTGCGTAATTTTAAAGTGGTTGAAACGTTACCTTGTATGGTCTTGAATTGAATAGTGTATCACCATGGTCACAACACCACTTTTGGAATTGAAATCGGTTATAATATGTTAAAGATATTGAATTTTGAGAATTTATAGTGGATATTGTTTTTCTTTTCTTTTTTTTTTTTAATTCTTCTACTTTTTGAAAGACTTTTTTTTTTCTTAGTCTACTGGAGAAAACTTTTAAGAGAAAGAGAAAGAGAGAGAAAAGAAAAAAAGAACAGAAATGGCAAAAGAATACGGAGAGAGAGTGAATTGACAGGAGAAATGTGCGTCCAGAGCAAGCAGATTTAGAAATTGCCTAGAAACTTCATTTCCTAGGTTCCAGTTAACACGTATGATAAATACTCATTCATTATTATTTTTAAATAAAAACTTATGTGTTTGCTATATTAAATATTCTAAACACAATGGTATATTTAAAATATTTAGTTTATGAATTTTATTTTTTAGTTTTAATATCTATTATTATAAATTATAATTTATTCGTTCTTTAAGTTATTAGCATTTTGATATTTTATAACCTAATTAATAATTATATTGTCCTTAATTTGACTTTATTTATATTTTAATATTATAAACTTATGGGTTTATCCTTTGTTTGTACCTTTCGAATTATTTTTGGGACCTAATTCACTTATTGTTCTTAGTCTTTAGCTTATATATTAACCATATTATTATTGTTATATTTTGTTGAAAATGTTTCTTTGGTATAGATCTTGTTTGTGCATATATATATATATATATATTTTATTACATCTTTTATTGATTATATTGGTAATTACAGATATTTAAATTGATGAAAAAAAAAGGAATGATTTTTCATATATTTTCTAAAACTTCCATGAGCCATTACTATCCATTTGAAAATTACCAAAAATTTAAGTAGACATATAATTCAGGGTATTATAGCAAGACTCATAGTACATATGGAAAATAAAGGGCAAACAACTAATCTATACACTAGATCCTAATATCTAGTTTTTTCTTCTTCTTAACATGTAATTTTTTAGCATAACTGAAATAAAGATTTATGGCATGGCTATCTTTGTTTGTTTCATCATTTCTTGATCATTTTGATATAATTTAATATCATTTGTAAATTTATGTTTGTCAATAAATTGATACCAATGAAAAACTGACGGTTATAAATTGACTAAATAGAACCGATACTGAACCAATACCGAACCAATACCGATATGATACAGATAAGTTATAAATACTTGTTTAATATAGATATAGATACTGACAAAAATTTAACAATCCACAAAGGATTAGCCATGTTTAATTCAATTATTACTGATAAAACCAAATGTCCAAATGTTTCACGAATGAGGTGGGTATTTAACGTGGAGAACAGATAAATGATGAGTGAAAAAGAAACAAACTAAGCGCATGTTTGTCTATTTAATTCTTTGAATTAATTTTATGCACATAAATTCATTTAATTCTATGGTAAAATAATATATACATGTAAAAACACCACATCAAACTCTTTTTTCCCATCCCACCATTTACATAGAATTTTGCTTTGGTTATGCCGAAAAAAAAAACATTTTTAGAATTTTATAGATATTTAATGTGGAAAATACATAAATGAGGGGTTGAAAAAGAAATAAATGAAAAAAATATATACACCGTCTGGAAGTTTTTTATCTTAAGAGATGAAAAAAAAAAGAAAATCTTCTTTTAGTATTCTCACATGAAATCTAAATCCATTAAAGATTGTGCACTTAAAACAAATGTGCAGAGATTATGAGGCAATATTTCATCTATGTAAAATTCAAAAGCAAAAGGTAGAAAAGGTGGTAAATTTTGCGTGGATAAACTTAGTAGAAAAGGCCAGTTAAAGTGAAAAACCACACCATATGCCAAAATAAAGGACATTTGATTATAACATGCCAGTTAATTTATTCTGTTGTGGCCTTGTGTATCACTTTGTACTTCCAAGCTTTAAGCCTTTAAATTTTTGTTTAAAAAATTACAAATCTTAATAATAACATTAATTTTTTTCAACAATAATAATAACGTTAATTGAAAGACAGTCCCAAAGGAAACTAACAAAACAAATTACTTACTTTATAATCATGGTCAAAACCCAAAAAAAAAAATTACAATACAATATCCTATATAAAAAGCTATACCACCTTATGAAGTATAGAATAATAATAAAAATTATCATTTTATCTCATTATAATTTATTTTTCAAAAAATCAAGAAACATATAAAAATTAAAGTAAATATCACATTGATTTTTACGATGTTACAAAGCAAATTATATATAATATTTATAAGATTAAAGTTTGTCTAACTTATGAAATTGTGAGAGAAAAATTAGAAATTAAGCATAAATTTCACCGTAAAAGAAATTATTAGTTAGATACGTTAGAATAGGAATTTTTAGGCTTTTGTTTTTACGGTATTGCTTCAAATAAAATGTTACCATTTCATAATTAAATTAGTCACATTTTTTTTTTTATCAATTACAGTAGATGTGATAATTAATCCAAAAGATCGAATTAAAATTTAAAAATCGCATGATTCATGTGGTATACAAATAGGATAAATAGGTAAAATGTTATATCAAAATTTTGTTAGATACACACACACACATAAACTAATTATTACGAGAATGAGCTAAATATCCAAGATTATTACTTGTTTATCATCCTTTTTAAAAAAATTACTCATATATAATTCATATGAAAAATATTACGAAAATACCATCTTTATATCGCATATAAAATATGGGATATAGCTTTTTTTTTTTTTTTTAATATATCATACATTCAATGTGCGATACACATAGAGTATATGTATATTGCACATTGGATGTGCGATACACATTCAAACCTACATCGCATGTCCGATGTGCGATACACATAAAATATATATGCATTGCACATTAGACATGCGATGCACATTCAGACCTATATCGCACGTCTACTGTGGGATACACGCATAATTATACGTGTATAGCATATTGGACGTGACGTGCGATACACGTATAAACCTATATCACACAACCAATGTGTGATGTAACTAGTTTTCTAATTTTTACACAATATTATCGTCATAGTTTGTCTTCAATATGTGATACATTTATAAAATTTTATATCTCTTCTCTAACATACGATGTAGAAGTGACAATTTGATAGATTTTTTATACAATTTGAATTTGTATATATATATATATATATATTTTAACAAGAATGGTAGACATGTCTTTCATTCTTTAAATCAAACTATCAATAGTTCCACCAAACAAAAATCATGAGAATTGTTTTAGTGATTATAATATGTGCACCTGCAAAAAGGAAAAAAAAAAAAAAAAAAAAAAAGAAGAAGAAGAAAAACACATGCATGAATCCCACTTCACTAAATAGAATACATAAATTAATTGTTACATTAAAGTAAAATCAAAATTACTATATGCCTTTGTCTTCCTATTATTTGCCCTATCTTGTTTTGTTGAAATAAACTTGATCAACTTATGGAGACTCCCGTAGTCGTTTGGATGATGAAATGGATCTGCGTGTTCAACCTTGACTATAAACTATTCGTACAAGGTAGCAATACTAATGTCTTTTTTGTTATGGTGATCTATGAAAAGAAAGATGTTGACGGTTCCATACCTTTTTTTTTCCCCCTTACGGTTATATAGGTAGTTGCAAAACTAATGCAGAGAACGTGAAGTAAATGGATGATTTGTTGCAGTTACTTCCATAAAAAAAAAAAAAAAAAAACAAAAAAACAAAAAAACAAAAAAGAATGTGCCCTAACATTATTCTAAAATGTGGAGTCAAATAATAGTTTCTCTGTTAATAATAATCTAGTGGATGATGAATGGCATTGCATGTGCAAATTTAATAATATTAAAAAAATTTATTATAAAAGATTAAAGTTAAGTGGAAAAGATCTTAAATCTTTTATCATTAAAACTTAAGAAAAAAGAGTGATTTTACCATAAAAGAGAGCAATTATATTTTGACGAATTAATTATTAATTTGAATAAAAGAAAGCTATCATTTTAAAAGTATTAAGGGAGAAAGACTAGTGGATAGTAGAAGTTATCTACCAGTTAAAATTACTAAAATACTACTGGCCAAAGAAAATTACTAAAATGTTTAAAAAGTATAAATATTAACGTTTTGAGTTTTGATAAATAGAAAAAGGAATAATTTTATTTTTCGCGTATTTGAGGAATAGGGAAAAAAAGATTGAAGTACATGTCACTTAAATAATATATAGATAGAAGATATATGAAGAATTGGGCTAATGTAAACTTCTCGGGATCATGTCCGAACTGGAACCCGACCCGGACAGTCATCGGTGGTTTGCGAGGGAAAACCGTCTCGGTTGGATAGATTTGAATCAGAGGCTAGACCCACCGAGATGGTGGGTCCTTGTCGATTCACTATGTGGGACTTACTAGAACCAGTGAGTCTAAACTGTTTGACTAAAAAAAAAATTGAAATGTGTATTGTATATGTCTAAATGTATTCATATTTTTTTTAGTGACTAATTAAAAAAAATTTCCTTAACAAATAAGAGTAATTTAATAAGCTTTTTTTCCACACATTGTATTTGCATTGGGTAACTAAAATTTTATAGTGTTTTTTTTTTTTAAATCCATATCCATTAGAACCGTCAAACTCACCCCATGCACCAACAAGTTCACAGTTCATACCGCCGGTACTGTAAACAGGAGCGGTTCTAGGTCTGTAAAAGGTGAACCCAAACCCAAGGTCACGGTTTCGATCCAAACCGAAACCGTGAGACGTGTAGGCTAATGAGTTTATTAGTTAATAATATTATAAATTAGGACGTTAACTAGGAAATAAAACCATCAATACCATAAATACCAACATTGAAAAGGTTCGTGCCCAGATCAAAACGATTATGAATATGTTGAAACATATCTGATCATTATATAATTTTCTTTTTTTTTTTTTATAATTAAATCACATGATCGTCCCGTGCGCTAAATTTTCAATCCGACCACGGTATAGTACTAGACTAGGGAAATAATAAATATGGAATGGCCAAGGCAAACTGAACCAGCCAACGAGAAGGAATAAATCCACTTTTACTATTGAGTTCCAAATTTTTATTCTATATAATCTTAAGGTCGTGGTAACAAACATATAGCCAGTGAGGCAAAAGGAGAGAACTACAAACGAGCCACCCTGACAACTTCCAATATTAAAAAGCATTTGGGCGTCAAATGTCTCGCTAAGTGCAAAAGTTTGGATGGGTCAAACTGAAGCAATTATTTGTAAATCCAAGTCCAAGCGCATGTTGAAGTTGAAGTGTGATCATACTTTGGTTTTATGTTCAGGCCTGTGAGTAAACTCAAAATCGATGTGGACGAAAGCCCGTTCGACGTCTGGAAGTTGTTCCAGTTTCTCCTGAAGAGTTTCTCCGATGTTATGAGCTCTATTCAAAAGCGTATCTTCCGGCAGTACAATGTCAACTCCACAAAGAAGTGAGAACCAAAGGTGTATGCTCTCACGGTATCGATGTGCTTGATATCTTCATGATGGTTCCATATAAGATAGGTGAGTTTTGCTATGAATTCAGGCGGAGCTGTTCTTCCGATTAAGGACCACACATTCTCTATCACTGTTCTCGCCCACGTGCTTATGGTATACAAAGCTATCTGCATTTACAGACATAGCATCATCTGTGATTGTCATGCAATGAAATTTTCAAACAATATATATAGGATTTATGATTAAGATGATGGAACTCACAATGATAGCACCAGTCGGGTCTATCCACCAGAAGAAGTGAATGGCAAGCACAGCGGTTACTAGACCAACAGAGTTTGTTATGACATCAAAGAAATGATCTTGAGCATACGCTCTCACTATCTCGTTCTTGAATCTCCTACAATACACCATCAGCACAAACTTCACTACTGTCACACCCACCATTATTCCTATCATCCACTTCTCTTTTGTAGAATCTGTCTCCGGCCGAGACTGCAAACACAATAAACGGGATTAATGTTAGAACACAAATATCAAACGCATCCACCAAAGTAAGAAGAAGTTGAAAGACTCCATAACACAGGACGTCAGTGCTTGTGTTTTTACTTTTTACTTGCCTTTGAGATGAGTTCTCTAACAGACTCCAGAAGAATTTGTAATCCTAGCGTTGCCATCACTGAAGCAAACACAATAATACCCTGCAAGGTGAAAAAATGGTTCTAGCTGGTCGATCAAGGAATAAATCAGAGTATGTAAGTAACTATAAGGTACTAATCCATCCTATCATCGTAAAATTGTGGCTTCTAGATCATCTGATTAAGAAAACAAATGAAATGTTCTGCCGAAACAAACTTAGTTACCACTGGCTGCATCCTCTTTTTTCCAATTGGATAATTGTACTGGTTTGGCTTTCTCATGGCATGGGCAGTGAACCACAGAATAAACCCTGACAATAGATCCAGAAACGAATCTAAGGTAGAGGCAATCACAGCCAACGATCTGCTCTCAACAGAGGCATACACCTTTGCCGCAAAAAGCACTACATTGGCTATATTTGACACACGAACCGCCATTCTTTCACTTTTAGCAAGCTGCTTCATTTCGTCCTGAGAAAATTCAGAAGAACTTAGTGTCAAAATTGCCATACTAGATAAGATGAGAGTAAGTTAGATTCAAGGCTTCAGCAGAGCAAGGAAAGCTCTCTTAGTTAGCACCCTTAGTGTATGAATGCATGGTCCTTGAAACACGCAACAACCTGAGGATTAAGGATGCTTGTTCTGCGCTGAATGATGAAATTCCACTGTGCATAATTTGTTCTTTAATAACAACAAGGCCCTAGTCTGTATTTTGGGTGAGTCAACCGGATTCTAGAAGGAGGTTCACTAAATTAAGAATTTGTTCAATAAGGAAGTAAAATCATGAAAACATAGCTGACACACTATGGAAACATTTTCTTAAGTTTGGATTCTATTTTCTCAATTTTCGTGTGAAGTTTGAATTGCTAAATATTCTATTCAATGTAACTTTTACTTGTCAAATGTATTACTTAACTCTTTAATCAATGTGTTTGCTGTGTGTATATATATATATATATATAAAAGATGGTGGAGGAAGTATATTTAAGAATCAAGATTTCAATCTGTAATGATATATAATTAACAATTTTATGATTTAAGGATAAA
Organism: Combretum micranthum; assembly: GCA_024138025.1. NCBI lineage: Eukaryota > Viridiplantae > Streptophyta > Magnoliopsida > Myrtales > Combretaceae > Combretum > Combretum micranthum. Next base: position 189,454 of record JAMXBD010000733.1, on the reverse strand, counting down.
ATTTGATGAACAAAAATTCACTTACAGATATTGATGTGATTTAGCAATTTTAAATATTTTAGCCGTATAATTTTTAATTTTTTTTTGTTTTTTCTTTAAAAAAAAAAAAAAGGAGAGAGAAAGATGCACACGAAATTTAGATAGTGATTAATTTTGGCAGTACCCAAGCGGCCAAGACTAATTGTACCTGTAACAAAACAAAGAAAGAGAGGAGGAAGGGGGGTAGGGTGGGTTAAAAAGCAAGGAACCAAACCTCAGTAAGACTTCCAGGGAAACAGCCGGAATCAGTCATTGTCTGCATCTCATTAAACCCTTCAAGGAGTCTTTCTTGTTTCTCATAATATTCTGCTATCTTCCGCTGTTTCCCTGGAATCAGCACATCACTGTTTCGTTATGATACAAGAAGAAGGAAAAATATTTATATATACTTTACTTTACTTGGGACTAGCAGATTCCTAAATCAAATCAAAATCAAATATTAATTCCTCTTTCAAAACAAAACTAATTAAGAACAATACTATTGAAAACGACAAAATAAAGTAACTGTCTTTCATCCATTAATAATAATAACAACAACAACATCACGGTACTGTTTGATGGTATATTTGCAAGTTCGATTCATTATATTTACAGTAAAATAATTAAATGTGTAATACTGATTTTTCTTTTTTTTTTTTTTTTTTTGTAAATTATATTTTGATGAACACGAATCTACTATGGTTCGAGCACGCATGCGTATAGAACCCTCAACCACGCGGGAACCAGTACTTTTTGTAGCGATGATGTGTGTGTGTGTGTGTGTGTATTAACAATTGCATTAACAATTGTATTTGTATACACGAAAAGCTTGTATTGACTGAGAAACTAAACGTGACGACATGACTTTCCATTAATTACCATTGTTATGTTATCGGACAGTAATTAAGTACCAAGCCGTGTTTTTTCCACCATAACGCTACACCACAAACACAACTAATTTTACTAGTGTTACATTTAAAAAATTAAAATTCATTTTTCTTTTTTTTTTTAAGATTTCAAAAAAAAAAAAAAACGGAGGAAGAAGAAGAAGAAAGAAAAAAGAAAAGAGAAACTCAAATCATCATTATCTAAACTACTCGATCGTGGGTCAAAGATTATATAAATACATACAATAATAATAATAATAATAATAATAATAATAATAATAATAATGAGATTTATGATACTAAATTATTATTTTCATGAAATTAAATAATAAAGAAAAAAGAAAAAAGAAAAGAGGAGGCAATATTAATAAAGCATATATATAGATCATAGATCATTAGATATACTTGGAAGAAGACGAGGACATGGACAACGAGTATCATGGTGGTGGTTATCACGCTGAGGGAGACGGAACTCGTCGATATTGAGTCGCCATGAGCCTGAGGCTGAGGCTGCTGCAGCGGCCGCCGATGACGAAGATTCATCCTGCATCTCCACCTCCACATGACCATTAATAACACTGTCGTCGTCGTCGTCGTAGTAGTCGGAGGCCAGGAGTTCTCGCCTAGATTCACCAACTACCACCGCAGTGCCAGGGCTAATCGGCGGTGATTTTAACTGTTTAGGATTTGCTTTACTCTCCATATTTCTCGCCAACAATCAAAGTCTAATCTCTTACTTCAATAATACTACAAATACTCTTTAATAGTTATCTTCACACCTCTCTCTCTCTTTTCCTGTACGCGTGTTCTCTGCGCCGCCTAAACTTAAAACCTAATATATATAAAACGAATTTATATCATTTATGTATGATAATTAAAATATTAATTTTTTATTGATTCGATTATGATTAAGTATAATGTAAGCTGTTAAATAATAATAGATTGGTATTGTTAAAATTAATAATATGTTTATAAAATTTTTATATATTTTAATCAACCTTAGTATGTGCTATGTGGTGGCATATGGTTGATAAAAATATTATGTAGTAATATAATATTTGAAACAGATTTGGTGGGAAAGTGGCGATAAATTAGCGGTCGTTTTGGATCCTTTTGTCTTTTATGCTTTAAATATGTCATAGTAATATAATATATAATATATAAAGAGTAAGCAAACCTCATACGAGCTAGTATAACTACTGCATATGCATACCCTTTCTGCTAATGTTTATTTAGTAAGGATATTTTAAGAAAATCATTAAACTATAGTTTATATAAAATTAAATCTTATTTTACAATACAATCACATTTACAAGATGTAATTTAAAAAAAAAGGTACATAACTCGCATTTATCACTTATGATTTCTAAAACTTAAAATCATATTTTCAAACAACAATATTTAAAAAAAAATAACATTTACGACATGTAATTTTCAAAAATTAATAGTCTTTAAGAATTGCAATTTCCTACATACTATCAAGTAAATTGCATTTAGACAAACCATTCTAAGGTAAAAATAATATGTGATTTTTTTTTTTTTTGAACTTATATGTGATTTTGTTAGAGAAGCAATTTTTATTACAATAATTTGATAATTAATTTAATATAAATCATATTTATAAAACTAATTTGTTCAAGTGTTTGCAAAAAGAAAAAAAAATCCACCCAATTTGCTATTAACGGGTTTCGCACTCTTCGCTGCACTGCTTCGTTATTTCAGTATCAGACAGATAAAATTCTATTTATTTAGTTATATATTATTTGGCATGCAACCACATTCCAACAATCTTTTTTTTTTTTAATTCTTTTTATAAAAATACGTTTGCCTTTACTATTACTTTTCTGTCATTTTATCAATTATAAATGAAAGAAGGAAAAAAATAAAATAAAATAAAAAGAATCGTAAAAAAGAAGAAAAGAACAATGGAATAATACAAAAAGCATACGGCAGTCTTTTTATTCTTCTCACTTTTCCCGTATATATCCTGCTATCCGTAGATCGTATCACCCCCCAAATATGTGGCCTACAAAGATAGCGCACTTCATGGATCCTGTTTCTACCAATGCAACATTGTATTATTATATTATTATTATTATTATTATTATTATATTATTATTATTATTATTATTATTGCTGTTGTTGTTGCATAAATATATATACAATTAACTTATTATATACATATGTGTATATATATATACTAGCAGCACGTGCGCTCATAATACTTGATTAATTTTGTTACATTATATTTTGCATTGGATGTTCTATTATTAGTGAAAATATTTTAATAAATTTAGTATTGTCATAGTTGACAATTGTATTGGTTACAAATACTTGGAAAAATTAACAAACCATAGGATTACTTAACTTTGAAAACTTCATATTATAAAAAAAAAAAATGCAGTAAAAGACTTTATATATATGTGTGTTCCAAGGTAAATTTCAATTTAAAAGTAGGTTACTAATATTAGGATCTATATTTTTACTCATGCTGTATAATATATATATATAGAGAGAGAGAGAGAGACCCTCCGATCCCTGTTTAAACATTATGCGCTTGCTTTGCTTGTAGCTGGAAATAATTAAAATACCGCTTATTGCGTGAAAAGTAAGTCAATTGATGGATCACCTCTTCGTCCTTTCTCGTCTTAAATGTTGTAATATATAATATCACGCCCATTAATATTTATAGGTCCGAGTGTAGTTTCATTAATTATCGTAAAAGGATTGACCTTGATAATGGCAGATCTTCTTCTCGGTTTTTTTCTTTTTTTTTTTTTTTAATATTAATTTGTTTTCCTCGACAAGAAAGAGCTGCGACAAGGAACCTTCCCCCTCTCTGTCATGGAAATGAAGTACCAACCAAAAGTATTCATTTCAAGACAGATCAAATCATTTATCCATGTCTATTCTATTGGAATTCCTCTCCCCACTAGTACCTTGTTCTTTTCAATTTTCCCAACCCTTTCTATTTTATAAAAATTATAGTTTATTGTTTATGCTTCTTCACTAGATAATCCTGATTCACTATTATATATTATCCAAAAGGCCAAAGCCATGCGCCTAAGACTAAGAACATTAGTTATATAGTTACTCAGTGCTTCCTTTTCCAAAATAAATTAATATTTCCCTGCACAGAAATTTTATAAGGGGCGATATCTGAATAGATGAGGAGGATTAATGAATACATCAAGGAGTTATGATTACAGATTAAAAAGGTATAAAATTCTTAATGGTGATATATCATGGAAAAACTTGAAAGAGGATGAAAATGAACACTTATGTGACCTAGAAGACATAATAATAATAATAATAATATCGTGGTCTAATAAAAAGACCATTATGACTAGCTAAAAAATATTTCGATTATTAAAAAAATAAAATAAATGGTAGGGACTAGGAAGAAATCTAAATGGGGGCGTGGCCATGCTTAATTAGCTAGTCTAGTACTGGAACTGGTATGATATTGGCTTCAATTTTGGCAATATTTTTGTCCCACTCCCACCCACTTTGTCTTTGTGCATTCATACAATATCCTGTTGTAATGTAATGGTGACAACTGCTTACGTACTCTATACCAATTACCACATAAACAGAAGTCGTTCATGGAAGAAACCAGTCCTTTTAAACGCATATAATCTGTTTGTTTTGGCTTTTTTCGATAGATACAGACACTTTTTTAAACTTTTTGCTAACAAATTATTTATCAAGAAATAGATATAGATAAAAAAAGGTTAACAGTTCTCAGCAAAAGATCAAATAGAACAAATATAGATAAAATTTAGATACAAATTGGATATATTTACACATATCATTTTAAAAAAGATACAGATACAGATGAAAAACAGATAATCCAAACAGATATATGAAATCAAACGTATGAGACTGTACCACCTTCCAACCTAATCCCACCGAGAGTAGATTGTATATTGTATATATTTCTTCTTTTTAATTTCATATGTTCCCGGGCCAGCCAGTGTTTAAATTATGTATCTAATAATTTAACAATATCAAAGAAGGCATGATATTTGTGTATGCTAAAAATATATAGTACTACTGTTATAAATAAATAATTATAAAAATATATATATATATATTTAGAAGTTATATTAGAAAAGTTATCTGAAGAAACTAAAAGAGATTGGAGTTTGAACAAGTGGGATTTTGGCAAGATAATTTTTTTTTTTTTTTTTTTTTTTCAAGGAGCATCCACATTTTTAAGGTTTCTTTAGATATAAAGAGTTTTTCAACTTTTAAAGTATCCAAAAAGTAAGTTTATTATTATTTTTATTATTATTATTATATAAAAACAAGGCATTATATAAAGTAAATGGGACTTAAAAAAAAAAGTCAAGGAATAAATATAAAGGAAGGCATTATATAAAGTAAATGAAACTTGCAAAAGTAGTAAAAAAAAAAAAAAGAAAAAGTTAAGGAATAAATGTGAAGAAATTTAATGATAAAATAACAAGATCCTTTAAAATAACTCCTTAAAGTACTTTTTATGGCACCTTATGAGTTTTGAGAATGAATTATTATTATCGGGTATGAATTGTTGGCATCCGATGAAGTTTCCTTATCCCTCAACAAGTGGGGGACGATTGGATCTGCTTTTTGATTTTGTGAAATACAAAAAAGACAGGTCCCAACTCCCCCGTGTTAACGTGAACCACTTGTGGTGTGGTCACTGATCAGGCCGTTTTAAAGGATACATAATAAGGTGTCCGATTTCTGTATGACGCTGCTCATGTGGAAAGCAAAACCTAGCGATTCATACAACAGGTTAAAAAAAAAAAAGGAAGCAGGACCACAAACCCTTGAGTTGAGTTGACTATATAAACAGGGCTACGGGAAGTCAGGAAGGAACACTTACCACGATTCGTACATATAAAAATAGAATAACTTAAAATTATACATTATAATAATAAAAAACTTGAAATTTATAGGGCATTTGTGTAGACTCTACTTTATTGAAAAATTTGTTATAAAAATAATACATCAATAATTAACGCCTTCCAATATATATCATATATACCTATGGTTGGTGTATAAAAAATAAACCTTAATTCTAGATAAATTTTTATTTCTTTTTTCTATGTTACAAGTCTTTTTAGGAACGGGAAATCAACAATTCCAAGCTCCACCAAAATTTAGAAGAAGAATTTTAGTTCAATCTCTGGATAAAGATATCACGATTCCGTTCGCTCTTACACAAGTGTTGTTTAAACACCTGAAACCGTGAGCTCCACCCCTTTTTTACAAGGTTTTGCTTTGCCGGAGATCCGAAGAAACCACAGTTGTTTACGCAAAGTCCCGGAGCTTGACATCTATTCTATGCTTTTCTGCCGTCTCTTTAAATTCAAGCCTAAACTCAATAACCGAATATTAGTTCGGATCTTTATCTATCTTCAGTCTTTCCAAAAATTAACAAAGCAACCGTTCAAATATTCAAAAAAAAAAAAAAGAAAAAAATTAACAAAGCAGCTGTGGATTTCATGTAGATCGGTATTTACCAAGAAAATTAATTTCAAAGCATGATTTCTACATTTGAGATATTCGTTAATCTTTTTCTTTTCTTTTTTAATGGCTCAAATGCTATCTAAACTTCACTCAAAAGAGCAATTTACTACCTAAAGTTTTAAAAGATCAATTTACAACCTGAACCAACTTTTTGAGGACATAATCATTACTTGGCCTAACTTTATTAACTCCGTTATCCTGTGTGTCCAAATTAGCACGATGGGCATTCATGCATGAAAAAAAAAAAAAAATCATAGAACATTTTTCTATCATCTTTCTCACACCCTAAACTTTTTCAAAATATAATTAACCCAGGTTAAACCCCCCTTTGAACAAAACAAAGAATAAGATCACTGTGACTAGAACATACCTAAATCTATCAAGAGATAGTCTTCAATAAGACAAATTGAACTCAAAATGTATACCTCGAGATTTCATACTCGTATAAATAGGTAGAAATGAAAATATAAAATTAAGATAGTCAATATAGGACTCAACAAAGACCCTAGAATAGAGTTACAAGTAGTAATGAACCTATATATATCTTTTAAACCCTAAAAAAGTTTCTCTAGATAGTAATAGATACCAAATATAAGATTTCATAGTTAGTTTTGAAAATTTAAAACATAAAAATAATTAAAACACGATTTCAAGTATGTTAGGAAGTAAATGATAAATAATGCTTATAGTTAGAAAACGATAATTTAAGGATGAACCGTTAGGGTTATAAATACATGATAAAAACAAAAACATATCCATAACTAACAGTCTAGACTCCAAATAAATATTTGGATCATACCATTACTTTAATTAAATAATTCTGAAGCTCTTAGAGATTGAAACAAAAATTGGTCTATAAAGCTTAGAAAACCCTAATCGCATGAGATAAAACTCTAAAAATAATTAATTGTATAAACTTTAAACTCAAGTTTGAACTCAATAATAATCTAGAAAATCTGTAGAAGTATAGAATAAATTTTTGGAGACAAAACTCCTAAACAACTAACATAAATATACTCATTTAGATTAATAAACTATTCTAAAAATAAAATAATTAATTAAGTAAATAATACTATAAAATTTATTGTATAAATTCGATGGATTTATAGTGTATCATACGACTGGGATCTTCTTGAATTTGTAGCAGCCGATACCAAGGAACAAATTGCCCAAATATTCACATTAAAGTCAACAATTCAAATACACAGCACCAATCAACATTCCCTAACTAAGCAACTCAATTAATGCATTAGAATTCTTGCAAATATAAGTTGGTTCGGTGGAGAAGTTTCTTCATCTTAGCCGAAATTATGTAGTAGTGCAGCCCCTCCTTGCATATATATATATATATATATATAAATACACTCACACACACACACACATACATTTATTAAGCTGCAAACAAAGCCCTAAATGCACACCAAACAAGCTCAAAAACAAGAACACAAACACACCACATCAATTTAAAACAACAACACAAACACAATCATTAAAACAACTTCATTAACACACTAAACAATCTTAATAAATTCTTAATTAAGGTAAGTTAAATTCATTTTAGTTAGTATATGCAAAAAATATTAGCTTAACTAATGTTTTTGCCAACCCTAGGATCGGATCAAACAAAGGGAAGTAGTATAACATCACCACAACAACTCAAACAAGATAAGATTTACTTTAAACCCTAATTATAGTTATTATATGCATAAACACTATGAAAAATCATGTGTATAGTGATTCTTAGGTGTTGTAAGTAGAGATATATCACGTATAATACTTGTGAAGTATATAAAAACACTTAAATGTAGTTTAAGCACAAGTATAATACATATATGGTGTAAGAAAAATAAGTTTCGAACCAGAGAAAAACGAGGAAGAAGATGAACAGTGCAGACACTGTTCATACATCGGCGGTATATATATATATATGCCCAAAGCCGATAACATACGTAGATGAGGGAGCGGCCTTCGGGTCGGCATGTACTGGAATAAAGATATGTAGATTTTTTTTAACGTAAAATGTACGAACACCGACGGCATACGCTGTAAAGCTGGCAGCTTTCGAAGCCTATGTTTCCTAGAACAATTATATGTAAATTTTACACAAACACCGAAATCCTGGAGTTCAACACCGGTGGCGTTGGATGCTAGCATACGTCCAAATTTTCCTAGACGAAGTTTGTTTTGTCCATAATAGTATATATATATATAAGAGAAGAACAGAAAATAAAAACTTAATAAATGAATAAATATAAATAATTTAATATTAGTATGATAAAATAAATGATAAGTGACAAACTTTAGTATATATTACAAATAAGAAACATTGTAGTTGAATTAAATAAAAAGAATAAATTATGATAAAAATCTTATATAGGTAAACATATAAGAATGGAAAATGTACATTAGCTATAAATAAGAATAATGTGATTCACATAAATGATAGATAATAACATAAAATAGGATCAAGAAAAACACGATAAAAATAAATGATAAAAAATAAATATTAGTTACCCTAAAAGTAATCAAACCAAAGAATGACATGAAAAAAAAAATTAAGTAGGATAAACATCTTATATGTATATAATAGTAATTAAATGATAGTATATAACCTTAAAAATAATAGAAATATTAACTTAAAAAGACAGATAAGGTTAACGATCGAAGAAATAATAACTAAAAATCTACTACCAAAGGCTATAGTACTTAATTAAAGGATGAGGAAAACACCGTAGATAAAAATATACATATCAAGTCAGATCAAGACAAGTAACATGAAAATAATTATTAATTAATAAATATATGATATCGTAGGATAATTACCTTAAAAGACCAATACAGGCAATAGAAATTAAATCAAATACCAATATAGAACACTTAGGTACTCATAGGAGTTTAGTTATATACTATATATGTTTTAGCGATGAATTTTTGATTCATCTCAATAGGTGATCTTGATACTATTGAAGATTTTCCAATTGATTATAACAATTAGACAAAACGAGCAGGTAAGTAACTCAGAACTATTACATTGTTTGTGTTTATAATTAATGGCATATGTAATGCAAAGATAATAATATGGTTGTTGTGGAAATCCACCAAGTATGTGTTGTGAGCTGTTTGTTTAGTTGACAAACCAAGATAATAAAAGTGATAATACAGATTGTCTAATGATTTGAGAAAAGCATGTTATATGTTGTGTATGTAATGTATGATCATATAAGTCTGACTAAAAATTATTGGCTTTATAATTAAAATAATCATGCACGAACTGCATCATTGCATATTCTAAAAAGGTGACAACCTGCTACGTATTAGTGTTTTAATTCTTTGTTAATGCTTGATTTTTCTAAAATGTTAGTTCTTCCGTAATTTTCTTTATTCAATCGGTTCCACGAGAACTAAGTGGCAACAAAGGATGCTGCCCATGGTATTGCTTTGAAATTACTAATACTTAGGGAGTTTGTAAAGATTGATGTAGGAAATGGTCGGTTAAAATACCTTCAAATTAGAGTGATAATTCCAAAACGAGAAATCTTTGATTTTCTAGTATACTTAGTCTCTCCTGGGTAGGTGGTTCATTAAGTAAATGTTCTTCAACCATAAAAAGATGATGCAAAAGTCTTTTTCCTATTTGGATTCTAGATCATCTAAACTTTTATATGTGCATATGATTGATTATTGCATTACATATGATTTGTTAATAAACTTACTTGATGATGTAATATGTCTAGTTATTCATTGAGCTCGGGGTTTTGCTCACACTCTTAAAGACCCTTCATGATAACACTACGACACTAGCTTGTTACTTCCAGGAACATGACTCCGATAAGATTTAGAAGTTGGGAGATTCTGAGATAATTAGGATAAGTTATTTTCTTTTAATTCCTAGTTGTTATTTAGTGAGTGTTTGAAATATCAGTTTATGCATTTTGGAGAACTTATAGACTAAGAAGTTGGTCTGTAATATTATATTACTCCAAACTTGTGATGACAGTTATTTTAAACGAGCTTTAAATTATATAAATATTACTATTATTTATTTAGGCTTGCCTTTTTGGACTAAGTGATAGGCTTGAACACTCTAATTCTTTATTGGGATGATTAAGGGAGGTTTTGAATGATGATCTTAGAGTAGGGCTCATTAGACCACCTTGTCCATCATCTAACCTTTCTCATTATGGCTCATATATTAAATGGGACTTATCTTATCCATCAGTTATCAATGTAATCCAATGGATAACATTAATGGTCAAGCTTTATAAATACCCAAAGTTCCTCCTCATTTGAATAATAAAAAATCTATAGAAACATTGAGCTGTAATCAAATTTCTGTCTCGAGAAATCAAATACTTATTCAACACTAGTAATGGGGTTTAATGTTTTATAGCTCTTCTACCCATCATAAATACATTTAAAACGATTAAGATTATCTACTCCTCTCTAATCCATCTCTCTTAATAATTATTGACTATCATTGTGTGTTACTCCTCACTAGCTTTGTGTAGTGCAATACTCCTACAATACACAAATGAATATTCATACTTGAATCCTTCAATCTAAAATGTCTATAGGGTTTAAAACTATATATATATATATATATATATTATTTGTTTCTTATTTTACAATAACAAAACAGTTTCAATTAAGTTAAGCGGTTTAGTCTAGTTCAATACCTTATATTGAATCACAAACCTTTTGAACCTCATCCAATCTAAATCATACCGAATCATAATATAAAAGAACAATATTCATGGTCAAGTTCAACTTAATTCAATTTAACTCTTAGTTGGATTGTATTTAATTTATTAAACACCCCAACTTGTCGTAGATTTTATCTAATTAATTGAGGAGTAATGGCTAACTAGATAAGCCGTACCAAACCAAATCAAGGTTGCAAATCCTTCGAATCAAGAAATCAATACTACATCGTAGAAGTGTGAGATGAATGTCGTAATGAAGACCTTAATGTTGCAATCGAAGGATACATCAAAAGAAGCATGTAATAGTGTGTAAAATAATTTAAAGGACAAAAGGGTGTGAAGATAAAAAAAAATGAACTAACCTACTTAAATCGGGTAATTGTAACATTTGACAGTTGAACTTTGTTAGTCTTTGCATTTACCCAATTAAATATGTCAAAAGTGATTATAGTCTTATTGCATACATAGGTAGCACAATTCGAATTTTGAAATGCTTAAATGAAAATACAAAGTAGGCTCCATTGAACTTGCATGTGCGTGCAAGAAAAAAAAGAAGAAGAAGAAACTAAAATAAAATAAATTCTTGCTTAGTGGAACTCCCAATCGTGTAGTCAAGTTTGCAAGTTAAATAGAGTGTTTGTTTCGTATATAGTATAAGATAATGAGTCTAATACAATACATTTAACTATGCATTTTGGATAGTTAAGGTTCAAATAAATTATGAATCTCTCTTGGCATTCCAACGATTTGGGATCATTAAAAAGATTCAAATCTAAAGCAACATAAGAGAAAAAATTGAATAAATTTCAAGGTTGGAAGAGAGCATTTTTTTCATTAAAGGGAGATAACTATTGAGCGTATTTAAAATAAAAATGAGAGCCTAAGTCCTTGTTAATGTAAGTAAGCAATTGCTAGACGTTGCCATGGAGATCGATTGCTGGCCCTTGCTTGGATATTTAGGTGGCTAATGTGAATGAAGTCAATAGAGATCAACTTTCAGGATCAAGGTTTATTCTATTTAGTTATTTTGGAAGGACTTATTAGTATTTCATATTAGATAGATTATTTAATTATCATATGTTATTAGTTTTCATCATTGTATATTAGAATTATTGCATAATTCATGGGAGTCTTATTTATATCTATTTATTATTTAATCTAGATGATGTCTCTCATAGGCTGTTAGTTATGGGTGGTCATACTTTTCATTCTAAGACATGCTCTTGGGTTGCTCATAACAAGTTTTGATACCAATGATTGTTGTGTATGTTTAGGCCATCATGGAAGAGTAGCAATTTGTGTTACAAGCGCTTGGATAACACATATTTTCTTGAGAGCCCCTTGTGTCATATCCTCTATTCCCATCGTGAGGTGACCAAATCCAAAGGTGGTTAAAGTCAAAGGTTTCTAACTCATATATCAATAGAGACTTTCCAACAAATCATTATTGATGAAGAAGATAAAAAAATTAAAAAGGAGACGATCCTGTAAGTTAAAAGAGATGGTGGAGAAGGAATTAGTAGAGGTTAGGTACGAGAGTCCACAAAGTGAATGGGGCAAAATCTTATTTCTACCATTATAACATTCCTGTAATCATTTTTTTATTCTTACATTTACGTCTGAAGCATATCTAGATTGAAAATTTTGCATTGATAGAGAGTACCTAATGAGTGGAAGGAACATCGATTGCAGATAGCATTCTAGACATAGTGGTTATGGAATTAGTGTATGCGTGTGTGTTTTGTGCAAGTGAAGATTTGATGTGGGTGGATACACTTTTGAAAATTTGAGGGCAAACTTCTTAAGCCCAGAGATAATGAGAAGAATTTATTTTATTTTATTTTTAGTTATTTTATGAGGATTTATTAATATTTTATTTTTATTTATGTTATTATTTTTACATTATTATGCATTAGGTTTATTTTATAATTTATTAGAGTGTTACTTCTATTTTTAGTATATCAGAGTTGTCTTCTACAGGTTATTGCTTGTAGGTTATGAGTAAACTCATTTTTCACTGTATGATATACCCTTAGGCTGTCCAGATTAATATAATTAGACTTTATTTTTTAAAAAACGATTAACGACTTATTAATTAATAGAATCCCCTTTGAGTCATCATCCACTTTTTCTCGAAACCTATCAATTAATATTGAATTGTAGTGACCTACAACTCCAAAGCCTCTCAATTTTTATGGAATTGTGGCAATCTAAAACCTTATTTAATCTAGTTGTAGCGAGTTTCTCTTTATCAATTATATCAACAAGACTTTCACAGGCAAATGCACGTCCATTGATTTTTTTTTTTTTTAATTTCCCATATAAATCAATGATACAAAAATATTAAAGAAATAGCTAAATTTAAAAGATCCTATTTTCAAAAGCATAGATATCTCCTTTTCCTCTAACCTCAGCAAAGAATAATGCTTAGAGACAGATTGCTATTATATATACGGATGCAACCAGGGCGGGTTTGGGACGTGTCATATAAAACTCAAACCCAACCCGATTCCCTATAAGGTTACTTAAACCCGACCAGCGACCCTGTAGTGTTTTATATGTAATTTTCAAATCCGCCCCTATAGGGTCATGATCCTGAGTCACCCCAGCCCATTGATCCGATTTATATTTACACTTTTTTTTTCCTTTTTCATTCTTTTTATTTATCATTTGTCTACTTGTCTTCATGATATATTCTCAATTTTACTTATTTATTTCAATTTCTTTTCATTTGATAGTAAAGCTACACACACACAAAAAAAAAAAAAAAAAGTCAATTAGTTAAATTGATTTTCAATGTATGATAATCAATTTGTACCACAACATAATAGAATTTACTTTACTTAAGAATTGACATAGATACATAAATAGAATATTCTCTTATTAATTATAAAAAAACATGACATTCTCATTGAGACAAAAAAATAAACTATATAATCAAAGAGCTATAAAAATAATAAAAATTAAATATATCAAATTTTGATGTTATAAAATTTTTTTTTAATTAATCTTAACGGATCAGATCGACCATATAGAATCATAACTACGACTCAAACCCAAACCCATCACATAACCCTACTGATAGGATTTATAGTGGGTTGAGCGGATCGAATATCCTATAACAACCAACCCAGTTGCATCCCTAATTATATGTCATATTCAACTATAATGACTGGTTCTATGCCAGGCCGAAAGTCTTGCTGGCATCTGAGGCCCTTGTAGCATGACATCTTTCATCTTCGCCGCTAAAGATTCTTTAACTTGTTCTTTCATTCAATAGCTAAATGCTGATTGGATTGCATATCACTAGACAAAAATGGGCTTGCGCATTTGTTTTTCTAAGTTGAATCGCTGATCATATCACTAAACACTTGATTTGTGCCCTGCTATTATATTTAATAAAGCTAAACAGGTAAAAACAAGAACTAACCCAGGCTTACGCATCCAAGTAGAGCCCTAAATCATTTCCAAATTAGCCTGAACTTCACCGAGTTTCGACCCCACCAAAACAATTTGATTACATGATATCATTCAACATTTTATTTGTACAAGTCAAGTCATCACATCTAAAAGTGCAAGGAAATCCATTCCATCTAAAAGCCAAGCTTAAATAAATAACCCAGTTTTATTAGATAAGATGAGATAAGTACATGAAATAAGAAAAATTGGAAGACAACCAAAAGACGCAGCAAAATTAGCTTATATGAAATAAGAAAACCGCAAATGCCTCCCTTGCGAAATAAAAATGCAAGTGCTTCTAAAATGAGTAGAACAGCGCTTTGTCCTCTTATTACATAATATATCACGCGATCTTCAAATTCAAGAAATTATATATATTTAAAAAAGAAAGGAAAGAAAGAAAGAAAAGATTATAAGAAATTGACGCTATCAAATTTGTAAATCCTGCAACTGCAAGCTCATGGTGAAAAGATGGGTAGCAACATCAATAATTTACTTGTAGGCTGCCACCAATGCCATGTGTTCAATCAGGTCCAGCACTCGGTTACTGCCAAAAAAATAATTAGAACATCATCACTAATAATTTTATCACAAGGAAATCAACGAACAAGCTCTTTCTATTAATATAGGGTGTCTGCTATCAAAAGATAGTAAGAAGCAGTACAAGAAGAGACAGCAAGCTGTACCTGTATCCCCACTCATTGTCGTACCATGAGACAAGCTTCATGAAGGAGTCGCTCAAACCTATGCCTGCCTTCGCATCAAATATGCTTGACCTGCAATGAAGATCAAATTATACGTGTTCAGAAGCTACTCACGCTAATGAGGAACTTTGTCTCATATAGCATGAGTACAGGTTTAGTGGGTCATCAATTAACATATAGGACACTCCATTCATCCATAAAATAAAACCACATCAGCAGGAAATCGGCCACAGATAGACTGAGACGTACCGTGAGTCACCAACAAAATCATTTGAGACAACATCCTCATCTGTGTAGCCAAGAATGCCTTTAAGTGGTCCTTCTGACGCATACCTTTGCATATGAAGCGAAACATTTAGAATTTCATTTGCCAGTTTTATATGGAAAGCCCAATAACATGATTCTTATACATGCACAAAGAGAAGAAGAGGGAATCTGTTATCGTGGAAATCAGAAAAATGATTTTTTTTTTTCCTTTTTTGTATGGATGAAAATTGGAGTCATAGACATACTTAATAGCAGCTTTCACATCTTCGTAAGAAGCACCCTTCTTAAGTCGACAAGTTAAATCTACCACAGAAACATTAGGTGTTGGGACCCGGAAAGCCATTCCAGTGAGTTTTCCATTGAGATCTGGAAGAACTTTTCCAACAGCCTGCAATTCCAGTCATAAAATCGTAGTAATCAGTAGTCATGCAAAACATTTATGTTCTTGTGCCTTCATCTTGAGCATAACTAACTCTTGATCGTTATACATATACTCCTTTTACCTTTGCAGCACCAGTTGAACTTGGAATGATATTTTGACCAGCTCCACGACCCCCACGCCAATCCTTCATTGAAGGGCCATCAACAGTCTTTTGAGTAGCTGCTCAATGTAAGCCATGATCATAAGAGAAGCCCCAGTACAAAACATATTAAAATCATGCCACATAAAAGAGAAAAGAAGAGGATACCGGTAGTTGCATGCACAGTTGTCATCAAACCTTCAACAATACCAAATTCTTCATGAACCACCTGGTACAGAACTTCAATACTTAATCAAGAGAGACCAAAATCTTTTGAATCGATCACCATGAAGAAAAATCTCTACACAGATAGAAACATAGACTTGGGCAAGATCTCCAGCAAAATTACGCCTGATCTTCTCAGCAATGAAAAGAAAGGACATAAACAGAAATCATTCAGGCGCTCAAATTTCAAGTACTTGTGTTTTATGACTGCGGCTCTGCCCATATTCATGCCTTTGCAAATGCATGTTGAGAGAGTAAGCAAGTTCTATCTTTCTCTTTCCTTTTATTAATTTATCTTTTCACTTTTATTTTCAAGAGGGAAAAAAAGGACAAAAGAGGAAATTACAGTAGCACCAATCCTCAAATATAAAATGATGAAACAAAGGGCTTCATTTAATCTAAAAAAGTGTTATATCTTTAATGAACAAATGCAGTCAGGCATCATACTTCCTGGAGTAAGAAGCTAACCTTGGCAAGAGGAGCAAGACAATTGGTAGTGCAACTTGCATTAG
The DNA here is from genome assembly GCA_024138025.1 of Combretum micranthum. Lineage (NCBI taxonomy): Eukaryota > Viridiplantae > Streptophyta > Magnoliopsida > Myrtales > Combretaceae > Combretum > Combretum micranthum. The sequence continues at coordinate 172,638 of JAMXBD010000733.1, read as the reverse complement.
AAACAACATCCATAGTTGGCTTATATGTCTTCTCATTCACTCCAACCACAAACATTGGTGCATCAGCTGAAGGAGCAGATATTACAACTTTTTTTGCACCACCCTGCAGAAAGAATTAATGAACGTTCAATCAAACCCGCAAAGTGGCATGTCCCATTGCCAAAATGGAAATACACAGAGAATGCCAGAAGCAAATGTTGCTGACCTTCAAGTGTGATGAGGCCTTAGCGATAGTAGTGAAAGCTCCAGAAGATTCAACAACATATTCTGCTCCATAATCGCCCCATGGTATCTCTTCAGGGTTTCTGCATTAATTGTTTTATCTTCATTAATGATATTCCCATAGTTGTATAAGCAATTTACCAGGAAAGATTATATAATGAAATGACAAGGAAAATGAAATAAATAAACAAGGAAAAAATAAATAGCCAAAGGATATTCCCATGGTTGTATAAGCAATTTACCAGGAAAGATTATATAATGAAAGGACAAGGAAAATGAAATACATAAACCAGGAAAAAATAAATAGCCAAAGGAGAAAGGAAAATACAATACATCTCTGTATGAACCCACATTCTTTACAAAGACAGATCTAGCTATTTCTGCAATGAAGAGGGTAAAGACCATACCGTTTGCTTACAACTGTAATCTGCTTCCCATTTATTTCCAGAGTTGCACCATCCACCACTTTGATAGTTCCATCAAAAACACCATGAGTAGAATCATATTTGAACATATATGCCTGGACAAGTTAAGGGGTGAGAAAGGAATGTTACTTATCTGCTAATTGCAACCAGCCTATGGTAAATCCTAAGATGCATGTGAAATAATATAAGTACAGCATATCATGAGCAAGGCCGGTGAGAAGAACCTAAAACAAATCTTGTGCAGATGACAAGCAAGAATTGAAATTTTGATAGAAAAATGAGTCGAGCAAAAAGATTGTCACACTAATGCTACAGCAACAGTCATACAAGCTCCAATTGGGCAGATGCTAGACATTGTTTTAGAAGTAAGATGAAAGCAATAAAGATTAATGGCTGATAGTTATCACCTTTTGGGGTTAAACACAAAAAATTTGGGTAAATGAAGCCCAACTTCAACATGAATACAATATATAGAACACCCGCACATCTTTTAAGGTAAAAAAAGATGCACTCAAGGTGAAAAAACACAACGTAGCCAAAGGGAAAAGATGCACTCAAGGCACGCAACCTTATATTTGCTCAACGGAGAGGCACAGGAAAAGCACAAGCTTGAGCAATATGACGCATGATGCATAACTTTAATTGCAGATACTTAATGTGATGTTAGCATGTTCTCTCTAATGCTTTTAATATTAGAGCTACATATTATGTGTTTTCCAGAATAATTTATGATATATAATCCTTCAATGAAATTATACTTCTTAAGAACTGTTGAGTTGTAATAATTTTGTAAATAGTATTTTTTTTTTTTTTCCTTTATCTTTTAGATAGGATAATTAATTATATGTTAGGTGGGGGTTAATACACCATCTTTTAGTAATCCTACCAATATACATTGTCCGTATATATTGAAGTTTCTTGTAATAGTTATATAGAAGAGATATAAAAAATTTTCTCTTCAAAATTTCTCTCTTAAAGAAATTCTGATATGGAATCAGAGTCTTAGGGCTTTTCTCTAGGATATTCCTTTATCTAGTAGCCTTCATTGCTATCATGCCTTATTTCTATTACACTATTATTTGGGAGCCTCCATTGCACCTTTATTGTTGTCAATTTTACATCAACAAATTCTAGTCAAATTTTCAACATATCATCATGTCTACTTCTACCAAGGAAATCAAGATTGATGAAGCCTCAAATAAAAGGGTCTCCATAGTGAAGAGAGCAAAAAGTTAAGAACGTTACTTAGATCTTTTTAATGTCTTCTCGGGATAACTCATTAACCTTCTCAGGTAAATCTTTAATCTCATATGATATGCATTCCTCAAACAAGTTCTACACCACTCTTGAATTCTTGACTCCAGAGCTATCGATCATATGACTCATTCTTCACAACTTTTCCATTCATATATAACGTGCCCTAGCAAAAGAAAATTTTCAATAGCAAATGGTGCTCTTGCTACTGTTGCAGTAATAGGAGATATCTATATAACCTCTTCTATTATTCTTAAAGGTGTTCTTCATGTGCCAAAATCATCAGCCAATCTTATCTTTATTCAAAAGCTTACTAGTGACCTTAATTGTCATGTCATTTTTTCTGTCTCATTGTGATATTCAAAATCAGACCTGAGAGAGAAGAATTAGACTTGCTAAGGAAAGGAACGGGCTCTATTATCTTGAATTGTCTCAAAATACCATGAGTAATGTGTCTATGTCCTTTCTCTCTCCTTCTGAGGTAGGTGTTATTTGGCTTCACCATTTCCGTTTAGATCATCCATCGTTTCAAGTTTTAAAGGTTATATTTCTAAAACTGATTCGAGGGTTAGATATCTCTGAGTTTCAATGTAAAGCATATCAATTAGCAAAACATACTCGTGTATCCTTTCCCTATCAATAGTAAAAGGAGCATTTTTCCTTTTCATTTGATTCATAGTGATACTTGGAGACCTTCAAAAATTCCAAACATTTCAGGAGCTAGATGGTTTATATCATTGATTGATGATTGCACAAGGGTTACAAGGATCTTTCTGTTTAAACAAAAGTCAGATTTTAAAACTGTCATCCCAAATTTTCATAATATGATTCAAAACCAATTTGGTGTCAAAATTAAAACTTTCAGGCCTGACAATGTAAGAGATACTTTAATCAAGTTTTATCACCTTATTTTCAAAAGGAGGGCATCATTCATTAATTATTATGGGATCGCTGAAAGGAAAAATGAGCATTTACTTATCACCACTAGAACCTTATTAATTCAAGGGAATGTCCCTAAATCCTACTGGGGATAAGCCATTCTTACTTCTACACATATGATAAACAGATTGCCCTCATGAGTGCTAAACAATAAAAGTCCTATGGATATTCTTAACCATTCTTTTGCTCATTTCAGGACAACGAGAGATCTTGTTCCTAGAGTCTTTGGTTGCACTGCATCTGTACATGTTCATACTTAATATAGAGGAAAATTGGACCCCCATGCAATTAGATGTGTATTTCTAGGTTATTCATCCACTCAAAAAGGGTACAATTGTAATCACCCCATCTCAAGAAAATCCTTCATATCAATAGATGTCACATTCTTTGAAAATAAGCCATATTTCACAAAGTCTCATATTTAGGAAGAAAATACCATAAAGGGTAATACTCATGAGCTATGTAGTCCTCTTGATTTGCCTACGCCTGCTCATAAATTCCTATCCAGCATAAGTCCAACATCCACTACAAACAGCCCTACCCAAGAGTTAGTCCAAAAGAGTCTTTCTTTAGACCATGTGTCTTCTGCAGAGTCACCAAGCATATCTCATCGTTTTTCAAGATTTTCATAAGTATATTCTAGAAGAACAATTGCTCCAGACCAAAAACATGTTTAAGAACCCTACTTAAGCTCTGAAAATGAGGTTATGGTAAGAACCAATCCTCCTTTGCAATGGAAACGATTGAAACACCCGTAGATGATAGTAATCTCCCTATTAATACACAAAAGGGTACTAGAGAATGCACCAAAAAACCATTGTACGCAATATCCAATCATGTATCACTCAAAACACTTGTCACCATCCTACAAAAAATTCATATTGAGCCTAAATACCATTTCCATACCCAATGCCGGCATTATCAGTAAGAGAATGGAGAAATGCCATGAAAGAGGAAATGGATGCTTTAGAGAAAAACAAAACATGGGAAATTGTTGATAAGCCTAGAGTTAAGAACATAGTGGACTGTAAGTGGCTATACACTCTAAAATACAAGGCAAATGGGACACTCGAGAGATACACAACAAGATTAGTTGCAAAAGAGTATACTCAAACTTACGGGATTGACGACCAAGAAACCTTTGATCCAGTAGCAAAGATGAACATTGTAAGAATATTACTCTCTTTAGCAGCTCATTTTCATTGGTACTTTTGCAGTATGATGTGAAAAGTGCTTTCCCCCCATGAAAATTTAGACAAAGAAATTGAGTTCAATACATGTCTAGGGTTCCTATGGAAAAATATTACCAATATACAACTCTGATGAAATTAATTACCAATATACCATAGCAAAATCGCATTTTAAAAAATCGACATAATAATTTACACGTAAATCGCAGGAATAAAACAGGATATAAAATTTATATACCGTTGCTATATCGCGATTAGGAGTTAATCACATATCGCGATTGCTAATCGCGATACGAATGTTTTTATTTGCGTGTAAACCGCGTTTTGTAAACGCGATATTCATGCAAATATCGCAACTACAATATGCGACATATAGTATACCGTATATGTTTGTATATCCTAATTTATACACGCATTAGCAACTGTATATTGGTAATTATTTTTGTTTTGACCTTAAATAAGTAGTTAATTTCAATTAGAGTTGTAAACATAAAATTATTTCTGAAGAAATTTATATAAATATTCCACCAGATTTTGAAAAAGAAAAGTTGAGAAATAAAGTTTGTAGGTTAAGAAAAGCCCTTTATGGATTAAAAAAGTCTCTTAGAGCTTAGTTTGGTAGATTCACTAAAGTCATGAAGGCATCAGGCTACGAACAAAGTCAAGATAACCATATTTTGTTCATTAATCACTCAGCCGTAAGGGAAGTAACTGCACTCTTGGTTTATGTTGATGATATCATAGTGAGTAGGAATGATGAGAAAGAGAAGCAAGAGTTAAAACAACAATCAACCAAAGAATTTGAATTCAAAGAACTTGGAAGGTTGAAGTGTTTTCTTACTATTGAGTTGGCTTACTCAACCAAAGAGCTCTTCATATCACAACAAAACAAAAGTATGTGCTCGATCTATTCAAGGAAACTAGAATGATGGGGTATAAACTGGTATCTACTCCAATGGATTCTAATCAAAAGCTTCGAGAAGCTAAAGAGGAGCCAAAGGTTGATAGGAAGATGTCCTAAAGACTAGCTGGAAAACTCATATACCTTGCACATTCATGCATAATCCAAGAAACTCTCATCTACAAGTAGCTTATAGGATTTTACACTATCTTAAGGAAAGTCCTGAAAAGGGAATTTTGTTTAAAAAAAAATGATAGTCTCACATTAAAAGCCCATATTGATGCTGATTATGTAGAATCAATTATGGACAGAAAGTCAACTTTCAGGGTATAGTATATTTCTCGTAGGGAAACTGATAACATGAAAAAGCAAGAAGCAAAATGTTATTGCTAGATCAATTGCAGAATCAGAATCTAAAGCAATTGCTCAAGGGATTTGCTAGCTACTATGGCTAAAGATTATTTTAGATGACTGGAAGGCTAAGTGGGACAGATCGATGAAGCTTTACAGCAACAATAAATCAACAATCAACATTGCCCATAACCCTGTAGAACATGATAGGACAAAACACATCGAGATTATCAAACATTTCATCAAAAAACAGCTAGATGAAAAGTTCAATTTGTATGACATATGTTCCTTCAAGATGGCAACTTGCAAATGTTTTAACAAAAGGATCGAATGGTACGAGCTTTCATGAGATAATCTCCAAGTTATGAATATTAGACATCTATTCCTCAACTTAAGAGGGAGTGTTGAGTTGTAATATTTTTTGTAAATAGTATTTTTTTTTCCTTTGTCTTTTAGATAGGATAATTAATTATGTGTTATGTGGGGTTAGAATACCATCTTTTAGTACTCCTACCAAGTATACATGTTTATATATATATGCATGTTTCTTGTAATAGTTATATAAAAGAAATATAAAAAATTCTCTCTTCTAAATTTCTCACTTAAAGAAATTCCAACAATAACCAAATATGATAATTAGCATTATAATGTTAAAGCATAAACACAAACCGGCATGATCATGAAGACAGATAATATTTAAGGAATATAAATTTAGGAAAAAGTGAAGTGGGCTGTGTCGTGCGTACCATGTATTTAGCATCAATAAATGGATCATTACAGCAACAACATCAATATCATCCCTTGAGGTTGCTACACGCAACACCAATCTTCCAATCCGACCAAAACCTGCATTAGGACGAACCATGCTTTCACGGTCCAAAGAGAATCGCAGGAACAGCATTCAAACCAAAAGAGGACGGATTAAAAGCATACAACTCTTAACCCTTTTTTTTTCCTTTTTTAACAGAGACATAGCTCTAAAAGTATCTCACTCTCGACTTACTGTAATAAGTATCTCGCATAGTGAATCATTAGGCTAAAAGACAAATTCCTAACTTAAGGAGGACGAATCAAGTTAAAGCGAGAAACAGAGATCCTCCTCCGTGTAAAAAATGTAATTACAATCGCGAGAAGCGAATGCGTTGAATAAAGAAAGAATCATACCGTTAACTCCAACCTTGATCTTGCCACTGCTCCTGGGTTCTAAAGTGCATAATCAATCAGTTATTTGAGTTAAGAAATTAAAAGAAGCAGAAGAATCAGGGGGGTGTCAGAGACATGTTAAAGAACGATGGAGATGCTTACGGCGAACTAGAGGGGGCATCTCGGTAGCTGTGGCTCTAACTGGCCGGATGCTTCCAGCGCCGGAGTTTTGAGAAAAGGATGATGAAGATGCGGTGCTGGAGAGGGAAGCCCCAAAGAATCTAGAGGCCAAGCTTGCATTGTTAAGACTACCGATGGATACGGAAGTCGCCGGCTGCGGAAATTCGATGTTAAATATAACCAAACAACATTAAATGCCGATTTATTCATTTTTAATTTTCTGTAACGAAATTTCATCCCAAGAAAAAATAATAAAGCTATAAAGGACATGATAAGTATTCAGAGGATGGTGACAGAAAAATTTCACTACGTTTTTTCTTTAATTTTTTAGAATTATTCGATATAATAATTTTTTTTTATTGGCTAGTTGTTATAATAAATTTAAAGAGATTACTAAAAATGGAGGAGAGAAGGTGGCAAAAGAAAAAGAAAAGGTTGCATGAAGGGGGGGAAGAGAGACGGAGAGACGGAGGGAAGAAGTGTATACCTTGAGACGATCGGAGTTGGGAAGAGAAGAGGAAGAGGAAATAGCGGGAGTGGATCTAAGCAGGGACGAACTTGAAGCCATTTTCCTCTCTCTCTCTCTGTGAACCCTGAAAACCTAAATGAAGAAGACGGGGTTGGTAGTAGAAGCTGGTGGAGGATCGCTGCTTCCAAAAACCCTAATAATAAAAACGCAACTACAAGAAAAGTTGACCTTCTTCCCTCTTTCTCTCACTCTATTTATAAATTTATTCAACAAAAGCACACTCTGGGGCTCTTTATAAGAATAAATTAAAAGGTGGGGTTTAGGAAGGAAAGGTGGATGGCTAATTTTAATACTAATGGCTTTTGAAGGAATGCACCAGCCAAAAGAATGTCCTGCACCGCCCTGCCCTGGTATTTTATACAGTTTTTTAAGAGGAATGGCATTAATTTTTTTTTTTAAATAAATAAAAGTGCCAAAACACCAGGAAGGAAGTACAACTGTATGAGCTTAGCTTAGCGGAGTTTCTAATGTCCAAACTGCACTGCACGCGCTCTCTTTCTAAGTATTCTCGACTGCATCGCTGCTCTCTCTATATCAACGTAGTATTATACATCTGCTGCTTAGAAAGGAAACAAACGATAGCTACAAAAATCCCTTTATTATTTTCCTCATTTCGACCGATGATGCTACGGGTAGTTAATAAGTAATAAGCTAAAAAAAACAAATAATAATATTATTATTATAAAAAAAAATTGCCAAGACTAAAAAAGCTTTTTATATAACGCGATTTCTAGTGGTTACATCTATTTCTTTATATATATATATATATTTTAAACAGAACCTTTTACCTAACCACGGCGTAGCTTGTGTAATCGCGTGGAGTAGACGGAATGATGGGAATTGTGTTTGGTAAGGTTGGGTTTGGGTTGGCAACATGCACGTGACCGATACGGTGCGATACGCAGACAGAGCCATCCATGTCCATGACGCATCAATCAGGTCAAATGAAATGAAGCAATCAAGCAAGCAACGTGCGTGTAGGTAGGAGTAGTAGTGTAGAAGGTGGGTTTGTCGTCAGCTATGTGAAAAGGATTGTTTGAGTTTTTGGTTTTAGATTTAGATTAAGATTTTAAGAACTGGACCCCAAACAAACACTATGATATGAAACCTCGGAACCCACGTTACTTTGGACCCCAAACCCCACCCTTTGGGCTTTCTGTACGGTATACGATACACCTTCTTTTTGCCGGCCCCACATGCTTTCCCCTCCTTTTGCTTTTTTGCGACATTAGACTTCCAACCTCCAACTTCAATTTTGGTGGATGCAGAGTTCCTTGTCAAAACAAAACTCAATCCTACTAATAATTATTTTCTTGTCATGTCGAAGGAGAGATTCTAAATTCTTAAAAGTGTTCAAACATGTAATTAAATTATAAATCATTAACCTTGAGCTCCATGTGAATGACATCTTATATTAAAAAAAATTCTATCGCAAAGACCTATCTAAGCTTCATAAAAATATAAATCAAAACGTTCTTCTAAAGTGTTAATATATAGAAGGATGTGTTCGATTTAAGTTTGTTTATTGATACGTATTCCTATGACTACCATTAAACATATTAAAAGAGTAATATGTCAACATTTGTTATGGGGTAAGGGTGAATTATTTATATATTCCAAAAAGATTTGGGATGTTGCAATTATCAAACGATCAACTGATAAACCATTTGATTCATCCTCCTCGCCATAAACTCATGGATGAGATATGTTTATAAGATCATCACGTACGGTAACCTCAACGCCATTACCAACTCAAACACTACCACTAATATCCTATACCGACACACTTTCTTTGCTTTTATGGTACTGGACCTTCTACCAACTGCACCCAAATTGATTTCAAACCTTAATAACTTTTCTAAAAGGAGATGACGAGTTGTGAGTGATGAATGGTTTGTTGAAGTTTATAAATGCTAATGGATGATCTGGTTGCATGAGTGTAAATTTGGTTTCACATGATAATGAAATCATAACATGTATCGGATTTATGATATTGGGGTTTTGTAAATTGAATTTTGAAAACTTTTTCTTTTTTTGCAAAACATGTGGAAAAGTATTAAACATTTCGATAAAAAACTCAGCTTGACTCAAGCTTAATTTACAAATAAGTTAACCTTGAGCTCGAAAAAAAACTTATTTGGTTAAACGAGTCGAATCCAAGCCTGAATTTAGACTCCATAAAAAGTTCAACTCGAACTTAAGTTTGATGATTTTTAAACAAGCTAAGCCACTCGTTTACATCCTTTAAGTACTAGCATCAATTTTCTTTATGTAGTTTATTGCATTAATGGATAAAATTTAGGTGATTAATTTGTAAAAATTGATATATTTACATACCAATTTAATAATTTTAAGTGAAATTTACAAATTACCCCCTAATTTTTTTCTAAGTGCCAAGTCACGCATGAACTTTCAAAATGAGCCTTTTAACCCTTTAAAATTTCAAAAATTGGCATAGTTGAAGACACTTAACATTTTATATTAAAATAAAGTGGGGTAAGTTGCAAAATATCCCCCTTAACTTTCATCTGTATACGGATTTACCTCCTCAAATTCATGAAAAATATTAATTATCCTTAACGGTATCAATTTTTGAAAGTTTGAGGGATTAAAAAACTCGCTTTGAAAGTTGGGGGGTGGATCCACATCTCGGTAAAAGTTTGGATAACTTGCAAATTCCCCTAATTTTAAATTTTAAGTAATTAATTGCAAAATTGAAAAACAAAAACAAATTACACTTTCTTTTCTTTTTGTTTTGAAAAGTAACTAAAAATAAAAAGATCATTTGCCTACACATTTTGATTTAGATTTGCTAAGCTGGTGAGGTTTTGCATTTTAAATCTAATAGTCTACATACTAGGATGCTAAGCAAGGATAAAAAAAGTAATACCTATTACTAGTAATAAATTAGAAATAATATATTCTAGTGTTTGTCTAAAATTTTGTTACTAAAATATATCTTGTAGTATTTACTTTAATTTATTAATTATAATATTAAATTGAGAATAGAATTAAAAATACCATTTTACCACTACTTTTTTATCTGTTGGGCTAAAAAACCTTGTATAAATGAGAAAAAAAATGCAAACTAAAAAAAATCAAAAAGTTAGAAGTTTATAAAAATAATTTTTGAAGTACTAAACTTAAGAATCGTGAAGTAACTTTGACTCACAATCTCTTGATTTTGATGCAAACCTATTCGTAGGAATTATACGGAGCCAGGCTTTGCCTTGCATTAGCGACTGACGCAAGATTAGATGTGGGTGGGGGAGGGGGGTTGGGGTGGGAGTGTTGTTGTTGGGGGTGCCGCCATAATCAATATTATCAAAGCCACTTCCATGTCCGAGAAAATTGAAAAAAAAAAAAAAACACTTCCGTGTGATGAAGTTTATCCTCTCTTTTTTTCGCGCTGATGAAGCTTAGCAATTTGAATGTTAGATGCTGCACTTTTTTTATAGAAATAAAAAATGAATCTAAAACAATAATATATATTTTCGTATTTAATGCAATACGATTCCTTGTAAAAAGAAAATCAGAAACAACCAACTTATTCTTCCAATATAAGTGCAATTAATGCACTCTGACTAAATCAAATCTACCAAGGGACAGACACAACTTTTGATTTATAGTGGAATATAGATGAACTAGGGGAGGGAAAATCAAAAACAACCAAGTTGCTTTTCCAATATAAGTGCAATTAATGTACTTTAACTAAGTCAAATCTCCAAGGGACAAACACAACTTTGGCCTTTTTATTTTTAATGCATGAAGCCTTTATTATTTGTGTCAAAGACAGACACAACATTTTATTTTTAACGGTTGTATTCTGGGCTGGGGGCTAAGGCCCCTATGGGCCCCCTGATAGGCCCTTCCCGTCTTGCATAGCTTTTTCGATAATGGAGCATGCACTAAAAAAGTTGTTTTTTTTTACAAATCGAAGTATCTAACGCTAAGGGAATTGGAGGCGGCTTTCACAATGAAGTTGTCTTCCAATGATCTCAATAAAAGGCATAGCTGCAAGATGCCATCAATTCTTGTTCCATTGGAATCATAAGAAATATTTATTATTCCTTTTGTGTAATATGAAGTTAACAAAGGTGGCAATTATGATTTTAATTTCTAGCATGTGGTGGAGGGTTCGATTTTATGTTCATGCACCGATAGGGTTCAATAAGGGGGATGATGATTTGATAATAATACATATCAGTTTGGGAGCTATGTTGTGGTTTGGTGATTTAACTCGACAAGTTAGGTTGTCGAGTTCGATTTGGTGTATTTTAGAGGTTCGACTTGCTTGGTTGTTGGTGATGGATTTGGCTTGCTATCCATGACTTTAATGATTGTGTTTTGTTGTGTAATGAGTTCAAGTCACGATTTTAATGTAAATTAAAATGGCAATTTGGATTATTGAATTTAAGTCCGGTACTTTTAAAATTATCTTTACAAACATTTGATTTTTCTATTTTTTCAATATATGTTTTTTTTATTTACCTAAATAACCTTGTTGTTTATTTTTATTTTTTTATTCTCATTAGAGAGGGAAAGAAAAAACACTTATCTAGTTATTTTATAATTCACTGTCCATAAGGAATAAAAACATTATTATTAGTAGATACTCTTGGTCCATAATTTGTATTTCAAGAATAATTAATTTATTTTCCTTCTATTTTCTAGAAGCAAATGCATTGTAACTTGTAAAGGTGGGCAAGTGGCTTAAACAGGCTAACCTAAATCGACCTACTTTGGCCCGTGGGTTAAATGACCTAGCCCATTTTAGCCCATTGGTTAAACGGATCAACCCACTTTTGACCCTTTTAACTCATTTGTATATTTTGTGAGTTAAATTACTATTTAAATAAGATATATATAATAAAAAAAAATGAGTTTTATAGGGATATATATGTATATTAATGATTGATTTCATTATAATTTCATTTTATTTTATATAAAAATAAGTTTTATAAAATAACTTATTAGATATTATGTTTCATTTAAAACAATAATAATATACTTTAAAAAAATGTTATCATGCATGTGCATTAATTTGTCATTCTTTATTACAATTAACACATAAGTTTAATTTTAAGTATAAAAGATTCAAGAACAAGACTATATTAATAGATATTTCCCCTATAATTTTTTATTTTTTAAAATAAAAGTAGGCTAGTAGACCAACTCACTTACCTCGCAGGCCAAAATGGGTTGGCTCGTGGATTAAATGGCTAGGTAAATTTGGTCCACTTTTAAATGGACTAAACAAAGTTGGTCCTAACTTGTTTTTAAAAAGGGTTAAACGGGCTAGCCCACAGGCAAAAAATCCATTTGCCCAACTCTAGTAACTTTATGTGTAGCACCCTATCTCTTTCTTTACTTAATCTATATTATGTTTCTCATTCCACTACCCATTGGGTTTTTTGGGTACTTTTCTAAAATATACATATATATTGTTTTATGTTTTTGTTGGTAGGAACCATCCATTAGCATGACCATTAGTTTTTGTGATCATTTGACCAAGGTATGCATAATTATACTATAGTTCTTTCTTTTTATTTTTATTGGAATTTTTGCATTCTTTTTCTAGTTTAGCGCATTTTTATATTTTAATTAAACATATTATTTATTAAAATTATTTTTTATAGACCAATTATGAGTTGACATGTAAGCTCATCTTCTAATAACTATAATAAATATTTTTAAACAAATTTTCTTAAAAAGTATCATAACTCTTTATCTCTAAAGCTACTATCTTCAATGTAATCATGATAAATTATAAAAATAATAATTTATCCAAACAAAAAATTCAAAATAAAATCATGAAAGATGTAAATTCAAATAAATACATAATGAAAAAAGATAATGCAGACTAGCCCATCAAGGAATCAAGTCATATATGTGTGTGTATATATATATAGGTTTATTTGTTTCATTTGCGTGCAAATAGTAAATAGACATTTTTAAACAAACTATTTGTTAGGAAATAGAGACATATGGAAAACAAATAATTTTACTCATAAAAGATCAAGCAGACTACATACATATTAGATATAAATAAGATGCATATGCATATTAGATACAAATACAAATAATATTTTTTTTTTTTTCAAATTTTGTCATTGTAGTGTAGTGTAGGTAGTTGTAAGCTCTATTTTAGTTATCGGAGCTACCAAGGGAGGGATGAGGGAGAACAACTTGTTCTTATTCTAACAAAGACATAAACATGATAAAAATAATTTCTAATAAAACGGGATAGAGATCGTCATGGGTCAGTTTCAGGTCAAAACTAGTCTCGTACTGCGGTTCCCAGCTCCAAAAATGGTGAGCTTGAGCCAAGCTAGTAGTATCACGACCCTAAAAGGGCCTAGAAGGATTAACATGTATTTATGATATCGAATATACATTCAGGAAGTGATAACTATTTTGCAAGTCAGATATTGCAAAATTCTAGTTAATATATCTACTAAACAAATTTTAATACATAAATACATATTTATATCCAAGGAATTACGGATTCCCATAGTCCTGGTATTTCCCACCAAACAGTATAATATGATAGATTATGTACGTTTTTTTAAAATCTTAACTATCACACAAAAGTCTAATTCTTCTTCTAAACTTGTATCATACATAATAAAAATCTCCAACTTAAATACAAAACATATGGAAAACATTATAAGCTAATCTTCATATATTTTAGAACTTCATACTCCTTAATCCATCTCGTCTTAAGAGATTCCTCTACCAAACTAAGAGGTCATGAGATAACAAAGGTCAATCAATAACAAAGACCAAACTACACATCAAACAAATGTCAAACATGATTAATTAACAAACATATGCAATGCACAATCGTATGGCATGCATGATTTGGATGAATGGAATCCAAACCAATGGAGATTTACGCCCTCTCATGGAGGTTGAAGGACTAGCTCAAGTCATTCACGTCTAAGAGAACTGAGGACTAAGGAGGGGATGTTTTCTTACTTTAAAGCATTCAGCTCATTGCTTTCTCAGCCCCATTGCATTTAGTATTCATACTTTCCGAACTCATAGCTTTCAGCTATTTCATTTTAAAACTCATTTATACTAAAATCTAACCTCAAGCTTCCCCTTAGAATACTAAGAAGGGAGGATTTCTTTTGGAATTCACTACCTCTAACTTCTCCTTTTAAGAACTAAGGAGGGAGGATTTCATTTCATAATTCATTTATATTAAAACAAAAATCTCATTTTGTATATACACATATATTGTCAATATAACATCTGCTCCACCTTATAACCTCATAAATCCCTAAGTATTAATCCTTAAAGTCGACTCCAACACAAACGATGTCCTTTAGTGCTTGATGAGTTCCTATAAAGCTGTCAACCCTTTAGTAGTCTCAACCAGATTCATTGGACTTTTACAAGTGCTACTATAGGATTGGAATATTAACATGTGACGTGAATACCATACTAATGCAGGTATGTTGCCGTGCAATGCGTGTTTATTAAATTAAATGGTTAAATAGCATTAAGTCTTTTTTATTAGGTGACCAATTGATTAACAAATGCTAATCAACAATCCAACTAAATCAAGCAGTATGTTATCACTTTTACTGTTATGATTTATCAGACAATACAATCATTAAACAACATACAATTAACCAATCCCCACACATAGCAGTTATGATTTATCTTTAATCTAGTGTAAGTACATTACAAGCATGAGCAAGGCAATATAGTCAATGTTACATACCTAACTGCTAAGCTAAGCTGTAGAAATCTTATTGGAACCCAAATCATCATCCGCATCAACAACCTCATAATCAACATCATCATCCTTTATATATGCAATCCAAAAAAAAAAGAAGATTGACTAAAGGTTACATTAGAGAATATGCCAAAAGCAAAACATTTATTCAAGAGTTTAGGTTCATTTTGAAGCCCTAATTTGATCAGACATTAAGTAGGAATCCTACTATAACTGCAAAGATCACTTTACCAAGATACGAACAATTCTCCATTGTTATTTATTTTCTCTTTGTTAATCATTCATTACAAAATAGCATCAAAACACTTCATGTACAAAAATAACCATTACCCAGAAAAATATATTTAAAGCAATACAATCTTTTTTCTAAACATGACTTAATTCATCAAATTACAGCATATAATCTCTAAGCCATTTACAATTTTGAAGTCTATTAGCTTAACTTGGTCAAATTGATTAAACTTAACCAATCTAATTCAATTTAGCTTATTGAAGTTCAATAAGTCAACCTAGGCTTAGTTATATTACTAATTTGTTTCATTAGTAAAGTTATATTACTTAAGTCTGTTAACCAGTTTACTTTATATCCAAATTCCACATTAAGCTTAGGTTGGTTCCTAAGTTGTAATCATTCATCCCACTAAGTCAATATTAAATCCTACAAGACATTAAATTAAGCTAGCTCATTTTAACTCATCATGATTTATTATACTATATTAAACTTAGGTTTATTAACTAAGTTCATTATACTTAACTACATTATTTAACTATTAAACACAAGTGTTTAACTTTGTTTAGATATGTAGCAGCTAGAAACAAATAAAATTTAGGCCTTGATACTTTTAGAATTTCAAAAAACTTAAAACATAAAAGTTGCAAATATCTTTTGAGATTTTCGTAGCATATTGAATCACCTCAATCTGGGTTTGAATAAAAAAGTTATGATTAAAATACAAAACTATGTTGCTGCCCAAATGGGCTGTTCCAAGCGTTGTTTGGTTCATACACTTCCAAACGCCAATGCCCTCGTTTGAGCCTAGACTTACACTAGATGCTACCATGACCTCCCAACGCCCCCCTTTGGACCTCCCCTACTACACTCAAAATTTTTTGTTTTTTTTTTTTTACATCATTTAACCAATTTTTGCATGTTTTACTTCCAACAAAGCACCGTCTAAACATTGTACAAGCTACTTTTCATATTTCTAATACTCTATACTCATCTAACAATATCAAACACCTCCAAACCCTTCCATCAAACCCCATATCTACTATCCATCGTCTTCCTCACTAACCCAACATGTATTAAGCATCAGACCAACACATATGAACATAAGCAACATCTAAAACAAGCAAATAACAACTTATCTCTTTTAGACATCATAAACCTCTTGATTCTTCGTTGTCTCTACTTTTTCTAAGCTCTCGAAGCTTCCAAATTCATAATCTCCATCTTCTTTCATGTTTTTTATCTTTCTTTTCTTCTTTAACTTAATTTAAACTTAAGATTTTTAGTGAGATTTAAGGGAAAAAGAGAAGAGGAAGCGAGGAAGAAGAGGAAACATAAGAAGAAAAAGAAGAAGGAGGAAAAAGAAAAGGAAAATAGTAGCCAAGAGGAGAGAGAGAAAAATAAATAGGATGAGGCCAAAATCATTAAGAATAATTATGAGAAAAAGAGGTTCAATTTAAATCTTTCAAATGATTTTCTTGGATATCATAAGTAATTAGAAAATAATTTCAAAATTTATAACATGGAAATCAATAATTTGAGTTGAAAATCTAGTTGGAGAATTTAAATTTGTAAAAGTTTGTTATTCGATCTGAATTTGGGCTTAAAACTAATATTTTTAAACAAGTAATTGAATTCAAAATTTTACAAGGATTAAGTAAATAGAATGTAGGTTGAAAACAGTTAATTTAGAACATTTTATAACTTTGAAAACTTGAACTTGAGAATTTTGAGTTATTTATAAATTAAAGGAAAAAGGGTCTAAATTATTAATTGCAAGAAATTGGATAAATCAATCTATGAGATAGTCTAAAATTTGGAGTTTGCAAATTTATTAAACGTTGAAATTGAACATTTTTTTAAGAGTTTATATATTTTCAAAATTAAAGAAAAGGAATTTAGCTTGAAATTATAAAAGTATAAGAGTTTAATTTGTTGAAAAGAACAGTTAGAACATATTGGTTATATGAAAGGAATGCTTGAAATATCAAATCTCAATTAACTTATTTATTAATTATTTATTCACTTAATGATTTTTATATTTGAGCTGTACTATTTTGGGTTATTACAAGCAGAAGCCGGTTCGGTTCTCGGTTCTTAGAAAGTGTTAGTTCCTATGGTTTAGTTTCGATTTTAGAGGAACAGGGAACTGTGAAATAAAAAAAATCAATTAAATAATTTAATTAATTTAAGTCAAAAAATAATTAGAAAATAAATTTTTAACTTCAAATAACATTGAGTCTAACAATAATTGTTTATAGCCCATTAATTAAAAGAAATTCTATAGTTGCATTTATTTATATACAATCACTTGCACTTTTTTAATTGTCATACTAGTAAGATGTTACCATAAAACATTCAAGATACAAATAAGTTCATAAAACACAAAAACAAGTCATACATTGTTAAGAAAGAAAAGTTTTTTTTTTTTAATTAGAAGTCTGCATAAACTCAATAGCACAAGATTTCAAATATATATATTAAATGTGTTATTAATAACAATATATTAAATGTTATGAATACAAAATAAATTTTTTACTATTTATGCAAAAATAGCTTTAAATATTTGTTTTTAATCACAATTTTTCATAATTTTCTTTTCTTTTTTTCCTTTCTTTCTTCTTTTTTTTTTTTTTTTTTTTTTTTTGGCATGCAACCGCAAGAACCGCCAATTCTCTAACCAATTTTTTAATCGGCGGTTTTAAAATTGTTGGGTTAAACAGTTTTAGAGGTAAAACTGTAAGGAATTGTCAGAACCAACAGTTCCTTTACTAGTTCGGACTTGCTATCTCTGAGCTCGTTTTCAATTCAAGAACTACCAGCGACAGGTAGAGTTGCTTCCTAATTCGGAACCGACTTGGATGATATCTAAAATGGGAGGTGTGTGCCTGTTGTTGTTGCTGTTGTTGGGCGGGAAGCGGGGGCCGATGAAAAGGAAGGAGCATTTCACATCAGAAAAAACATACGTATAAGAATAAGAAGGTGGCCGTCTATTTCATGCACCCATACAGAGCTCCACGCCCATAAATGATGTCCCGTTTCTATAAATAAACATTATTATGTGCTATAAAATGGTAGTTTTTTATATTATTTTAACATTTTTTTTTCCACAGATGGCACATATTTATTCAAAAAAAGCCAGTCGCACCAGCAAACTCTTTTGACCCCTCCCACACCCATTCGGTGCTGGCTCATCAAAATTCCGGATTCGGTTCAGTCTGTAATGTTTGGAGTTTTTCGACTTCGACATTAAACACTAAAAATGGATTACTTTATCCTATTAAGGGTTGCAAACAGTCATAGAAGTTGTGAGAGACTTGGAATAGCAACTTTTGCATTTTATGGGTTACTTAAATAACATTATTTTTAACATTTTATATAATTTCATAATGACTAAATTTGCAATATATATTACGAGTGTGAAAATAATATCGCTGGCTAGTTTGAGAACAAGGAAAGAAAGAAAAATAGGTCTTTTCTTGATATTTAAACTTGGTTTATTTTTTTTCTTGATATTTAAACTTAATTTATTTCACCTAAGACATGGGTCTTAATGCCGCTAGGTCATAAACCATTAAACTTTTACAATCTACTTGATAGAATGTGCAGCCCATTATTTACTATTCAATTGATCACCAGATGAAAGTACCCATGTCGTCTATGTGAAAAAAAAATAAATTATTAGATTAAATGATAATTTTTTTACAGTAATAAAAATGTAATAAAATAGCTATTATAATTATATAAAATTTGAATGTGATTTTTTGAGAAGAAAAAGAGAATGGGAATGATTTTGTTAGAATCAGATATTAATAAAAGAGGAAGGGATGAGAGGTTATTATTTTAAAATAGTAGCAGTTATTATTTTGAAAAATAATTGAGAGGGAAAAAAATAAGAAGGAACATAGAAAGTTGTGTGAGTGGGAGAGAAAATGAAGGAAGAAAGAGAAAGTGTTGCGAATGAAAATTTCTAAAAAATTTAAAAAGTTGTAAATATTATCTTTTTAAGGTTTTAATGTAATTAAAAAAATAATTGTAATTTAAGGACAATGATGGAAAAAAGAAAAAGATCCCAAACCCTATTCCTCCGACTTAAATAATATAGATAACAAATAATATAATAAGTATTTCAATTGCTTGTGCCCTTGAATCAGACTTTTCAATAAATCATGAGACTTATATCATAATAAAATGAACAAGATTATAGAATTTTTCTAAATTATAGCAAATTATTTCTATGAATATCTTGATGAACCATCAATGTTGGAAATTATAGAAAAAGAGATAAAAATGGATGAAAATCAAAAGGATAATTCATTAGGAAAAAAAAAAAATCAAGAGAGAGAGGGATGGTTGGTGATGGAAAGTAAATGGAAAATAAGGCTTTGTTTAATCACATAATTGTAATGGCTTTATAGCCCAGTAATATGCTGCAAATGAGTCAAGCTACTTGAGTCTACTCATTTAATTAAACGAGCAGCCTGGACTTTTTATCAGGCTCATAAATAGGTTTACTAAGAGCTTATGTAATATGTTAATGTAATATTTTATAAATTATTTATTTAAACAAGTTAAACTTAGGTTCACGAATCCTTAACAAGGTCAGGCTCGAGTTTGGACATTTTAGGTTCGTTAAAAGTCCAACTTAGCTTAGCTTGTTGATTTGTTGAACGAGCCAAACTTAAGTTTCAAAAGCCCAACTCGTTTATCCCTTAGTGGCATTATCTCATGGGATGGACCAACTTTGAATCCTCTCCTATCAATTAAAAAAATAATGAATTATGGGGATTTAAGGATAGGATGTGAGGGTGAGGGTGACTCACTTTAATACAATTTGGTGTGATGTTGATAACTACAAGAGGATTAATCCTACATTATCAATTGCAATAGCAATAATAATCTTAATTGATGGGAGGGAGAGAGCTATTTTGGTCCTCTTGGGCCCGAGGGGCTTCCTCACAATATCAATAATAATGGGGTGGGGTGGGTAATGAAGCCCAATAAAATTTCTAAAAGGATTCATAAGAAAGCCAGCCAGCGCGAGAGAACAAAATGGAGAAAGCAAGGAGGATTGAGGGTGTTGGTTTGGAGTTTGGAAGTTTGATGGTGGTGGTGAAGATTTTAATAAATGAGTCTGTCTGTCTGTCTGTTCACCAGAGCAGCAATTACAATTACCCACTAATTACCAAGAAAAGAGAAGTTAAAATAAAAAATAAAAAATAAAAAATGACAGAGTGGCCATTGCACATACACATGAATTGAATGCTCCTTTTTATCCATTTTTACTTCTTCATCGTCTTCTTCTTCCAATAAATCTCCAGCCTCCTCCAGCCTTTCTTTGTATTCATCTTTTCTTCGGTAATTTCCCCCCATTTCTTCCTTTTTTTTTTTAAATATTCTAACTTCATATATTTCATTTTCCACAGGTTAATATAGATTCCTCTTATCCATAACTAAAGCATGCATGCATTCATGCACTTGTTCCTTTTTTAACTTTGTAAATTATTGAATTGATATAACAACATGTATATATTAAATTAACTTATCGCAATTCTCCATTCCATGAGATTCTTTCTCTCTATGAATGGTAATACTTAGTAATTTGATGTTTATGTAATAATGTAATTGATACGAACACGAGACACCACAACCAACGTTACCATATAATATGTATAAATCTTTTTTGATCATGTATGGTTTGTAATCTTTTGTATATGCCCAAACCTAAAGACAACACAGACAGGAGACGACAGCAAACGGTATTATTGTTTTTTTTTTTTAATCATTATTATTATTATAGTCGGGGTGATGGCTGGGAGCTTCATATATTGGGATGACTGCGTGCAACCGATGGATAAAGAAGCAATGTGGGGAATTTCGGATGTGAGCAGGAATGGTTAGATGCTGGAGAATCCAGAGATGAAAAAATCCATCTCTCTAGAGATTTCTGCGGTCAAACTTACCTTACTCAGACCGAAATGAGGGTACCATATCTATTCTATCTGTATTTATACCAACAGCGAAATAATGTTTAAAGAGTTGATGTGATGTTCTCTCTTTTTTCAGGCTGTCGCTGAGATTATCGTGCGCAGGCATTTTGCATCACAGATTGATCCGGTAGGTTCACTTTCACTACACCCTTTTTTACTTTTCATCGATATAGAAACACGGTCGTGTCTTTTTGCAGCAATTGGCTTCCAGTAGCTTACCGTACAAAGAGGATAGGACATAAATAATAGCTCACACCACCGGTATTTACTAAACTTATGTGCGGCAGATAGCATAATATAATCATGTAATAACAACTTGTTGCTAGTGTTGTATTTGCGGTGGTGGCAATGCTAGTGACGATCGTGGTTATAGCAGTAGTGGCAGCAACGATGGTCTTACTAACTTGATGTATTTGTTAGGGGTTTTTTTTTTTTTCCTAATTATGTTCCAATATTGTTTCACTTTAACAAAAATCTTGTCTAATATCGAATTGAGGTCGCAAACCAAATATGGTACAGTGAAACATCTTCAATAACAAAAAATAAAATAAAAATTAGAGAGAGAGAGAGAGAGAGAAAGAGAAGAAACACAGTGTAGTCAGATTACATACTCCTCTTGCTTGTCTCACATGTGCAAGTTCGGTGGAGACTGATTGCAACTTTTCAAGCATGCACCTGCGCAGATTACAGCTATACTTTTCTGAAGCATTTAATTAATAGGCAGTCTAGGAATGCCGCAGCTATTGGAAATCAAGGATTGCAGGTTTCTTGCCCTCATAATCTAGCTTGAATCCATAACTTTTTTTCATTCTTTGGGTTGAAGGCTATGCTTTGTGCTATTGCGGAGCTTGAAAGTGGCAGACAGCTTCTTGCTTCAAGATACAACAAAAAAACTAATGACACTACTGTGGGGATTATGCAGATTTCACCAAAAACTGCACAGTGGCTAAGCAAGTATGGATGGAACTTTCCATTGCATTGAAAATGCATATTTTTCTCATTATAAGAATGCATTGTTTCTTGTATTGCGTTTTCCTTAAGGTATCTCTTCATATCCTCTTTTTTTTTTTTTTCAGTGAGCAAGGTTACCGGGCATATGAAATGACTGGGAATGAGGACTTCATTTACCAACCTTTTGTGAATGTTTATTTTGGTGCTGCCTACCTTAAGTGGTTACATAAGTTTGATCAAAAGTAATTCTCTTAACTATTGATCTTCCATTCATATTATCGATGACAGTACAATTCAGTAGTGTTCTCGTTCAGGATCACTCGCTTGCCATTAGGTAAACGTTGTTAAAACTAGTGTCACAACATCTTTAACATTGTATTACAGCAAAATATCAAGAGGTCAAACCCTGTGCACTCATTGCAAATCCCATTAAAATTAAGTTGTTCACTTGATGGATCTTAATCAAAATTAAAGTCTCAATTCATAAGTGAGGGGAGTGTAATGTAATATATATAATAGGTCACACCATATATATAAGTTTAAGTTTTTAGATCAGATGGTTGTGGGCCTTATGGCGCTAGCTTTAACAAATGTGAGGGCTCTTTTTATTAAATTTAAATCACTGATTGAAGTAAACTTTGCTAATTCTTCCAGAGAAAGGAATGAAGAGTTTGTTGTCAGGGCCTATAGAGGAGGTACCAAGAAGCCAATGCATAAATCCACTCTAGAATACTGGAGCAAATATCTCGCGGTCAAAAAATCTTTCAAATCCAAATTCAGGTACTATTTTTTTGGCTGCAATACATTCTTGGACCTGCTTTGTTCTGGCCTTCTATTAGGATTCTCTCTTATGAATTCATCGTACTGTAGTATCTTTAGCTCGGTCATTCATAATTTTGTCTTCTGGTGAGGTTATTTATGCATATAATATAACAATGCTATATGTCTGAAGGTTTGCATCTAGGTAACCACAATTATGATAATTTAATTCCTGGTGTATATCCTCGTGTGAAGTCATGCATGATTCATTGATTTTGCAAATAATATTCTTGGTCTCCCCAGTTGATGAGAGTATCAGACTAAATGAAGACACTGTAATATATTCCAGATTGAGCACATGAAAGGCCATGTAGGTTTTCCATTTTTTTCTTTTTTCTTTTTATTTATTAAGAAGAAATATACCCATACTTTTTGCACCAGCACCATCCTTTTCCTCTTATTTTTTATCAAGAAGGATGCTTTGTTTATGAGATACTGCTAGGAGCTTTTGGTATTGTTATTTGATAATTGATTCACTTTTAAATCTGTGCAATGAAGGAATTCTCCTAGCTTGTTTTACCGGATGTTTATAGCACATAGCTTTGTTTTATGCAGCAATTCTGTTGCTGACAATCCTGTCAGAGTTGAGGCATCTATACCTACTCCTGCTCCTGCACTTTCCAACGACACAGGTAATTTTTTTCTCGGTTCTGTAACAACCCTTGGAGCAGAAGCTTGTTTTTTTGTCTTTGAGCAACCTCCTGGTTTTGGAATTCACGCAAGTATTAGCTCACTAGTCAAGATATTATGCATAAAACTGTTCAAAAATGTGGTGCAATCAAGAATGTTATTCTACTCAAGATGCTTCTTGGAGAGAGTGGTTTTCTCAGAACTTGACCTTGAGGAACCCCAAGAGTCTCGTCTGTTTGTTATTAAAAGGAATATTTGATAATTTTACACCCTTTCAAAATAGCCAGATTGTCATGACAAAGCACACATTACTGAGATTCTTCAGATAAAACTCCCTTGTCAGGCAAAACACAATCAGAAGCATATTCTTACTGGGACTCTAGAGTATCTCTTGAAGATATGGATGACATGTGGAGTCATCCTGATATTTCTAAAGAGTGGTCTAAATCTGGAGAAAGAAGGGGAAAAGTGCGTCTTTCTCAGGGCTCTGATAAGAAACCTTATCTGTCGCAAGCGGAACTCAAGGTATTGTAGGCTGATAAAGAGGAATCGTTTCATTATTTGATAAGTTTTCTGTCTAAGTAAGATCCTGTAAGGACAAGAAAAAGTCACTTCCTACCTCTTGTTTTCACTCCTCAGGCAGTAGCGGAAATTATCCTTTTCAGACACTTCTCGACAAAGAAAGTGAAAGCTGTAAGTACGTAGTTGAATATTAAGAGATTCTACTCAGGCTGCTATGTGGAATGTGTGGAAGAAAGTTGTTTTTCCAATTTCTCTTGCGATAGTATACGTTTGCATAGATTTCATAGATCACCTAATCTGAAAAGTCGATCAGTTTTGTTATGTCACGTTGCATGCTCATCAGCCCTTCGGTTCTTAAGATGCAGTGTTGGTGATTTTATTAATAACCCCATATAATGCTTCCATCAGCATAATGCTATTCCTTTTTGTGTTTTTCCAAAAGTTAATTCAACCAGTTTTGTCTGTTTTACAGTCAGGTCTCTGTGCTATTGCTGAGGTCGCTAGTAAGCGCTTTGTGGAAGGGATTAAAGGACGCACTGGCATCATGGGAATTGACTATTCCACAGTTTTGTGGCTATACAAGTATGTGATAATTTAATCTACCAACATTATTTGTCTCAGATTCAAATAACAAATAACAATACCAAGTCCCTTGTCAAAAAATTTCTATTTTCTTTGGACACTTTCGATCTTAGCATGCCCTAAAGCCATACCATGCCAAATTGAGCTTCATTTCTGCATGGGATTGGATATGTGAATTTTAGAATTTGATTCTTATTAGTCTATAATGGTAGACCAATGACAGCAACGTAATACTGCTGCATTAGGGAAAGAAATTGAATTATCCATATGAGGGTCAAAGAATAATCGATGAACTAGGGACTTGCCCGGTCACTTGTCTGCGGAGTGCATTTGGTCATGAAAACCTTGACAGTAGAAAATCAATGAAAAGTATTTCATATCGGAAAAACAAGCTTTCTGCCAATTGTATTATTCTTGACCAGCTTCTTCCTCCTAGTTTTCAATACTAAAAAGCTATCATTTCTCAATTTCCCAGTGACTTGGGCTTCAAGGCATACAAAGTGGAGTCTGTTGACGATCTGCGTAAGCCATTTGTGTCCATGTACTTCGCT
This sequence comes from Combretum micranthum, assembly GCA_024138025.1. Lineage (NCBI taxonomy): Eukaryota > Viridiplantae > Streptophyta > Magnoliopsida > Myrtales > Combretaceae > Combretum > Combretum micranthum. The sequence continues at coordinate 147,480 of JAMXBD010000733.1, read as the reverse complement.
GCTGCCTATTTGGACTGGTTATCAGAATATGAAGGAAGGTTAGTGGTTTATTATGAATTTGTTTGTCTAATTTAGATATCTTCAACTGCTCCAAGATCAGTTTGTGCGGCTTCTTTTTTTTTTTTTTGTGGGGGGGGTGGGGTATTAAATTGATGTGTCTTCATTGTCATGATCCAGGAAAAGAAACCCCCAGTTTGTTGTCCAGGCATATTTCAATGGGCCAGAAAACGCCAGTCATCAGGATGCTAGTCCATATTGGCTTAAGTTTGAAGCAGCTTTGAGCAACTATGAAGATATGAAGAGGTGAGTATTGTCTCGATATGCTATTATTCCGCTACCCATTTTCCTGTAGTATCAATTAACTTCGCTAACTTCTTACAGGGAACAAGGGAGTTGCTCCATCTTATGACTTTAATCACCATTACGTAGACAGAGTATATCTGTGGCAGTAACATATTGGACGGCAGCTCTATTGTACAGTGGCCTTGTCTGTCTTAGTCTTTGAGACGGGCTATCTGCGAATTCTATGTGATCTCATTCTTGTATGTGCTGTTAGATGAGAATTGTTTACACCTTTTCTATACAAAAACCAAAATTTTAGGTCATAGGATCATTTGACCACATGACTTTGGAAAAAATAAAAAAAAAAAATTTTGGGGGTTCAGTTTGCTTCTAGTTCCACACATTACGGTTCAGATGTTTTTTGCTTCTGGACGAACCACACCATGCTTGTTTGATTCAAAGCACTAGAGACAGCAGGCAACCTACTGGAGCAGCTTGAGAATGCTCTTGACTGATAGAGTAGGAGGAAGTATTTAGATGGGAAAGATCAGGATGAATGAGAGGCTTGAGGCAATTGAGATTCACTTGGAGCAGACTGAAGGAGTAGGACCTTCACTTGTTTCTTGGACAGTCTCTTACACTATGGATGGTGGGATAAAGGAAACAAATTTGAAGGTTAAAAAATTTGAAGAAAAAGGGTAAGTGAAAATAGAGAGAAAATGCTTGTTCTAATAACATCTAAATAGAAAGGAATGATTATTATGAATATAAAATTCATTAAACATTGTTTAATGAAATCACCAGTATCAAAGGAGTATCTAAGAATCGATTACAAGGAGGAAAATAGAAAAGAAAAACGATTAAAGCTAAAGCGAGCAGCTCTGAAATAATTCTAAAGAAGCTATGATATTTTAGAATAAATTTTTATTTCTATCGAATAAAAAATTATAATTCACTCTCTTTTATAACGAAACAACTCCCATCCGATGCAGACGGTTCGATTACCATATCAAAATCAAATATGTAAAATGTGATTTTTGTCCACAATAAAACCGCATTAATCGTATTTAGCAACTGCAATTTACTTATCAAGGCATAATAAGCAAATCTAACCTACGATTTTATTGGCAATGCTACTTTCCCAAATCTCGTTTGTGAGTTTTATATAATAAATTAAAATCCCATTTTCGAAATACGTTTTTACAATGCATAATAAATTTTATATAAACTATATTTTAGTATAGACACCTATTATACTTAACTTTAGCTTAAACTTCAAAGCATTTGTAATTGTGTGTGTATGCGTGCACGCGTATATTCCGCATAACTTCAACCATACAGCTATTGGTTTGCACGGTTCGGATTGGAACTGGAAACCGAACCATGTAGGCCGGTTCCAAAACCAACAAGGAACTGGCAGTTCCATTGGTTCTAGGCCGATTCCATGGCCTGGAACGGGCGGTTCCAAGTTGGTTTCCAACAAAAAAAAAAAAAAAATTGGTCGTATGCTGTGCTGAACTCCCAATAATTTCACCAATTGTAACAAATCATATTTTGACAATAGCAGATCTTATTATATATTGAACTTTTCTTACTTAGATCCAAACGAAACCAAGCAGGTTCCCAAAAAAAAAAAAAAAAATCTGGCCGCATGATGCAGCTAAACTCCTAATAATTCCACCTATTTTAACATATTATAATTTGAAAATAACGGATTTTATTATATATTGAACTTTTCTTACTTAGATCCAAACGATATTAAACATATATTTTAACTTATAAATTTATGGAATCGATGTAAATAAAATTAAAAAAAAGAAAGAAAAAGGAATGTGGACCATAAATTTAAGAATAGTCTATAAGAAAAAAAAATATATATATATATAATCTTTTGGCCAAACAAAAAAAAATAAAAATAAAAAAGCTTTCGGTTTATATAAAGGAGAGAAATATATCATTTAAAATGGTGTCAAAGGCTCACAGATGGGGAGGAAAAAAATAACTGAAGAATTTGTGGAAGTTAGAAGGTGCTGCTTCGTGCAGCGTTCAGACTTCGGAACGGGAAAATGAAAAAAAAAATTAAAAGAAAATTTGTTGCACAGCAAAATCATTCGTATATACTTTTGAGATAAAAATTAAAAATTGAAATAAAAATTAATTCTTTTTCTCCAGCTATTGAAAAAAAAAATAAAAATTGAACTTTTATGTTTGTAATATATGTATCTTACTCGTTTCTTATATATATCCGACTTTGTTTTATTCTTTTAATAATTTTAAATTTATCTTATTAACTATTTATTAGATGTAGTATAATTTTATCGTTAAGTGACTTTTAAAAATTTTTAAATTGCACTAAACATTACTAGAAAATTATAATCTTTACCTAACAAGCATCGATAGCAATTGTTTTAACATTTTTGCAACTCTTTAGAATGAATACTCATATTTTGGCTTATCAATAGTCATGCAAGAAATTGTTCGAATGTAAAAAAAAAAAATTACAAAAGCTGCTTTGTGCAGCATGTGTGGTACAAATGAGATCAATAATTGAGCAAAATTGTCAAAAGTTGAAACCTTCAACTTGACAATCAACAGTAGGGAGCTAATATATATGTATGTATATGTAAGGCTGCTCAGCAGCCTAACTTTCGTAAGAAAGTTAAAAAATAATAATAGCAGACAATATACTATAATTTGGAGACAGAGGGAGAAGATTACGGAGGGGGTGGGCATACTGCATAGGATATGATAGTAGGTGTGGAAAAAAATTCATTACCAATGAACAGTGGAGTGTGGACGCTAAAAGTTTGAAAATTTGATAGTGTATATATTTAGGCAAATGCGGACATTGGTCAGTGCACTCAAAATTTTTTACTCTCAAACTTTCGTTTCATAAACTTCGTTCTTATTGTTTACGTGTGTGAACTCTTTTTTTTTTTTTTTTTTTTGTTCTTGACATTACAAAAAAATACACAATGTCATCATTCTTTCAAGGAGCATCGAGTAAGTCTAAGAAATCGAAGAACCAGACAAGTAAGGGACTTGCTTCCGGAGGAAGTCCTTCCAATCCTTGCTCCACCAGGTTTTGAGCATGTAACACCTACATACAACATAAATGTAGAAACAGACTCAGAAGACCCATCAGTTCAGAAAATTCCACCACCAGAAATGGAAGAGGAAGGTAAAGATGTTGACGGTCCTTGATGCCATGGTGGAAACATTCAAAGTAAGCCTCCACGACCCTTAAAATTAGAAATTTTTTCTAAACATTTTCGAAAAAGCACAGGACCAAATGAAAAGGGACAAGCATATTACAACTACTGTAGTGGCAATTATGCTTGGAAGATCGGAGACAAATACGAGACCTTGACTAAACATATGCAATCACGCCATCCATCTGAATATGGTGTAAACCCATATAAAACAAATTGCTCAATCATCATCTAGCAATTGAGCTGCTCTGTGTTGCTACGTAGATGAGAGGTTCAAGAAAGGGCTAGCACAAATGATTACAGGTATGCACCTATCTTTTGCAACAACTGAACATCCTGGCCTTAATTATGTTGCTCAAGAATGCCTCAAGCCGAATACACATGAATATAGTGCCACAATGATGCGCCGTGAAACTTTGAAGTTATATCACGAGGGTAAGCGAGAGCTCGCTTTTAAGTTTCGCTATCTTGATACATGTGTCTCTATATGCTCGAGCATTTGGTAGGATAGTTGGCAGGAACACTTATACATGAGAGTAACATGTCATTAGATTGATGAGAAATGGGTTATGCATAAACGATTAATTGCACTGCGAAAAATGGATGGACGACATACTGTGCAAAATATCTACACAATTATAAGTACTATCTTAGGGGAATATAAGCTGACAAAAAAAAAAAAAATCTTTTCGATTTGATTCGATAATACCTCAGCAAACACAGCAAGCGTACCGGAACTACAGGAATTATGTCAACCCACTCTAGGTGGTACCTTTTTTCACATTACATGTACATGTCACATCCTAAATTTATGTGTAAAGGAAGGAATGGGCACCCTAGATCTTAAATACCCACCAATCAAAAAGGTGATCGACTACATGATTGATCACCCGCAAGTACATAAAGCTTGGCATAATTTCTATAGGGAAAATAGAATAAAACCGAGGAAATTTAGAAAAAAAAAATGTGCAACACAGGTGGAATTCCACATACGAACTTCTAAATAGTACGCTTGAATACAAAGATGCATTGTGTAGTTTTGCCATGATACATATACCAAATATATCATTGCATCCTAATGATTGGAATGTATACAGTAGGTTGTTACAGGTCCTGAAAATTTTTTATAACTGTACAAAAACTTTCTCGTAAGTGTACCTTCTAAGTGTGCATTTATTTTTGGTTGAGGCTGTTAACATTGTTGGTACTTTGAATGACGTTAAGCATGATCTATTCTTACAGGCTTGTGTAAGCGACATGTGCAAAAAGTGTTTAGATTACTATTGAGAAATTCCAAGGATTTATCTTATTGCTATGCTACTTGATCCTCGTTGTAAGAGTGGGGACTTGCTAGTTATTTAAATTTGTATTATGAATTTGTGGATAAACTATCAGATACCCAGCATGCATATATTGTGATTCCGACTCAAGTAACGCGGGAGGCAAGTAACATTATTTCAAAGTTGTATTCACAATTTTCTTTTATTTATGGGGGCCAAGTCCCTATTAGTCCATCACCTACGTCGACATCAGATCAATCACTGATAGGCGGTCTACCTCCTGGCTTATCATTCATGAACAAACTTACGAAAAAGCATAAAGGAGTTAGTGGAACAGGTACTGGTTCAGAAATCGATAAGTATATGATAACATCCTTTGAGTTTGGTGACAACACATAAGCACAAGAATTCGATATATTGGAATGGTGGAAGGGGCATTCAAAGACATATCTATACTTTCCAAAATTGTGAGACAGGTTTTAGCAGCCTCTGCTTTAACCGTTGCTATGGAACAAGCTTTCAACACTGCTGGCCTTATATTAGACGAGCGTAGGTTAAGACTAACTCTAGTTGTCGTAGAAGCTCTTGCTTGCAATGATGATTGGAATAGAGCAGCAAGGCGGTTGCAAGATATGGTATATGCAACAAGTAAAGAAGATGACTATTTTAACAACTATAACACATCTAGTGGAAGCACGACCGACTCTACACCAGAGCATGGTAGAGATAAATCCAAAAAATATCTATAAATAATAAACTTTAGTTTGACTTTTGTTATCGTTTTTCTTAACTGCTAATATGCTTACAATATTTGCTATTGTTGAATGTAAATTACTATACCGTTATGAGTTATGATTACAAGTCCACAAGACTATACTATGGTTGATGAAAAATGCTCTTTCAATATAAAAACATAAACAGAACAAATATTGAAAACATGAAAGATTTGAAGAAATAAGAGATGAAATGGGACATCAGTAACGGAAAACGAGACAGGTTAAATCGCATAAACATTCTCCAAAGTTTTATTGTATTTGTTTAAATTGTACAACATTATATTTTTAAAAAGTTTGCACATGAGCTTGTTTTATGAAAGGAAAAATAACGAGGATGTCTCAAATTTTTCTGATTCAGCTGCAGGCAGTTTGACTGGGTGAGGATGCAAGCATACTTCTGGAATATTTTCGAAAGCATTTAGTTTAGCTTTGATAGTTTTGATGTGTAAACCTTTAACGTAATATATTTTCAACTTTGTTTCCAACAAAGAAAAGTGGGAGGGAAAGGCAAGGGAAATTGGTTATCCATGTTTTTTATTGTGTTATGATGTTTGGTACTAAGGATTATCGGGTATTGTACAAACTTAAGTTCTTCTAAACGTGTTCCTGTCCTGTAGATACATGTGAACGATATTTATATCTTTCCATAATTAATTATATACATACATTATATATGTTTGATTTTAGTCTCAAAAGTTGGGACCAAATATAATTTCCTAGGATGTTCCCAAATAGATGAAACCAAGATGAATAAATAAACTTGGAGGCTTATTTTTTTTTTTCATTTCATTTTTGTTTGGACCTTTTTTTCTCTTAATTTTTTTCATTTCTAATTAAGGTTGGTTGTTGGAATTAGGATAGGGACCAAAAAAAAAAAAAAACAATACACTGGGATTCCCGGTTCCTGTTCTAGTTCCCCATTCCCTAGAACCGGAATAGGTAGTTTCGGTTCCGAATCGGCGACGACATCTACATACAACAAAAGAGGTGTTGTTAACTCCAGAATTACTAATTGGTGTTTTATTTAGCCATTATAAAGAGCATTTTTTATAGCTTCTGTAAATGTAGGGTCCTTGCTATAATGGTTACGCACGCATCGTGTGGGTCTTGTGTCTGACACGTAACTTCAAAGTGTTATTGAGGAATGACACTTGATGACGAGATGACTTGGAGAAAATGACAAGGAAGGAGGAACAAACAGTCTCAGTGTCTAAGTATTTCTAGGCATTTGGTATGGATAACGACCATCAGATCACCTTAATGATTGACGGATAAGATGGAGCAAGCTCGATTTATGGTTATCTTGAATGAGCTCCTCATGGACTAAAGCCAATAGTTATCTCCTATGTGTATGAGCTGCATGAGAAAGATTAGATGTGGTGAACCGGTCTAATGATCCCTGTTCCAAGCCTACCAAGACAAATCTCCATAAGCCATCCCAATAACCAATCCGGACTCACTGGGCCTTGTCACTCAAGCCACGAGTCAAGCCCAAACAAATAAATAATAATATTTATATTTTTAAAGCCCCATTACAGGTTCAAAGACACAAACATATATGGTATTAAGGCATAGTAAATTAGAATAACTATATCTCTATAAGATGACAATACAATTGCTTCTACTTATAATCTAATGTTCAAAATTTCCCTTTATACAATCTAATACTTTTACTTTAAAATAAATTGTAATTTTATATTTCAATGGCATTAAATCAAATCTCAATGTAAAGTAAGAACGGTAAATTACATTAAATAGTATAAAGTGAAACTTTAAACGCAACATTGACATTATCCCACAAACATGAACTAAGTGGCATATGAAGGATAAAGGTAACTAAAGTCGAAAGCATTTACAAATGAATTAAAGCAACAGCTAAAGCAATCCAAGAATTCTGAGATAATTAGACATCCAAAATCAAGTGGTACCCTTGAGCCTAGAAATAGAGCATTAGCTAAGAATAGTTTGAGTTGAACTTCAATAAAAAAGAAAGTGGGACAAACTACACACATGAGAACAATGAAAGAACCAGTTCGCTCATGCATTGTTATTATACTATAAAACTAAGACATAAGAAGGCATAACATTTTTTTTTTTAGGGAGGGGTGGGGGGAGCGCAAAGCCCGGTACATGAGAATGTTAGCCTAAGATTTTATTAAATGACAAATAAGAGTGCAAGATAAAGAGGAACTTTGGCAAGCAAGTCATGCATGAAGATAAATAAGGGAGTACTGCTGCCAATACAAAGTATTTACACTTTGAAGAAAATAACAATAAGGGAGTACTACTTTTCTTACATGGAGAAGTTTAAAAAACAAAAGAAAGGGGCTTTACAAGAATAAGTAAAACCTAAAAATGAGGAGGACAAACTCCCTTCACAAGAAACAAAACTAGCAACAAACAATGCGAAAGGCAAACAACCCATAGCAATCTTGTTAGAGAATTATAAGGCAAACCCCCCATAGCGATCTTGTTAGAGAATTATATGCAACCCTTCTCGGGGGAAGTAATCTTGAGGAAAAAAGAAACCCGTCTATATGTATCTTGCTTTCTTAGTAAGCCAATCAGCAACATAGTTAGCTTCTCTCTAGACTCTATATATGACCAAGCCTGCCTTGAGTTTCTTCTATAAAGCTCTTAGTCCAGCAGATATCATTCAATATATCTCATCAAACTCTTTTGTTTCTATAAGAGCATGTGAGATATTATAAGATTTACAATATTCAAGGCCCTCAATTAGAGCGATTAGTTTAATGCCTTGAATTAATGTATATGAGGAGGAGAAACCAAAACACGATAAAATTTTTCCATTGGAGTCCCTATGGATCCCCTACTCTTACTTCTACCATTACCAAAGCTCCCATCAATAGTTAATTTACCTAACCTGCAAGAGGATTTATCTAAGAAATAGTTTGAATTTTCTTTCTCTTAAGCTTCTTGACATGTTCCCTAAATAAGTTCTCATCACCCCGTATATGCCTCTATGAAAGTGGATTAGCACTGCCAAGATCCTCAAGATTTTCTAAGACTTACCAAACTAGAATATGTGGAGAGCAACTAATATTCTTGTGTTTTTTGTTATTCATTTAAATTCAAAGATGTCAGATAATCATAGTAAGAGCAAAGTTTCTAATATGATTGGAAATTTTAGCAGCCTTTATAATTCCAGCACTTCAATATGACATTAACATTCCTAATATCAAGTGGAGAAATCAAACCAAACTAAGAAGCAATAACATTCCCCATATCAAAAGCATACTTACAAAGCTGTTTCACAGTCTTAGCAACACAAATAACATTTGAAGACGAGCAAGATCCCACCTGACTTACAACAAATCACTAAGGCCATGCCTATATGACTAAATATGCGTTACAAAGGTCAATCCCTCTCCTATGACACCAAAAAAAAAAAAAATGAGGCCAAACTTCTATTTTAATAACCCACTCGCTTCATATACGCTGCACAAAAGAAAGGGTAAAGTTTGTTATCCACAACCAACTAGTCACCATCTTGGCCGATGATGAAGGGGCTCGGTAAAGGTATAAGTTGTGCAACATGTACAGTTGAGACTTCAATTCCTATTTAGTGCGATAAGTTAGTTCACTTAACACAAAGTAATACATCAATTCATAATGACATCATTTCTTTCTTTAAGTCTTCCGTATATGTGGGCTATACCCTTACTCTGCCTTATGATGAGAATTTCCACCTTGTTGAAGAAAGATCCTTGAATAACTTTGAAATCAACGCCAAAGGAAGAAGGATTTTCAATGAAATAAATTTGTTCCATATAAAGATATGGAGTTCACTCATAGGTAGAGATGGGCATACGAGCTAAACGGACCAGGAGAGGCTGACCCGCTTCAGCCTGCTAGTTAAACGAACCGAACCATTATAGCCCACTTTTAAAAGAGCCAAAATTTCTTAGCCTAGCCCAGCCTGCAGGCTAAATAGGCCGGCTCACAGGCAAAAATAAATTTATTTATTTTTTATTTGTATGTTTTTTATGAGAAAATTGAAATATTTATATATTTTAGTGTTTTTTTATATATCAATGATTAATTTTATCGCTATTTTTATTACTTGTATATAAAAAAAGTTTTTTAAATAATTTTTTAAATAAAATATTATGTTTAAATTAATATATATACTTAAAATGAATGTTATTATGCATGTAATGTATGTATAAATCAATCATTCTTGATAACATATCATAAAAATCACTAATATGTTTCTTATTATTATTCTTCACGAACTTTTCCTCTCTTTTTTTCTTTTCTTTTTTATAGTTGGCCCGCGAGTTAAATAAGCCGAGCCAATTTGGCCCATATGGCCGGCCTTCTTAAACTGGTAAACGGACTGGTCCATGAGTTGCAACTTGTATGTCCAGTTCTACTCACAGTATCTTACATCTAGAGTATGTTTAAAGTATCTACTTCTCATATGTATCTTTATTTGTATCGAAACGATATATGTAAATGTATCTAATTTATATTTACCTTTTATTTATTTTTTATCTATTTTATCTTTTCATAAAAATTATCTATTTTTTCTCTGTATTTACTTCTTAAAAATCAATTTATTAAAAAAGATTTAAAAATGTGTTTTACCTACTGAAAAAAGCTATCCAATCAGACCTAAAAGTGATTCCATAAAATGGACACAAAAAAGGCACCATCTGCAAACAATTTCCAGTAAGGTATATTAGAATTGGAAGGGTCAATTTGCGATTTTCTAAGACCTACCAAACTTGAATCTATCCTGTATTTTCTATCGTTTCTTTCAATTCAAAGGTGCCAAATAATCATAGCGGGAGCAAAGCTTCTAATATGATTTGAAATTTTAGCAGTCTTCATAATTCCAATACTTAAACATGACATCAACATTCCTAATATCAAGCAGAGAAATCAGACCAAACTAAGAAGTAATAACATTCCACATATCAAAAGCATACTTACAAATAAGGGAAATAACACAAATAACATTTGGAGACAAGAGTAACACCCACCTAACTTGCTTATCACCAGTGTGAAGAAAAGACCTAGTGGCACGCCGTAGGAAGAAGGAAACTTTCAGTGGAATCAATTTGTTTCATATAAAGATATGGTCGTGCTCCGGCCACAGAGAGTAAAATTAGCAGTCTCTTTCCCAAACACACAATATGCGTGCATCTAAACCTAATTTTCTCAGCCCAAATAAGATTTCCCTCCACATGTAGAAAAAGATTCGACAGCATGGTCAAAACTTACAAATCCTCTGCATCTCCTTCTCAAATGACACGCTTATCAAAGGCAAAGTAATGCCCGAAAGCAGATGACAACACTGAAAAAACATCAAAAAGAAAGGTCCAAAGTATTTGGATGAGTGGATCACTCACAAATCCATAGTAACAGAGCATCAATAATGCCCATCAAAAAACGCTTATTTGGATCTAGTCTATTCGCCTCTACAATATTAAGCTCTGATGCAACATGGCCGGCCAAAAACCAGGCATACAAAGACAATTATTAATGCACAATATGGAGTCAGAAGAGAGAGAGCTAGCTCAAGCATCATCGAGGGCAAGAACTCCTGGAAGTTGTTTTCCCTCAAGAAGCTCTAGGCTGGCACCACCGCCAGTAGAGATGTGGCTCATTTTCTCAGCAAGCCCAACCTTCTCCACAGCTGCAACTGAATCGCCTCCTCCAATAATGGTGGTCACCCCCTTCTCACTCAGTTCAGCCAACTTCTTTGCTATAGCCTGCAATCGAGATCGATGATCATTAAAAATACTGAAAGCTGACAGCTACTGAGGGTTGGCTTTTAAAAAAGTAAATAAATAACCTTAACAACCAGTGTTTTCCTTAAAAGAATTGCCATCACTTCCAAAAATGAAAAAAAAAAATCAATAAATCAACGTGCCAAATTTCAACACAAAAGAACAAAAGTAATTGTCTAGCAAAAATAGCTGCAGCATAAGACACGTCAAAGAATGCAAGGATTAAAATTCCAACACGCATTGCCAACAGATCACTTTGGTTATTTAATCCGTTTTAGACTGACATAAATCTAGATAAAGACCTGCCAGGAGAACCTTTCCAGTGCAAAATATGAACTAAACAAAGATAACAGGTGCACCAGCAAAACAAAGAGGGAGACTTCATGTCGATTACCTCTGTTCCCACAGCAAACTTATCAAACTCAAACACGCCCATGGGTCCATTCCAAATGATGGTTTTAGTTGCATCCAAAGCTTCACTGAATGTCTTGATGCTGTCAGGTCCTATATCCAAGCCCATCCAACCATCTGGGATACTAGATGCCGGAACAACCTGCACGGCAAATTAAGACCATCAAAATGGCTAGGTTAACAACAAGTTTACAGAACACTTAAGACGATACAATAACAAAAGATACGTGCTCGATTGAAATTAACTTGTTTTACGAGATAAAATTAAATTATACATGCAATATGATACCTTGCTGTTAGCATCAGCTGCGAATTTATCAGCAATGACAACATCAGTAGGAAGAAGCAAAGAAACTCCCTTTGATTTAGCCTTCTCAAAAAGTGAAGTTGCGAGTTCAAGCTTATCTTCTTCAACAAGAGATGACCCGACTGAATATCCTTGGGCCTTATAGAAAGTGAAAATCATGCCTCCACCAAGAACAAGCACATCGACCTTCGCTAAGAGCGATTCCATCACTCCGATCTTGGTTGATACTTTTGATCCACCGACGATAGCAGCAAAAGGCTTCTTGGGATTCGCCACAGCACCAACGAGGTAATCCAATTCCTATGTCAATTATCAATAAAATGGGAATAATTAGCCAATATATATTTAAAAAAAAAAAGTTTCATTCAGTAAACTCGAAACACAAAGATAGTGAAAGCTGAGAAGAGTTAAAGATTGCCTTGTCCAGTAGTACAAGCATTAATAAGATTTTTTATGGACGATAAATTGATGGCCGAGTTGACTTGTTACATATAGAAGAGAAGGATCAAATACATGCGATATCAGATCACGTATCACTGAAGGAAAATAAATTGCACAAAGATTGCAATTATTTGTCCGCCATTAAAATAAGAACCACAAATTGTACATAAACATGTATAGATTCATTACAATTATTAGTACTGTATAAAAGAAAAGAAAGAAAGAAAATGGGGATACCTTTTGCATGAGGAAGCCAGCAACGGAAGGTTTCAAGAACTTGGCGACTCCTTCGGTGGAAGCATGGGCCCTGTGAGCAGTACCGAAAGCATCGTTGACATAAAGATCAGCAAGAGAAGCAAGCTTCTTTGCGAACTCGGGATCGTTCTTCTCCTCCTCCTTGTAGAACCTAACGTTCTCAAGAAGGAGAACACCTCCTTCTGGTGTCTGGGCTACTAATTTCTCGACTTCCTCGCCAATGCAGTCGTTTGCCATCTTAACCTGTAAGGTAACAAGATGATGATCGCATCATCGCAGGGGGTTAAGCAAAATGAGAAGATGAATTAAAGTGAGTGTTAAGAGAGTAGAGAGTGAGAGACACCTCGATTCCGAGGAGCTCAGATAGCCTTGGACCAAGAGGCTTCAAACTGTACTTTGGGGTAACACCCTTTGGACGCCCCTGCAATACAACACACATGAACAAAACAAGAATAATCAAATCAAATCAAATCAAATCAAAGGATTTTTTTTCTTTTTTCAGTTTCAAATGCAATAAAAATAAACGCATCCTTGGAATCAATCTGAAGGAGATGCGGACGTTTACAGTTTTTTTCCTTTTTTTTTAAATAATTTTTTTGGGGGGTTCTGTATCCAAAGAGAAGGAAATAGACCTAGAATCTCAAAGAGAAAAATATAAAATCGATAAGGTCGGGCATGAGATTAAATTTGTAAGCAAGTAATAAATATTTAGTAAAATATAGAGAACTGGAATAGCAGATCTAAATAGATACAGCAAAGAAAAAGAGATTGGATTATATCAGACAGATCCAGTGAAGAAGAAGAAGAAGATAGAAATGAAAGGGAATAGCAGTAGCAATAGCAAAGGATATATACCAAGTGAGAAGCAAGGATGACTCTAGCGCCATGAGACAGGAGATACTTGATGGTGGGAACAGCGGCACGAACACGCGTATCATCGGTGATGTTAAGGTTGTCGTCCAAAGGCACGTTCAGATCTACCCTGACGAACACTCTCTTCCCTTTCAACTCTGCCTCCTTTAGAACCCCAACGCTCTTCTTTGTCGCCATTCTTTCAGTTTAATCAATTTAATTGATTGATTCAGAATCAAAAGACAAGACACACACAGATTGCTATACCAGAGAAGAAGAAGAAAGAAGAAGAAGAAGAAGAAGAAGAAGGGAGACTAGACTACGAATGAAGTGTTTGTAATGTTATTGATAAAAGAGGAAAAGATAAGAGTGATGTGGGTTTATTATTAAATATATGAAGAAGCTTCCAGATGAATGAAGAAAAAGGGAAGGGTTTGGAGTCACGAGCTTACGAGCCACCCCGGATGGAGAGACCGAGACTAAGGGAGCAGCTGGTTTCAAATCCGTGGGTTGTCATGTCAAGTGGGACGTTGGCGAGCGAACAGAATCCACACGCGCCCCCTTAGTCGACGCAAAACCACCATAATCCCCAGCCCATTGTTATCTTTCGTTCGCTATTATCTTTTTTTTTTTTAATCAATTTGATCTCTATCTTTTTTTAAACAGTAACCCAAATTTCATATAAAAATATTCATATTATTTAATAATTTTAAAATAATATATGTCAGTATTTTATTGATCATAAAAATTAAAATTTAATAATTTTTTTATTAAAATAATTTTTTAGATCAATAAAACATATTTCTTTAATAATAATTAATTATTATAATACTCTTACATAAAACTCGATTTATCTATTTATCCAAATATCAATGTAAAACCCTTTTTTATTTTCAATTGTGCTCCTATTTGACATGACATGACCCCATTCATTTATTCCCATATTCTTATTAATCATAAGCCATTACTAAAAAAATAAAAAATTATAAATAATAAAAAAAATCAAAATCAACGGCATAAAGTTTTCCAATGTACTTATATAACGTGAATATATCTATATATCATATGGGAATAGGAAGAAAAGGTATATGCTTTCAGCATATTTGCCTTCAGTTCACCCAGTCGTCGTACAACTGCCAACTAACAGTTTGGATAGTCTTTTTCTTTTTATTGGTATTTGGTAGCTATATTATATCACATTTATTTTATATTAATATTTAATTTATTTAATTAATTTATAAATAAAAATTTTTATTTTTTACCGGCGTTGTATATTTGATAAATATTTTATTTAAAAGTAATAAAAAAAATAAGTCAAAACGAAAAAGGACCGAGACACAAACAGACCCTTTCTTCCCACCGTTACATGATACCTGAGGCCCCCGGTCTTATCCTTCAACTTCCCCTTAATACAAATTTTTCACTTTTTTTTTTTTTACCTGTTTGGGTTTACATGAATGTATACCTCATTCATCAATTTCTCTCTGCAATATTAATGATAGGAACGGTACGTAGAAATGGGAATGATACACTGATATCGTTTTTGAGTTCTGACACGAACCACGGACCTTAAATCCACAACCCCTTTGATTGATATTAGTATATTACCATTATAGGTTTCAGGAAAAAAAAAAAAAAAAACTAGTTTTCATAAAAATATCAAATAGATAAAATAAAAATACGAATCAAATATATTTATATATATCATTTCGATACCAATACAAATATAAATAAAAAATAAACTATCCAAATATACCAAATTGCATTTCAATCAATAGTCCTACTTAAAGTAATGATTTTCTGTTAAATATATCGTTCCGGCTTTAATTGGCATTTTAATTTTAACATTTGCATGGAAGATACAACTCCCTTTTAATCAATAGAACCAGCTTTTACTAGTATTTCCATTCCAAGTTTAAATAAGGTATCACAAGTCCTTAATTGGTGAATTTCAGATTTAAATAGTAATTTAATTTTAGTTTTTAAGAAAGAAATATCAAAATAGATGCAAACTTTATAAACAAAATTATATCTTTAACTATGATTTTTAACTAAAATTAACATCAAACAAGAGTATATTATATAAGGTATTTCCTTTTTTTTTTTTTGGCAATGTATATGTCATAAATTATTATAATATATTATATGAATACCATACAAGGCCAAACAACTAATATTAAAACATTAAGCCCGCTATTGATTTGGACTTGATTTCTCGAATTGAATGAGAAAAGCTAAAAAGTTCAACCCATATTAAGAGATAACTTGAGGAAATATAGCACGATAAGATTTCAAACAAGAATTGTTGAACTCATGCACCTATTCTAATCTCTCTTAGACATATCGATGCATTCTACTACCTTAGATTTATAGCAAACTTGTAATGATAATCTTAAGATAAATAGACTTAATCACATATGTCAATCAATATCATCAAGCCTCAGCTTTAATAAATATTCAGTCATATCTCTCTAGTCTCTTGTCACCCTTTGAGAGAATGGAGAACCAGTAGATTACCATGAAATTTTTGGTCTTAGAGATCAAATAAACAATTTAAGCAAACAAAAAAATAATAATAATCTTTATCACTCAAAAACTTAAAAAATAAAGTCCTGCTATCATTAGCCTAAGGAAATATGCAAATGTACCACAATTTTATGTCTCATGGACAAAATCGCTTCAATCATCAATGGTTATCTTAAAATTGAAAACATCAAGCTATTAATAGTGAAAGATAGCCTGTGACACAAGGAATAAGCAATCTTAAATCTTGTCAATATCATAATAATGGAAATAATGCTACCAAAGATTGTTGAAATGAAAAAAAATATATCATGGAAAAAAATATAAAATTAGACATCACCACAACCCAATTTGGTTTTAGAACTAAATCAAACCAATGAATATAGGGTTATCATTACGTTTCTATCACATAAGCTCAATTAATGAAAAAATTCAAAGAGAAGACCAAAACTTGTCTCTTAAATATAATCCTATCACCTTGATAGCCTTATCTCCTTTTAATTTATAGGTAGTAAACCAGTATGAAGACTAAGAATAGTAAAATCCAATGATTTATTTACTGTTAGTTTTATTTTCTTCTCTTCTTATGTCGTGAGCTTAAATGTCCCCATCCATTTCACTTTCTTTCACTTTCAAAACGAAAACAAAACATATCATAACAAGTCAAAATATAACAAACAATTTGACATGAACCCTATTCTTCCATCCTATCCATTTTCTTTTCCCTTTCACTTTCAAATAAAAAGACACAACACTTTCTAGACTTCAAAAACATCCTTAGAAAATATATTACATAAGTCAATAAGGAGATTGTTCACTCAAAATCAAGTGTGAAAGGTAAGCAGGTCATTCTAACTTTCATTATCGATATGAGAATATTCAAAGTCTTAGACTTAACTCCTTTCTTTTTCTTTCTAGAAGTGACGATCGGAAGAATAGAAAGGAATCCAACTCGTATTCCCTACAAAGCTAAGGTAACTTATTCTAACTCTGTGATCATAGTAGATGACAAGGAGAAAGTCAAATAAAAATAGACTTAGCACTATGAAAAATTGCCCTAGAAGTTCCAACCACTTGAAGAAAAGGCAATATCACATTGTAAACTAAATTTATTTTGTGCAATATGAGCCCATAAATATAACAATGAAAAAGTTAAACTAGAAAACCCTATATAATACCTTATATGCTTCAACTTATAATAAATAATAGGGTCTATTTAGATAGTTTATTTTTTCATCTATATTTGTATCTCAATCAAAATAATATGTGTAAATATGTTCGATTTATATCTATATTTGATCTTTTCGTGAGAACTGTCAACTTTTTTTTATCTATATATATTTCTTGATAAACAATTTGTTAGGAAAAAAAAGTTTGGAAAAAGTGTTTGTATCTGCCAAAAAGCACTGACCAAACAGACCCTGAGATTACATTATTGATTCGTTTAGAAAAAGATGAAATACCCCAAATTTCCACCTAAGTTAGAAGTTGAGTTTAGATAGATTATGTAAGTCAAATGAATTATAGGATGTAATTAGACAAGTTGACATAATTAGATTAGTAATTAATTAAATTGAAATATGAGATTTCAATTCCTAAAACTCTAGACATGTTGTTGAAATGTTTGGTGGATTCCTAAACCCTTAAATTCTAGCTCAAATTTCGATTTTTTAATCTTCATGAAATTTGAGTTCATTTATTTGTATAAAAATATCAATTCTCTAACCCGAACTCAAATTAAATATCATTTTGATCTAAATTAAGTTTTTAATTTATAATCTATTGATTCTAAAATCATCTTCTAAATACTATCAAAACTAAAGATATTAATCTGAAAGTTCTAAAACCTAATATCTTTATTCTAAAATATCCTAGTATTATCCTTATCCTTTCCTTTTTAGTTTTCTTTCCCTTGCCTTCCTTTTCTCTTCCCTCTTCTTTTCATTTTCGTTTCTTTCTCTCTCTCTTTTCATTCTCTTCTCATTCTCTTCTTTTTCCTTATAATTCTCACATTTCATCTCCAAATATCAATTTTAAATGGATTAAAAGAGAAATCAAGGTTAGAAAAGAAGATAGAAAGTGGAAATCAAGTTGGTAGTAGCTCAAGAAGAATAAGAAGAAGAAGTGTAGAGAAGATTAAGTATGCATGTGGTTGTCAAAAGCTAAGTATAATTGTTTTACTTTGTTTTAATTATTGTTTGTGTTTATATATGTTAGTTTGATACTTGATACATGCTGGGTTGGTGAATGAGATGATGAATAGTAGACATAGGGTTTGGTGGAAAAGGTTTGAAGGTGTTTGATATTGTTGAATAAGTATAAAAGTGTTATAAGTATGAAAACTAGCTTGTATGATATTTAGATAATGATTTTATTGAATTATGATATTATAAGTTTATGAAAGTAAGTTAAAAAGACAAGGAACACGCATCTAGGATCCCTTGTTCATCACAAGCGTGATACGGCCCGTGACCTCCTCAAAGCATGAATTTTCAAATGAAATAAGCGAGATCATGGCTATGACGGAGGGAGTAATCTCCTCGGATTAAAAGTTTCCAGCGTTATACTATTTTGCAATTTAATCATAACTTTTTTTCATCCGAATTCGGGTTGAGGTGATTCGAAATTCTATGAAAAGCTTAAAAAAATATCTACAACTTTTATATTTTAAGTTTTTGCAAATTTTAAAAGTATCAAGGCTTATATTCCGATTGATTATAGGAGCTACATATTCCAAACAAAGCTAAAAACTTATGTTTGCTGGTTAAATATGTGTAGTTAAGTATAAAATGAACTTAGCTAATAAACTTAAAGTTAACGTGAGTAAACAGACTTAAATGAATTAGATTGATTAAGTTTAATCAACTTTGCTAAGATTAAGTTAATATAGGCTAAAGTTGATATGAATCTTATATATAAAATGAACTTAGTTAGTAAACTTAAGTTCAATTTAACTAAATAGACTTCAATGAGTATAATGAATTAGATTGAATAGGTTTAATCACCTTAGCTTAGTAATTTAATTAAATGATGGACTCTAATTAATTTGGCTAAGTTAAGATAATATGGTCTTAATAGTTTACAATTCACTTATAATAATGAGTTGGGATAAACCATAAACAACATGGGTAATATATTGTTTCAAATGTGTGTTTTCTTAGGAAATGAATTTTTTTATATATAAATGTTTTGTTGATGCTTTTGTAATAAAAGACCATAAATGAAGTGAAAATAAATTATTTGATAGACACAGGAGAACTGTTTGTATTTTAGCGGGGCGATATTTTTAATAGTTTACAATTGACTTATAATAATGAGTTGGGATAAACCATAAACAACATGGGTAATATATTGTTTCAAATGTGTGTTTTCTTAGGAAATGAATTTTTTTATATATATAAATGTTTTGTTGATGCTTTTGTAATAAAAGACCATAAATGAAGTGAAAATAAATTATTTGATAGACACAGGAGAACTATTTGTATTTTAGCGGGGCGATATTCACAGTCATAACGGGGTTCTTAATTAGTGTTTGATCAAATAGGGTATGAGATAAATGGGTATTTAATTAGATTTCTTATATGAGTTTAATTATTGAATAGATATTTGCTTCTAACCTGATTCTTTGATTTATCTTCTGAGAGGGACTCCGGTCAACCTTCTGTTTCTGATTGGTTTTCAATTAGATAAGGTACACAGTAACTTATGCGGTGATTGTTGTGATGGGCATCCTGAAAATGATCTAAAACTTCAACTTAGCTTAGTAATTAATGAATGTTGATTATGCGTGTGCCGTTGAATCCGGTCCAGGGAGCGGCGACCTTATCTTGAGGGGACATGGTAGTTTAGGCGCTTAGGCCACCCCCATCATGATGTGATGACATTTATAAATGGTACGCCAGGTAGCCGATGAGGCAAACAGTATCGATGTAATGTTTAATTTAATCGGTGAGAAGTAATATATTAGGGTATGCGTTTATAAGACCGGTTGAACCCTTTTATATTATAGATCGAGATGGGTAGAGTAGGTGTAATGGTTATGAACCATAGATAAAACTTTTTTCTCTTCTTTCGGATAGGTATAAGAGATATAGGTATTCAGATAACCCATATCAACCCCTTGAGCAGCTGCTATTTTTCAGGATCCCTAGATTTCCGGTGACTTGTTTCTGAGTATGAGTACTCTAATATTGATTTGTTTATTTTAATGGAAATATAATAACTTATTGATTGATGCATTGCATTTAATTAAGCCCGTGTATCACTCCATATGTGATTATGTTACTGTGTACTAAGTTTCGACTCATTATTATTGCTGTTGCTCTTTTTCCAGGTATTTTATTGAATTGATGAGGATGGATGACTGATGATGATAATGATGGTGATGGTTGGATGATGATGATGATGATGGAGTTATTGTCGTCGATTGAGTTGAATATGTTGATGCTGGTGGTGATGATGCTTGGCTAGGGTTTTGGGCGATATTGGTTGAGCAAAGTGGGTCAAGACCACGGATTTTTATTTGTATTTATTTTATGTTTTGTTTAAGGACTGGATTTATTATTTTAAGTTTGTAATGTTCTTTTAAGGGGGTGGGGTGGAGCCTGTGTTTTGTAATATAAAGTTTTAAAGCTTTGATATATTATCACATAGAGTATTAGACATACTTAATGGTAGAGTTTTGTTTTATAAAAGTTGATCTACTCGAGTAAGTAGGTATATGTTTTTTTTTGATAAAAAAAAATTTTGGAAGTTTAAATCTAGTTGTTTTGTGAATCTAACTAAACAATTTCATGACTTAAAATGGAATAGTAAATGCTCAAAATAAACATATCATTTAAGGAAGCCCAAGCGTCTATGTAAGTCATCATTTTCTTAGCAACCTGAATTCGATTTTGGAGATTGGAACCGAAAACCGATACCCTAAAAGAATATTCTAGGACTAGTTAGACCTGGGAAACCCTAAGTCCGACAATCCCATGAACGAAACCCCGGAACAATAAAAACGAGTTGGCTTTAGAATATAGCCCTAAATAATTTTTCAAAACATAAAATGATCATATTTTAGAGAAATTCATTCGTTTCGGACCCCATTGGGATCTATTCTCGAAAACCGGTCCCCGAGACTTGGAGATAGAAAAATAATATACAGGACTCTTTAGAACCAAAATTTATTAAGGAATTCAAAAATATAATTATAAGAATTTTTCGGTTTATAAAAATTACAGTTATAGCCTTCTTATTGTATTTTTATTATTACCAGTAATTTAATTGTCTAATCTACTTTTTGATTTCTATCACACTATTCACAAAGTACAACCATCCATACCCTATTCTTACATCCTTACAACCTATTCTTACAATCTTACATCATTTTCTTACATTTTCATTTCTAATACAACTTTTACTACTTAAATTACTTATTAAATTTGAATTTTATTATACAAAATAAATCAACACATCTCCCTCTCTCTTCTCTCCCCGAATCTGGTGCCTCCCCCATACATGCCCACAATTTGTTTCATTTTTCTTCATTTTATTAATCACACAAAAACCCTAATCCATTTCCTATATAAACTCTCTTTTACCTTTTACTTTTTCACTTTCTCTTATTTCTCACAAAATCAACTCTTGGAAAAGGTCTTTTTCTCTCCCTCTCTTCTCTTCATTGATGTGACTCCCTCTCCCTCACACACACACACACACACACATTTTTTTCTTCTTCAAGTTATCTTGTTCCAAAACACTAAATAGGTAATAGATCTTAATCCTACCACAACATGTCATGGCAAGATCATATATGTGTAGTTCTACCAAAAATCCCCATGAGCTTTATGCTAGGGATGTGGAAATACTAAAGCATAATAGCCTTGCCATCACAATGTGTGGATCTTGTTATTTAAGTTGTTTTACTAGTATTTTGATATATTATTATTATATCACTCTTATGGATATTTTGTGTATGTATTTTTTTATTACTCTCATCTACATAATGTTCATATTACATTTGCATCCATGACATAAATAATATAATAGATCTACTTATTTTGAGTCCATAAATGCCATAGATATTTGTTTTATATATATAAAAGATTTGCAATATGATAGTCTTAATAAAGGTATTGCCAAAGCTCAAGATCTATTTTGTTTCTAACAAAAAAATGATTTTTGAAATTCGGATCTTGACAAATAACCATTTAGATAACCTATTTTCCAACTCCAAAACGAAGGGCTTAGGTGATAGGTATCATAAAGGAATGATTTTTATAAGTTGAGATTAGTTTTACTAAGAGAAATTTTCAAAACAATAAAATGACTATAAAAGTTAAAGTTAGAGCCATGTCTCAACACTAAAAAAAACTTAAAATTCGTAATAAGGAATAGTTAATATGTAAACACCTATTTTCTAACACCAAAACAAGAGTTTTATTAAAAAATGGAAGCCTTAGGGAGTAGGTTTAGTTATGACTTAATTTTAGAAGGATTAAATGAGTTTTACACAAGAAACAATCTTAAAAATATGTTTCAAAATTCGGATCTAAAAATGACCCCCATTTAAATACCTATTTCCAATTGCCAAAATGAGGATTTTAATAGAAAGATAGAAGCCTTAGGGAATAGATATAATAAAGACTTGATTTTGATAAGAATAAATAGGTTTTATCAAAGTATAAACCTAAAACAAAGAAAAAGTTTCCAAATAAGGATCAAACAATATTTTCATTTCCTAAAATTGTATAAAATTAGTCACTAGGCAAAACCCATATTTAAACATCTATTTTCCAACTCCTAAATAGAGAATTTTATTAGGATAATGAAGGTATTAGGTATATAGTTATCAATACCTTATCTTAGTAAAAATATGGATGATTTTCAGAGAAACAAAGTTAGTTTTTCTCAACCAAGTGTCTTTGAAGTTGTTGCAAAGTAAAAGTTTTCCAAAAATTCTTTTTTATCCAAAATCATTAAGAAAATGCATATAGATAGCTCATATCATGTTATTCATGATAATAACTTGTAAATATTACATGCACATATAATATACTTGGTAGGAACAATGCAAATTTTACAAAACAATTTAGAAAATGCGATTTTTAGCTACTGATAAGATCTGATCCGAGCTTTACAAGGCCTAAAAGTTTTGAAAACTTAATAATAACATCATAAATAGATAGATCTTTCGAAGTAGATGGAAATTGATAGCTTATTTGTGAAATTTCGAGTTAAATAACCAAGTTATGGCCGTTTTAATTTGGAATTTCCATCTATCACGAAAATTACGAAATTAAGAGTTTTTATTTAATATGTTGGAATTAGTTATGATTTGAAATACTTATTTGGGTATTTCTTTTGTTTAGGTGACTTTAAATTAGGGGAAAATCTTGTTTCCAGAGTGCTGCTATTAAAGATCAGTGTCCATGGCCGAGTGAGTTCACTTTTCCTAAATTTCATGTTCATGATTGTGCTTGCAATGATAGTAGCATTAGAAGTAAGGCAAGATAAAATTGGAATGTGCATGTGAATTCTGCTTGGTTGAATCGATGATAAGAATATCGAAATGGGAATTGTTATAAATATATGTATGATTTGGCATAGAATTAAAGTGTCTGAAACTTCTATGATCGCCTCAATTAAATAATATGACACGACTATATAACTAAATTACCCATGCATAACATATGTGAGTCACATTACATTTGTTATTATACCTTTGTGGGAAAAAGGTATAATAGCTAGGCAACGGGTGGGCCTGAAAATTCGGATAGTGGCGCGGGGTTGCATGAATTAAAATGAAAGTGGAGTAGGCACTTGAATCAACTATATAAATAGTGAGTGGGTGAGCACCTGAATCAATCGCTATATAAATGAGAAAAAAATTGAAATCTACGATAGTATGGGCTTGAAACACCTAATTCCGAATGGAAGGCGTAAATTCATTCAACATAGAACTCCCAAAAAGTCTTATGTATTGTATGTTCACGTACTTGTGCATTTCATATGATTGTCTAATATAACTTGCTTTCCTTATTAATGATGGAGTATTTAATTTTGGAAGTGAAACTCACAAAGCTAGCGTAACTTATACCCCTATAGCTTATTTTTTATGCAGTTCCTGTACATATGGTTGCGTCCCCGGACTAAGCCAAATCAGGTAAATGCGAAGTTAGGAGTTTTCCCTTATCAGTTTATGATTAGCTTTATAGGCTTTCATAGGAAACCTTAAATGCTTGAGTTGTTATTAAAAGCTAATATCTGAACTTTTTGTTTAGCGGGGGAATGCCCTTTAGTACATTGTAACTGATCTTGAAATATATGTGGTTTATGTTTTTATGCTTATTCTATCAAGTTGAACTATCTATCTCTAACTGCATATGTATTCTATTATCGTAAAGGAATGTCTTGGATCTAATACAAGACTTTTGAATGATCGTGGTAGTAATTCTTAAGCCTCGTTTAGTATACGACAGACAGTTATGTTTAAGGAACCCATTGGGACGTGAAAGTATAACACACAAAGTATTATACATTGTGGTAATTGCCTTAATTAAATTTAGGGCATTACAAAAGATATGTTAAGCTCGTAGAGGTATTAATTAGCAATGATTGTTAAATCTAGACAGAGAAATAAGAAACAAACCAATGATACATGCTTATATATATGTTTGGGCCAAAAAGAAAAAAAAAAACATCCATGATGATTCAACTTCAAACTCAATGATTATTTACTTCAAACAAAAAGATAGGAGTGATTAAAAGATCAGTTAGTTAGTGAGGATTAGACAAGTAAATGTGTATAAATATATTATATATACACATATATATATATACCCATGGTCAACAAGGAAAAAGACGGAAGATATTTAATTTATGAAATTTTAGTAAATTATTGAAAAATACATGAAAAAGGCTTTCTAATGCCTATTCGTATACTTAAAACAGAGTTAAAAAGAATATATTACGTCTAGTTTAGGATTAAGTGACTAAAATTGGAGTTTAAAGTCATTTATGACACCTTTTTCTAGCAATTTAAATTTTATGCTGATCAAATTGATTAAATAGAATAAATCATGACAAAGTAGTCATCGTAAACTTCAAAATGACTATTTAAGTGTTATGTGAAAACACACTAAGAATACTCAAGAAGGAAAAGGGAGGAGAGGTGTTGAATTGAGTATTTTCACTAAAATCTCAAATAATTAATTTTAATAGGCAAATAAAAAATTAACTTTAAAAACAACGGATATACACTAGCAAATACATGATGAAATTTTAAAAGAGATGGGGATAGAGAAAATTAATTTAGATCTAATATAGAGTTTAACTCACTTCCTACTCTCCACGGTTCACCAATGTCTCGATCGAGGACTTCGCTACCACTATATTAATTCCACAAAATACGCTCAAGACGATCAACACAATTTTTATAGCACGCTTAGGAGATAAATTTTTCCTCTCTCTCTCTATATGCTCTTTGATAAATCGCAAATAAATGAACATAGCATTAGAAATATTTTTCCTCTCTTATTTTGATATATAAATTAATGAATGGGAGTACAAGAAAATAAATGATTTGTTCAATCACAAATAATCACACTTTTCATACTACTCTTCTTCTTTTTTTCAATCTCCCAAGGATATCATATATATATATAGCCTTCAAAAATTCAAATGTACATTAGAAACAACATCTTTTAAGTCACCAAGCATTTTATGTGCTTCAATGGTTCTTTCTTGTCACATGGCTCCAATATTTAAACCGTCGCACCTTAAAGTGTCGTACCTCTATTTTGCATTCACAAGTCTTTACTTCATCAAGCCTTAAACTCAAATTGTCGCGCCCTGAGTTTAAACACATTGAGCCTTCGATTAGAGATGTGCAACTTTGAACATTTTGTTAAGTCTTGGTTTAAGCTTGTCGCACCCAAGTAGGACTTGTCAAGCCTTCGACCAACCCCTCAACCACTGATTCTGCATTTTTTATATTATCAAGCTTTGGCCTTAAACTTCGTCGCACCTTGAAGATTGAAGATGTCTAGCTCTCAGCTGATACTGTTCCTGCTAAAACTCGTAGAAACTCCACAAAATGCAACAACACACACACACACACACACACACACACACACACACATTTGACTAATTAAGTATAATTTACGATAATTAAATGTTTTTGTGCATCATATCGTCTCATCAAGATCCACATTGAACATACAAGTTCAATATTATAATAGGATTAGAAATGAGAAAGCAACAATATATTTAGTAAAATATAAATTTAAGACACATAGGCACAAATAAGAATATATGCTCAATTATCTCTATCATGACATGATTATTATTAATTTTATTTTAGGAGAAATATATCAGTTTTCTGACCTACCAGAAGATTACTACAATGGGTAATAAAAAATGAACAAATGAGTAATTCAGTTCTATCTTACTATATGTGTTTGTAGTCTAGTGATACTAAATATAAAGATAAAAAAAAATTGAATTGTATATGGGGATATGAGATTATGTGCTATCTAGTGGTTGAATCGATTGCTAAATTGCTATAATAAAAGTGAAAATCCTATGATCCTAATATTTGTTTTAATATCTTGTCATGTGTTTGCAAGTGTAGTGGTCTCTCAGTAATCTTATCTAAAATTATCAGACCCCGTAGTAACTTATCATGCAATTGTACTATTTGCATATCTTGCATTATTAAGATCACCCTGCTACGTGTTAACACTTTAGATTTATGGATTCGCTCGGTACTTTTAGATGTAAATTTCATAATTTTACAAGATTTTTAGAGGTTTTGCTCGGTTCCGTTTGGAACTACTTGGCACCCAAAAAAACATCGCTTATGGTATCAACATGAAGTTAGTTAACATTTGGTGGGGTTTCTAAGTTCCAATGACAAGTTGAAATGATTTAATTGTTTTAAAAGTAATTCATGCATATATTATTCCTTTCATTGGTTCTTAGTCTCTCCCAAACTCGGTTAATCGTGATGTACCTGACAACCCCGATGAGAGGGTGTAAATCTACACCTAATTTAAATTATAATTATTTAAACTTGTATATACTATATATGGTAGAGTGTTGCATTACATATGCTTGCTAATCAACTTGCATGTGGTTTTTTGATGTGGAATATGTTTTATTACTTTATTGAGCCGTGGTTTTGCTCACACTCTTATGGACGTTTCAGGTTTTAGGGAAGTCCGTGGCTTGTGCTGTTCGAGGCTTTTGTAAGGGTATAAGTCATAAAGTTAAGGATTAGAGCTTAGAGGGAGAAACTTAAAGAATAAAACAGAATTACTAAGTTCAAATATCTTTTGTTATCATTGTCATCACAAACACTTGGTCTACAATAAATATTAATTCATAGTGATGCATGATACTACTCTATTTACTATGTGACATATATATATTCGTATTTCTTATCAAAATAACCTCGATCCTATTTTCATGCCATTTTCCTTAGTGCAATTTAGTAGAGCAAGTGATTGCCATCTACATTGATGTTCATTAAGTAAATCTTGTGGCTTATTAAGGACATCAATTGGATTCACAATCACTTGATACTACTAGGTACCCCTTGGGCCATGGTAGTATACAAACAAGTCTCGCGGTATTGAGAAATAGGAGTTTACTATGATTGGAAGTCTATATAAATCTAATAAAGCATCTTTTAAAGTATATTTATTATACCTTATGTTGTTAATAACAACAATACATTCATTGCTTATTCGTTTTGTTGTAATTACAGTTCCATTATAGCTTTTTTTTTTTTTTATGAACAACTATTATGTTGTTTTGTTGACCGTAATATCAATTCCACAAGGAATCTCGTTGGAATTGTCATTTTTTTTCAAAATACCCCATTTAAATGAAATGTAATATACAAAATAATTTTAAGTGATAAGTGTTCACAAGCTACTAGATTCTAATATGCCTTTATGTTGATGTTAAAAATAGGTTAAGATTGATCAATTTCGTGTTAGAACAAGATTGGCATCAATTGGATCAATTTCATTAATTTATGCAATGAAGGCCGGCATCTCTGATGAAGAACGCCACCGGCTTAGGTTTTAAATTTGCCAGCGTACTCTATAACAGACTGTACGCCGTCTCCTGGAGAATCTACGCCGCCGGCGTATAGACGGTGTAGGATGGGAATAGTAGCATTTTTCTTAACGCTGGGAGGAAAGCTGCTGACGTTCATTAGGTTTCTTCTCAATACCGGCATGAAAGTCGCCGGCGTAGGTCAAAGAATTGCCGGCGTACGATGGGAGAAATTGAATTCTGGAAATCAAAGCCCCGACGAACGTTGCTGGCGTTCGTGTAATTTTGCCAGCGTATGGTGTAAGCCGAGAAGATCTAGAAGTACGCCGTCGGCGTAGGGCCGGCGTATGACCAAATTTCTATAAATACGAGACGCGAAAAACATTTTTGACAGATTTCTTTTATAATATATTCTCTTCGTGTAAGAAAGTTTTGGAGTGTTCTTGGAGATTTATGCTTGGAAAATCATCGGGAGAATATTTTTGATCCAAAGTAAGTAATCTTAACCTTTTCATTGGGATTCTCTAGAAATTTATACAAGTTTCTTAGGGTTTGGTTGAATTTTTATATGAAGGTTTTTGGAGAAAAACCCTAGCACGTGTAAGATCAGTGAATTGGTGAATGCGAGACGGGTTTAGCGATTCAAAATAGTAAGTAAATCTCCTCTATTATAGATTCCAACAAAATACGATCTAAACAATCCTTATATGTTCTTAATGTATTGCAATTAGGGTTTTGATGAAAATAATTGGTGATTGTAGAGTTTTGTGCGGTTTTTTGTTATTCTTGAGGATAATTGTGGAGTTTGATTGGAATAGATGGAACATATAATAGAGATTTTTTTTCAGGTTAAGATTTTTGGAGAATTCATGTTCATTAAGGTATTTTAATAATGCGATCATGTCTGTTGATGTATATATATATATTGTAACAGGAAATTTAGAGTTTGTGAAACTGTTATTGGTGTGGATATAGGAGATTGTGGAGTTTGGGTTGGCTTTGTTGTTGTTGGTATCAGGTTGTGAGGATTTTATTTAGATTCATGAGATTTAGAAAGGTACGACCAATCCATTGCTTGATCTATGTGCTTGTAGATTAGAATTTTTGTGAATGGATGTAGGAACATAATTGCATAATGAATTTAATAAATATTTGGCTTAATAATTGTCTGTCTGGTTGTGGTTGGCTTTGACCAGTAGAGACCTGGCAGACAGTGATACTGGTGAGGCACCCTGATGATCTTAGTGCGAGGTTGTCCCGAGTGGACTCGTGCTAAGAAATGATTTGAATATAATTTAGGTGTTCAGGAATTGGGATGTTTGGGAGTACCCACTCATCCATATATGTATATATGATTACTTATTTTCAAATCAGTTGGATGTTTTTATAGCAGAGTCTAAGTTACTCTGAGTTCAGGATTTATGTATACTAGATTCTGAACTGTGTTGTTTTGCTGGACTAAAATAGATAATAATCTGTTGTATACATTTAATTCAGTTGCATATATTTATACATGTTGTATGTGCATAACGTTGCTTGAACTGGATCGGATGTTATCGTACTGGGCTTCGCCGCTCATTCTATTACATTTCAGGTGCAGGTGATGATAGTGTGATATATGATCTATCGGGTTTTGATATCGTTTATGAGAACGGGGATGGCGTTAGCGGTCCTAACTACCTTGCTGATGACTAGTTGTATAGTCATAGATAATATATGATGGATCAGAGAAACCTTTCATGTCTGATTTATATTTTGTACATTGAAATTTTAAGTTGTACTTAGAGTTTTCATGTGATGATAGTTTTAGGGCATGGTTTGACTTGTTGACCTGCAGTTATGTCAACACTGTCTAGTTTGTTGATTATGGAGATCATATTCTTGTCATATGATTTATTTTTTTGGGACTACATCTCTTCTTTTATACCTTGTGAGTTATACGGGTGATATTCATGTTGTTTGTGAAAATTATAGCTTTAGCGTGTCCTATTAAGAGAGGACACGTGGCGGGTTGTAATGCCAACAGGTTAGGGCGTTACATGAAATATAACAAAAAAATTCCTATTATAGCCCAATTTCGTCCATCAATGATAGGAATTCCATTACAATCTTATTTATTCAATAAAGTAAACAAGCCGTAAATGTCATGGATATAATAATTTTTTACTATTGACATAGAAAGATTTAAATATTTGTTTCTTATTTATATATTTTTTTTTAAAAATTTATTCATTTTGTCTCCTTTCCCCCTATTTCCTTTAATTTTTTGTGTAACATTGGCCTAAATCCACAAAGTTATTGGTTCTTGATTCAACGAGTGCTTTAGACACTTTCAACAACACACACACACACACACACACACAAAATTTACAACTTGTGGATTGCTTATTGACACTTGTAATGGCCTATTGACTAAAGCTTGCTGTTGGCTGAATAGTGAGTACTCTTGCGAGCGCTTTATTAGATATGGGGCCTTTCGTTAATTCACACATGGATGTAGTGCTCTATTGAGTTTTACTCACTACTGCTGCAATAGTTCAATTAGATGAGTTATAATACCGAATAGAACATCTAATACATTTAAACAACTGTAGTAATCATTAAGTAGAGCATAACAAACCTTAAAAATGATAAAACTTGATAGCAATGAACTAAGCTTCTTTAAGTATAATAACCAAACCATGTGCTAAGTTGTTTAATACCAATTCTAATCCAACCTTGAGCTCATTTAAATGGAAGTGGACGCACCAACTTTGGAGGTTTCACATTAGCTTACTCCAAATACAATAATATTTGTTCAAATACTAAGCTGCAAGTGCATCTATTCAATCCAAGGCATGTGTGTTGATACAAGCTCTATATGACAAAATAAAGAATACGATGATATTATACTTAGTATGGATTTCCCAACTTTGCTCACATCTTGTTACATCTACTGAACATGCTGCTTTGTTAAGACAAAGATCAACAATTCACATTGATCAATCTACCACGAAGTTTGGCTAATCACGAAGCATGAGTGCAATTTGTCCCATCTCTTCTTGAAATGTGCTCAACATCTCAAGCTAAATATGAACCGATGGATCTTTAATGACATTTAACTCTATTTGTGATGCAAGTTTCTCCTACTACTTGGCTCTAACTTGCCCCTGACTTTTGGTTTGTTTAAAAGTTTAACTTGGAAATGTCAAATGTGATTGTTGTTAGTTTCAAGTCCATGTGCAGTTCGAGTTTGTGGAATTGCTCAGGAGTGTTGTCCAATGAGACTGCACTTGTGGTTGTCCTTTTGATCAAAGAACAAGAAGATGACAACATATTAGTGAATCTCTCCAAACATTATCAGATTATGGCAACAATAGATATTCTTAGCTCAAAACATGAACATACGACAACCAAATATAATTTGAATAACTTTAGATGTGAATATCGCACATTTGTCATGTATATTAATCCATTTTTTGCAATTTAATTCCCAAATCAAGTTTATAAGCTTTTAGACATTATTTTCTTATAAAATTCCACAAAACACATGATTATGACTTAATTAGGTAAAAGATAAATGTGTAATTTACACATTTATTAAATATTGACTTAGTTCGTTATTAAAAAATTTTTATTTTTGGAATTTTTTATTTATAAAATATTATCTATATAATTATTATTTCTTTTCCCATTTAAATCACATAGAGACAAAGAGAGCTATGTGAATTCTTTTTTTTTTTTTAAATACATGATTAAAATATAATTATGTAAGGTGATGTAAAATTAAGAGTTAAGGAAATAAAAAATAACATTATTATAAAATTACAAAAATGTCACATGAGCAAAAAATGATATAAAAAATAGTTAATTTGAACTTATCTATTGAAAATACGAGTTTTGACCGTTTAAAATTGTCTTTTTAAGAGACAAGTCTAGATATGATTTTCATGGTCTCTTGTGAAGGGTTTGTATTATGGTATGGTGTGCGACTCGGTGAATGGTAAGTTAGCTCAGTATATGATGAGTGTAGTTGGCGTTTGACAAGATAGTGTGGTCCCTTGTGTGAAATGGTCCAAGTGGTTAGTTGGTTCGATATGTCATGGATGTTGTGGAATGATGAGCTTGGTGTAGATGCTAAGTTGTGGTTGTGGCTGGATTGTTATTCATGAGTTGGCTTGGCAAGTTGGAGGTCGAGTTCTGGTTCTACAAATTGGAATTGGATTGATGTATATTGTTGGTTGATTGGGTAGAGCGGCCATGGTTGGTCAATGTGGATCGATTCTACAATTGGATCAAACATGGGCACGTGGTGGGAACTTAATGGTGGAGATGGGTTTTTATTAGAGAGAGAGATAGAGAGAGATATTTGATGAGGAAGATTCAAGCTACATTCTATTTGTTCCTACTTTTAGTTGTCGTAGCTCATTCCCTTATCACATGTTTGCTTATATTTATTTTCTATCATAGTTGCAATTTGTAAAAACTAGTTTGTTGTAGTATCGTCTCTATAAAAGACATGATTATTGTAATTATTTTGAATAAGTTTTTTAATAGATTATTTTTTTTAAGAAATGAGTTTAAAATACTTAATTTTGGGATTATTTTCAACTCAAGGTCTTTTTTTTTAATTAAAATTTCTTTTTCCCTTAACCTGCAGGGAAAAGGAAAAAAATAATTGTGTTTTTAAAAAAAATTACAAAAATGCCATCGGAATCAAAATAATTCCATTTTAGGCAACTTGACTTCGTCTCTTCAAGAGACAAGGTCATTGCGCGAGTAAAAACTCGCCAGATCTCCTTCTTCCCCATTTCCTCTCCTTATCCTTCTCCTCAAAACCCTAAACCCAAATTCAAACCCTAACCAATTCGCATTTTTCTTTGATTGAGCGTAATTAGATCCGTGAAGTTATGTTTTTTGGATCAGCCGGTGTTGGGGAGAAGCAATTTGTTGGAGAGGAGTGTTATAGGCGCAGAACGAGGACAACGAGGAACGGTGACAGCGGCGACATTCCAAGGTATGATCCACATTTTTTCAAAATTTTTGTTAAATTATTGAAACTACATTGTTGAGTATTTGTTGTATGTGTTGTAGGAATATTTTATGTTGTAAGATTTCGAATTTTTGCAAAGTTTTTTTTGAATTATCGACGGTATATTTGTCCAATATTAGTAATGTGAAATGTGCGCATATTTGTTATTGTATGCAAAGTTCAATTAATTAGAAATTAGTAATCTATTAGAAATTATAATTTATTAAACATTACAATTCAATTAAAGCGATTAAAATTTTGTATAATTTATTAGAAATTAGTAATTGATAATAGAAATCAATATTTAAAATTATAATTTATCAAATATTACAATTCAACTAAAGCAATACAAATTTTGTATAATATATTATAAATTTTTATAATTTATTATAAATCAGTAATTGATAACAGATATCAACATTTTAAATTATAATTTATTATAAATTATAATTTATTAACAATACAATTCAATTAAAGCGATACAAATTTTGTATAATTTATTATTTATTAGAAATCAGTAATTGATAACAGAAACCAACATTTAAAATTATAATTTATTAGAAATTAGTAATTTCAATTTTATATGAATTAGATTTTAAATGAGTGATAAAAATAATTTAATTTGTGATAGAAATCAATTTTGAAATTTTCTATTAGGAGTTATGTTAAATAAAATGGGGAGTTCAATTCATAAGTATAGAGTTGCAAATTTCATGCAATGAAGTTATTTTTGATGAGATGGCAGAGTTAGTGAGGAAATGGATAAGACGAAGTTTGTATTGTACGCTCATGGCAACATTGTGCAAGGGGAGGATGGATTTAGTTATAATAAGCGGCCGATAGCTGTGGTCAGTGTTGCTCCAGGGCGTATATCTTGTTGCTACTGGGTGGATTCATATTTGCGGACAAGTTATCAAATTACGTCCATTAATGTATCTGCAGTTGCTCTAAGACTTGGAGAGGGCGGGGCAGTATGCGCGGAGAGTAGCTTGTTTGGCATGGCTGTATAGGCAGCTATGCTTGGTTTCCTACGTTGACACAGGGGATATTGCGGATCTTGGTTGTCTTGCAGATATGGGCGTGGGAGCACTTCCCCCACATTGCCCGATTCGTTTTCAGGTTACAGCAGTTACAGCAAGCCACCTATGATAAGCCATTGGGGTGCGACTTTTGATGTCACTAGTGTATCCACCCACTTGTTGATTGAGTATCGGTATCGTTCGATCGACAGGCCGAGCACTAGGTATGATTTTCTTTGCCTTATTTTCTTCAATTTGATTTCCAATGTGTTGTTTCTCTTCAAAGTGTTACGTTTTAATATTTTTTGTTAACAGGTTGTGTGGGACCCTTACAGTCCCATTTTGGATCCCTTCCTCCATACTGCCAGGCGGGCAGCGACATTGGCGAGCAGGGTCCCGCTAGTATGCTTCCACATATTTGAGCACTACTACCGAGACAGAGTGCTCCACAGTTTGGTGGATTCAGGGATCCCACAGCCACCTGCGGACATTAGAGCCCTGCATGAGATTGATATGAGCGGGCGTTCCGAGTGGAACTGGCAGTCGGAGTATGCTAGGTGGATAGCTGAGTGGGATGGTCGGCATGATCGTATTATCGATATGCCATATTTTCCTACTGGTACATCTAATGATTACTTCCATTGGTAGTACGCTATCACCCGACGCTGGATCAGTCGCATAGGGGCTATCATACTCTATATGGTAAGGTCACTGACTCGATAACCTGTGTAAATACATGTATTTTGTTTTCATGACTCACTAACTCACTGCTCTACATTTTGTATGTTGTTTGCAGATATATTTCATTTATAGAGTCCCGGACATGCATCTAGATATTACTTCTTTCACTGCACAAGATGTCTATTATGTAGTTGAAGAGTTAATGGGGCTCAATTTAAACGATCCACCGCTACTAGCACCAGTAGTAAGACCACCATCTGATGACCCACATCCATAGCCTGGTCAAAGGTGACGTCCACATAGGGAGAGGCGTTGGCAGTGACGGGGTTAGGAGCTAGGCTGTAGCAGAGGTGCACAAATTGTGGACGAGCCTGAGCCATCCCATGTCCCTTCATTTGATCAGCCTAGCTCTTCCCAGTTCCTTCATAACGAGACTGGCCCATCGTCATCATTACATACACATCTGTTCGATACCCTCATGCCAAACGCGTCATATAGTGAGTTTTAGACCCCCCTAGATCCACAGAAGAGGCGACCATCACCATCGCATGATATGGGTAAAGGACTCACATAGGTGGAGCTAGACCCAATCCCATTTCATCCATTCAGTGGTGCTGGTAGAGATGAGGATGTCACAGTTACACAGATTGATCCATCCACACAGCATCCTCATCAACGTACATCATTCGCCCGTACCTTCTTTAGACGGGAACAAGGGAAGCGAGGCAGAGAGCACCAGTAGTTGATAGGAGACTTTCTCAATTTTTATGATTGTTGGATATAGATTCTTAGTTTTTTACGATTACTGTATTCTTCTCTTGTGTACATTTGATGAAAACAAAAAATCGGTCATTCATTTTGTGACGACCCCCCCCCCCTCATGAGGGACCCACCACGCCAAGGTATTGTTACGCTAGCTTCCGAAGTTAGGGCTAAGGATCCTGCAGAATCCCAAGAACCCGTCCCCGCAAGTCGAACCCAGGACACTAGCCTTTTGTCCCCACAAGGAGAGTGCGGGGACGGGGTTCTTGGGATTCTGCAGGATCCTTAGCCCTAACTTCGGGAGCTAGCGTAACAATACCTTGGCGTGGTGGGTCCTCATGAGGGGGGGGTCGTCACACATTTTGTATTTTTTTTCTTTAAGTTTATTTTATGTTTGTGATGAAAAGTTTGAAATACATTTGTGGTTTAATGATTTGGGATGGGAACTGCGTTTGGTTGGATTGTGGAAGTTGTTTAGCCTTGGAGGAGGATGGCTAATTGCTTATATAACTGTTTTTATCTGATTTTTTACAGGTTTTGTTCCAAATTTAAAAATTAATATGTTTTTCAAGAACAAAAGTGAGGAAAGTAATTTGGTTTGACCTCGTCTCTTGGAGAGACAAGAGGCGGCCCCACCTCGTCTCTTGAAGAGACGAGATCAGACACTAATGACCTCGTTTCTTGAAGTTGCCTAAAATTGAGATTATTTTGGTCCTGATGACATTTTTGTAATTTTTTTAAAAATACAATTATTTTTTTCCTTTTCCCTAACCTGCAAAATTAAAATGTGCGTCAAAGAAAGCAAAAGTAAAAGTTCAGAAAAAAAAAAAACCAAAATTTATAAAAATATTAAACAATATCGGAAGTAAAAACCCGCCGTATGTGAAAGAATACGGTTGGACCGGTAGAACGGTCGAGACACATACATAAATTAGTCCGGGTGGACCGACCATTTAGAGAGCCGAAGAGGGTGGAGCTGTCCGCTGTCCCGGAGGGTTTATCCCCTCTTCCAAAAACCCAACGCACCCAGCAAAATCCCATTTCCGGAGGGTTTAGTTTAATTAATGTCCGAACTTTAAACTACAATGGCGAGTGGCGCCACAATGTGGACAGGGAAGCCTTGAGGCCAGGATAACATTTTTTCATCTTCCTTAAAAAAAGAAGAAGAAGAAGATGGAACTTACGCTTGCGCATACGCATACGCATACACAGAGACTTCCTTATACTTACAGACTTACATCTACTGCTATTACTACCACCACATCCGCTCCCATTTTGTTTCCTTCAATCTCTCGCACTCACAGGCATCATCGCAAACTCAGGATTCGTTCTTCTTCTACTTCTTCGGTGATAGTGGGAGCAGATGGCACCGACTCAACGACGCTATCCGCCGCGCTTCTCTTCGCTTCTCCACCAAATTGGCCGATTCCCTCAAGAACCAAACCGGAATTGACATCGACCAGCTCAATGCAAAGACACGAGACCTCGCCATTCAGATTGCTGACGTGGCTGAGTCTGCTCAGGCTCGTCTCCGGTCCGACTTCTTCCCTGCATTCCTCGAATGGAATCGCTGGTACCGTTGGAAGGTGTTCTTTTCTTTCATCCCTTAAAATTGCTACTATCAACTGTTGATTTTTCATTCATTTCTAACAACACTAATGCAATTGAAAATTATGAATGTTTTCCGCTTATGAGGATGAATGTATTTATCCAGTAGTTACAATATAACATACATGGAATAGAACAGTTGTGATTTTATAACAGAAACATGTATTTTCTTGTTGAAATGTCTTTTTTTTTTCTTTTCTTTTATTAGTTTAATCGCTACTTCACTCCTTTAGTTTACTGTTCCATAGAGATCAATTCCTTTATTGCTACTTTACATACTATTTTGGTAAATATATATTTTAAATTTCTTTTTATTGATTTGGGAGGTGTGTAGATGTGTTAGCTATATTACGATATAAATAGGGAAACGAGGATTTGTGATTTTATAGGTGGATGTTTTCAGGACATGCAGAGCTGGGAACCTAAGAGGCTTGGTGCGTTGATCCTTTACACATTTCTAGTGGCATTTTCTTGTGGAAAAGTTTATGGAGCCATTCGTGCTCCTTTCCTCCATCGTCAACAGAAGGAATTGGCCGAGGCTTACATGGAGGCTTTGATTCCTGAACCTTCTCCAGCTAATGTCCGAAGGAGAGTTGCATTTTTCTTCCTCTTAAACAAACAGCATCTCTATAGCTCTTTAAGCTCAGTCATCAAACTTGAACTAATCATGTGTAGATGATAGGTTGAGATTAATTAGATATCTGAACTGCATTATTGATCTTCTAGTGTTGATGTTCTTACGAGTCAGAGTTCTCCTGCAGGTTTAAAAAGGGTATATGGCGTAAATCGCTACCTAAAGGTCTCAAGATGAAGAAGTTCATTGAAGGGCCTGATGGAACACTTGTTCAGGATACTTCTTATGTTGGAGAAGATGCTTGGGATGATGATGCAGACACTCCTTCAGAAAATGTCAAACAAATTATTGACCGCATTAAGCCTGTTGGGCTAAAAGAACGGGAGGAGTCGAAGGATGACTTAGCCAGACGAGGTTGGTTGCTTTGTTTGTTGGGGCTGTCTTATACGTCTGCTAGTCTGCTAGACTTGAGCTGCATAAATTCATCATGACTCCTGAAAGAATTTCTTGTTGACAGAGGAAGTTAATCAAAATGAAGACACATGGCGTGAAAGGTTAAAGGCCTGGAAGGAGATCCTCAGGAGGGAGAAGTTAGCCGAGGAATTGGATTCCTCGAATGCCAAATATGTAGTTGAATTTGACATGAAAGAAGTTGAGAATAGCCTGCGCAGGGATGTAAAGGAGAAGATGGCCAATGCACATGGGGTTAGTGCACTATGGATATCCAAGAGATGGTGGAGATATCGCCCTAAACTTCCCTACACATATTTTCTGCAGAAACTAGACTCCTCTGAGGTTCTTTCACTAATTTTTGTTATTGCCTTCTTTTCCTTAGGTTCATTGGTGACTTTTTGCTAGTTACTTTGAGATTCTCATTTTTTTGGAAACTTGGATTTCCAGTGAACTAATGGTGTCTAATGTATTTGAATTTCTGAAAATATGATCACTGGTGTTGGACACTAAATCCAGTGCTTTATATCTTAGCAGTTTCCTCACTTGAAAAATGCCGATTACTTTTTAACTCCTTCCTCCACAATATTCTACAAATTATAAGGAGACTGCATTTTAAGTCTGGAGTTGAAATCTGATCTTCTTCTTTTTTGTTTTTATATTTTCCCCCTCTCATATGCATCTTTATAACAGGTTGCTTCAGTCGTCTTCACTGAGGACCTGAAACGATTGTTCGTAACAATGAAGGAAGGTTTCCCTTTGGAGTATATAGTAAGTTGAACACAGTAACAGAAAATAATTATTCACTCTGGTTTATAAGATGGTCTAATACGTATTTTTGTATTTTAGGTGGATATTCCTCTTGATCCTTATTTATTCGAGACCATCTCTAGTTCTGGAGTTGAAGTTGATCTCCTTCAGAAGAGTCAGCTTCATTATTTCATGAAAGTTGTCATAGCACTGGTGCCTGGATTACTAATTTTGTGGCTCATACGAGAATGTGTGATGCTTATGCATCTTACTACAAAGCGCCTCCTCTACAAGAAGTACAATCAGCTTTTTGACATGGCATATGCAGAAAATTTTATTCTTGTCAGTATTTATTCTTTGTTTGGTACCGTCCTACTGAGCTTGCAGCAATGCCTCATCTCCTATAAGACTGAATGAACATTCTATTTTCCCCCTGAAATTTATTACTCTAATATTTTTGTTGTCTCATCCAGCCGGTTGGGGATGTTGGTGAGACCAGATCAATGTACAAGGAAGTAGTTTTAGGTGGTGATGTCTGGGATCTTCTTGATGAGCTAATGGTCTATATGGGAAATCCTATGCAATACTATGAGAAAGGTGTCAAGTTTGTTCGGGTAAAATATTTATTACTTATCGAAAAAAGAATCATTTCACTTAGATAAGTAACCTTGAACCATACCAACTGTCTGTTCACTGCATTTGCAGGGTGTTCTTCTTTCTGGTCCTCCTGGAACAGGGAAAACACTTTTTGCGAGGACCCTTGCAAAAGAGAGTGGGTTACCTTTCGTGTTTGCTTCTGGTGCAGAGTTTACTGATAGCGAGAAAAGTGGAGCTGCTAGGATTAATGAAATGTTTTCTATTGCAAGACGAAATGTAAGTCATTTTATAAAATATCATTTATCATTTAGATATTTGGAAATTTGATATCCTCGGAATGCATCTCTGACATGTTATCTTAGAACTTCTGAGGCTGAATAGGGGAACCTCCTAAAATAATTAGAAGTCAAAGTAGGAGGTGTTGGCAATTTAATTTAATGGTGTTATTTAAAAAAGAGAGAAAGAAAAAGAAAAAGAAAAGATAGTATCAGCATTCATCCAAAAGAAAAGGGTACTGGAAGTACAAATACTGCTATTATGGAGCACCAGTGTCATTACTAAATCATAAGAGCCTGTCAAGTCCAGGTTAAGCCAATCCAAATCTCAAATCACCAGTTCATTTGCTGTAATTTTTCTGACATAATTTAGGAGTCCCTGTGATATTATGATTTTTCCCTGAGAAGCATTGATGCTGCATTAAATTTCCTGAACATTGTAATATGTTTTGTATATATCCCATTGTCATTTTCTTTCAGTGAAGAAATAAGTGTAATAAATCATCATTTCTAAATGACATGAGCACATTCATTACCCAAATCATAGTCAAGAAAGTGCGTGGTTATTTATTTAGTCTTATGTAGGCTCCTTGCTTTGTCTTTGTGGATGAAATTGATGCTATTGCTGGAAGACATGCAAGAAAGGATCCACGAAGAAGGGCTACCTTTGAAGCATTGATTGCACAACTCGATGGCGAGTAAGTGTGCTACTCTATAACAGATCTTTATGCAAGATGGGTGAATGATCTAGTTTCAGCTGTTTGAAAGGTTAAATTTCGTTAGTGGTGCTTAAATTTGTTGCAGTTTGTTAGCAATTGTCTTATTAGGTTTTGCCACCAAGAGCATTTGTTTTGCCTACTGTTAGCTCCATCTTCTTACATGTTTTCCATTGAATTTTTTTTCATTCTTCAGGTATTGATTCCTTGGAGAGAAATTTTTTATAATGAAATGATTGCCCCATGAGATTAGTAGATGAGGATCAGAAATGAACTTGAATGTTTAGTTGAAAATTTACTCATGACCAATCATCATAAGAATTTGTCTCCTATAAAGTTATGACACTAAAGCAAAGTTGCTATTATTAGTTTTTACTTTTGTCTTACTCTTTTCATCCTTTAGCTCTTTTCTAGATCCAAAGTTTGTAAAGCATATGGCCATATTTCAGAATGCTGATTATTATATAGGGAAAAAGAAGCTCTACTGTCACCATCTGTTAGCTATATAACTTGGGTATGTGATGTGAGAGATGCACCATCACTTGAGTTAGTTCAAGTGCCTCATCTTCCTTCATGAACGATCTAATAAAATGCAGCATGGATAGCTATGTTATGTAGGGCATCCTTTTACCATTTACTTTATGGATTATCATTGGGATAGAGATCTTCATGTTGTGCTTCATTTGGTCTATTCACTTGGAGAGTGCTTTCTTTGTTGGGATTGGTGTCTTTTATTTGCAGTGATATCTGGATATTTGGACTTTCTTCCGTTAAGACATCTACTCAAAAATGGATCTTCATTATGCTTTTTTCTTGCACAGAAAAGAAAAAACTGGCGTAGACCGGTTTTCACTTAGGCAAGCTGTCATATTCATCTGTGCCACCAATAGGCCAGATGAACTGGATTTGGAGTTTGTTCGCCCTGGACGTATTGACCGTCGTTTGTACATTGGCCTTCCTGATGCAAAGCAGCGTGTTCAGATTTTTAATGTGCATAGTGCAGGGAAGCAGCTGGCAGATGATGTGGACTTTGATAAGGTGTGTTCTTTTCTTCCCTTTATTCCTCAATTATGTGTCATTTGGTGAGACAATGGGGAGACTGGTGGTATCTTCCACATCAATACTTATTGCACTCTTATTCCTTTTATTGTAAATACTTAGTAGATTACTCCATTAACTGATATACTGACAACAAGAAGTCTTATCAATTTAATTGGATTGGCTTTTTTGTTCTTTAAGTCTTGTCAACTTAAGCTTGTAGATATAGTGTGAGTTATTTTATTTATTGCTTAACACTTCCCTTCACTTGTGAGCTGAGGTTTTGATTTTGACTAAGATCCATCAAATGGACGATTTAATTAGACGAGAATGCAATGAGTGCGCAGGGATTTGAATTCTTGACTTCTTGCTTTGATATTATGTTAAGATTAGCGCCACAACCATCTGATTTAAAAGTTTTTAGCTTAGATGGTTGTGGCAATTTGTCTCATAGTGACACATAAGGTAGAAGTTGTATACTAATACACAATGTCCTTTGATCTTTTTTGTCTTCCTTTCTAATATCTATATCAGAGTATATGTGTTGTGTTGCTCAA
The DNA here is from genome assembly GCA_024138025.1 of Combretum micranthum. Lineage (NCBI taxonomy): Eukaryota > Viridiplantae > Streptophyta > Magnoliopsida > Myrtales > Combretaceae > Combretum > Combretum micranthum. The sequence continues at coordinate 105,290 of JAMXBD010000733.1, read as the reverse complement.
ATATCTGCAGTTTCCACCGTTTCTATCTATTTGCATGGAAACCAAACAAATTAACGTCTATTAAATGCAAGTGACTAGTGTTTAAAATGGCTCGTAGTGAAATAAATAGATAGAGAAAATGGAGGTGAAAGCTCTATAGAGAATCAGCTATTGCTGATAATGAAAGATATGGTGGATTAGCTTGTAGTTGACTTTAAGCCTCGGTTGAAGGATTTTCAATTTTTTTTTTAATTGCTGAAAAAGGAAGGTGAAGTAAGGGATCAAGGATAAGAGACTAGCTAGATAAATAACTGAAAAAGGTGAAAGAATGAAGTCTCATGACAACTGACTATGATTGATACGAAAACTATTGGTTAACATAATATTGTCAACATGATTTCTACTTCAACCTCTTTCAAATATTATTGCAATTACTTGTGATGATCCGTATTTTGCATCTTTGCAAAACATATTGATTAAAACATCTTGTATCAATATGATTTTCAGGCTAAGCATGTGTTTACCGTCCTAAGGAAAAAAATTAGCAAAATCTATTTCAAAATCTCATCTTACTTTAATTATAAAGAAGTCACATTTAGTAACTGCGACTTTGCAAATTAACATGTGATTTTCCAAAGTATAAACAGGTTGCATTTGTAACTGCAACTTACTGATGTTATTTACCCAAAAAAGAAAAAATGCATCTTACACATGCGATTTTATAATAGTAATTTTGTAATTAATATTAATCCAACTCTATTTAAGTAATTAATTTCATTAATGACCTTAAACAGACAAAAAATCTCGATTATTTTTTTAGTTTTAAGTGGATAAATGAGCTTTATTTATTTTATTTACCTTCTCATTTGTGACAAATGTTGCACCATTAAAATTACAAGTTAGTTTGATTGACTTGCTTTCTGTTCATTCTGCAGCTTGTTTTCCGGACAGTTGGTTTTTCAGGGGCTGACATACGCAATCTTGTGAACGAGTCAGCGATTATGTCTGTAAGTAGCCTCCATTTACTGTGAAACTGAAACTCCTATTGCTATAGGAAGTTGCTTGTCATGTGTTTTTCCTTTTTCCCTTTGGTAAGTAACTGGCAATTGGCTTTTCACAAGACAGTTGTTAGGAAGCTGATGTGATGTTGGATGGACTTACAAGCTCTGATACAGATTGTAGGACACTCATGTTTATTTTTGTTGGAAATGTTAGATTTGTTGTTAAGATTTATTTTTCATATTTATGTCAAACTGTTTATTATATTTTTGTTGTTCTTCTTCTTCTGTTGTGTGACACCAAAAGTTGCCGACTTATTCATGGTAAGCAGTCTTTGGTTACTCACTAGCTGAAGAATTAAGGTATGTTGTGTTACGTGGCCCCTAAACCAAACAAAATTTGCACCGTTGTACTTGGCTGCCTTATACAAACTAGACTTTAAAGACAGCCTTGATAGAAAAAACCCGAGATTGCCTGATTTTCTAAATAAATCTGTCATTTTGGGCGCTTACTAGGAATAGCTGTGTCTCCCTACACATTTCTGGTTAAATCCCATGGCTCCCTTGAAGGCTAGTATCCATCTTGACTATTAATCAAAGGAGACAACTGAGGTTCTTCAGGAAATCTAGAGGAGGATGTATTCTTCTGACCTATCCATCCTTAAAGAATTTTTTTGGAGTCCCGTGGTTCATACTACAAAGAAATTAAGTTTTCCTTTCCATTCCAACTTGAAGAGCATTTTTGCTAATGGCCTTAATTAGAGGACCTTGCTCCAATGCCATGACATGTAACCAGGGATCTTGACACTCCAAAAATTCTGCTCCTTTGGCAATTCAGATTTGGCCTAACTTACTGATGTTATGATAACATGGAAAAAAAAAAAGACAAAACAAGAAAGAGAAAGTGTTGATATATGTGTAATATTATTAGTATTATATTAACAATGTAATTAATAGTATGGTAGGTAAGGTAGACCAATAGTCACAATTAATAGTATGGTAGGTAAGGAAAACCAATAGTCACAATTAATAGTATGGTAGGCAAGGTAGATCAGTAGTCACAAATTTTTTGTATAAATAGATGTATTCTTGTACAAATTATATATGAAATATACTTCTCAAATACTTTCTAATTTCATCATGGTATCAGAGCCTCGCTGCCATTTGAGGTGAATTTTCCTCCCTCCGCAGCATTAGGTTTTACTTTTTTTCTTTTTCGTTTTTTGTTCGTTCATTTTTTTCAAAAGAGGTCGAGTTTCCTCCCTCTAATTTTTTGTCACCGCCGCTACAACGAGGAGGAGCGTCCCCCGATCGGCCGATCCCAGAAGTCCGACCTCCGTTGAAAGCCGCGCGTGGACCCACGCGCCGATTGTTCTTCCGCGGAATTCCTCACGTGCCGGCGCGTGAGGGCGCGTGGGAGGTCCGAGCCACCTCTGAAGAGTGGCGTTCGGCTCGACAGCCCAAATCCGGCCTTTTCCCGCCGGTTTTTCCGTCGACACGACTACTGTTCCGACGACTACTGTTTCCGACGACTACTATTCCGACGACTACTGTTCCGACGTGCACTATTTTTGGATTGTTCTGGTATCTCCTTTTCTTTCAATATGGAAAGTGATAAGAAAATTGTAGCTATTAGTACTGATAATCCTTCACTGCAAATTAGTCCTATCAAGCTTGATGGAAATAATTATCTTGCCTGGTCACGGTCTTGTTTATTGTTTATCAAAGCTAGAGGAATGCAGGATTATATTACCGGTACTAAAGTCAAACCAGCAACAATGATCCAACATTCAACCAGTGGGATTCTGAAAATTCGCTGGTAATGTCATGGCTTATCAATTCCATGCAGCCCCAAATTTCAAGGACATACTTATTGCTTGACACAGCAGCAAAAATATGGAATGCTGTTACTCTCACCTATTCACAAGTGGGAAATGATGCCCAGATTATGAGATTCGAAACAAAGTTCATGGTTTGAAGCAAGGAGAGATGACAATCTCGCAGTATTTTTCTGAGTTGAATGGCTTGTGGCAAGAGCTTGACTATTATCAAGATTTTCAGGCTGATTGCACTGGAGATGCAGTCAAATTTCAGAAACTACTTGCAAAAGAAAGGGTCTATGATTTCTTAGCCGGATTGAACAATGAATTTGATCAGATTAGAGTTCATGTCCTGGGTAAGACCCCTTTCCCTTCTCTTGAGGAAGCATACTCCTATGTTCAGCAGGAAGAGAGCAGACGCAATACCATGCTCTATATTCCACAGGTTGAAAAATCTGGTTTGGTAGCAGCTAGTGATTCATCTGAGCAGTTAAAGACTCAAAGTTCTAATAAGGATCATGTACGATGTGATTATTGTGGGAAACCACGTCATACTAAAGAGACTTGCTGGAAGTTACATGGACGCCCAATGAGAGGTCGTGGAGGCAAACGAGTTAATTCTACTCGGGCAAATTTGTCTGAAACTATAACAACTCCTGAGATGACTCCCTCTGACTTTTTTTCTCCTGATGAGATTCAGTATCTCAAGCGTATGATGTCTCATAAAGAATCTTCCTCCGGTGCCAAATCCAACTTTGTGCAGTCAGGTAATGCTTTTTCTACTACCCTTGATACTAATCATTGGATTATTGATTCTGGTGCGAATAGACACATGACGGGCTCCTCAAAAAATCTTCTTGAATACTCACCATGTTTAACTAAGGACAATGTCCGAATAGCCAATGGCTCTTTTACCTCAGTTTCTGGAACAGGTTTTGTTTTCTGTACTCCTCAGATCAAACTATCCTTTGTGCTTCATGTCCCTCAATTTCCTGTCAATCTGTTATCTGTCAGTACACTTACAAAAAATCTCAACTGTAAAATTGAGTTTTTTCCTGATCATTGTGTCTTTCAGGATCTTCAAACAGGGAAGAGGATTGGCAGTGGTAGATTGTACGATGGCTTATATATGTTGGATGAAAGTCAAGGATCTAGTCTCCAACAGGTTTTTTATGGGGAAAATAAAGATGTTAATCAAGAAATCTTGCAATGGCATAGGCGTTTGGGACATCCCTCCTTTTTTATGTTAAGTAAATTATTTCCTAGTTTGTTTTCAAAGACTCAGTTTGATTCATTAGTTTGTGATCCTTGCGAATATGCAAAACATTCTCGAAACTCTTATCCTTTGATTAATAATAAAAGCCAGTTTCCTTTCATGACTATTCATTCTGATGTTTGGGGTCCTACTCAGACTACTTCCTTGTCTGGTAATCGATGGTTTGTCACTTTTATTGATTGTTGCACCAGGATGACTTGGGTCTATTTACTTAAGGCTAAGAGTGATGTGTTTTCTTGCTTTCAGTCTTTTCATAAGATGGTTTGCACCCAATTTGATGCTAAAAAAAAACTCTTAGGACTGATAATGGCACTGAATACATGAATGAAAGATTTGATTCTTATTTAAGGTCACATGGGATAATTCATCAAACTAGTTGTCCCTATACAAGTGCACAGAATGGGGTAGCTGAGAGAAGAATCGGCATCTTTTGGAAGTTGCTAGATCTCTTATGTTTACCATGAATCTTCCTAAGCCTTACTGGGGAAATGCAATTCTAGTTGCTGCATATCTGATCAACCGAATGCCTCTTAGAGTCCTTAACTACAAGAGTCCTTTAGAAATCTTAACAGGACATAACACATACACTGTCCCTCCAAAGGTTTTTGGATGTGTTTGTTTTGTTCATACTAAGGATGCTGGGAAACTAGATCCAAGAGCCCTTAAGTGTGTGTTTATTGGGTACTCGCCGACACAAAAAGGTTACAGATGCTACCACCCTCCATCTAGGAAGTATTTTGTGAGTATGGATGTTACTTTCAGAGAAACTGAACCTTACTACAATCCAACTCCATCATCTCTTCAGGGGGAGAATAATGCAAAGGAAGAGATGATACCTAGTACTGTGACCCTCATTGATCTTACCCCAAGAACAAGTGATGATCAAAGGAGACTATAATCCAGGGGGAGAAAATTGGACGTTTGGATAAACCTGATTTGAAGAGGTACTCAAGGAGAAACAAAGACACAACAGAAGAAGTCATCGTGCAACCTACTCTCTGCTGCCAAGAATCATCCTCTTCTGGTGAGTTGTTTTTTGATGATTTAGATAAACCTATTTCTCAAAGAAAAGGTGTTAGAGCCTGTACTAAACATCCCATTTCTAATTTTGTTTCCTATGATTCTTTATCTCCTACCTATAGAGGTTTTGCCTTGTCCATTTCGTCTGTGTCTATTCCACAGGATTGGAAGAAGCACTCAATGATCCAAAATGGAAGGGAGCAATGATTGAAGAAATGAAAGCCTTGACTAAGAATGAGACTTGGGAGCTTGTTACCTCTCCACCTGGAAAGAAATGGTAGGCTGCAAATGGGTGTTTACTGTAAAACACAAAGCTGATGGATCAATTGATAGGTTCAAAGCTAGATTGGTGGCTAAAGGATTCACTCAAACCTATGGGGTAGACTACCAGGAAACTTTTGCTCCAGTAGCAAAAATGAACACAATCAGAATCTTGTTATCATGTGCAGCCAATCTTGATTGGGATTTACAGCAGTTTGATGTGAAAAATGCCTTTCTACATGGAGATTTAGAAGAAGAAGTGTATATGGAGATCCCTCCTGGATTTGATACTGAAACAACACATGGGAAAGTATGCAGACTGAAAAAGGCATTATATGGATTAAAGCAATCTCCTAGAGCATGGTTCGACAGATTCAGCAAAGCTATGACTTCTTTCGGCTATCAACAGAGCAATGCAGATCATACTCTATTTATTAAACATAACAAGGGTAAAATTACTATTCTCATAGTTTATGTTGATGATATAGTAATGACAGGAGATGATGAAAAGGAGATAGCTCGATTGAAGAAACTTTTGGCCCAGGAATTTGAAATCAAGGATCTGGGAAAACTGCAATATTTCTTAGGAATTGAAGTTGCCAGATCAAAGAAAGGTATCTTCATTTCTCAGAGAAAATATATTCTGGATCTCCTGGAAGAAACTGGCATGTTAGGTTGTAAGCCAGCTGAATCTCCTATTGAAAACAACCATAAGCTACAAGTTGGAATTGGTGATGCAGTTGATTTAGGGAGATATCAGAGATTGGTAGGAAGACTGATATATCTCTCTCATACTAGACCCGACATTGCATATGCAGTCAGTCTAGTGAGTCAATTTATGCATGATCCACGAGAATCACACATGCAAGCAGTATTTCGCATCTTGAGATATCTGAAGTCTGCTCCCGGAAAAGGACTACTATTTGCCAAACATGGTCACCTTCAGATAGAATGCTTTACAGATGCAGATTGGGCTGGATCTCCAAGTGATAGAAGATCCACCACTGGCTACTGTACTTTTGTAGGAGGAAATCTAGTAACATGGAGGAGCAAGAAACAAAATGTAGTTGCTCGATCAAGTGCTGAAGCAGAATACAGAGCTATGGCTCAAGGGGTTTGTGAGCTTCTGTGGGTACAGAAGATATTAGAAGAATTAAGTCTATCAAGCAAAGATACACTGTCCTTGTATTGTGACAATAAAGCTGCTATTAATATAGCACAAAATCCAGTTCAACATGATAGAACCAAGCACATAGAGATTGATCGACACTTCATCAAAGAAAAATTGAATAATGGTGCCTTGAATTTACATCATGTGACATCTGATAAGCAACTGGCTGATGTATTTACTAAAGGGTTGTGTCACAGGACCTATCATACTTTAGTTTGCAAGTTGGGCATGTGTGATATCTATGCTCCAACTTGAGGGGGAGTGTTGATATACGTGTAATATTATTAGTATTATATTAACAATGTAATTAATAGTATGGTAGGTAAGGTAGACCAATAGTCACAATTAATAGTATGGTAGGTAAGGAAAACCAATAGTCACAATTAATAGTATGGTAGGCAAGGTAGATCAGTAGTCACAAATTTTTTGTATAAATAGATGTATTCTTGTACAAATTATATATGAAATATACTTCTCAAATACTTTCTAATTTCATCAGAAAGTGATTTGGCCCAACGAGGCAAAAAAAAAAAAAGGTGCCTATATCTGTGGAACAATACCTAATGTGCTTCAACTTTGCTTCTTTACTCCAGGAGATAAGATCAATAATTCCTAAACCACCTTTCGTTTTGGACCTACACACATCTTCGTATGTGAATTTTGCTTTAGCCTACCCTCACAACTTCCGTTTTATAAGAAATGTCTCATTTTGGAAGGATAAAAATGGATGTTCAATACACTTGTGGAGAGAAGAAGATACCCTTAACAAGCTGTGTGTGACTAGCATAAGAAAGGGGTTTTGAGAACTAAAGATTGATCCGAGCTGAAATTTCCTCCACACGTCTGCTACTAGTCATGTAGATGGCTTTGAGGAAGAGAGTGGTGATTTAAATTAATTAGTTGTAATATTTGAAGATAATATTAGTATTAGCTATGCCCGATAGAGTGATGCCATATGGCATATAAGTAGAAGGATAGTAGTATGAAGGTATGTAGTAGTGAAAAAAAGGGGAGTCATTTCATTTTTCTCTAGTATAGAGAGTGAGGATACATGGGCACCGTGTAGGAGCAATTTGCTTTGTGGTGAAGTCTCTTAACCGTAATTTCTCTAAGTTAGGGTTTGTAATGGTTTTATAATATGAAATTTTGGAAAATTTCTTTTTCATATTATTTACACGTATAAGCAAGTACAAATATATATAGGAGAAGTTACAAGAGTCAAATCTCATAAGAATAGGAAACGAACTTATTTAAGGAGATTGACGAAATCATCAAAAAAAGAAAAAATTAACTAATCAATCTACCAAATAATAAAAGGAAATTAGATACAATAATTTCATTATTTCAATAATTCTAGATTTCTAACACTTCCCTTTAAGCTTGTGTATATATGTTGATCATGCCAAGCTTGTTATTTAGTTCTTCAAAGGTTGACTTTGGAAGACTTTTGGTCAAAATGTTAGCCACTTGTTGCTTTGTAGGCAATTAAGTCATGCATACACTTCTATTGTCTATCTTCTCCTTGATAAAGTGACGATCAACCTCCACATGTTTCGTATGGTCGTGGTGGATTGGATTATATGCTATGCTCACTGCTGCTTTGTTGTCACAGTATATCTTCATAGGTGTTTCAATAGGTACTCATAGTTCTTTCATTAGACGCTTCAACCAGATCCCCTCGCATAGGCAATGAGCAACTGCACGGAATTCTGCCTCTATACTACTCTAAGTTACTACAGATTGTTTTTTGCTTCTCCATGTCACGATATTTCCCCACATATAAGTACAATATCCACTAGTTGAACGTCTATCATTGATCGAACTAGTCCAATCTGTGTCCGTAAATACTTCAATAAATTTGTTGTTTCTTTTCATGAAGTACAATCCTTTACTTGGGGGTCCCATTTAAATATCTCAAGACTCTGTATACTATCTCTAGATGTCTCTTCTTAGGAGAATGCATAAAACGACTTATAACATTGACAACGAATGCAATTTTTAGTTGTGTACGAGAGAGGTAAATTAGTTTACTAATTAACCTTTGATATCTCCCCTTATCAATCTCATAACCATCATCCACGGTATCTAACTTCTGATTAAGTTCCATAGGTGTCTCTGTTGGTCTGCATCCCATTATACTTATTTCTTCTAGTAAGTTTAGTAGGTACTTTATTTATGAAATAAAAATTCTAGTATTGTTCCTTGCCATCTCCATAGAGGGACTTTTTCAATCTACACATCCTGCCTTTTTGTCCTTCAAACCTAGGAGGCATGTTGATATAGACTTCTTCACTTAGGTCGCATTTAGGAATGCGTTCTTTATATCTAATTGTATTAGAGGCCAATCTAAATTTACTGCTAGGGAGATCAAAACTCTTATAGTATGGAGCTTTGCAACCGGGGTGAATGTTTTTTGATAATCCAAGTCGTAGGTTTAAGAGTAGTTCTTAGTAACAAGTCTTGCCTTATGTCTGTTGGTACTGCCCTCCACATTATACTTAATGGTAAAAATCTATTTGCATCCAATTGTTTTTTTCCTTTTTGAAGATCTGTGAGCTCCCACTTTGGAGACCGAAGAGCTTCTTGTACGTCTCTTGGAGGCTTAGTTTGATTCATATTGATGACAGAGGCCTGATATGAAGGAGACAACGTTTCATATGACACAAACCTGGAAATTGGATGTTGAGTACATGATCTAGTTCCTTTGCTAAGAGCAATAGGGAGGTCTTCCTCTCTTGGAGAATCTAAGATGGATATAGATTTGGTTGGTAGGTCAGACTTGGAACAATTGTCAGTTTTAGATTCTTGGCAACCTTGGATATTAGATTTATCTACTCTAGAATAATTCTACCTTCTTGAATAAACAAGCAGTTCAAGAGCATGTGATTTTGGTTCATGTGTTCCGGGTCATCTTTACGAGACTACTCATCAATAGGAAATCAAGAATGTCAGGTACAGTAGGAAAGGGATTTAGATTAATACGAATGGTAGGGACAGTAGGGTTGGCACTGGATGATTTTGGTTCACTTTCAAGAAGACCATTTAATGACTCATCTTCATCTAGGCTCTTCTCCTAAAGATGATTTTGGGGAAACTAAGGTTAGATTTAAAAAAGGTGTACAAAGAGTCATCTAAGAGTAGGAGAGAAACATTCGTAGCCCTTTTGAGTAGGTAAGTAGCCAACAAAGATGCATTTATGTGCATAAGGATCACGTTTAGATTGGCCTTGGTGAAGAGAGTGAACAAAGACTTTGCACCTGAAGAGCTTCAAAGGAAAAGATCAGACAAGAAATATAGGAAAAGCAATTTTGAGGACAAACAGAGGGTTTGAAAGTTTAGGACCTTTGAAGGCATTTAGTTGATCAAGAAACAAGGAGTTAATACTACTTTACCCTAGAGATACTTAGGAACATTCATGGTAATCATAAGAGCTCGAGCCACCTCTAATAGATGTTGGTTTTTTTTTTTTTTTTTTTCAGAGACACCATTTTGTTGAGGAGTATCCGGACATGAATTTTGGTGAATTATATCGTGATTGGCTAGGTATTGTCCTAAAGTAGAATTGAAATATTCTCGGCTATTATTAGTTCTAAATGTGTGTATGGTAGCTTAGAACTGATTTTTAATAATATAATGGAAATTTTGGAAGGTTTGTGACAAGGTTGTCAAAGATGAAAAGCGCCTAAGGCGCAATGTCTTGTAATCGCCTAAGGCGAGAAGCGCAAAAAAAGCGCTCGCCTTGGTGAAATGAAGCGCAACTATTTAATAAATTTATTAAAATTGTTTTGACACCCAAAATCATCAATATTTAATAATAATGTTTAATATAGACTAACAAAGACTATTTAAATATTAGATTAACATAACATCACTTTCACAAAATATTGGATTGATGAATTTATATTTACTACTAACAACATTTTTTCTTAGAAAAATTGATTATAGAGGGAAAAAAGAGAAAAACCCATATTTAGTAAATTGAAAATTTCTTTTTTTATTATAATAGTTTTATTTTACTGTTGAAAATTTTAGATTTATTTTGTTGGAACTTGGAACCAACAACCAATCAAAAATCGAAATTCGAAAAAGCAGAAGAGGTTGGCAGTGAAACAATAGTCATAGAAATATAGAAACAACAACCAGTCTTCCTCCTTTCATTTAAAAAAAAAAAAAAAACAAAGAGAGAAAAGAAGAAGGAAAAAAAAAAGAAACAACAACCAGTGAAGCCAAAAAATGAAGACAAGTCAAGTATAAAATAAAATAAATAATATAAGCATTAAGCATAAAGCATACCAGAGCTTGAAAAGGGAAGAGGGGTGAGGTCTGTCTTTTTTTTTACATGAGAGAAAGAGGGGAGGCAGAGACAAGAAAGAGTGGGTATGGTTTTGGTTTTAAAATTTAACAAGTGTATTACTAATATACTTTTTACTTTTATTCTTTTGCCACCTTTGTTGCATGCAAACACCCATAATTAAAAGAAAATAAAAGTTGTTTTATCCTAATTCTTCTCGTCATCTAATTTCCCTTTTATTTGTTATAAATAGGACACCATTAGTAGAATATCACAAGTGCAAATTTACTTTTTTTCCCCACTTATATCCTAAGTTCTCATGTTGCTCCCTAAAGGTGCTCACCTTGAGTCTAGGCGAAAAAGGCACGTGCCTCGATGAAGGTGCCTCGCCTTGCCTGAGCGCTTAGGCGCGCAAGGTGAGTGCCTTTAACTGATGCTTCTGATTTATTCTTTAAGAGATATACCTAGTATAGTGGTGTGATACCTAACACACTCTAGTGTGATCATCTATAAATGTGAGGAACCACCTATAAATGTAACGAACCATCGAGATCCCGTTATGTTTTTTACACGACAAGCCCCCCAAATATCACTATGTATTAATGAGAATGGTCTAGAATTCTAGATTCTATGTATGGTTTAAGAGTATGTCGAATTTGAGTATATTTTGACGATTGAAATATCTCACATTTAAAGGAACTGATATTTTTATTGCGAAATAGACTAGGAAACAAGCGTTTTAAATACAATAAATTTGGATGTTCTAGTTTAAGATGCCACATCATGATTACATCATTATTTGAAACAGGAAGAGTGGTACTATGACGTGCTTATTTATTCTTGAATGCATGATTCTCATATATAGAGTCCATCCTTAACTTTAGCATTGCCAATCATCTTCCTCGACTCCTGTTCCAGAATAAAACAACCAATGGAGGAGAATTTAACAAAGCAGTGATTATTATGAGTCAATTTACTAATTGATAACAAATTACATGACAAAATTTGGAACATGTAGCATAGACATTTGGGTAAGATGGCCTGTAAGACGGATTGACCTAATACCGGCAAGAGGGGAGAGAGATCCAATAGGTATTCTTACTTTAGACTGATTATGGCAAAGAGTATATGAGTACCAACAACAGGGGAGAGAGATGATATCCATTAGGTATTCTTACTCTAGATTGATTATGGCAAGGTGTATATGAGTACCAACAACAAGGGAGAGAGATCCATTAGGTATTCTTACTCTAAATTGATTATGGCAAGGTGTATATGAGTACCGGCAACAGCGGAGGGAGATCTATTAGGTATTCTTACTCTATACTGATTGTGGCAAGGAATATATGAGTAAAACAGGGAAGGGGTACCTGTATATGGTTTGATGCCCTGGAATGAAAAATCTAGGGAGAAGTGGTATTAGAATCACATGTGACACCGAGGGCATTACCTTGGAGAGCTAGAGTGCAGGCTGGAGAAGGTGTGTTGTTTGGTGTCTTGTCGAGAAGTTGATGAAGAGTCTCTAGTTGTGTTTTGTTAGTCGAACATTTAACATATCATTTGTGGTGGATGGTGTTTCCAAGGCTGGTGTAGTGGTGTTGTTGAGAGCCTTGCCTTCCTTCTAGTTTCTATTCTTCTATCCTAGAGGATAGCCATGAAGTCGGAAGCAGTTGCCTATGCCTCGCTTTGTTGCAGTGGTTGCACCAGGGGCGATTACCAGGTCTATTTTGCCTAGTATCTCCCTCTATTCGATTTCTGGGATTAAATTGCCCTTTTGTGAATACGGCAGATGTCTTAATAGGACATTCTCCATTGTTAGTGATTGGTGTAGGTTCTTTGAGTTCACCTAACATTACTCGATGTCGATTCACCTCACGTTTAACCTTAGCAAAAGCTTCTCTAATGGAGGGTAATGGCCTCTTACCCAGAATTCTTCCATGAACCTCATCTAAATCTTGATTCAGGCCAGCTAGAAAATCATAGTGCCTTTCCTTCTTTAGATGAGTCCTAAATTTCACATGATCCTTTGTCTGTCTCCAGTCGGCTTCATAGAACATGTCTAGTTCCTGCCAAAAAATCTTCAAGGAATTATAATAACCAGTCACATCAATGGAGCCTTGATCTTGAGTTTCAACTTGATCTCGAACACTTGTGAGGCATTTTCTAGATCTGAGTAGCTTTCTTTGACAGCATCCCATATGGCTTTGGTAGCTTTGAATATGATAGGTTTGACTGATACTAGTCTCCATGGAATTGATCAGCCATGCCATCACAATGGGTTGATGCAGCATATGTTGATAAGTTGGGTCGGGTCATTGAATATCACCAATGATATATCCTAATTTACCTCAGACTCGAATGATCATGAGAACCGATTGGGACCACTGCAAGAAATTCTTACCATCGAGTTTGTGATTTGTGATTACAAGAGAGGAATTATCACTGTTATTTGTAAGAAGAGATGGATTTTGAGGGATAGAAACCTGTGAATTGGCTTTTGACATAGAAATTTCTACCATGGTTGGGAAAAAAAAAAGTTAGGGTATGTAATGGTTTTGTAATAGATATAATTAATATTTGAATTTTCAGGTTTATATTAATTAATATAACCTGCTAAATGTAAAGGTGAGGATTTATTACCAGGTTTAGAAAAGCAATTCGTAAACATTTGAAAAAAAAAGAGGGAACAACTAGAAATAAAAGAAGAGAGAGAGAAAAGGGGTAAGGCTATTGTCATACACCACAAGAAGAGAAAGAGAGAAAGAGAGAGAGAGAGTGGGGAAGGGATGCTCCTCCCCTTTGGACTTTCCAAGCCTTCAACTTTCGAAGCCTAAGTGTCCTAAGAATAATCCTCATGTTTATCTGCTGAGTTTACTTCCTCTTCATGTGATTTGATGAAACTTAATGTCAAGGCTCTTGAGAGCATCTTTGTAGGCTATTTCCTCTGCCAATGCAAGCATAGAGACTAAATTCTTCTACAAGAAAATTTCTTGTGTCCTGTAATATTTCCTTCCTAAAAGACCAGAAATTTATAGTTCATACAATTCACCTAATGCAATAACGATTTAATAGAATTGTTATTCATAAGGAATAAAAATAGACTCAACAAAGTTATTACTTTGTTTAGTTGTGTTAAAAATTGCAAGAAAGAATAGATAGAGCATGAAGAAATTGACTAAATTATTTTGGAAACCTTAAGCACAAACGGCACTACCAGCAAGCCTATGTCTACTCAATAATCAATGGCAAAATAAAATTTGGCAAGGCAAACAATAGCAAGATATAATGGCACACCATAAGTCCATGTTGAAGACCACAATACAATCCATTGACACAAAAAATGATAACTCAACACAAAATCACACAGCTACATAAACTCATATCTAAGCAGTTGCATTGTGTCACAGTTGCTGATGGGTCTAGATTTTCATTGTGGTTTGAAAATGCTTGGGTTCTTAGGTAATATAGGCTTGTCGTGCTTAGTAGGATTTTGATGTATAGGTGGCTTCTCTAGTGAATGGTGATGCTAAGTTAGGGGAGTAATGGGACATAGTCCAGTGGATGGTGATGCTAGGTCCGATGAGTGGTGGTGATGCTAGTGTGTGGTGGGCCTAACAAAAGAAGAAAAAAGAATGATTAGGCATTATAACACTTTTTTTTCTTTTTTCTTTTCTATTTATAATGGACCTTCTAAGTCCTGTATTATGCAAATTTGCCCACGTTTATTATATGTATGAATCATAAAATTTTCTAAATGCTTTTGCTCTCATCAACGTGAACATCGTATAAAACTTTGGAAGCTGAATTTATTAAATCATATGCTCTCCATCTTCTAATAGAATCGTGATTCCTATCTAGAATACCACCTAAGTTCTAGACAAATATGCTAATGAGGAAGTGTATAAGTTGGTCTTTAGACCCATGCACCTAATAGGGAAAAAAGTCGATTTATTTTGGCCAAAAAAAAAAAAGAAAAAAAAAAAAAAGAGTTATGTATTGTTTCGGATATCCACATGGTGTAATACCTTTAAACATCCAAGATAGTTTCAACAGCTTTCCCTTGATAAGACCACTATATATTTATTACTTTAAAGACTTCCTAAAATCTTTATCAAAGAAGCTCTAGAGCTACATGGCAACACCATCTGTTGGAGAAAAAGATAGGTAGGTGAGAATTTTGATGAGAAAAGAAACATATTCTCATTAAATTAGAATGCGATACAACCCCAATATTTTTATAGATGTGGGCGATATCTTAGTGTATAATTCTAGGAGAAGAGAATCCCTCTAATTAAGGAATCCCACTAAAATAGGAAAGCAACTAAATAGGAAATAGAATAAATGAACAATAACTCATAACTAATCAGATCTCCAAAAAAATAACATCTTAACTAATATAGAGTTTGTTCCTTTCTTCACTCCCCTCAAGCTAGGTTGTATATGTTATACGATTCTAGCCTTGAGTTGAATTTTTCAAAGCTTGTCCTTGGAAGAGCTTTGGTATTCCGAGGACTTTGGTAAGAATATCAACAATTTGCAATTGAGTAGGGATGTAGCTCAGTTGAACTATTCCATTGTTGATCTTCTTGGATACGAAGTCTCTGTTAATCTCCACGTGCTTGGTCCTGTTATGATGAACTGGATTTTTAGCAATACTAATGGTTGCTTGGTTGTCATTATACATTTTTATTGTTTCCGTAGCACTCACTATCAATTCCTTTAATACTCTTTAGAGCTACATTCCTTCGCATATGCCTAAAGTAAGAGTGTGGTATTTTGATTCTACATTACTTCTAGAAACAGCTAATTGTTTCTTGCTTCGCCAAGTAATAAGGTTGCCCTACATATGAACAATAGTCAGATGTTGATTGTCTATCAGTTAATTCTCCAGCCCAGCTAGTATCGATATAGACTTCTATCTCATATTTTTCACACTTCCTGAATAACAAACCGTACCCAAGTGCCATCTTCAAGTACCTAAGAATTCGATTCACAACTTTCAAATGTTCTTTACTCAGATTGTTCATGTGTTGCCTCACCACATTGACAGAGAATGCAATGTCTGGTCTGGTATGTGAGAGAGAGATTAGTATGCCCGCAAGTCTTTGATAACTCCCTTTATCAACTGGAATGATGTCCCCACTCCCGTTTGTCCTCTAGATTCCCAATAGGTTTCCTTCTATAAACATGGAGTTCTTGATTATTTGTTCTAAGTTGGAGTGGAATGGACTTGGTTAAATCATCATGAGTGGTCTGATCTTGCAAATTAGAAGGCTTGAGGGTCTCAAGTTCGAATTGATCATTTGGGCCAGATATGGGGCTCAGTTTTTAAGGGGCTTGGATGATGGCAGAGTAGTTTGTGTGATACTTGGGTGTAGGAAATATTGAGATTGGGTGTCTTCGAGTGTTTCCCAAAGTTGGTATTCCCTCGAGTTCTCTCCTTGAATGGCAGGTTTGGGAAAGAAAGATTGGTGCTAAAAAAAAGTGATATCCATAGAATTGTAGAATTTCCTAATGACAGGTGAATAGCACTTGTACCCTTTTTGATTAGATGAGTCCTAGAAAAGTACATTTGATGGATTGGGGGTCAAAGTTTGGTTCGATGTTGCTTATGGATAAAGGATGAACATCGAAATACATTGAGTGGTAGGTTGGAGGGAAAAGCTTAGATGTGTGGAAAGGCTTGTATGGGGACTTGACGAGGTGATTGAAATTGGAGAACCCGACTAGGCAGTGGATTAATGAGGTAGGTGGCAGTGAGTATAGTTTCCCCCAAAAAATGTTAGGTATGTGATTAGAGAACATGATTGATCTTGATATCTCAAGTAGGTATCTGTTTTTCTCTCGGCTACTCATTTTGTTGAGAGGTGTCAACACAAGATTTACATAAATGATTCCGTTTTAACGGATAGGGACCAAGAATAGAGTTAAAATACTCTTTGACATTATCGGTGTTAAGTCCTTCTATTTTCCCTTTGAATTGGATGTTGATCATAAGTGAAAGGACTTGAAGAGGCCACAATTTTGGACTTTTCTCTCAAGAGAATGTTCATGTGGTTTCAGTGTGATCATCTATAAAAGATACAAACCAGAGAGCCCCATTAATATTTTTCATCCATGAGGTCCCCAAATGTCACATGTATTATGGAATATAGATGTGAAGGTTTATAGGGAATGCCGGGATACACATGCCTAGTGTACGTTGCAAGTTAATAGATTTCACAATGATAAAATTTGGAATTTTTATTGATGAATGGATGAGGAATCAACTTTTCTAGATACACAAAATTAGGATGACCAAGGCAAAATGCCATAACATGACAAGACTCTCATTCGAAACAAAAACAGAATTAGAAACAGACTCAAAAACACAACTTGAAATGGACTTGTTTATGTAGAGAGTACTTTCTTGAGTAAGGAGGCCACCGCACATTTCAGCACTGTCAATCACCTTCTTTGAATCCATTGCCTGAAATTCACTAAGATTTGAACAGAATTTATTCACATAGTTTAAGTCATGGGTAAGCTTTTCAATGGAAATTAGATTGCGGTCTAATTTTGGAACATAAAAGACAAAAGAGAGATGAGGATCCTGTGTTAATTTTATCGATCTTGTTCCTATCACTTTGAGAGTGATCTATCAACTATCCGAATTGTAGAAAGATTCGTGTGATAAGATAAATATAATAGTTACACCATATCTATAAGCTTAAACTTTAGATTAAATGATCGTGGTGCTAATTTTAGCATAAGATCAGAGCAGGAGGTTAAGAGTTTGAACTTCTGCACATTTATTACTGTTATGAAATATGAAAAACTATATATTTCAATAATATTTTTGTTTGTATGCACATATGAATATATATACAAAATTCTTGTGACTACTGGTACACTTTGACTATTGGTACACCATAACTACTACGTTACATGGTAAATATGACTATTGGTATACCACAACTACTACGTTACATAGTAAATATAATACTAATAAATACAATATTATCTATAACAGTACCCCTCAAGCTGAGGCATAGATGTTTATCATGCCCAACTTGTTACACAAAAACTAACTCGACTCCCATTTAATGCTTTGTGAAAAGGTCCTCCAAGTTTCTCCAGTCTTTACATAGCCTGTGGAGATTAAGTTTTGTTGTATCTTTTCACGAATAAAGTGACAATCAATCTCAATATGTTTGGTTCTTTCGTGGAATATTGGATTAGATGCAATATGAAGAGTAACTTAATTATTACACTACAACTTTGCTGGTAAGGGAACTTTAAATCCAATTTATGCCAGAACGTGGTATATCCACATTATCTCACATGTAGATTGAGTCATAGCTCTATATTCTTATTCTGCACTAGATCTTGATACGACATTCTGTTTCTTACTCTTTCATGAAATCAAATTTCCTCCCGAGAAAATACAATAGCCTGTAATAGATTTTCTATCTTCTTTGGAACCAGCCCAATCAGTATCTGAAAAGTATTTATACGAGAATGAGCATGATTTTGATATAGTATATCTCGTCCAGGAGCATTTTTCAAATAGCACAAGATCTGTTCTACAGCAGTCCAATGATGAATTATTAGGGAAGACATGAACTAACACAACATGACAGAATACGCAATATTAGGATGAGTACATACTTCCTTTAAGACGAGAAAATACTTTTCTTGTTTCTCATCACTTCAATACCTAGAAAATACTTTAACGACCCCAAATCCTTTGTTAAAACTGGTTATGAAGGGATTCTTTTAAAGAGTATATTCCTTTTTCATCATTTCCAGTAATAATTATATCATCTACATAAAAAACCAGAAGAATAATCCCACATGAAGACTGTTTATAGAAAACCAAGTGGTCAGATTTACTTTTGATCATCCTAAATTTCTCAATTGCTTGACTAAATTTTCTGAACCACGCATGAGGACTTTCCTTCAACCTATATAAAGATTTATGAAGGCGACAAACTTTTCCTTTCTCCCCCTCAGCAACAAATCTAAGTGGTTGCTCTATATAGACTTCCTCCTGAAGATCCTCATGTACAAAGACATTTTTTATATCTAATTGGTGTAGAGTCCAATTATAAGTAGCTGCCATAGAGATAATTAGTCGAATAGATGCTAATTTAGCCACTGGAGAGAAAGTATCAGAATAGTCAACGCCATTGGTTTGAGCATAATCCTTGGCCACAAGACAAGCTTTAAGGCGAACAACAGATCCATTTGGATTAACTTTAATTGCAAAAACCCATGTGCAGTCAATAGCCTTTTTACCTACAGGCAAGCTTACCAAATACCATGTACAGTTAGCATGTAAGGCATTCATTTCATCTATCATTGTTGTGCGCTAGCCGGGATGAGATAAATCCTCGTGAAGAGTATGAAGAGTTGATACATTGTCAAGAGAAGCAACAAAGGAACATGAAGAAGATGATAAGCTGTCATAGGATACAAACGAAGGGATGGGGTAAGTGCATTGTCGTTTACCTTTGTGAAGAGTAATAGGAAGATCAAGGTCATTTGAGGTCGGATCTATTGACGAAGAAGGGATTGGTGCAGGACATAAAGCTGGTGGATCTCGTCGCTGTCGGGAATACACTTGTTGAATTGGAAGGCCTTGATGGTGGTGGCAGTGGTGGAGTACCTGTGCTCTTATAGGAAATCTGATAAAGTAATAAGTCATCTTCCTCTTTCGGTTTTGAGTTTTCGCTAGATGAAAAGAAAAGAGTGTTTTCTTCAAAAGTAACATCAATTGACACAAGATATTTGTTAAGATTAGGACAGAAACACCGATATCCCTTTTGAACTCTAGAATATCCCAGGAAGATACATTTAAGAGATTTAGGATCAAGTTTAGTGACTTGTGGACATACATCATGAACAAAACAAGTACTACCAAATATCTTAGGTTCGATAGGGCATAACGGCTTTGTAGGAAACAATACTTTATAAGGAGTCTCACCTTGAAGAACAGGTAAAGGGAGACAATTATTAAAAAACAAGCAATGGAGATTGCATCGGCCCAAAACTGTTTAGGAATATGCATCTAAAATAAAAGTACTCTTGCTGTCTCAAGAAGATGTCTGTTCTTTCTTTGCCACTCCATTTTGAGAAGGTGTGTTAACACAGGAAGATTGATGAAGAATACCATTTTAGAGCATGAATGTCTAAAATGAGTGAGGGAAGTATTCCTTGGCATTATCACTTCTTAAAGTATGTATTGAGACATTAAATTGTGTTTTTATTTCAGCACAAAAAACAGAAAAATGACAAAACACGTTTGAACGATTTCTCATAAGATAAAGCTAAGTCATACGTGAATAGTCATCCACAAAGTTAACAAAATACTGGAAGCCGGTCTTAGATACAACTGGGCATAATCCCCATACATCTGAATAAAATAATTCAAAGGATTGACTACCTCTTTTATTGACTCTGGGCAAACTAGATGCGTGATGGTGTTTAGCAAAATGACAGATTCACAATCTAAGGTAGAAACATTATTAAATTGAGGAAAAAGTTTCTTCAACAAAGATAAAGAGGAGTGTCTAAGACGACAGTGAACCTCTAAAGGTGTTAGGACACTTGAACATGCTACAGAACTTGGTACTTGTGTATCCAATATATAGAGACCGCCTGATTCATGTTCTTTACCAATAATCTTCTTCGTCATCAGATCCTAAAACAGACAATGATCAGGATAAAATGAGATACAACAATTCATAGTACGAGTAAGTTGACTTACATAAAGTTAAATAAAACTTGTGGTAAACTCAATGCAGAAGATAAGGAAATCAAAGATGTTGGATTAATTGTGCTAGATCTAAGGACATATGACTTAAACACATTTGTAAGGGTGACATTCATGGGAGATGTGTATGGTTGATAAATGGAGAAGAGATCAAGGTTACTTGTCATGTGATCTGTGGCTCCAGAATCAATAACCCATTGGGAAGATGAGGAAAGGAGACACTGAGTTGGTTTACCTGACTCTGCAATAACAGATGGATGATGAGATGAAGTTTGCAACGCCTCTTGATATTGGGAGAATTTGGCAAATTCTTCTGCTGAAACTGTAAGTGTCTTCTCAGAACTTGGAACAAATTCAGCAGAAGTGATATATGTTGATGGTTTCTTCTGGGAATGACTTTGCAACTTCTTACAAGTACACTTGGTGTGTCCTGGCTCATGACAATAATAGCACACTACTCCCCTTGAATTCTGACCGGGAGTGCTATTCTCCAATTTTCGAGTAGTGGAGGAACGACTTGCCCTTTGACTAACAAGGGCACTGTTAGAATGAGATGGAGTGTATAACAGATGTTTTTCTGTGCGAAGTAGTCGATTAAAGATTTCTTGCAGAGATGAGATTTTAGAACTAGAGAGAATATGAGATTTGATTGCATCATATTTTAGACGAAGACCAGCCAGAAAACTCATTATTGCCATTTGTTCACGTTGAGTCTGCTGAACTTTTACATCGGGATTAAATGGCAACAATGTGTTCAGTTCCTCATAGATTTTCTTAAAATTCAAAAGGTAGTTAGTGAGGGATTGATCATGTTGTTCAGCTCGATAAAAACCTATACAAACATCATAGATACAAGAAATATTCCCTTTCCTTGAATACATGAACTCCAGATACTCCATCAATTCTTTGACATATTCACAATGATCAATCAAATTAATAATCTCGTTATCGATGGAATTTCTAAGCTGCAAGAATATCTTAGCATCATCACGCAACCATACCTGTTTAGTATTATCTGTCGGTGGCTCATTAGTAAGATGATCTTCTTTGTCAATACTATGCAAATATATCCCCACAATTTTACTCCATCCCGTAAAATTATTCTCATTAAGTTTTTGATCGGTAATCTTCGTTGTTATTGATATCATATCAATAACTGTCTGTCTCAGTATCCTTTTTTTTTTTTTTAAATAAATACCTTTACTCCACTAACCCTTATAAAAAAAAAAAACAAGGATACTTTAAACAAACCAGGCAATGAACTACACAAACTAGGCAACAAAGTGCAAAATTTCCCAAACAAGCACAAAATCAACACATAGTAATGCAACATGAAACAGTTGAACCATCGCTTCATCTGGTAGAACGGAGCCACACGTGCCTCCTTGTGCAGTCGAAGAAGAGGGACGCCGAAAACTTGAAGCGGCGCATGTGACCCACAAGCGCATCGGAAGCTCATCGGAACTGGAGGGATGGTTGATCGGCCGGTGATGGGTCGTCCTAAGGGGGCGGTGAGATAAAATACGAAACACACTCGCCGGGTGTATCGCTCACAGGGGAGACGGAAAAGAAGAAATTTTTTTTTTTTTTTTTTTCAAGTTCGCCTCATAGGGGCGATTGAAAAAGAATATATTTTTAAGTATGCTCTGATACCATATTATGAAATATGAAAAACTGTATATTTCAATATATTATTTTTGTTCGTACGCACATATGGATATATATATAATATTCTTGTGATTATTGGTATACCACAACTATTACGTTACATAGTAAATATGACTATTGGTATACTTGTGATTATTGGTATACTACAATTACTACGTTACATAGTAAATATGACACTAATAAATATAATATTATCTATAACACAATCTCATTAAAATTAAGTTGTTTACTTAATGGGCCTTTGTCAAAATTAAAGTCCCGACCCACAAGTGGGGGTGTTATAAGATAAATGTAATAGTTCGTGCTATATGTATAAGCTTAAGTTTTTAGATTAGATGGTTGTAGTACTAACTTTAACAACTTGAACATGGATTTTATTTGTCGAAGACCTTAATATCTCTGGCCATGTGATCTAAGGTTCTAGAATCAACTATCCAGGGCTTGATTTCCTGGTTTGTGTAGTGAAAGTAGAAGGAAATATGCCTTAGCGTGCCAACAAACTTTGGCAGTGGATAGTGATGATTTAGGAGGGATAGAGATGTGTCCTAGCAGTTTTTGTAATGCCTCAATTTGCTCCCTAGTGCATGGACTGCTTTCTGCATTGTTGTTGATGTTGTCCGATGAAGTGGCAGCATTTGCACGGCTTTCCCAATCATTTCATGCATGGTAAGGCTTCCATCCCATGTATTTTCGAGGAAGTCTCTTTAATATGTCCAGGTTTCTTGCAGTGGTCACACCATGGTCTTCGCTTTTTCTGTCTATTATCTTGGGATGAGTTGTGTGTGTAAGGGGCCGATCATTTTGCAGGTGGAACACTTAGATTGTATATCACCCTCAATTTCTTTTTTTTTCTTCTCTTCGCACTTCAGAAGAAGCTTCAAATGATTGAAAGGGGTCTGACTCCCATGATTCTCCCCCTTACGTCATCTAGATCCTTGTTGAGACCTAAGAGAAATCTGAATGTCCTCTTTTGGTCAACAATCTTCTTGTATAGAGCTGCATCATTAGGACATTTTCGGGGGTAGATTAGATCTCAAACATATCAAGATGTTGCCAGTATTGTGTAATGGTCCTGAAATACCGAGTAACATTTAACTCTCCTTGTCGCAGATCATGAAGTTTCGTTTCAATCTTGAACAGTTAAGAAGTATTTTCAGAATTGGATAAGCTTCATGGGCTGCATCCCAAATTTCCTTGGCTGTTTAGTAAAGAAGAAAATTCTCTCCAACTGCCATAATCATGGAGTTTATCAACCGGGACATGACCATGTGATTTTCTGACTTTCAGATTCGGTATGCAGGATCTGTTTTTGTAGGAGTAGATGCCTTACCAGCGAGGTAATCGTCTTTTCCTTTTGCCAGAGATATAAAGAAGAGCAGACTGTGACCATTGAAGAAAGTTTTGGCCATTGAGTTTGTGACAAATGGCAGGAAGATGGGAATTGTCAATGACATTTGTAGAGAAATTATTTTAGGTATTGGAATTTTGCTCAGGTTAGGATTTGACTTCTAAGGACGAGGTGATCTGGGGATTTATGCCGTGTTTGGTCATGGTGAAGGGAGATATGCAATGGAGGAATTAGGTTTCAAAGATAGGCTCTGATACCATGAGAATTTTGATGAGAAAAGAAAAGTGTTCTCATTGAATTAGAATGCAATACAACTTTAATATTTTTATAGACTTGGCCGATATCTTAGTTCATAATTCTAGGAGAAGAGAATCCCTCTAGATAAGGAATCTTACTAAAATAAGAAGGCAACTAAATAGTAAATAGAATAAATGACAAATAACCTCTAACTAGTTAGATCTCCAAAAAAATAATATCCTAACTAATATACACAGAATCTGCTCCTTTCTATAGTAGGCCTTGAGTGCAGATAAATTTAAAGGCTCCTTCCATATGACACATCAGATTTTTTTGGAAATTGCACCAGATTTTAGGTCTGTTGCAAATATAAAATTAAAGTAGGTGATGCAATTTTGCTGAAAATCAGACGTGTCACAGATTGAATGATGGCGTTTCCATAATTAGGTGCACCTAGGTCTTCCTATCTTCTTCTCCATTTGTTGGTCCCTTTGGATAGTTATGTACGCCACAAGTGTAACATTCTATGACATTTAGCATTGTGGTTGATAGTGCAATGCTTCACATAATGGACAAATTAATGGTTTGGAGTGTGATCAATCGAAATTTGTGCTCTCTGTGTAAGAGGAAACACATGGCAATCTATTTCTCAGTTGTGATTTTCCAAAAAAACTTATGGATGAAGAGCACACCAATGTGCACCTATTGGCAAACAATCTTTTCATTTTTTTTAATGGCTCATGCAGTGAAGCCTTAATGGAGGATTGCTTTTATTGCTATTAATTATTGTCTCTGAAAGGAAAGAAATGAGAGGAGGGAGGGCCTTCCTGTGTTCGATGTGGAAAATCATACGGAAATTCCATTTTCTTTTACGGAAATAAATAGACTGCAATTGTGCTGGCTTGGCTAGCTGTTGCATATATATGATAGTCTAGAGTATACCTCCGTGCTTGTTCACTTCCTGTATGCACGTGTGTGCTGGCTTGCCATTGTTATCTTATGGATATAGGACTTTGATCACTGAAGGTGCGAAAAGGACATGCCAAGATTCATCAGCAAGATATAGTTGATGTTTTGGATAAGCAGCTGCTTGAGGGCATGGGCGTGCTTCTTACAGAGGAAGAACAACAGAAAATTGAAGAAAGTGTATGTCTCTGCAGGTTTACCTAGAGGTGTTAGTCTGATCATAAAGACATGAAAATTTCATTTCCTCATGACCTTCTTTACATTCAATGATAGGTCTCACTTGAAAAGAAGCAGCTGCTGGCTTTTCATGAAGCTGGTCACATTGTATTAGCTCACTTGTTTCCTCGTTATGATTGGCATGCATTTTCTCAGCTTTTGCCCGGTGGCAAGGTATATAATGCTAACTAAAGAAGTTAAGGATTGGTTGTAATTACTCATTAAATGAGTTCCCTTATCTTTCTCTTCCCTCCACCTCTCTCCTTATCTGAACAGGAAACTGCTGTATCGGTGTTCTACCCCCGAGAAGACATGGTAGACCAAGGTTATACAACTTTTGGGTACATGAAAATGCAGATGGTGGTGGCTCATGGTGGACGGTGTGCAGAACGTGTCTTTGGGGATGATATAACTGATGGAGGTAGAGATGATTTGGAGAAAATAACGAAGGTACTTATCTTGGTCTTCGAAGATCTGGCTTTCTGTGCTTATAGCAACTTCATCCGACTTACGAACTTCACTTTAAATTTGGAGTTAAGTAGATATTTGAAACATATGCATGGCATAAATGAGTCGTCAAATTAAATCATTGTATAATAATTGCTCATGGGATTGACCTCACCTTTTGACAGTTGCCTTCCCATATTCATGCTGGTGCTGCCGAACTTTTTACTTTACATGACTTCTTATATATTAACAGTTTAATTGAGAATGCATGTTATACAGAAGATATCAAGGATTTTATAACCTGTGCATTTATGTAATACCACTCATGTACTCGTATATTTATTTCATTCCTTTTCTTCTACATTGTGACGTAGGTAAATTACCATTCTCTGTGCAGAAATCTCTACTGAACATATTTGTTAGAACCTGCCTTAATAAGTATTTTGCTAACTTATTAATGTTTGTTTGTATAAGTTCAGTTTTTCTTTCTTTCTTTTTTCCTTTTTCCTTTTTTCTTTAACATTGCAAAAGTTACAAAAGGATGTGCAGAAGAAACAAAAAGAAAACAAAAGTCATCTCAACAGAGTGGCAAACATAAGAAAACAACTAAAGGAAAGGCTTCTAAGCATAACCCATGCAAGAAAAGAGTATACCACAAGCTTAGACTCTAGGTCTTTGGTAAAATATCTTGAGATATAGAAGAAGAGTATATTTTTCTCACTTGAACAAGGGAGTACAAGAGGCCTGAATTTAGAAGCAGAATATTACAAGAAAAAACAGGTGGTAGGTGACACCAACCCTTACTTATTACACATTATTTTATCTAGAAGTAGCTGTAAAATATTCTAGAATGTTCTGCTCACCAACCAATACCCCCCCTCAAGCTCAGGAAGTGATGTCAATCATTCCGAGCTTGTAATAATTCTCTATGAATAATTTCTTTGACACAGACTTTGTTAGGATATCTGCTTCTTGGTCATGAGTGGGATCATAATACAACTTGAGTTCTCCTTCTTCAATCTCCGACTTGATAAAGTTTTGATCAAGCCAAACATGTTTCATTTTTTCATGTTGTACTAGATTTTTAATGATGCTTAAATTGAATTTGTTGTTGTTGAATCACCAACTCTTCAACTTTTACCTTGAGATCCTTTAGCGATCCTTGGAGCCATATAACTTCACAAACCCCTTGAGCAATGGCTCTATACTCTGTTTTAGCGCTACTACTAGCTACAATTGATTGTTTCTTACTTCGCCATGTTGCAAAGTTACCCCATCCCTTGCACAATATCTTGTTGTTGATTTTCCATCATTGGTATCTCCTTCCCAGTCTGCATCAACAAATGCTTCATTTTTCTATGTTCAGTTTTCCTTGTGAACTATCCCTTACCCGGAGTTCCCTTCAAGTATTTCTGGATGTGATTGACACCATCCATATGATGTTTAGTGGGTGCATGCATAGCTTGACTAACCAAACTTATAGAGTGGGCTAGATTTGGTTGTGACAAATAAATACATAAGTTCGCTAACTAGTCTTTGGTGCCGTTCTTTGTCCAGTGGAGTATCATTTTGAGGGCATGATTTTTCCAATTCTAAGGTAATGGTTTACGCTAGGATTTACACCCTAACTTCCCTGTTTCTTTCAGCAAGTCTAAAATATATTTCCTTTAGCTGATAAAAATTCCTTTGTTGGTTCTCACCACTTCCATTCCCAGAAAAAATTTCAAATTTTCAAGCTCTTTAGTTTCAAATTCCCTTTTGATTTGCATTTTTAGCTAGGCAATACCATCTTGATCATCACTTTTGATTATAATATCATCCACATGGACGATTAAGATAGATCTTAACCCATCTCTAGTTATCTTCACAAACAAAGCATATTCTGCTTGACTCTGTATATATCCCAATTGAATCAAAGTATTACTAAATTTTGAGAACCAAGCCCTGGGAGATTGCTTCAATCTGTACAGGGATTTGTTTAATTTGCACACCTTCCTACTCATTCTAGTTGAGTTAAACACAGGAGGAATGTGCATATAAATATCTTCTTCTAAATCTCCATTTTAGAAGGCATTCTTTATATCTAGTTGATGAAGGGGCCATTCTAAGTTGGTAGCAAGAGATAAGATTACTCTGAAAGAATTTAACTTTGCCACAGGATCAAAAGTTTCTTCATAATCTATGCCATAAGTTTGGGTGTAACCCTAAGCAACCAAACGTGCCTTATACCTCTTGACAGTGCCATTTGTCTTATATTTTATAGAGAAAACCCATTTGCTTCCAACAGCCTTCTTCCTAGGAGGAAGATCTACAATATCCCATGTATTATTCTTGTATAAAGCTTGCAATTCATCAAATACAACTTACTTCCATTTTGGTTTCTCTAAAGCTTCTTGTATATCTTTAGGTATTTTTTCCTCATCAATCAACCAAGATAAGCCCTATAATCAAAAGAGAGTCTCAAATAATTTAAATAATATGATATAGTATATTTAGTACGTACCTTTTTCCTTTTCTTAGAGCAATTGGCAAGTCATCTTCTTTTTGAGATTTACTCATGATGTTGGTTTGGACATCTCTCTCCGAAGGAAGTGCTTGGTCATGCAAGGGAAGCTTAGGTCTTCTTGAGTACACTTTGACAACAACAGGAGGATCAATAGTGTTTGTTTGCTTAACAGGTGAGACTGCCCTGATAGTAGGAGATTCTGACCTAACCTCAACGGGTTCTGACTCATCTTTAGAAGATTTTGGCCTTGTATTTGAGGGTTCTGCCTCCTTAATGGGAGGATTTGACATGACTTAAGAAGGTTTTGACTTATCTTTAGAATATTTTGACTTGACAATGGAATTTTCTGGCCTAATAATAGAAGATTCTGGTTTATCATCTTTATATAAAGGGAATAAGTCAGGAATCAAATAAGAACCAAATTCTTCCCTCTTCCCCCGGATGCAATTACCGAATTAAGGTTGTTTTTCAAAGAAAATAACATCAGCCGTGACATACACCTTCTTTGATGGATTCTTGATTCCGGAGCCACAAACCATATGATCTGCTCCTCACAACTTCTTCATTTGAATACTCCATGTCCTAGCAATAGGGAAATTTTAGTAGCAAATGGTGCCCTTGTTATTGTTGCTGGATTAGGAGATATTTATATTACACCTTCAATTGTTCTTAAAGATGTTTTCCATGTGCCAAAATTATCGGTCAACCTTATCTCTATTCAAAAGCTTACTAATGACCTTACTTGTCGTGTTGTTTTTTCAATGTCTAACCGTATTCTCCAGGATCAGATCTTAGTGAGGAAAATTGGGTTTGCTAAGGAAAAAAATGGCCTTCTCGGAATACCATTAGTAATGTTTCTATATCATTTCTCAATCATTCTAATAGAGATACAATTTGGCTACATCATTTACGCTTTGGACATCCATCTTTTAGAGCCTTGAAAATTATGTTTCCTCGCTTGTTTGAACGATTAGATATCTCTAAGTTGCATTGTGATGTTTGTGAATTGGCAAAACATACTCGTGTGTCATTTCTTATTAGCAATAAAGGAAATTCTCATTCATTTGGTACACAGTGACATATGGGGTCCTTCCATTGCACCTAATGTTTCTGGGCTCGTTGGTTTGCATCCATGATTGATGATTGTACTTGGGTAACATGGCTTTTCCTTCTTAAACAAAAATCATATGTTAGTTTTGTTGTACCCAATTTTCACTCAATCATCCAAAACCAATTTGGAGTTAAACTAAAAAGGTTTCGGACAGATAAGGCTAGGACTACTTTAACCAAATTTTGTCACCATATTTTCAATTACGTCATTATCCATGAGTCATCATGTGTTAATGCACTTCAATAAAATGAGATTGCTGAAAGGAAAAATAGACACTTACTTGACACAACCCGAGCTTTACTATTGCAAGGAAATGTCCCAAAGTCTT
The DNA here is from genome assembly GCA_024138025.1 of Combretum micranthum. Lineage (NCBI taxonomy): Eukaryota > Viridiplantae > Streptophyta > Magnoliopsida > Myrtales > Combretaceae > Combretum > Combretum micranthum. The sequence continues at coordinate 75,890 of JAMXBD010000733.1, read as the reverse complement.
ATTGGGGAGAGGCTGTCCTTGCTTCTACAAACATGATAAATAGGCTTCCTTCACAAGTGTTGGAAGACGAGTCCTATGGAGATTCTTACTGAATTCTATCCTCATTTCAAAATCACATATAGCCTCACACGTAGAGTATTTAGATGTATTGCCTTTGTTCATGTGCACAATCATCATAGAGACAAATTAGATTCTCGAGTAGTCAGATGTGTCTTCATTGGTTACTCATCAACTCAAAAACAATACAAATGCTACGACCCTTCATCCATAAAATTTTACACCTCTATAGATGTCACCTTTTCTTAAAATACACCTTACTTCTTCAAGACCTCTCTCCAAGGGGAGATTTTAACGATGGGTGATAATACCTATGAGTCCTTGGCACCACTTGACCTTCCAACTCATGTTATTGAATCCTCCAAGCTAGTCACATCTAAGTCTTCTAATTCTTCTATTGATTTGATGTCATCTCTTGTCTCTACTAGTCACTCATAATTTCTTAAGATTTTCTCGGGTATATTCAAGGAGAAAGGTTGTTCCAGAACTTATACAAGTCTAAGAATCCAACTTAAACTCTGATAATGAGATGACGATAAGATCTGACTCACTTTTACACACAATCAGTTGAAACATCCACTAATCTACTAGATGACCTAGACCTTTCTATTGCTATTAGGAAAGGTACTAGAGAATGCACTAAGAAACCATTATATCCAATATCTAACCATGTATCACTCAAAACACTTATTGCCAACCTACAAAAACTTTATAGTAAGCTTAAATACCTTTTCTATACCTAATACAGTATTTGAGGTATTATCAAAAAGAGTGGAGAAACACCATGAGAGAAGAAATGGAAACCTTGGAGAATAACAAGATATGGGAAGTTGTTGATAGGCCTAGAGGAAAGAACATAGTGGACTGTAAGTGGATAGACACTTTGAAATATAAAGCAGATGAGACACTTGATAGATACAAAGTAAGATTAGTTGCAAAAAGGTACATTCAAAGCTATAGAGTTGATTGCCAGGAGACCTTTACTGCAGTGGCAAAAATGAATACTATAATAATTCTATCATCCTTGACAGCTCATTTTGATTGATTACTTCTATAGTATGATGTAAACAATGCTTTCCTTCATGGAGAATTAGATGAAGAAATTTACATAAACATTCCACCAGGGTTAGAATTAGGCCATAAAGTTTGTAGGCTAAAAAAAGCACTAATGGATTAAAGCAATCTCTTAAAGCTTGGTTTGATAGATTCACTAAAGTCATGAATGCTTCAAATTACAAACAAAGCCAATGTGACCACACACTATTCATTAAGCACTCAACTTTAGGGGGAGTAACCATACTATTGGTGTATGTTGATGATATTATTGTAACGGGGAATGATGAGATGGAGAGTTAGGAGTTAAAACAACACCGACCAAAGAATTTGAATTGAAAGAGCTTGGGAAATTAAATTATTTTCTCAGTATTGAGGTAGCTTACCACTCAAGGGATTTTCATATCACAACAAAAATACACGCTTGATCTCTTGAAGGAAACGGGAATGATAGGGTGTAAACCAGTTTCTACACCAATAGACCCCAATTAAAAACTTGGAGAAGCAAAATAGGAGCTGACAATTGATAGAAAGATGTTTTAAAGATTAGTCGGAAAACTCATATACCTTGCACATACCCGACCTATAGCATATGCTGTGAGTGATAAATTAGTTCATGCATGACCCGAGAAGCTCTCATCTACAAGTGGCTCATAGGGTTCTGCATCATCTTAAAGGAAATCCAAGAAAGAGGATTTTGTTCAAGAAGATGACAATCTCACTTTAGAAGCCTATACTGATACTAATTTTGTAGGGTCGGTGGTGGATGGAAAGTCAATTTCAAGTTATTGTAAACTTCTTGAGGGAAATCTAGTAACATGAAGGAGTGAAAAACAGAATGTTATGGCTGAATCAACTGCAGAATCATAATTTAGAGCAATCGTCCAAGGGTTTGTGAGTTGCTATGGATAAAATTATTCTAGATGACTTAAAAATCAAATAGGAGACTACGAACCTTTATAATGACAATAAATTAGCAATTAACATTGCTCAAAATCCTATATAGCAGGAGAGGACAAAACACATTGAAATTGACAGACATTTTATTAAAAAAAAGTTAAAAGAAAGCTTATTTTGCATGTCGTTCCCTCAAGAGAGCAACTTGTTGATGTTTTAACAAAGGGATTGAATGGTGCAAGCTTCAATAAAATTATTTCCAAGCTGAATGATAGACATCTATTCCTTAGCTTGAGGAAGAGTGTTGAGTTGTAACTTTTTGTAAAATATATTTTCTTTTTAGAGAGGATAATTAATGAGTGTAGTGAGGTTGGTACACCTATCACAGAGACATTGTCTATGTATATTTGATATTTCTTGTAATCTATTATTTAACAAGAATACAATTCTTTCTTCTCATATTTTTTGTACAATTTTCTTTTTTTTTTTTATATTTTATATTTTAATCCTTACATCTAGTTTCATTAGAGTAAGGTTGGCGCGTCTATGTATGTTCGCTCTTGGGATGCTAATACTCCTGTTCTTCTAACTTTATGTGGATGACATCATTTTGATGGGTAATAATTCTTTCCTTCTCATTCATCACAGCTCGATTCTTTCTCATCAGCTCCACGAAGGTCCTTGGCGACTTTTACTTCTTTCTTATCACTCACGTTACTTGTACTCCTCAAACATCACCACATGTAACCTTGCTATGTTGAGAGATTTTAGGTGCATTATAATACCTCTCTGTCATTAGAACAGATTTTACTTTACCATCAATCAGTCGAGTCAATATCTGCATTTCATGAGCACTAATCATATGCTGGTAGCCAAGCTGAGTTCTCCAATATCTGCGAGGCACCATCTCATTGCATCTTCCATATATGCACCTCTCTAATTTGACTACTTTTGTTGATGCAGAGTTTCCTAGATATCTAAATACTAGTTCATCTATCGTAAGAAATGGCACATTCTCATTGGTTTTGTCAATCTTTTTGTTATCTTGCTGATGAATTGGGTCCAACATGAGGCAATGTCTTTTCATTCTATAACGTGACAACCTTGGTGCTGTCAATCTCTTTGGCAATCCCATCAAACATAATCTCAACTAACATGTTAATATTGACTACCATTTTGTTCGTGAACAAGTTGCTATTGGTTTAGTTCTTGTTTGGTGTGTCCTTACCCAGAACCATTGTGCAGACATTTTTATTAAGAACGTGTTCATGAAGAAGTTTCTTTATCATGCTCAAATCTCACACTGATCCTTGCCCTTAAATTAGTGTGTGTATATTAGTGTACTGGTACTATATTTTATGTAACATAAGGATAAAATGGCCTTTTCATTTCTATCTGGTTTACATACTCTAATTCCTTACATAAATACTTATTATTATATTTAACTGCATGAAGTTATTATTATTATCAAATAATCAAATTGTGTACAATGCTAATTCAGCTTATGGTGATGTGTGAACATTTGATCTTATCGGTGTTTCTATGTTGGGGAAATATGATGGATCTAATCACAAGGCGTATTATTTGTTAGACATAATTGCAGCTTCAAAGCAAGACACGTGTAACCGTGCATTCTTTTTTTCCCCAAACTGGCTTTCTTATTGATGCAAATATATAGCCAACAAAGACTGCTGGTTCTTCCTAACAGAGGCATTTTCTAGGCCATTATTGGAATTTTAAATGACTTTTGGGGAATTGGCATGTCTTATTCATTATTTATATGGATTTTCCTTACTTTTTCAAGTGAAGCATGCTGCTGGTTGCTTTTTGTGCCCATGTTGACTTGGATTTCTCTTTCTAGATTGCTAGAGAAATGGTAATCAGCCCTCAAAATTCAAGGTTGGGTCTGGCTGCTCTAACCAAGAGGGTTGGACTACTGGATCGTCCTGATAGTCCAGACAGTGATCTGATCAAATATAGGGTATCATATGCTGTCTCTACTGATGTTAGAAATAATCTTGCTATGATTTGTAATGTATGCTTATCCATTTTCCTCTTTCCATTTTGTCAGTGGGATGATCCTCAAGTTGTGCCTGCTGACATGTCGCTTGAGTTATCTGAACTATTTACTCGGGAATTGACAAGGGTAATGTAATTCTTACTGCTGGTATTGCTAATGCTATGCCTATGACTTGTTGTTTCTTCTTCTTTGATATTACTTGCTTCAAAGGGTTAAAGATATTCATAGCGAGAAAACTCATTCTAGTTTTTATTGGGTTAATTATCACGGACAATTACTGTGCTTTTGATTTATTAATGTACAAACAAACTGTTCATAGACAAAACCACGATGAAATAAAATCATCATAAATGAAAATATATTGATTAAACAATCATCATGTTTGTTGCTATTGATGTTATCTAGAGCTCATATTTTTTATATTTTACAAAGGTCTTTCATTTATACTTTATGCGGATTTGATTATTTGTGGCAGTACATTGAAGAATCGAAGAACTTGCCTTGAGGGGTTTAAGAGATAACAGGCACTTTTTGGACCTTATTGCAGATCAATTGTTGGAAAATTCCAGGATCACTGGACTGGTACAGGGACCCCTTTTAATTATATATGATGTTTTCCTGTATCAAGCGAGACTTCAATCTGCAGCTTACTTTATAAATGTATTTTTAGATTAGAATGTATGATCAGCCTGCTACTCTTTTTTCCGATTTATCTTACCTTTTCTACTTTTTTGTGCATAACAACTTTTGAAAGTCATGTTTAGTATCCATATAAAGAGTAAGCAGTTGAATACAGGATGTCCTGATAGGTTACTGTTGCCTGTATTGAGGTAATGGATTGGAGACTTCTCACCTGTGCAGTACCCCTAATTACTCCAATATACCACAGTCATGCGCTGCAATCTTATCTGGCAACCGTAGAATGCATACAGATAGCATTCATTAGTTATAATTCCCAGAATAAAACCAGATATCAGTACTAGCAAAATAAATTTCCTCTCATACTTTGAATCAGCAAATCATCAACCTCAAGATTATAGCTTCTCATCCAGTTCAGGCACAAAGTATAGACTGACTTGTTTTGAATGTGCGATCATGTTTGTTGTACATCTTGTTGAATCTCACTGCATGTGTAATTGTTTACTTATGTCAGGTTATGTTGCATTTAACTGAACAGACAATAAACATCTCCAAATGTTCAAAAGCCATTTCAGTTTGCTTCTCTTTTTTAATTTTGTAGAACATTCAGTTTTCTTCAGTTGTTCTCACCTTGCTGATCGACACTCTAGTTATTGCTTACCTGTGGCACATTTCTGGATGTCTGTGTTCTCTTTAGTAACAAAAAATTATCACTTTAAAGATGTTTTGAATCCCTTATAATTTGCTTCATCCGGAGCTACTTTACTTTTTATTCAGATCTACTACAATTCTATATACTTTTGTAAACTGATCTGTTTGACCCAATTTCACTTGCTCCTTCAAAACCTAAGCGGTATATTAGAAGTTTTCTGCTTCCTGTATTGTCTAGTAGCCATGTAGAGAGTGCTAGGATTTATCATGGTGCACTTCTCCCCTGCCAACCTATTAATACCTTATTTGGCTTTTGATATTACTTGTTGATTGCTGGAACCTTGGAGCTTAGCCTCTGTATTTAATTTTTGTTGGCATGTTTGAGTGGCATTTAGCAAGTTCGTGAAATTTTATGGACTCTTTCTCATCTTTAGCAACGCACTCTTCATTTTGCAGGAAGTTGAAGAAATAATGAAGCAGATGCCGGTCATCATGTTTGAGGATTTTGTGAAGCCCTATCAAATTAATTTGGAAGAGGTAGGTTTTAGTATAATAATAATAATAATAAATTCATTAAAAAAGGTAGCAATACAAAAAAAGTGGCGAGGGGAAGAGGGGAGCTTGAATTAAAACAGTCAAAAGACCCCCTAAAAGGTGATACACATACAAAAGTATGAAATCACTAGAAAAGTAGAGAAACTACTAAAAGTCACGACAGGCTGACACTTCAGTCCTAAACAATTGTACGCCTTCTTGGAAGACTTAAGTTACTATTTTTTAAACAGGGAGTCCTCAAGATTTCACTTTTTAACAAATTTTTCTGCACTATTATATAGTTCTCATTCTGATAAGTTTTACCTTGGTTTATGGTTTGTAGGAGTTCTTTTGTTCTTTTCGATAATTGGGGCCATTTGTTAGGATGTTAGAAGTATGCTATACCCTGCACCGTATTACATGTTATGTCTTTTTCTTTAGTCTTAGTGCATGCTTTCGGTGGTTCTCCCTGCAGGCATGTGGTCTAATAGATCATCAATGCAGTTTCCTTTGCAAATTACAACCAAAGATTAGCTAGATTGACATAGAGGATGATTTTCAGGTTGCATGAAGAGTGCATTTAATCTCAGATATGAATTCACTTTGGTGATTAATCGTATTTGCACTGGCTAGGTTAATCATATCCATCTTAGGTGGTGCAGTTTGCCCTTTTAGGTCTAGCATATTGTTTTTGTATCATTCTATGTTCGGCACCACTGGTAGATGGATTTTTTGTTTCATTTTTTCCATTGATAGGCTAACCATGTCAATGCACTTTCTTTTTTGTTTTATCAACGATATCATGTTTTTGGATTTTTAGGACGGACCACTGCCTCATAATGACAAGTTGAGCTACAAGCCATTGGACATATACCCAGCACCATTGCACCGATGCTAGCTTTTCTAGTGCCTACATTGTCCAAATTTTTGGAGCAAGTCGATTGTTCTAGCTGAAGGCGAATTGTCATCCTAAAAGGAGGGTACTTCAAAAGAACACTGTGCCAGTGCAATGACTGCTTTGCATGTGCAGATAGTCAACCTGATCTCAAAGCTGGTCAACACAGAAGTTGCTGATTACACTTTACATAGTCCTGCATTATCACTTATCGGCAACTGCAATCCATGAATTTAATAGCCAAACGTGGAGATCAACATGATTCCCTCATCCGTTGTTCTGCGTCAGTCTTTTTCTTTATTATACAATGATATATGTAACATTCAAAAATTAGGCATGTCTATAACATCGTATATTGTGAAGCAAATGAATGGATACATGTGTAAATTAACTAGTCTCCTTATGTAACATTTTCTCAAGTTGGGATGTATACAGGAGACAGGCATAATTTTGTGTGAACCTGAGATACATGCATCCAGCCATGCCCTTATTCTTTTGAGTATTGGAAATTGCGAAGCAATATTACAAAACCATGTCCAATGAATAGTTGCAGATTCTGCAACACGCATAGCAGCATCTATTGATAGCTATTGTGGGAATAAAATAGGTTGAATCCCATCCCACCTTGCTTAAATTAATTTTATCTTGAAATTTGCATATCCTATGGTAGTGGAGTTCGACAAGCTTTGGATCTGTTTGGATTGTCTGTTTTTCATCTGTATCTGTATTTTTTTTAAAATGATATGTATAAATATATTCGATTTGCATCTAAATTTTATCTATATTTATTCTATTTGATCTTTTGATGAAAACTGTCAATTTTTTTTTTTTATCTATATCTATTTCTTGATAAGTAATTTGTTAAAAAAAAGTTAGAAAAAGTATTTGTATCTGTCGAAAAAAAGCCAAAACAAACAGATAGACATGAACAAACTTTCAATCTGAGAAATAGCAATTCAGCAAGGCTTGAAACATCGAGCTTATTTAAAGCTTGCTTTTAGGAATCCCAACTGGCGTATTTCTGGACCTCTTTTCTACTGCTCGTGAAAGCTGCCTTACTGCCTCTTTCGGGAGATGCCGTGGCCGGCTTAGCCATAAGCCTCCATCAACGACAAGTGTCATCCCATTGACATATTTACCTGTATTGAAATATAACTGTTAAAACACAATGCATCTTACCAAAATTTGCAAATACAAGCAAAATCTATCTGAACAAAGGTATATAAGCACCAGGAAGTACGTCCATCTCATCCTGTCTCCAACTTCTGATCAACTACGAGAGAAGAAAAAAGCTCATGATATGCAATCAGCAAATTATGTGGAATTCAAAGTCGGAAGTGAGTCCTTCAAGTGATAACATGTCATGATTTGGACCATTCGTTAATCTTGCAAATGGTATAAGCATGAAACTTATGAATCCCACTGCCATTGTTATCAATACACCCACCCAAGGACAACACCACCCCCCGGCAACCCAAACACGATGACATCACTGCCATCATTATCACATAACCACAAGCCACCACCAACCAACTACCCCTTACCACCACCCCACAACTCTTGATGATGTTGTCACAAGTGCAACCACCACCACCACCACCACCTCTGCACAATTACCACCAATACCACCATCACACTATCTTGAACCACCACCCTATCTCTGCACTAACACCACAACTACCACCAACATAAACACCATGCATGTCCATCACTGCCAATATGGTGTTGGTAGTGGTAATGGTAGGGGTAGTGGTAGGGCTTTGATTGCTAACTATGGCAGAGTTAGTATTGCAGGTACAAATACAATGATGATAGTTGTGGTAGTAGTGTATGATGGTGTAGCAGTAGTGATGCAGGATTGCTGTGGTGGTGGTCAGATGGGGTGATGATGTGATGGTGGTTTTGGGCAAAGTGACAAATGGTGGATTCTTTTTCCCTCCCCACAAAACAGGGGAATATTGGTAATTTCATACTATTCCCAATTTAATAGTGCAATATAAGGATATGGAATAAACAAAAAAAGTTATTTACTTAATCACGAGGTATATTTATTCCCTTTTTTCTCCTTTCCTAAAGTAGAAGAGCATTTATTGATTGAGGCATCTAGGAATTGGAATATAGGTAGAAAGACAAAAGTAACATAGATTATCAAGTCAAATACCAGCATCTGAAGTGAGATAAAGAGCTGCCATGGCGATATCCCACTTGTCCCCCAATTTATATAGCGGCATATATTCTCTAGCTTTGCTATTAATCTCATCAGGAGCAAGTTTACTCATGCCAGGAGTGCCACCAACGGGTCCTGGAGCAATTCCATTGACTCTAACATCATAATCAGTTCCCCATTCAAGCGCAAGGTTTCTGGTTAAGGCATCGACAGCCGCCTGTTATGTGAGTAATAAACCAATTCAAACCATGAGACTCAAATAACGTAAACTACCCCACGGGCTATGCTACATGAGATTAAAAGCAAAACATACATGCCTTACTCATCACATAATTTCAACTTTCCACACACAGAAGGAAAGAAGAAACCTACTGTCAATACGAACCTTTGCTGCAGAAACATGGATTTGATACCAAGATGCTGTATAATGCAACGTAGCACTTATATTGATGATGGATCCACCTCCTTGGTTGGTTCTTCCCGCTCCTCCTTTTTTGAGATACTTGAGTGCTTGGTGACACATAGTGAATGTGCCCACGGAATCAATATCCATAACTGCAAAAATAGTTTAATTGGGGCAGGGGATTATCGTTCAATACATGGCGTGATGCTGGGTAAACATTCAGCTATAAAACAGGTAAAACAGGGAAGAAGTGGGAAAATGCACAACATAAGCCTTTAGAATTTTGCCTATTGAGAAATTAAGCTTCACACTTAATTTTAAAAATTATCTAAAGCTTCACATTAAAAAGATCAAAGCTTAAAGATAGATTAATTGAGGGGTTATTATCAGCAAACTTTTTCTTTTGAAGTTCTCTATTTATTTATTTTTCTATTACAACGGAAGAGGGGATTTAAACCAAGTGTAACGACACCAGGTTATAAGGCTATTTTATAAATAAACGTGATTTACATACAACTAAACTACTTAATCGAAAAATTGAGGGGCTCATTTGTGTGGTGTGCCTGAGTTTTGATGTAATACTTCTCACAATCAAGTAAGGCGCAAGATAGGTGAGAAATTTGAATTAATTAAACCTGTCCGGAATCCATTAGGGGAGAGATCTTCAGCAGAAACAAGAAAATTGCCAGCAGCGCCGTTAACCAGAAGATCAATCCTCCCAAAATGGTTAAAAGTGGATTCCACTACTCTCTTCGCATCTTCTTGCTTACGAACGTCCCCTTCAAACCCAACAGCCTGCCATAAAAAAATTTCCAATTTCATTTTCTTTATTGCAATTGATAAAAAAAAAAAAAAAAAAAAACACACGGAAAATGAACATGAAAACCCTAAAAAGTAGATTGGAATTGGGAATTGGGAGTTACTGACGGGAATCCCAAGAGCGTGAAGAGAGGAAACAGCAGCATCTAGGACGGACTTCCTACGTCCCATGATGGCAACAGAAGCCCCATGCAGTCCCAATTGCTTTGAAATCTCGAATCCAATACCGGAATGTCCTCCTGTTATCAGTCCTACCTTCCCTTTCACTACATCTTCTTTAAATGGCGATGCCGATGACACTTTCCCTGATTCTGACTCCATTTCCCTCTTTCTTTCTTTCTTTCTCTTTCTGTCTCTGTGTGTGTGTGTGTGTGTTGTGTGTGTGTGTGGTCTCTTGTATCCTCACTTATATTATAGCTTAGCTTTGAGAGCTTATATATACATATATATATATATATGCAGGTTTGCATGTGGCTGAACTGTCAAGCTGAATAATTCTAGTTGTCCATGCCCTCTGCATCATCTCCGAACTTTCCTGCTGTCATAGGCAATTCCGAATAATTTGACACCGCAACCATTAAATTATTTGAAAAAAGAAAACACAATTCCTTTTTTTTTTTTTTACCTTATTGCAAAATCGGAACAAGGGAAGAAAAAATTGTGCTTAGTAAAATGGTGTCATGAAAATAAAATTTCAGTTTATTAAGACTATCAGGTGTGCACCTGCATTACATGTGCACAAAGTAATCTACATAATTAATTTTTAATATCTAAATTAAAAGATATCTAACTATATATATAGCAGATGATTATAGAACATTCTCTTTATTAGCAAAAAGAATTGCAGAATAAAATAAAAATAATGTAGATAGTATGTACATATGTAAAGTAAAAAAATCATGATAGTCACAATTATATCCAATTGCAATTATGTATGTACACGAAGCCATATATATACCGTGGGAAAATACATTCAATTACGAAATCATTTATCATCATTTTAGTAAAATAAATACCTATCTAAATGCTTCGACAAAGAATTGATGCCCATACAAAAGTCATTGTAGTATGGTGATGAGTATTCTCGTCTATCATGCGGGCGATCCTAGTTCGATCCCTAGCAATGGTGCCAAAACTTGATTGATCGCAAATCGTACCAAGAATAATGAAAATAAATATGTTATAATCCTACGGTCTAACAAAGGCAAGCGTACCTATTTTGCAGTGTAGAATTAAACTCAGGTGTTATATTAAGGATCTATGGAGAAATACTAGTAATTCCCTTTTACTAATATTTAGCCAAAATTATCAATGTGATTATAATAATTCTAAATGACTAATTAAACTAATGACTAATAAACCATAATTAATAATATGAGTGCTTTTCTTAGTTTTAAAGATCAATTCACAATAATGCCGCTAGCTTTGATCCATCTTAACTCTTACTTCTTATGATAGAATTAACTAATGATTAGTTAAGTTGTGAACTGCAAAGTTTCTTAATCAAACCAATTACTTTATTCAAGTTAATTGATTCCTAATTTTACATGAGAAAGTGAGAATCTCTTCCTTCACTAACGCCAATGCAAAATTGCGTGAAACTCATAAACCTTATGATAAAGATTGAATATCTATTGCAAAAATTTGAAGTCTCCCTAGGTCTGGGTGAAACATACAAATTCTTCATTCATGAATGATCTATCCTATTGGTTGAAATCTCTTTCTAACCAATAAGAATCAGACATGTAATAATCTTGATTAGAAATTATCATAAAAGCATATAAATCACATAAATAAATTCAAGATATAACTTTTCATTAGTTAACAAAGATTCATAACATGGGTTAGCGTTTCACAAAACCTAGGGCATACAAATCTACTCTTTCATATGATAAACAATGAAAGCAAAAATTCTAAAAGAGTTTAGAGGTAGCATGATTGGTAAAACTCTTCGAAATAATTGTTGTGAATCCCCGGATGTTGATCAGCCATTTTACCTTGAAAAGCTTTCCAAGATGTGTATTTTAAGGATTTGGAGTGAAATATGATGGTTCAAATACCTTCCAAAATGAAACAAAGCATCTATATATAGAGTGATGTATTGCACGACCCCTACACGACCCATGTAGGTAGGTCGTGTACACCTGGAACAACGCACAAGAATTCTTGCTTTATTTGTATGCAACCCCGACGTACCTTACCCATATACATGGGTCGTGTATACTGGAAGTTCATCTTTTTTTTACCTTGTGCTCCATTAAATGTACATTAGTTGCATATTCTTTGTAGTGTACTTTTGACTTTTCAATAAAAGCTTTAGAATTCGTCAAATCTTCACTTGTTTTTTTATCAATCCTCTAAAAAGATTAATTGTTCCGCATTTATCCTTCATATGAACAATTCATTCAATAAGTAACCTTATCTTTAGTAAATTAACAAAATATCATATAAAATATAATCAAGAAGACACAATTATAAAAGGGCCTTAGGACATTTATTCAACTTTCCTATACTTAAATCATTTGTTTGTCCTCAAGCAAACAACTAATGACAATAAAAATCTATCATTAAATATACTCAAAACTTTCCATAAGTTTGAAACTCTCATAGTATTCATTAATTCTTTCAAATCATAGCGACTCACTTTATACTTACTGCTCAAACCTACCATGTAAATATAATTAGCATACTAAAGTCAAAATTCTAAGGCTAATCTAAGTAAGTCAAACTTTACCTTTACCATTTAGCAGCAAATTCTAGAGTCACAAAGTAAACATAAAGTCAAACAATAGCAAAAGAGACCCAGTTACATTTCACCACCCATTAACGAGTATATAAATTTTTCAACCACTTCTCTAAACATAATAATCTAGAGTGAAAGTAATTTGCATCTATCTTTGCCTTGTATTTTCTTCTATTATTTAAATCTTTCCAAAATTTTTAAGCCTTTAGAGGGGGAGGTTTTAGCCTCCATCTTTTCATTTTTCCTCTAGATGGGTTTTTACTTGTTTCTTTTCAGCTTGTTTTTTTTTTTTTTAAAGTAAATAACAGGTTGGTATAGTTAATAGCGGGGTCGGACTTCACTCTTCTAAGGGTCCAAAGCCGGCCCATATCAACTTAACTCCTTATTATTTAATTTAGCACATAAATTTTCAAAGAGATTACTTTAATAGAATCACCAAGTAAAAAATATTATATGCCCATTTACTAAAAATTAAATAGGCTCTCAAAGTTTTTGAAAAGAGAATGTATAAGTTGACAAGCTTAGAAACATAACTGTTTAAGTTTCAACTACGGACTTCACTCCACCTCTAGACTCTAGATTCAATTACTAAATAGCAAGTAAGTTTATCCCACCTAGATTTCATCCTACAATTTTAGACTAAGTCTACTAATTACAAAATAGGTGAATAAGGTACTGTGTAAGTTGCTTTCACTTTAATATGAATGCTAATTCCAAAAAACTTTATTATTATTTTGTTTTGAGTATATTTTCAAGATTTATTCTAGATATGAATATAAATTTAATTTATATTCAGCATTAAAGCACAATTACAGATTGTAAGTGGGAACTTTTGAACAAGTTCAAATTCACAATAATATGATTAATTAAGTGCATGAAAAACATATACATTCAAGACCCAATTGTTCCCTTCAAAGCTACCCCTTCGTCACACTTAATTGAGACACTATCCCCAATGTCTCCTAATTTAATCACAAAAGGGAAAAAGGAAAGAAAGGAATAAAATAAAAGAAAAGGAAAATGAGAACTTCCCCATTTGATATCTGTTTCTAGGCACAATTGATGATTGCAAAAAAAGGATGGCAGCATCATCATCACAACTTTGTGAACCTAGAAATAAGGTTAAACTAGCATGACCTAAAAAGAAAAACAAAGAAAAACTGAAAAAAAAAGAAGAAGAAGATAACCTATCCTAAACATCCATCATGACCATTAGAAAAATATCAGAATATGAGTCTTCTACCTAAGGGATCTCAAAAATACAGGCTAGCAGTATATAGTCTTAAAAAAAAAAAATTAGAAAAACATCAAGAAATGAAATTTCAGATCAAAACAAATTATAGTATATCACTCAATTCCCTCCTCATCAGAAGGGTGATCTTCTTCATCCTTCTCATCTTCATCTCCAGATTCAACCTCATTCTCTTCATCTTTTTCTTCAGATTTAACCTCTTTCTCTCCATCCTCCTCCTCTTCATCTCCAGATTCAGCCACCTCCTTGTTTGAGTTGGTTGATTCAACAACTGGAGCTTTTCCCTTCCTTCTAAACACATGTGATTGCTCGGTCTCCTCAGAAATGGTCCTCTTAGGTGAGGACTCATAAGCTGGGGGGTTTGCTGGAGGTGGTGAAAAGCACCCAATGATGGTTTGGAGAAAACTCTACACTACTGACCTAAACTTCTTGATCTTTTTCCTATCTGCCTTGCTTCTTTCTCGTTCTTCCTTATTCCTCTTCTACCCCTCCTTAAACTCCTTTTTAAAAAGTTGCCAATCTTGATCAAAGAGAAGGGCATGTGAAGTGGAAACTTTGGTATGATTGGCAGGCTCAGGTGGAGAGCTCATGGGAGTCTTAGTGGGAGTGGCATATTCGTTAGATGAGTTGCTCCTAAGCTTTCAATAGCCCCAATTCCTAAAAGGTCCATCCATAAAGTTCTTTATGAGCATCGATTTTGTGCCTAGAGCACGTTCTTGGAAGATACTCATTCCCTTCAGTAGTTGAGTAATATATTCCCCCACAGAAGATGGCCTTAGTTCTTTTGTTACTAACTTGGAGCATAATGAATTGATCTTGCCCAATACCTATAATAATTTTGTATTTCTTGTTAATACTATAGATATGAGCTAATTCAAAGTTGTTGACCATGCCATTACTACTTCCACGTGCTCCAATAGTATGGGAAAGAGTATGATGGATCACCTTCAAGTGATCGTTCTCCATACATGAGGCTTTGGATTTGGAAGGGAAATATCTTACGAACTAACTACATAATTCTTGCTAGTATTTTTTTGGTAGAACATCTCTCGGTAATCGCATTGACAAAGATCTAAAATCAATTGTTTTTTTATCTCTTACTTTGTATATGATCCTATATACGAGCAGAAGTTAGCAAGTCAAATTATGTAGACCTTCTTATAAATCTGAAAAGTCAGGTAGTGATTAGCCTTAACTCGAGTACCTTTGTCATTATACTCTAAGGTAGATATCACCTCTAGAGTAATATCTTTATAAGCTGAGGTATCAATCTTAAACAACTTTTCCCGAGGTCTTATGGAGAGCAGCTCCTTAATTTCATTTTCTATCCCATATTTTGCCATTACTTCCCAATGTACATATTTGTGGGCTCCAAATGGTTTTTGCTTCAATCTTTGCAATCTAGTCTTTGCCGATGGAGTGTTTGGAGGTAGTGGATTGGATCTTCTCGATGATGTCTCCGGTTGACTCACTTTTCTTTTCTCATTTGGTGCTGTGGATGATGAAGCATGATGTGCCAGTAGAGCTTTCTTTGTGGAGTGCTTTGTTCTCGCCATTGCTGTAACACGAAATTTCATAATTCAAATGGGCATAAAAGAATAAAAAGGGGTTTACATGCATATTAATAAGTTCAATTAGGCTCATCAATGACGAATAGGATGTACAATAGCATAGACAAGCAAAGCAATGGGGTATGAGCAAATTGTAGGTACTCTGTGGATACACTACCCCATACACAGGTCGTGTATGTAGATAGTGTAGTGTTGGAATTGAGAAATTTGAAGCCAACACAAACGCGGGAA
Organism: Combretum micranthum; assembly: GCA_024138025.1. NCBI lineage: Eukaryota > Viridiplantae > Streptophyta > Magnoliopsida > Myrtales > Combretaceae > Combretum > Combretum micranthum. Next base: position 59,958 of record JAMXBD010000733.1, on the reverse strand, counting down.
AATTAGTTGTGTTGAAAATCATATCAATAATCAAACACAATTAGAGTGTAATTCTTTAGAAAATTCCCCTATTCCCAAATTTAAGCTTAAAAACTCCAATTTTCACATGACATAAGCCCTAGATTTGTGATTTACTAAGTTCAGGCAAGAAATTCTTTAAGATAATCAGTGCAATATGTTTAGAGTGGTCTAACTGCAATAAAAACATAAAACCCCAATTTCTATGCCATTCGAAAAAATTCATGAACCTTAGGATGATTTTCATGTCATGCACATGTGTGGATTGAGTGTGTTTGTGAGATGAAACCAACATGAACATCACACTACTACGATTAGCAACAAGAAAACAATGCAACATGCATGGTTTATTACTTTACAATAAAACTTGAAATCTACTCATAATTATTGGATTCATTTGCATGTACGATTGAATCATGAAAAGAAATAATCGTAAAAGAGAGGAGAAAGAATAACATACCTTTGTTGATGATGATTTCTAGAATAAGCGAGTGAAAAGATTGTGTTTGCGAGTGTGTTTGTAGTGGAAGTGTAGAGAGGAAACTAAAGTTGTGAATGTGAGTGAAGGAAAATGAAGTAATGTAACGAGATGGGTATCATGTTCATATATATATATGCATGCGTACACTACAGACTTACACTAGTCATGTACCTCGACTCATGACTATCTAGAAGTATGGAACGAGGAGTTCTAATTGTATGCGACCCCTGCACTGGTCGTATATATCTACTCATGTCTCCATAGTAGGCAAAACTTTACGCAAATAGATATAAACTATTGGTGTACATGACTTGTGTATGTTTACTCGCAACAACACAATAGGCTTGCAAACTGTAACATCCTTGTACACTATATAGTACATGAGTCGTGTATATTCACTTGGGACTTCATAGATTGTTAGATTTTGAAAATACTCATACATGACTATAAACATGGGTCATGTATATTGGAACAAATTCAAATATGAAATTTTTTTTCTAAGTATTCTAAGTGTCATGCCATGTGAAAGTGCATGATAATTTTACTTACCTTAGATGCTTAGAAAATGTTTTTACCCATTGAATCTTACTTGTGGTTACTCTTCCCCACACTTATCTTGAAGTGAAAATTCCTCTCTTTTATGCTGCTTTATTACCTATAAAATAGATGAAGTTAAGATAGAAAAGAAAAATCAAAAGAAAACTACCTATCTATGTCAGACATGGGTTGCCTCCCATGAAGTGTTGTTGTTTTACGTCGTTTGCTCAATGTTCCTCACTTTCTTCAAACTTAAGGAGGGTTAAACCAAGTGTTCTTGGAACTACAGGGGTCCTTGTCGATTCTATTGACCCACTATCCATAGTGAACACATGTAATAGCCTCTAGTTAGGTGAATGTTTTCAACTCTACAAGATTTGCAGCATTCTCTTTCTCCTCCTTCTGGAAGACCATTAATTTCTGGACATCTTTTCCTTTGGTTTCAATTAGTGATGTATATAAGGTGGTTCAACATCATCACCTAAGTATTGGTTGTTGCTGTCACTCTTCGCTTGTTCAACCTCATCCAGGCTCCTCAACACTCTCGTTTTAGAAGTTGTTGTTGACATCTTAACAACCATTTCCTTATCTCCAACTCTGAGTATTATCCTGTCTTCTTCCACATTAATGAGTGCTCTGGTTGTGGCAAGGAATGATCTGCCAAGAATCAAAGGCATATCCTTGCCCTCATCCATGTCTAGTATTACAAAGTCTATGGGGAATATGAAATTTCCAACCTTTACTAGAACAACTTCAATAATCCTCTTAGGGATTTTTACAGAACGATCAACAAGTTGTAGACCCATGCAAGTAGGGTAGGGTTCTGCTAGGCCCAATTTCTTGAAAAAAGAATAGGGCATAAGATTGATACTTACCCCCAAATTAGCTAGGGTCTTGTCTATAGACAGTGTTCCTATTAAACATAGAACAGTGAAGCTCCTAGGATCCTTTAATTTTGGAGGCAATTTATTCTGAATGATTGAGGGGCAGTTTGCTTCCACTTCAACTGTAGATGCATCATTTGGTTTCCTCTTGTTAGATAGGATTTCCTTGAGAAATTTTGCATATTTAGGCATTTGAGAAAGTGCTTTTACAATTGGAATATTTATGTGGAGCTGTTTGAATAGGTCTAGAACCCTACCAAATTGCTCCTTATCTTTACTTTGTTAGAGATTGGCAGGATATGGTATCTTATGTACATATTCTCTTACAGTTGGAGGTTGCCTCTTCTCTGGTTCTTTCTCCTTGGGTTCTACCTTCTCCTTCTCAAAATACTGACTGTCTTCTCTCTCTTGCTTAGGCTCCTTTTCAAATTGTAACTCTTTCCCACTTCTCAAAGATATGGCATTCACTTGTTCCTCAGGATTGTTCTCTGTGTTACTAGGGAGTGAACTTATTTGTCTTTCTGAAAGAATCTTAGCTAATGAGCCAATTTGCTTTTCTAGGTTGTGAATGTAAGCTTCTCGACTCCGATGACATGCATCAAAATTTTGGATAAACTATGTCAGAAGCTCTTCTACATTTGATTTTTCCTCTAGTGGTGGTAAAGCACGAAGTTGTTGAGGTACGTGCAATTGTGGTAGCTGTGGCTTGTGAAATCTAGGTGGAAAATTTGATCTTTGTGCATTTTGATTGCCTCAAGAGAAATTAAGGTGATTTCTCCAACCAGAATTGTATGTGTTGCTGTATGGGTTATTTTACTGTCTGTTGCCTAAGTAATCTACCCACTCAGTCTGCTCTTCGTAGTACTGCCAATAGGCTCTTCATATTGAAATGGCGACTATGGATACTTTATACTCATAACTTGTTTGCTCTATGTATCCATCTTGGCGACCAAGGTGGTTAGCGCATCTACCTCATAAAACCCTACAGCCTTTTGGTTTCCCTTATTGTTATCCCACTGGTAATTGTTTCTTGCCATGTCTCCAAATAACTTAAGAAATTCCTCCGGGGTCTTAGAGTTTAGGATACTACCAGTTGACGCATCTACCTATTGTCGGGTGATTTGGTTGAGCCCATTGTAAAATGTTTGTACTTACATCCATGGTGGTAGCTGGTGATGTGGGCACCTCTTAGTAGCTCCTTCTATCTTTGCCAAGCGTCAGAAAGAGTCTCCAAGTCATTCTGGCACAAAGATGAGATGTCATTTTGGAGCTTAGTAGTCTTGTAAGGTGGAAAGTAGTTATCCAAAAACTACTTTACAGTTTCATCCCATGAAGTAAGTGCTCTTGGCCCTAGTGATGTCAACCAGTTTTTTTGCTTTCCCTCTTAAGGAGAAAGGAAACAATCTAGTGCGGATGCATCATCATCAACCCCATTCATCTTATAAATTTCATAGATCTCCAAAAAATTTTGGGTATGAGCGTAGGGATCGTCATCTAGTAGACCATCAAATTGACAGTATTGTTGTGAAAGCTAAAGCATTGTCCCCTTAATCTCAAAATTGTTCGCTTTGATTGGAGGCTTTACAATGGTAGGCCCAGTGTGTTGGAGCGAAGGTCGTGTATAATTCATATTTGTCCTTGGTGCATTGGGATCCACCATATTGAATCTCTTCTCTTCTTCTTTTTCTGTCAATTTTGAATTGATACTCTTCTCCTCAAAATCCTCTTCCTTCAACTCTTCTTCAATCTTTGGATTTAGTGGTTCGCCTTCAATACCCAATTGCCTAGATGTACCAATAGTTGTACTTCTTAATCTCCTACGAAATGTTTTCTCAATCTCAAGATCTAGATCAAGAACTTTTGATGAACAACTTCTTCTCATACACTAAAGAGATGACAAGTGGATTAGAGTTTGTATGATATATCTAGGAAGAGAAAGAAATAAATTGCAAAATAAAAAAAAAGACTAAGTGGTGGCTAATTAGGGCTTCCTAGTATTGCCAGATCCCCAACAATGGAACCAAAACTTGATCGATCGTATATCATGTTAAGAATAATAAAAATAAAGCCGTTGTAATGCTACAATCTAACAAAGGTAAGCGTACCTATTTTGCAATAGATAATTAAACTTAGGTCTCGTCCTAAGGATCTATAGGCAAGTACTAGTATTTCTCTTTCACCACTATCTAGCTTAAATTATCAAGGTAATTATATTAATTCTAAATTCTAATTAAACTAATAATTAATATACCCTAATTAAAAATATGAGTGCTTTTCTTGGCTTTAAATTCAATTCACAACAATACCCCTAGCTTTGATCCACTCTAACCCTTACTACTTGTGATAGGATTAACTAATGATTAGTTAAGTCTTGAATTGCTGGGTTTCTTGATTAAATCAATTACTCCATTCAAGTTAATTGATTCATAATCTTACATGAGATAGTGAGAATGTCTTCCTTCACTAACGCCAATGCAAAATTGCATCAAACTCATAAACCCTAATTAAAGATTGAATATCTATTATAGAAATTCGAATTCTCCCTATGTCTAAGTGAAACATGCAAATTCTTTATTCATAGATGATCTATCCTATTAGTTGAAATCTCTTTCTAACCAACAAGAATCATATATGTAATATCTTGATAAGAAATTATCACAAAAAGATATAAAATCACATAAATAAATTCAAGATATAAATCTTTCATCAATTAACAAAGATTTAGAACATGGGTTACAGTTTCACAAAACCTACAACATACAATTATACTCTTTCATATGATAAACAATGAAAACAAAAATTTTAGAAGAGTTTAGAGATAGCATGATTGACAAAAATCTTCGAACAATTGTTGTGAATCCCTTAATGTTGATAAGCCGTTCTACCTTGAAAAGGTCTCCAAGATGAGTATTTTAAGGGTTTGGAATGGAATATGATGGTTTAGATGCTTTCCAACAATGAAACAAAGCGTCTTTATATACAGTGATGTCATACACAACCCCTACATGACCTGTGTAGGTGGGTTGTGTACACCTGGAACAACGCACAAGAATTCTCGCCTAATTCATACACAACCTCGACGTACACTACCCGTGTACATAGGTCATGTATACTAGAAATTCATCTTTTTCTTTGCCTTGTGCTCCATTAAATGTACACCAGTTGTATATTCTTTTTAGTGTGCATTTGACTTTTTAATAAAAGCTCCTGACTCCGTCAAATCTTTGCTTGTTTTGTTGCCAATCCTCTAAAAAGCTCAATTAACATCTATTTAACCCTGAAATAAATAATTCATTCAATAAGTATTTTTTTTTCTTTAGTAAATCAACAAAATATCATATAAAAAATATGATCAATAAGGCATAATTACAAAAGGTCTTAGGACACTTATCAAAATCATAAATAATTTATGCTTATCAAACTTTCCCATACTTAAGCTTTGCTTGTTCTTAAGTAAGAAGATGATAAAAACAATTGAAAACATAGGGTGATCATGGTGCTAACTCTTTTGCTGCTGGAATTGAAGGATTTCATATCATCTACTCCTAAGTGTTTCATTCCTTAGGCTAAAGTACCAAGGCTAATCATGGTAAGTCAACCTTTACTCTCACTATTTAAGTAAGCTTCTAATACAGAAGTGAACCACACAACCACAAGTAAACACAAAAGGAAATTCAGGTACTCTCTTCTTACATTATCCATTTTCAGTTAGCTCACTACCAATTCACATTTAAACCTCTTAATGAAAGCATGTACATCAACTTATCCCCTGGTTTTCTCTCATTTATTGTCTATTCTTTCTTTGATTTCTTTCTTTCTTTTGTTTTCTTTAAGTTCAGGTTTTTTTAAGAATCTTATAACCCTTGTAACGAACTTTCAACCGATAATCCTGAGCTCGTCATTCAAGTTAACATACATTGTTCCCTTAAAAAAGGTGTTCCTTGGGCTTACTCATATGAGTTATAAGACTTGCCGAATATTTTGCTTTGAGCACTTTATTCATAAAGTGGTATCCTTGGTTGGTCGATCCTGGGCTGGACAACCTTAGATGACTAGGTTTTAAAGGGACCCTAAAGAACCTTAATCACTTCAATATATGTTGGTTTTTTTTTTTTTTTTGGAAATATTAGAGAGATTATTAAGTGATTTGTATCATTTGAACTTTACACTAAGTCAAATAGCTTTAAAGCATTCTTTCATATCAATACTTGGTATTAATGAGATAAGAGTATAAAACTAAACCCCTTATACCTATAGTTTTATGCCACTTAAGTTAAGAATTCTAAGTTAAATAGTGAGTAAAATTGCCCTACTATGATTTTACCATGTGACCATAGCATTGTAAATTACACACATTCACGAGCACCTTTGATTTCTCTCAAGAGATGATTTTGATGATAACAAAAAAGAGTTACATGTTACTAATATAATTTGTTGATATGTGCAGCAATGGTTTTTAGTAATAGAGAAATCATCTTTTAAGTAAAATCATAAATCAGAAGGTAACTTAGAAGGTACATATAAGGTATGCAGTATTGAATTTCAATACCCAGAAGGAAACTCAGAAGGAACATGAATAACACAAAAGCAAGTATTTTTGAAACACGATTCAGTTTTTGAAGACCTAGCTCCAAATGTTGAGTATAAATTGGGTATTATACTTAATGTGTTCCACAAAGTTGGATTAAATCCACAGGGTTTATTTTAGATTTTCGTTTGATTCAAGGAACACGAAAAATATTTTATTGCAAGAGGATCACGTTCATTTCAACAAACTTAAACTGATTTTTATTTTATCTAAAGAAAACTATATTTTAGGAGAAAGTTTGTTTGAAGTTTACAAGGATAGAAAAATCATGGTTTATGTCCAAAACAGATCACGTGAAATGAAGGATAAGCATGAACAGTGAAATTGTGTGCAGTGGATCAACACAGACGAGATTGAATCCGAATTTTCAGTTAGAAGATAATCTTATCAGTTGCAAGATATTATCAGAAGCTAGTTTATGAAGATGAATTCAAATATTCGAATTCAAATTGAGTCAAATAAAGATAGATGGAAGCAGATTTTGCGGAAGAAAGAACGACTCCTACGCGCATGAAATCTGGACGAATTGATCCAATTCCTTCTTCCATCCGTTGCAGCGATTTGAAATAAATATAGGAGAAGGAACGAAGCAGAAGATATAGCACATTTACTTGAGAACAACTCAGAAACAACACGAATTACTCAGAAAGATCAAAGTGCTCAAAATCTATCATTTTATTGATTTACTGTACACTGTGCGAAAAATTGAGGAAACTCAAATTTTTTATTCCTCTTGATGTTTTTACTCTTGTGAGTTGAGTTACAAGTAGGCTTAGTTGATTGATTGAGTGTGAGAATCAAGCTAAGTGAATTGTAGCCAAAGGATTGGCAAATAATTCATTGATTTTGGATAGTGGAAACACACCGTGTGGAGTAACCGGGACCCTGGCTTGGAGCTGGAAGAGAGGATTGACGCACAAGGCGAACCTCTATACATCGATTTGCAATCTCTTCTCCTTATCTCTTTTATTTTGAGTATTATTTTATGTTTATTTCTCAGAAGGTTAATCAGAGAGTAAATTGTTAACATTTTTCTTACTCAGAGAGTTAGGCAGAAGGTTTACAAGTTTGAAAGAGTTGTCTTAATTTTGATCCGAATTTTTCATAAAGCTTTAATTTGTTTAGATTATTGTTTCAAGTAAGTTTTAAATCCATTATAACCAAGTAGTGTGGAATTTGTTTAAATTTTGAAAAATAAGTTTTATAACCAATTCACCCCCCCTCTTGGTTATCTTTTTGGGACCAACAATTGGTATCAGAGCAGAGTTCATACATTTTACTTGAATAATCTTTACAAATGGCTGATAACAACATTGCTATTAACCGAGCTCCATACTTTGATGGAACAAACTATCTGTATTGGAAAATGCGCATGTCTACTTATGTAAAAGCTAATGACTATGCATCTTGGCAGGTGATTTCTTTTGGAGACACACAAGTAGTGATGAATGATGATGGCAGTTTTACTGATGAACAATTGAAGCACATTGAGAAAAACAATAAGGCTAAGAATCTCTTACTCACTACTATAGCTCCTTCTGAATTCTATTTAATTTCTTCTTGTGAAACTGCAAAAGAAATTTGGGATACACTATCCAACACTTATGAAGGAACTAATACTATTAAGGAAACAAAGATTAATTCTTTGCTGCAACAATATGAGTTGTTTAAGATCAAACCTGAAGAGAAAATAAGAGAAGCCTTTAATCGTTTTACTGCTATAACTAATGAACTGACTTCTCTTGGAAAGAAAATGGATGATTCTGATTTAGTCAGGAAGATACTCAGAATATTGCCAAAATCATGGGATGCTAAAAAGACAGCAATTGAAGAAGCCCAAGACCTGAACAAGCTAACTCTTAGTCAACTAAGGGAGAAACTATTAGCTTATGAGTCACACATTAACACAACTGAAGAAGCAGAAGGAAGCTCAAGAGCAATAGCTTTCAAAGCAAGAAAAATCACAAATGATGAAACTGATTCTGATGATGACAACATGGAAGAGAATATTGGCATGCTAGCAAGACGATTGAGCAAGTTTTTTAAAGGTAAGAAATATAATAATTTCAATAAAACTAACAAATCAAGTGCAGGAAAAATTACAAAGAAAAGGAAGAAAAGAAAGAAAAGAAGGAACTCATGTGTTACGAATGCAAACAACCTGGTCACATCAAGTACGAGTGTCCTGTATTGAAAAAGAAAATGAAGAAATTCAAGAAGAAAAGCCGTGCTATGATGGCGACATGGAGTGATCTTGATGAATCAGAAGATACAAGTGACAATGAAGAAGAAGCAAATTTGTGCTTATGGCTGCATCTGAGGTACATTCTGATTCCGATGAAGATATAAATGAAAATGATATTTATTCTGAAATGAAAAAGTTACTTAAAGCATTAAAAAGGCAGATGTAAAAATTACGAAATTAGAAATAGAAAATAAATCTCTTAAAACGAAAAGGATGTTTTGCGTCAAACAAATAAACTTCTTATTGATGAAAATGATATTTTGAAAAATGATGACCATGAGAAAATGTTTGTCAAAACTGATGTGTCAAGAAAGAAAATGAAGTTTTGAAAACCGAAATTAAGGAATTGAAAGGAAGAGTTGAAGATCTATCTCAATCGATAAAGAACACGTTCAACAAATTTAATGAAAGTGATAAGAAACTAAACATGTTAATTGGAAGTCAAAGACCATCTTTTATCAAACATGGGTTAGGATATGAATCTGGAAATTCTTCAAACTATGTGAAAAAGACGGTTTTCGTAAAAGAAGATAAATCAGCAAACAAGAAAGGTTCTGTTCATAACATGAAAACACGAACAGTGAAAGCAGAAGGAACATCAGAAGGTATGTTCAACCTAGTTATCCTAGCAGAAGGAATATCAGAAGGTACAGGTATGCTTATAATGATTATCCAACACATTACAACTATAGAAAGGGAAATCAAAGGTATTATCAACAACCATATGCATGCTCATTTTGTAATAAGTAGGTCATATTGAAAAATATTGTTTCTACAAAAGAAACAAGCTCAGTTCATATCAAGTTAAGAAGCAAGATAAAACGAGCTTGACTTATCAAGGACCCAAGTTTGTTTGGGTTCCTAAGAAGGTTTAATCACCTTATTTTTGCAGGAACAAGGAGCAAAAATAAAAGGAACATGGTACTTGGACAGTGGATGTTCAGGCCATATGACAGGAGATCCTTCCTTGTTCACTAGCATAGTTTGGAAAGAAAAAGGGTATGTAAGATTTGGTGATGATAGCCGTGGTAAAATCATTGGAACAGGTACAATTGGTTTTCCCCCATATATAATTGAAAATGTTTCTTTAGTCAAAGGATTAAAACACAATCTCTTAAGTATAAGCCAATTATGTGATAAAGGTTATCAAATGAATTTTGAGAAAAACAAATGTTTTGCATATAATTCTGAAGGAATTAAAATATTTGAAGGATATAGAAAAAGGAATGTATATTTAATTACTCCATCTGATATGAATGTTGAATGTTGCTTTTTGACTATGAATGATAGTATTTATGTATGGCACAAAAAACTAGGACATGTGAATTTCAATCATTTGGAAAAGTTATCTAAAAAGAATATTGTTGTTGGCTTACCAAAAATTAATATAAAGCATGATGTTAAATGTTCAACTTGTTTAAAGAACAAAATGGTTTCAATTTCACACAAAAGTATTAATTTGATGACAACTAAAAGACCACTTGAACTTTTACATCTTGACTTATTTGGACCCACTAGAATCTTAAGCCTAGGAGGAAGCAAATATGGTCTTGTAATAGTGGATGATTTTTCAAGATATACATGGGTATTCTTTTTAAAGCATAAATCAGAAACTTTTGAGATTTTTCAAAGATTTGCTAAACAAATACAAAATGAAAAAGGTTTTTCCATTATTTCTTTAAGAACTGATCATGGTACAGAATTTGATAATGCATCATTTATATCATTTTGTGAGGAACATGGAATACAACATAACTTTTCTGCTCCTTATACACCTCAACAAAATGGAGTAGTTGAAAGAAAGAATAGAACAATTCAAGAAATGACTCGCTCTATGTTAAATGAAAGTAATATAGCTAAACATTTTTGGGCTGAAGCTGTAGCAACTGCATGTTATATCATGAATAGAGTGTACATTAGACCTCATACTACAAAAACATCTTATGAATTATTTCGTGGTAGAAAACCATCTGTTTCATATTTCATGTGTTTGGTTGTACATGTTATGTGAAAAAGAATGCACATAATCTTGGAAAATTTGATGAAAGATCAGATGAAGCAATTTTTCTTGGATATTCACAACATAGTAAAGCATATCGAGTGTTTAACAAAACAACAAAAATAGTTGAAGAATCTATAAATGTAAGATTCATTGATGTAAAAGATGATTTTGATGATGATGATGTTTTTACCATTGAGAATAAATCTAATGATGTGAGTGAGAAGAAGGTTGATACAGCTGATATACATGATTCTGCAAATCTACAAGAATCTGCTAAGGCAGAAGGTAAGGCAGAGGGTAAGCAAAAGTTAAACTTTGATACTCCTGAAAGTTCAAAGGTTTGGAAATATAAATCTTCACATCCATCAAGTTTAATTATTGGTGATATTGAATGTGGAACTAGAACTAGATCTAAATTACAAGAGCTTGAAAATCATTTTGCTTTGATATCTGAAATAGAACCAAGTAACATAGATGAAGCATTGAATGATGAAAATTGGATAAATGCTATGCATGAGGAATTAAATCAATTCCAAAGAAATAATGTTTGGAGCTTAGTCCCTAGACCTGAAGATAAATCAATTATAGGAACTAAATGGGTATATAAAAATAAATGGATGAAAATGGTAAAATTATTAGAAATAAAGCAAGACTTGTAGCTAAAGGATATTCTCAAGAAGAAGGAATAGACTATGATGAAACTTATGCACCAGTTGCTAGATTGGAAGCTATAAGATTATTGTTAGCTTTTGCATGCTATAAGAATTTCAAATTATTTCAAATGGATGTAAAAAGTGCATTTTTGAATGGTTATATTAAAGAAGAAGTGTATGTTGAACAACCACCAGGATTTGAGGATGCATTAAGCCTGATCATGTTTTCAAATTAAGAAAAGCTTTATATGGCTTAAAACAAGCACCAAGAGCATGGTATGAGAGACTTAGTGAATATCTCATAACTAGTGGATATCAAAGAGGTACTATTGACACAACTTTATTCTTGAAATATTACAATGATGATATAATTGTAGTGCAAATATATGTTGATGACATAATTTTTGGATCTACTAATGAAAAATTGTCAAGAATTTGCAAAGCTTATGCAGGCTGAATTTGAGATGTCCATGATGGGAGAATTAAATTTCTTTTTGGGATTACAAATCAAGCAAACAAAGGATGGAATCTTCATTCATCAAGAAAAATATACCAAACAAATTCTGAAAAAGTTTGGATTTGAGAATCAAAAGAAGCTGCTACACCAATGAGTTCATCTATAAGGTTAGATGCTGATTCTAAAGGTAAGAAAATAATGAAAAACTTTATAGAAGTTAATTGGTTCTTTGTTATATTTGACTGCATCTAGGCCAGATATATTGTTTTCTGTTGTATTTTTGTGCAAGATTTCAGAGTAGTCCTACTGAAACTCACTTAAAAGCTGTCAAAAGAATTTTTAAGTATATTGCTGGTACTGCAAAATTAGGAATTTGGTATCCTAAAAATGAAAATTTTGAATTAATAGGATATTCAGATGCTGACTATGCAGGATGTAAAATTGATAGAAAAAGTACTTCTGGAACTTGTCAATTTTTGGGAAATAAATTAATTTCTTGGTCTTCCAAGAAACAAAATTCAGTTGCTTTATCTACAGCAGAAGCTGAATATGTCTCAATTGGAAATTGTTGTGCACAGATTCTTTGGATAAAACAACAACTACAAGATTTTGGATTAAAATATAAAAATATTTCAATTAAATGTGATAATACAAGTGCAATAAACTTAACCAAAAATCCTGTATATCATTCTAGAACTAAACATATAGAAATTAGACATCATTTCATAAGAGATCATGTAAATAATGGAAATATTAATATTGAATTTGTTTCAACTGAAAATCAATTTGCTGATATATTTACTAAACCTTTAGATAAAATGAGATTTGAATTTTTAAGAAAAATGAAATTGGAATATGTAATCCATTTTAATTAATAATTTCAAATTTGAAAAATTAAAATTCGAATTTTCAGTCTTTATTACAATCAATCTTGATTTTATAAAAAAAAAAAAAATTATTTTGGCGGTATTTTTATTGGGAACATGCAGACGTTGTGCACCCTTTTCCAACACCATCTGCAAACTCAAACGTCTCTCCATCTCTATCTGATCAAACAAACATTCATTTCTTTCTCTCTTTTTCTTCATTTCGTTCTTGAACATTCGATCCTTCTTCATCTTCAAATTTTTTTCTTCAATGTCTTCTCGGAAGTCTTTTCGCCTAGCATCTAAGGGGTTTAAGTCCAAACCCGTGAAGGCACAATCTCAGTAGAGGATGATTCCTCTGATTCTGAGGAAACCCTAGAGACGCTTACAAAAGATGGGAATCGAAGGGAAAGACGGACTAAGATGGAGCAAGATAAACAGACCAAGTCTGGGAAACACAAAAAGATCAAAAGAAAGACGAATCTTCATCAGAGGAACCCCTTGCTTCCTCTGACTTCGTTTCAGAAAGTAGCTCAGAGGCTCCTACATTTACTCCATCATCTCAGAAAAAAGGAAATTAACTTCTCTATGTCCAAGAACGTTTCTCCAGCAAAAAGGCCAAAACTTTCTTCACGTAAGATCCTTGAATGCTCCTTTGTAGATGTTACTTCTTTAAAGAGCATGGTTTTGACTGTGAGGAATGGCTAGGACGTATAGGTTGCCACCAACTGTGTAGTCTGTCTAATACTGTGGATGTATTTAATCCATGAATTTTATGATAACCTTACCCAGTTGGATGAATCTGTTCTCAAGACAAAATTAGGAGGAAAGAAATTTTCTTTAAATAGAACAGATTTGATTGCATGTTTTGACATGGAAGATCAAACAGATGATATGAGAATTTTACAATATGATAGGTCATTGTATAAAGAATTGAATGACGGAGTGGGAAATTTTGTAGAAAAGGATATTTTCTCCACTGATTTGAGTTGCTCGTAAGATTGCTTCACAAACTTGTGATTGACTGCATTCTACCTAAGAATGGCAGTACCACTACTATCTCAAAGGAGGAGGCCATTGTAGTTTTAGCCATGAAGAAAAACTTAAAGTTAGATATGGCTGGGTTGATTCTAAGGCATCTCTGGAGGACAAGAAAAAATTATCCATACGGGAATATGTTGATGAAACTGTTTCGATTTAAGAAAATGCATATTTCCAAAAATCCTAAGGTTTCCATTTCTCTCAAGAAAATAAATGAAACAAATATTAAGAAAATGGGAATCCAAGTAGTGGATTATTTTTGGTTCTCTAAAGATGGTCATGGTATCTGAATCCAAAGCTCAGTAAGAACAAATTTGATTGGAAAGAGTTCGAGCAATTGCTGAGGGGGAGCTAATTCTTTCGGCAGAAGGTTCCTCAGAGGGAACAAAAGCAAAAACAGATCAGGAAAGAAGCTCAAAACAAAGGGGAAAGAAAAAGTAGGAATGAAGAAAAGCAAGACATATTCTTTACGCACAGGAGGTAGTTTTTGAGATTCACGAAGGTGCAAGGCAAGCTCAAGATAGTGACTCAGAAAGTGAGTCAGAGGAAAGGATTTATTCTGATCCAAGAGGGGAATCCTCAATGTCCTCTATTCGAATGCAAGTTGAAAAGATCTAAATGACCGTTTCGAGTCCTTCAAGAAAAATCTACTTGATTCTCTTCTTGATTCGCTTGAAGCTTATCATTGCTCGGGAGCCAATCCACCTCACTTTTCATCACCTCCCCCAACAAGAATTTGAAACCCTGCTGAGAAATTTGATGTTTTTACTTCACCTATGATGATGATGTTGCCTCTGACTTCACACCTTTTGTTTCATCAGAGAGTGCAACAATTCCAGAGGACAACATTTCATCTCCTTTAGCTGCTGAGGTTTCTCAATTTCCTTTGGCCATTCTTCCTTCTGATGGATCTGCTGCTCCTCTTCCTCTCCAATTTACTCAAGTGGAGGTTATCACATCTGTTCTCAACTTTCTTCAACTCACAATTTGGTTCCAACACCAATTCCTCCAATTATTCCACCTGCACGCCAAGTTTTTCGACAAAGAAAGAAGATGAAAGCACAAAAACAAGGCTTCTATTTACCTTACAAGAAAGATAGTTAATTTTTAGTTTCTTAATGACTCTATCTTTTGTTTTGGTCTGTAATATTGACATACTTTAGTATCTTTTGAATGCATCTTTTCTTCTATATTTTTCTGATGCTAACAAAAAGGGGGAGAAAATGAGGTAAAAATATTTTAGAAAATGGATGACTGATGTTTACTGCTGAAGATGGAATGATTCTGATGATTAATTTGTGCTACTGATGTTGATTTGTTACTTGCTGAGATGGAATATTTGTTGCTGATATTACTGATTATATATATTGTCATATGCTGTCATATTCAATTCCTTTTACAAATTTCAAAATATTTTTTTTGGGGTTTTGTTATCATCAAAAAGGGGGAGAATGTTGATTTCTCTCAAGAGATGATTTTGATGATAACAAAAAGAGTTACATGTTACTAATATAATTTGTTGATATGTGCAGCAATGGTTTTTAGTAATAGAGAAATCATATTTTAAGTAAAATCATAAATCAGAAGGTAACTCAGAAGGAACATAAATAACACAAAAGCAAATATTTTTTTCAAACACGATTCAGTTTTTTGAAGACCTAGCTCCAAATGTTGAGTATAAATTGGGTATTATACTTAATGTGTTCCACATAGTTGGATTAAATCCACAGGGTTTATTTTAGTTTTTCATTTGATTCAAGGAACACGAAAAATATTTTTTTAGAGGATCACGTTCATTTCAACAAACTTAAACTGATTTTTATTTTATCTAAAGAAAACTATATTTTAGGAGAAATTTTGTTTGAAGTTTACAAGGATAGAAAAATCGTGGTTTATGTCCAAAACAGATCACGTGAAATGAAGGATAAGCATGAACAGTGAAATTGTGTGAAGTGGATCAACACAGACGAGATTGAATCCGAATTTTCAGTTAGAAGATAATCTTATCAGTTGCAAGATATTATCAGAAGCTAGTTTATGAAGATGAATTCAAATATTCGAATTCAAATTGAGTCAAATAAAGGATAGATCGAAGCAGATTTTGCGGAAAAAGAACGACTCCTACGCGCATGAAATCTGGACGAATTGATCCAATTCTTCTTCCATCCGTTGCAGCAATTTGAAATAAATATAGGAGAAGGAACGAAGCAGAATACAGAACATTTTTTTTTACTTGAGAACAACTCAGAAACAACACAAATTACTCAGAAAGATCAAAGTGCTCAAAATCTATTATTTCTATTGTTTTACTGTTCACTGTGCGAAAAATTGAGGAAACTCAAATTTTTATTCCTCTTGATTTGTTTTTACTCTTTGTGAGTTGAGAGTTACAAGTGGGCTTAGTTGATTGATTGAGTGTGAGAATCAGCTAAGTGAATTGTAGCCAAAGGATTGGCAAATACTCTTGTAACTTCATTGATTTTGATTGGATATGAACACACCGTGAGGAGTACCGGGACCCTGGCTTGGAGCTGGAAGAGAGGATTGACGCACAAGGCGGAACCTCTATACATCGATTTGCAATCTCTTCTCCTTATCCATTTTTATTTTGAGTATTGATGTTTATGTTTATTTACGCAAAGGTTAATCAGAGAGTAAATTGTTAACATTTTTCTTACTCAGAGAGTTAGGCAGAAGGTTTACAAGTTGAAAGAGTTTCTTAATTTTGATCCAAATTTTTCATAAAGCTTTAATTTGTTTAGATTATTGTTTCAAGTAAGTTTTAAATCCATTATAACCAAGTAGTGTGAATTTGTTTAATATTTAAAAAATAAGTTTATTAACCAATTCACCCCCCTCTTGGTTATCTTTTCGGGACCAACAAATATTATATTAAGATTTGCTTAATTTCGTACAAATTCGAGAAGAAAATGCAGCTAAGATCTTCTCAAATTTTGCACAGTCGAATTCTTATAACAAATGGGTCAATTTTGGACAACAAAGTCAATGAAAATCTTGTAAAATCTAATGAAAACATTCCAAAGCAAACAAATAATAAATGCAGCACATAACAAGAAGCAAGTTGTTTCTCGCCAAGAGGAAATCTGAAAGAAGAAGAAGAAAAGCTGCACCATTGTCTTCACTCACCTATAAATAATACACTTAATGAGCAAAAGAACAAAATAAAAAAACACTTTAAGCAACGAAAATTCTCCTTCTTCTTTCACTAAAAACCAACAGCAACAACACACACAAATCACACACAAATAACCATCACATAAGCTTCAAGACACAACCACAAGCTTAGAGATCAACAAAGAAAGTTTGCATTAAGCTTTTGGGTAGAGTTTAACACCGTCATATCAGCTCAAACAAGGTAACCTTGATACTATTGAGGATTTCCTAGTAGACTATTACGACTAGCCATCATGAGCAAGTGAGTGACTCAGATCTATTACATTGCTTATGTTTATAAGTAGTGGCATATGTAATACAAGATAATAATATAGTTATTGTGGAAAATATTAAGTATGTTATGTAAGGTATTTGTTTGGTTGACAAGTCATGATAATAAAAGTGATAATATAGATTGCTTGATGACTTGAGAAAAACATGATATATGTTATGTGTGTATTGTATGGTCACCATAAGTCTGGCTATAAATTACTGGCTTTATAATTAAAAAAAGTCATGCATCAGACGAACTGCATTATTGCATAATCAAAAAAGGTGACAGCATGCTACATGTTAATATTTCGGTTTTTTGTTAATGCTTGGTTTTTCTAAGTATTAGTTCTTCTAAGGTTTTCTTTGTTCTATCAGTTCTACATGAACTAAGTAGCAATGAAAAACACTACCCATAGTATCGCTTTGAAATGATTAATACTTAGGAAGTTTCTAAAGTATGATGCAAGAAATGGTCAGTTAAAATATTCTAAAATTAAAGTGATAATCCTAATACAAAAATCATTGATTTTCTTATGTACTTAGTCTCTCCTCGGCAGGTAGGTCATTAAGTAATAGTTCTTCAACCCTAAAAAGAGGATGCAAATCTTTTTCCTATTTGGATTCTAGATCATCCAAGCTTGTATCTATACATATGCTTGATTAATGCATTACATTTGATTTGTTGATAAACTTGCTTGATGTGTAATATGTTTAATTATTTACTGAGCCTGTGGTTTTGCTCACACTCCTAAAGACCTTTCAGGTTAATTCTACGACTATGGCTTATATCTTCCAGGAGCATGGCTCCAATAAGAACTTAGAAGCTAGAAGAATATAGGTTCTTCAGGTTATGTTATTTATCTTTATTTCTATATATAAGTTAGATAGCACTTGTACTATTAGTTTATGTAATTGGAGACTTATAGAATAGAATTATGGTCTGTAATGCTATTATGATATTCACTACTTGTGATGACAGATATTTACTAATTTGAAACTTATATGTATTTTCATTTCTTATTGATGCAACTAAAAGATTCTATTGTTTAAAAATATGTCATTCTCTGAAGGCTAATTAGTAATAGTGTACAAGTGTGGCTTGTATACTACTACTAGGGTACCCTCGAGGCATGACACTATCAAGCCAAATCTCCCTATGATATCTCCTATTGAACTCGATCTTCTAAATCCTATCACTAGACTAGAAAACCGGCCTATGGTATTAAATTGGGCTAAAAGCCCAATTACATAAATGACCCTCTACAATCTTTAACCACAATATCTAGTAACTTTAAACTAAATTTTAATTTCAATTGTTTTTTTATTTCTTTTCTTCTTTGTTTATCTTCCACTTTCCATTATTGTTTTTCTCTCTTTTTTTTTTCTCTCTACTCATAATTATCCTATCAGTTTTTCACTTAAAATATCAATCAATTTGACAACTATCTGTAGATTTTATAATAACTAAATTATTTTAAATAACACCAAATTGATGATGGATCTAATCTTAATAAATAACTAAATAATATCTTAATAAAAAATCAAATCTCAACAAAGAACTATATACAGAAACAAATCTCCCCAGAAAAATAAGAATATTCTAGCTTCTATGTAATTAAAAAAATGTTATTTATTTTAGTAATATTTTTTCTTGCCAATAATTCATTAAGATCTTAATGAAATTTTCATTTATATTAAAGGAATAAAAAAAATATTTTAGTGACTAAGTTATTATATCAGATGAATAAGATTATAACCTAACAAGAAACATTATTTATTTCATTAATATCTCAATAACATAACAATTTTTATAATCTAAGCATAATTATTTTTTTCTTAAAAAAAATTAAAACAAAAAACCTATAATCACAATATTCAGTAACTTAAAACTAAATTTTAATTTTTTTTTCTCTCTATCCCCACTTATCGTTAGTTCTGTTTTTCATTTTTATGTGTTTTATTCACTTAGTACTTTGAAAGGGAAAAAAAAAAAAAACTACTTTAGCTATAAGTAATTAACTCATTAGAAATTAAATAATTACAATCTATCAAAAATGTTATTTTTAATTTATATTTTAATATGAAAAATCTAATAAATGGCATCATTGATATTTAATAATGAAAAACAATGACCTAATTTATGATATAATTATTTTGACTAATTTTATAAATAAAATCATAACCAATTTAATATTGAATATGATTATGGTTTATTAAACAAATGATATTATAATAATTTAACAATATCATATCTCTTTTCAATTGAGGCAAAACATATTATAAAGGGAAAATTGCTATTATAATAATTTAATATTTATTTTTTGTAAACTATTTATGTTCTAATTTACTATTGCTTGTACTTTCTTTTAGCCGATTATTAATTATATTTTCAACTACTCATAATATAACTTAGTGTTGATTTTCCATTTCTTTTAATTATGCTTCCTTATTTTGATAGAAATTTATTGTATAGATGAGATTACGAGTGACAGTTACAATAAGTTTCATTGTGCATGTATATTTATTTTTATGTCTCAAATTATTATTCTTCTATATAATTTGATTGATTAATCACGTTATAATTTGATTTTTTATCAACAAATTCAACATAAATATATAGCTTTTCTATTAAAACTATTTTATATTGTTTAACCTTCGTAAGTTTTAGAAAAGCAATCTCTCTCTCTCATTTATCTATATCTTATTTTAGTTTATGCATATATTCTCCAACTTATTCTTTTAAAAAAAGTATATACTACTTTCCATCTCAAAAATCCCACTATCATATTATAATTTGGTACACATATAGTGGCTGCACTATCTGCTATTAATTTAATTATATAATAATATATTTAGTATTTTATATGTACCTCTAGTTTTTCAATAGTAAATTTACTTATCTAATTAATATCTTAATGTGGAAAATCTATTAATACTTAACAATTTTTTGAAGCTATGTTAATGTTGTCTCATCTGTCTACATTTAATACACAAGATTTATATTGAAAATATACTATTGCACGTATTAAAAGTGATATTTCAATTGTATTGATGTAATTTTTTGTCTAATTAGTGTTGGTGTAATTCTTCTAAACATTGTTAAATGAGAAATTACTTTCTATTTAATGTTAAATAAGATTATCATCTATCAAGAAGACAAATAATTCATCTTATGAAAAAACAATCATATGTTTTTTCAATTAAAGCAAAACATATCATAAAGGATGTAATGCCCTAAACTAAGAGCATTAACTGCCTACCACATGTCCTTAGTAGAGATAGATACGCTAAGGCCCGACTTCTACTAAACCACAATTTATAACACGATATAACTCTAATGTCTCACATTAAAGGAGAACTTCTAAAACATTGATTTCATTAATGAAAACCTATAAACAACTAAGCTGGCATAAACTAAGTGCCAACTTACATCAAACTTAAAACATCCTAAGAAAATTCATAAATCATTACTTGAAATCATTACTTAAGAATCAGAATAACTATTTGAAACTTCATAAAGTCTTCAACTCTAGCTATCTCTAACTCTAAACATCTACTATTTAGTTGGAAAATCAGCTCTACTATCGTCATCCTCATAATCCATGAATACATCATAACCAAAAAAATCAAAAACCACTGGCTCATCACCAATTCTTGAAAATAAAAGGAATAAGTGCAAGGCCCAGTATGCTAAACCACAACCACAACCATAACCACAACCACAACTACATACGCATGAGCAAACATCATACAAATTCACATACAAAATGGTAACATATGCAGCAACCATAATTTATTTTCTTTAGTTAGCCAAATAACCACCACAATTCAAAGCTATTTTCAACTAGCCATAGTATCTCGTGACTCCATGAAGAACAGATACATATACATATATACTTAAATATACTTTTGGTGTTTGGTACTCCATACAAACCTTAGATACCATACTAGTACTAATCATAGACTTTCGAAATCATCTCTGTATACAACTTCATTCAGGACAACACCACACACAAATCATCAAGGTGTCATCCTAGTACCTTGGTACTCTCGATTCACTAGACCCAGCCAAGCATAAGCAACAACCAGTTTAAAGCCGAATAGTGTTAAGTCCATTTTGCAATGTCTAAGCCTATATTTATAAGCAACAACTAAGGTAAAGATGACTTGATACGATGCTTAAAACAATTAATTCAACAAAACCAAGATCACTAATCACATATAGCAAAAACTAACTCAAAAGTTGTTTTCAAACAAAAAACATTACTTCTAAGATTATCTAAAAGCATAAGCTATTAAGAACTACAACTATTTTAGGTCTAAATATGTCTTACTACTTGGATTTAGGTGTACTAGATGTTAATCTAAGAGTTTAGGTGTTTGAAAAGGTCAAATGAGGTTAAAAGAAGATCACACAGTCCCCTTATTGATCACGACCATGGAGGAAGGCATGATAGACTTCAAGAAAGAAAAACATATCGAAACTCTTTTGTCGCGCCCGTTTCAAGGGGCATGATCGCCATCACGGCCTCTATCATGGCCATAATGGGGTGGTGATGGCCATCACGACCTCTGTGATGACCATGATTGGCTAGAATTTTCCATTCTCTAAGAGATCATGGTTGTGACTCCTGTTCGTACCCCTGTTCACTCTAAAGCACTAGAAAAGCTCATAAACATCCAATTTCTTAATCTTAAACCATACAAAACTCCAAAAACAAATTGAAAAACATTGAAATACTTCTATAGATCACATTACCTAGACCCAAATGTCCTTCCTTTCCATTGATCACAAAAATAATGAAATCACAAACAAGGGAACTTAGAGTTTCTTAATACACCTCCAATAGATTGAATCCCTTCAATACTAATGACGAAACGTAGGAGGATAATCTTTCCTAATCCTCAAAAGATTCAAAGGGAAGAAAACTTACCTAGTTCTTTGACTCATGTTCTTCCATGAAGCATATACTATCTTAAGGGAGTTTCAGGGCTAGACTCTTGTCAAATTGTTGTAAAAGAAATACGCATTTCTTTAGGTAGAGATAAACTGAAATTATTTATTAGGAAAGACCCTTTTCCCTCTTATTTAACAGCATATGGCATCCTTACTTTAATTATAATTTATTTCACTTTATATTACATCTCCTAACCCTCCCCTCCCCCCCCCCCCCCCCCCCCCCTCGGCTCTCTCCTTGAAAAAAAAAAAAAAAAAGAAGAAGAAACTTTCATACATGAAAATTACCTGAATCATTGCAAAGCTTAAGATACTTCATCCTCATTTCCTCCTCTAAGTCCCAAGTAGCTTCCTACTCTGTTTGATTTATCCATACTTAGAATATGCTCTTTTGTATTAACAATCCTTACTCTTCCAACGGTTATAAGGCTAATATCTACTCAGGATCCTTCACATACTTCCTCTATATAGAAATATGGAATACGTTGAGTACCCATCCAAACTAGGCAGTAAAGCTAACCTATAAGCCACATCGCCTATTCACTCTAAGACTTCAAAGGGTCCCATATACTTAGGTTTAACTTGCTTCTTAAACTCACTCTAACAACACCTTTAATTGACAAGATTTTAAGCAAGACATGTTCTCTTACTTGAAACTCGAATAGTCACCTCCTCTTGTCTACATAACTTTTATGTTATAGCTTTTGGCAGTTTGCAACTTCTTTCCGATCACCTTGACTTTATCAACAAAACCTTGAACTAGTTCTGGTCCCATTATCTATCTACCTCCTACGTCATCCCAATGGATCAGTAACCTACACTTTCTACCATACAAAACTTCATAAGGTGGCATCCCAAGTGATGTCTGATAATTGTTGTTATAAGCAAGCTCCACTAAAGGTAAGTCCTCATCCCAGCTACCCCCAAACTCTAAGCCACAATCTCTTAACATGTCTTCTAGGATTTAGATGGTCTATTTAGATTAACCATCGGTCTAAGGGTGATAGGTTATATTAAAAGTCACTTTAGTGTCCAAGGCTTTGCGCAAACTCTTCCAAAATCTCTCAACAAACCTAGTATCTCTATTTGATGCTATAGTTACCGGTATTCCATGCAACCTCATTATCTCTTTGATGTACAATTTTGCCAAATTCTCCAAAGTATACCCCATTCTAATGGGTACAAAATAGGCTACCTTGGTGAGCTTGTCTACAATCACCTATACTAAGTTAAACCTTTCCCTTATTCTACATAAAGCCATAACAAAATACATGATTATGTGCTCCCTCTTTTACTTTGGTATAGGTAAAGGCTTTAATTCACCTGTTGTCTTCTGTACTTTATATTAATCAACTAACAAGTATAACATTAGATACATATTCTGCTATTTCTTTCTTCATATTATACTACCAATGCATCTTTTTCAAATCATGATACATTTTGTTGCCTCGTGGTGGATAGAATAATTGGAGTAATGTGCCACTTTCAGGAACTGCTTTTGAGCTCTCCTTATTGTCGTACACATAACCTCCCTTTATATCTTATGACACCTTTGCTATCTATATAGAACTCAGTTGCTTTGCCCATTTCCATTCTCTTCTTTACCTATTGGATGCTTGGATCATCCACTTGTGCCACTTTGATTCTTTTTATAATAGTAATCTGAATTTGCAAGTTGGCCAGTCTTGCTCCTACTCATTTGGTCAATATTTTTAATTCTAGTTTTTTCGTATCATCTATCAAACAACATTTATAAGTGATCAAAGCTGCTAGATTGTCATTCTGCTTCCTACTCAAGGTGTCTGCTACTACATTTGTCTTCCCAGAATGGTACTGAATATGATGAGGATCAATTTGCAATTGATCAAATGTGTTCTACACACCCGAAAAATGCAACAAATAAAGCAAATGGGTCAAGCATTTGAAAGCTGGCATTGTACATTGTACGTTGCCTCTAAGGCCGACAAGCTTCTTCGTCAAAGCTAGTAGCATTTACCTAAAGGACGATGGTGTTCAATTTACCACGAGCGTGATTAGCAACATGGTTTCTTCGGATTGTCTCCAGATGTTTGTAAGCCGCCTAAAGGCTAGCAACCTTCTTTTAAAGGCCAATGGTGTTCCTCGTCGGCGTTCCAACATTTTTTATGCTGTCTTTTAATTTTTATTTATTTCGATAGGTTTTTTTGGGTAACTGATATAAATACTCTTTTGTAAGGATTTTTCACCAACTTTTGACATTTTGAAACCCTAGTTTGAGAATTTTCTCTCAAATTTACTCTTATCAATCAATTTGACTATAGCGAACAAATCGTTATTACTAGATTATGAGTCATATCAATTTAGGAATAACATAG
The DNA here is from genome assembly GCA_024138025.1 of Combretum micranthum. Lineage (NCBI taxonomy): Eukaryota > Viridiplantae > Streptophyta > Magnoliopsida > Myrtales > Combretaceae > Combretum > Combretum micranthum. The sequence continues at coordinate 35,428 of JAMXBD010000733.1, read as the reverse complement.
TTCATATCATAGATGGTGCATCATATCTATTCATCGGTGCCATTCATATCCTTTTAATTCTTTATTAAACCTATAAACCTAAAACACTAAAAACATAAATTCATTTGAGTTTGAGATTCGCTGCTTCATCAATCTAAGCATATCATATTTTGGTATCTGAGCAATTAGGCATATCATATTTTGGTATAAGAGCTCAGCTGCGATGAAGGGGCGATCAGTAAGTATAAAGTTGTGATCTTTTACATTGTTATTGAGTTATTTTGTTAACTGTGAATTGTTGGTGGTGTTATTGTTGATTACGGTTGAGATTGAGAATCACGATTTTTGTGTTGAAACGTGATTTGGAAGTTGTGAGAATGAATTGGAGGATTGATTTATGATTGAATTAAGTGTAGTACGTATTATGAATGAAATCTAAGGTTTATGTTGTTCTTATGCCTGAATTGTGTGATTAAGGTTTGGTTGGTGTAAAATAAAAATGGATTGGGATGAGGAATTACGAAGGTTCTCTTGATTATCAATTACAAAAGCTTAATCCATGATCAATCGGTGGAATTCACAACCGATTAATAATATTGTTGAGGAGAAGAATCTCAATCTATTGAGATTAATGAGTATGATGATTAGAAACTAAAATGCAAAAGATGCTTAAGCCATGGACATCTTGAATATCAATGCCCAAACGAATATGTAGTAAAGCTTATTGATGGAGTTCCTACTCATGTCTATGAAAATGGCACTGAAGTTATGGAAGAAGTTGTTGAAGAGAAAGAGGAAGGTATGAAAAGAGAAGATAATCATATAGTGCAGGTGGAAATTATCAAGGATTATGGCATTAATGATAAAAATATAGAGGATGTTGATGTAGAGAAGATCAATGTTATAGAGACTATACAAAGTGATACTAATTTAGAGTTGCCTATCGATATTTGTGAACTAAATTGGAGCCACTTTCCATGGCTCTAGGAGCTACAGAGCATGACAAGCCAATATTATTGAGCTCTCTTATTGTTAAATTGGGTGAATGTAGCCTTCATCCTGAATTCTTGTTTTGTGCTGAGAAGTCAACATATTATCATCTGTATGGTAGCTTAATGGTGGAGAGCTTCTATACGAATGTGTAAGAAAATTCTATATGGGATCTGGCAGGGTGCATTGATTATGAACTACCATTCAAGAAAAGATTTGCAGATTAAGAATTGAGGAAAGAATATGAGCTGAACATCGCTGGGAAATTTTACTTTACTATTTTTGAGTTTTGTAAATTTATTTTTTATCCAAGTGGATATATTTTTCCATCAAGAATTTGAGGACAAATCTTCAATACGCTCGGAGGATGATGAGGATCAATTTGCTATTGATCAAATGTGTTCTCACATCTAAAAAATGCAACAAATGAAGCAAATGAATCAAGCATTTGAAAGTTAGCATTTTACACTATACGTCGCCTCCAAGGCCAGCGGCCTGCTTTGTCAAAGTTGCTAGCATTTACCTAAAGGCAAACGACATTCAATTTACCATGGGCGTGATTAGCAATGTGGTTTCCTTGAATTGTCTTCAGATGTTTGTAAGCCGCCTAAAGGCCGCAACGTTCCTCGTCGATGTTTGGCCATTTTTATGTCGTCTTTTAATTTTTATTTATTTCAATAGGTTTTTTTAGGTAACTGAAAAAATACTCATTTGTAAGGATTTTCACCAGCTTTTGACATTTTGAAACCCTAGTTTGAGAATTTTCTCTCAATTTTACTCTTATCAATCTATTTGACTGTGGCAAATGTTTCAAATTCTTATCAATCTATTTATAGATTGTGGTGAACAAACCGTTAGTACTAGATTATGAGTCACATCAATTTATGAATAACATTGTTCAGATCATAGACGGTGTGTCATATTCATTCATCAGTGTCATTCATATCCTCTTAATTCTTTGTTAAATCTATAAATCTAAAACACCAAAAACAAAAAATTCATTTTAAGTTTGAGATCCGTTGCTTTCCATCGATCTAGGCATATCATATTTTGGTATCCGAGTAATCACGCACATTATAATATCTACATCACAATCCTTTATCAACTCCAACCATCTCCTTTGTCTCATATTCAGCTCCCTCTAGGTAAAGATAAACTTTAAACTTTTATGATCAGCATATACTTTGCAATTTTCTCCATATAGATAGTGTCTCCACAGTTTCAAGGCATATACCTCTACTGCTGGTTCCAAGTCATTTGTAGAGTAATTCTTTTGATAGGGCTTCAGCTGTCTAGAAGCATATGCTATCACCCTGTCTCCCTACATCAACACACAACCTAATCTTTGTATGGACACATCACTATAGGTGGTATACTCCTCATCACTCACTAGTAAGGCTAGTACTGGTGCAAATACTAGCTTTTCCTTCAACTGATGGAAGTTGCTCTCACGGTTTTCATCTCAAACATTCTTTACTCCTTTCTAGGTTAGTCTGGTTAAAAGACTTGCAATCTTAGATAAATCCTCTCCAAACCTTCTATGGTAGCCCGTTATTCCCAAAAAACTTCCAATTTCTTATGCACTTTTAGGTGTTGGCTATTCAACCACTACCTTTACTTTCTCAGGATCCTCTATTATCCCATTTCCATCAATAAATGCCTCAAGAAAGATACTTGCTCTTACCAGAACTCACACTTCGTGAACTTAGCATACAACTTCTCATCTTATAATCTGCTCGAAACTAATCTCAAATGCTCTTCTTGTTCTTCCTTAGTTTTAGAGTATACCAAAACATCATCTATGAAAACCACTACAAACAAATCCAAATAATCTCTAAAGAATCCATTCATAAGGTCCATAAAAGCAGCTGGTGCATTTGTGAGGTTAAATGGCATAGCCAAAAACTTATAATGCTCATATTTGGTCCTCAAGGATGTTTTCTGTATGTCCTCTGCTCTAATCCACAGCTAATGATACCCTAATCCAATATCAATACTTGAGAACATTTGTGCTCCTGTTAATTGGTTAAATAGATCATCTATCCTTGGTATAGGGTATTTATTTTTTATAGTCACTAGGTTTAGATTTGTAATCTATACATAACCTTATGTTGCTATCCTTTTTCGTTACAAACAAAACTAGAGCTCGCTAGGGTGACTCACTGGGTTTAATAAACTTTTTCTTAAGCAGATCTTCTAATTGAACCTTTAGCTCAGCAAGTTCTGTTGGTGCCATGCGATATGGTGCTTTGGATATGGGTGTATTACTTGGCACCAAATCGATACAGAACTCTATCTCCCTTTCTGGTGGTATCCCTGGTAAACCTTCAAAAAAACTTTAGGGTGTTCATAAGCTATTGGTACCTGTGCAAGGTCTACCTTTGGTTTAATGTATATTATCATGGCTGCCACGAATAAGGTAGATCTACCCCATAGGTCATAAGTAGGTAGGGCTAGAGGTCTTTGCACTTCAAGTTTGTGTACATATTAGTCCCCATCTAGTAGACTAAACTCCACTACTAGGTTGTGACAATCAATTACAACATGGTACTTTGCTAACCTATCTACTCCCAAAATTACATCAAATTCCACCGTGTCCAATACTACTAAGTTTGTAGGTAAATTCCTACCCTCTATCTCTACGTCTACATTTCTACAAATCTTGTTTGGCATGGTTCTACTCCCTAAAGATGTGCTTACAGACAAGCATTCGGTCATATTTTCAAAACACACATCACATACAAACATAAATGAATGAGCAATGTACAAGAAGTTCACACCAGTATTGAAAAGCACATATGCACTACAAAAAAGTATAAGGAGTGTACCTACTATAATGCCTACACTAGATATATCCCAGTGCTGGAGGGTGTCATGCCTCAACGGATACCCTAAATATGTCAGCCCACCTTACACAATATTAAAACTTGAGAATGACTACCGTAGTCACTCGAAAGATTTCATATTGGTACAAGGCGTATATTTACAACAAAGGAGGTCGGTGGAGTTATGCATTAAGATAATAGTACGAAAACATTCAAGACAGTACTATTATAATTCATCAAAATAAAAGGTTTTACAACATCTACGGGGCATCCCCTAATAAATCTCTATAATAACATAGTCTTACTAAGATTAGAAAATTTTAAAGGAAATCTAATCTAATCTAAGTCTTCAGATAAAATTCCTCTAAAAGCTTCCCAAACATAGGTTCTACCCGGACAATCAAGGTGGTCTCGCGTATAAAACAATATTCCTGCAACACCAAAAATCTATTGGGAGTAAGCATAACTAGTTTAGTGAGATAATCGTAATGCAAAAGTATTCATAACAAACATTCAAATAAGTCCATTAAATAAGCATACGAAATGCAAACAACTATATGATCACACAATGTATACAACTATCTAGTTTCATATGTACATTGGATTTACCCCTCCATTTTGGGTTAAGGAATGCTTTGAATGAGTTATAATTGACCTTCTTGAAATTTTCATGTGTCTTGAGGTTCTAAAAAACTATACTCCTAGTCCTTGGGCTTTCCTTACCCAAAGAGATTGATTCGGCTTTGTTACACCATGAGACTGTATTCCCTGAACATCCTAATTTCTCAAGATGTAGCTAGGCAGCTTACCTTTCCGGTCCCACACTGAGGAGTAGTAGTAAAATGCAAAGATGATATTTTAAGTGATAGTATGAGCAATTTAGTTTTAAGGAATTTCCAATCCAACATCAATTCATTTAAGGCGATCAGTCAATATTTGCACACACAATAACATACATAGAGACAATTTATATCAATAAATCAATTGGGCTCTGATATACTTATCGTTCATTGATCATACATAACGAATTACATACATAGCTCTCATGATAACCCGCATGCATATCAATTTTTGTCTTTTCCTAACAGCTAGTGCTCTATTCTACAAGCACATGCACAAATACATAAAATGTAAAGGAAAACTCACTCGGCCATGGCAATCTTTATTAGTCGAAGTAATCCTCAAGAAAGAGAAGATCTTGGTCCTCATCACCTAGATAAAGGAAGTACCTAAATGAGTATTTCATCCAAATTCTACTTAAATTTTATAGCTCTATCTTATTAAATTCGTCAAAATTCGATTTTAAGAATATTCCAACTTAAAATGATCATAACTTACTCATTTTAACTTGGAATTTCGCATATAATATGTCATGTTTTACCTACTCGAAAAGAAAGATCTATTTCTAATGTTATTTTTCATCATAAAAGTTATTTAGGCCTCGGAATAGTAGGTTATAGATTCACCACGAATTTCCCAACCTTTGAAAAATACAATGTCCTAAACTTTTCCTCTTTAAAAAATTCTTAAACAAATATATAGATATGTATGTGGTTGAAAAATCTTTTCGATACATAGATAGACCCATATTTTATACATGCCTTCATTGGTGTTGTCTCAATAATTATTTTTCATAAAACAACTTGTTTGGTAGGCTTGAAAATTTAGACTTTAAAATTTTCTCCTTAAATGGTTTGAAAGAAAACTATAATTCCTGGAGCCATTATAAATAAGTGTTTTCCCTTATATTTTATTTCCTAACTCTTTAAAGATAATTCAACCTTAAAATTTGGTCTTTTAAGTTTCCTACCAATTTTATTTGAAAAGAAAAAATTTTAAAATTTTCTTAAGTTGTTGATAATATATAATGTTTTGAGTTTATCATCTCTATGTTCTCCTATCTCTTAGAAAATGAGTTTACCATTTAGAAACTTACTTTCTTAGGTTGTTGGCAAATTTTTATTTCTCTAAATGGATTTCTAAACTAGTGAGTTGATTTCTATTTTATCTTAAAAACTTTTCTAGTTCTTAGTTTTTATCATAAAGTAGGTAAAAATCCAATAAATAAGTTTTTATGAAGAATTTTCATAATAAAGAATTATCAACATTAAATTTTCAAACCAAAAATTTCATGTTATTATTTTGAAAAGAGTGTGTGTATCTGTAAGCCCCCGAATTTTTCAAGAATGGTTTTGGAATACCAAATTGAAACCCTGAAGTTTGACCTAAGTTGAAACCGAACCTTAAACAATTTCAATCACGGGATTTCATAAGAGAATTTTCAAAACCAAAAATAGAAAGTTCAACAATCGTTCAATTCAAAAACCCAAACATGAGAAGATCCACCTATCCGATCCCTGATATAAATTCCTCAATTTGTAGGGTAAAGTTGGATTAAACCGCAACCCTAGTCAAACCGGAACTTCAAAAGTCAACAAAGACCAAGACAATCAAACAATTTCAATTTCGGCAATCCCGCGTTCCCAAACCCTAGAAAACGAAATTAAGTTAATAGCTTATAATAGTTCGTAATAAATAGGATAACATAAAAATATCATATTCGCAAATTTCGAGTGTCATTCGGACTCAAACGAGATCAGTTCTCGAAAAGCATGTCCCGGAGCTCAGAATCATAAAATTATTCCAATAACACCAAAAGACTCATAATTAAACAAGGATTTCAAAAATATCAGTTTTAGAATTTTTCGGTAACTAAAAATAACAGATATAGCTCGTTTACACGTATTTTTATTTCTACCGGTATTTTATATGTCTAGTCTACTATTCATAGTACTATTCCTACTATTCATTACTATTTCACTATCTCTACTTTTTCTTACACCTATTTCTTACTACCTACATACCTATTTTCTTACTTTTTATATTTTCAATACATCTTATATCAAATCATATCTTACATATTAATTATTTTCTTACAAAATACAAACAAAAATCAACTCACTTTCTCTCTTTCTTCACATGGCTGGCGCTACCCTCCTTCTCTCCCTCTCAATTATTTTTCTTTTTCAATTTATTTATTACATCAAAAATTCACTCCAAAATTCTATAAATACCCCCTTCCTCTTTCATTCTTTCACACATCCACTTTACATAACAAAACTCTACCAAAATACTCTCTCAAAACCTCTCTCCAACCATTCCCTCTCAAAACAATCTCTACCAATTTCTACTCTTAAGAAAAATAACAAACCCATTCATCTATTTCAAAATCCTCCGTTAAACCTTAAGTAAAAATCCTACTTATATTTCTTTATCATGTTCATACAACTTAGCATGAGCTTAGTGTATGTTTCTTAGACTCATATGAGTTAAAGAAGCAACAATATGTTCATATTTTGTTTTTGTTCATGTTCCTACTTTACATTATGTTATTATATTGTTGTTATTATTGTTATTATTTTTGCTCTAATCTAACTTATATAGTATTATGTACATTGTGTATATATATTTATTTAGAGCATATAATCTCATTTGTTATTTATTTATTTCCATGTCTTGCAATTTATTTATTTACTTGTTTTATGCAATTTATTAAGACTAGTCTTTCTAGTCTTAGACTTATCCATATCAAGTCAAAACAATTTTCTTTCTTTTCTTTTCTTTTGGGACTAGTCTATTCTTAGTCCCGGGTTACCTTGATGAAGTTAAGACTCCTAATACATGACCGGGATACCTTGATGAAGCTAAGGTTTCCAATGCTTGATTATTTTATTATGTTTATTTACTTATAAGTATTTCTTTCTATCTTATTATGTATTATCTTTACTTTTACATTGCTACATAATCATATTCATGCATGATTATATTGTGTTGTCTTAAGTAAAAATAAAAATGGGTTTTTTTTAAATAAAGAAAAGTAAACTAGATATCTCAATAAAGAAGTTTTCAACAAGAAAGTCTAAATTTTGTTTTTCAAAAGCTTAGACAAATTGATCATAAGTTTTTAAATAATAGTGCGCAAGATTTCTTCAAAATAATAAAGGAACTCATTTCTTTTATAAACCAAACTAAATACTCCATAAAGAAAGAATTTTTAGCATTAAAAGATTTTTTCTCAATCATACCTTTTATAAAATTTAAATAGGTTCACTATAGACTTTGAAAATCATATACTAAGAAAGTTTATTCAAAACTTGAATTATATATTAATTTTCTCTTTTCAAAATTTAAAATGAAATTTTTGCTAAGTTTTAATGTTAACAATTCTTTATTAAGAAAGCTTTTCTTATAAACTTGTCTAAAAGAATTGTTCTATCACTTGATAAATAATAAGAATAAAACAAGTTTTTCAAACCAAGATAAAACCAACTCACTATTTTAGAAACCAACTTAGAAAAATAAAACTTAACAAGTAAGTAAAGTTTAAGGGTAAACTTATTTCCCAAACAAGAAAAAGGATATAAAAATAAGAGGGAAACATACATTTAACACAACTCTCAATATCTGATCACATCAAAAACTTAAAGGATTTTTTAAAAGTTTATTTTTCAATCACAAGAAATAAAGTTGGTATATAACTTAAAGAACCAAATTTTGGAATGAATTTACTTTTGAAAAGTGAGAAAATGAAATAGAAAAATATTTACTCATAACAACTCAAATATATTCTTGTTTTCCTTCTAACAATTCAAAAAGAATAAATTTTCAAAAGTTTTATCTTTTAAAACCCTCAAAGACAAATTGTTTATGAAATATCAATATTGAGACAACACTACAAAAGTTATGCATACAATATGAGTGCCTATATATGTCCAAAGGATTTTTCAACCATATATATATATATACCATATATTTTACTTAAGGATTTTTGAGTAAAGTAAAGTTTGGAAAAATCATATTTTGTAAACTATAAATTCGTACCTATTCTGTACCATAGTATTTTCCAACCCAAATGGCTTTTTATGACAAAAATAACCTTAGAAATGGATAGATCTTTTCGAGTAGAAAACGGTATATTATATGCGCAATTCCGAGTTACAATGACCAAGTTATGACCAATTTAAGTTAGAATTACCTTCTATACGAATTTTAATGATCTTATGATATAGTTTTTGATAAGTACCATAGAATCAATAAGAAATACTCATTATGGCTATTCTTCTTTATTAGGTGATCCCGATGAGGAGTATTCATACCCGAAGGATTATTTTGATTAGTGGATTTACCGATCAACTCATCCATAAGAAAGATAGATCCTCATGGCCAAGTGAGTTTATTTCCTACCTTTTTCGTACTTGATTGTGCTTGTAGTTAAAGGCACTAGAAGTAGGAAAAGATGAAAATGAATTATGTATGATAATATTGGTTGAAAGAATGTTAAGCATACCGAAGCATGAATCGTTGTTAATTAACTTATGTTTTACTATTATTCTGTTGGAGTGTGTGCAAAATTCCGTGATCACCTTTAAATTACTTTAAACATATACTACGAATTAAATTGATTGATGCATATCACGTAGTTAGTTTCATTGTATGAGCTGCTATTCTCGATGGGACAAAAGTTTAGTAGTCGGGTGTGCAGTAGCCAGAAATCTGCAAGATGGACGATTAGGAGCCTGAAAGAACTATTTGAGATGGGCGAGTAGGCGCTTGAAATAAACTACATGAGTTGGATTTAAAGATGGGTTTTAAAGAGCCTGGAACACCTAATCCTAAATGGAGGGGTAAATCCATTCAAACATATTATTTTCGATAGATCATATGTATTGCTTGATCACTTGCTTGATACATTCATATGCTTGTTTAATAACTTGTTTGCAAATTATTTATACAAGTACATTGATTTAGGAATATTCTCACTAAGCTAATTATGCTTATACTCCGATAGACCTTTGTTGTATCAAGTCCAATATCTTTTATGCCCGAGGACTACATATACTCGAGTGGGATTATGTTTTGGAAAAGATTCTGGATATCTTTTGAAGATCTTAGGTTAATTATCCTTCAATGTCTTATGGTGTTAGTATTATTTTGTTGTGAGAAAGATTAAGTTGATATTATGATTATTTGGAGAATTATAAGAGACAACCCCTAAGAGGATGTAAGGATTATATTCCCTTAATGATAAATTGGATGATTATTTAGATTCCTGTATGTTGTGTTTACTATCTCGGACTATACATTCCACTGGTGTCTCTTATTATTGTGATAGATGCGTTACATATGGTGTTGAAAACTTTTGCAAGACTTTGGGAAGTCATTCTTAAGTTTTAATACCGTATTTGGTGGACTGCCACGTTTATGGTACCCCTTGGGGCGTGACAGTTTCTACTTAGTTAAATCTTTGAAGAATCCTCTTTGTTCATACCTTAAATTTTCATGAGGAGCTTGCCTAAGTTTTTTAAAAGAGTTTATTAAAAATAATATTTAAGTCCTTTGATGGAAAAATCCCTGATAAGTGACAAAAAATTGTTTTAGAAAGAGCTTAGTCTCATTTTTGTTAAAGAAAAACTCCTTCTTCGTTTCTTTTTTTATTTTTATTTATTTTTTTTTTTTTTGAGACAAAATCAATATGTTCATGCATGAATGAGAATATGTAGTTATGAGAAAGATGAGAATATCACATAATAAGATAGAGAGAGATATAAGAAGCAAATAATCATAATAATAAGGTCAAGTATTGGGAGTCTTAGCTTCATCAAGACTTTCCGGGACTAAGAATAGACTAGTCCTAAAAAGAAAAGAAAAGAAAAGAAAAAGCATAATAATAAGAGCAATAATAATAAGATGTTAGGTTAATGAGCCCTTAGGCTCTAAAAAATATATATACATAAATATATATAATAACATATAGAAGTTAGATTAGAGCAATAATAATAATAACAATATAACATAATAACATAAAAAAATTTTATGCATGAGCAAGAACAAAACATGAACATATTGTTGCTTTCTTAACACTATGGTCTTAAGAAACACATATTATGGTCATGTAATGTTACATGACATGAACAAGAAAATGATTTAGAACTTTCACCTAAGGTAGGTGATGATGTGTTTAGAAAATTTCTTAAAGAAAAATTGGTGTTATATGGAGATGGAAAAGGAAGAGAGTATTTGAGAGGAAATTGTAAAGAGAGAAACTGAGAATGATTTTGGTAGAGTTTTATTAAGGTAAGAAAGTGTGGGAAAAGAATGGAGGGAGGGGATATTTATAGAGTTTTTGGGTAGAAATTAGATGTAATTAAATAAAATAAAAAAGAATAAGAATGTGTGTGTGTCTGTGTATGCCTTGGTTTTGGAGAGGGAGAGTTGATTTTTAATTATTTTGTATTTTTGTAATGAAAAATAATAATGTGTAAGGTGTGATGTGATTAAAGTTGTATGAGGAAGATAAATTGTAAGGAATAGGTATGATAGAGTGTAAGAATCGGTTGTAAGATAAAATAGAGAGAGTGAAATAGTAATAAATAGTAGAAATAGTACTATGAATAGTAGACTAGACAATTAAAATATCGATAGTAAAAAACATATGCCATATATCTGATATTTTTATATACCGAAATATTCTAAAACTAATATTTTAAAAAACCGTATATTTTTACGAGTCTAGTGGTGTTATTAGAATATTTTCACTATTTTACTTCTTGGGATCTAATTTGAGAAGCTGATCCTGTTCAGATTCAAAACAAATTAAATTTTGCCGAATATGACCTTTTTAAACTTTCTTATATAATTACAAACTATAACTCAAAATTATCTCATTTTTATTGTTTTAAAGGTTCGTAAGCGAGATTACCGGATATAGATTCACTAAACTAAACATAAAACCAGGTTAACTTTAGGTTCCGGTTCAACTTCCAATTCTTAAGGTTTACTTATATTTACCTTAAAATCTAAGGGCTTATAGAGGGCATAAACCACAGCTGTTGCTCACCACTATCCTGCGATTGACCCATCTGAATCCCTAAAACCACTTGTCTATCAGGTTCATTGCAGTCTATGAGACTACGCTTCCTTTATCCACAAATGAGAATCAAGTGGCCTCCTGGGCTTTGGCTCAAACTTATAAACTAAGTCTACAAACTTGCTTAAAATTAGCACATCAGCATATCTGGCCCCATTGCCACCATTGACATCCCATCTATGGGTATCCTGTCTCTAGGCCTTAACATTGGTCTGTATCACTTGTATATGCTGATGCATGTGCTGATGTTGTTGCATAACTACCCCTAAGAGGGTATTCATAGTCTACATAAGCTAAGCAACATCAACTAGTACCTGTTGGCCTGTACGTGGGGCTAGTGGTGGTGGTTGTAACACCCTGAATTATACGTCTATTTAATTTTTGGTAATTGTTAAATAGATAGTAATGTTTGGCAGAAACTTTAGAAAATGTCCGAAAAACCATTCCCGCTTTTCATGAATTTAAATATTGGTAATTACCAATATGGACAATAAAAGACTTAATTAAAATAAAAATATAAGCATAAACTATAACTATATCAAAGAAAAATTTTCTGTAAGATATAACAATAATAATATGATTAATATATAAACTAAAAACCAATAAAGATAAGTAAAATAATAAATTATATCCCAAAAATAATTCAAAAGATACAAACAAAAGATAAACACTATAAATTTATAATAGTAGAATATAAATAAAGTTAAATTAAAGACAATTTAATTATTAACAAGTCATAAATATCAAAACACTAATAATTTAAATCCTTAAAGGATAAATTATAATTTACGATAATAGAGATTAAAGCTGAAAAGTAAAAGTCTTAAATTAAAAACTTTAAGTATATCACAGTGTTCAGAATATTTAATATAGTAGGTATGTAAATTTTTATCTAAAAATATTACCGAATGAGTATTTATTATACGTGTCAATTAAAACACAAAAAATTAAAATCTCCCAGCAATTTTTTGCTGCCCATGCTGTACACAGCCTATAAATTAAGTTTGTCCCCTTCATTTTTTTTCATATTCTTCTCCTCTCTCTCTATCTTCTCATTTTCTCTCTCTCTCCTCTCCCTCTCTCTCTCATCTCTCTCTCTCATCTCTCTCTCCCTCTGGGTGAAAGTCTTTAAATGGAGACTTAATATTTAAAAAAAAAACAGAAAGAAGAAGAAGAAATCTTCTCTGAGAGAAAAAGAAAAGAAAAAGAAGAAAAAAGAAAAAGAAAAAGAAATAATAAAATATTAGAAAAGGAATCTAGAAGCTCCTCCGATCTTCAAAAGCTCGTATTTTTCACATACGACAACCGATTCTAATTTCGGAAGTGGCGTTGTGATCGTGGCAATGCACTCTTCAATTTAAGACCACACAAGGTTAGGTTTCGATCACTCTAAAATTTTGCTATTATGATCTAGAATGTAGAAGTTTTTATAATATTAGGAGTTTTTATATTAGTTTTTGCTATCAATATATATATTTACTTGTGTATATAATAATAATAGTATAAAATTATGTCATGATAGTATGTGTATTTAGACTAGTTGATATTATATTTCTCTTATCAAATGAATAATAAACTCATAAATAAAAAAAAAGCTAGAGAATAGAAAAATTGATTATAATATTAGATAATTAATTTCTAGATTCCATTTATTAGTAAATAGAAATTTAGAGGCATATTACTAGGGTTGAAATATACCCGTAGGATCAATAATTGAAGAAAATCTTCTAATGTAAAACACAGATTAAAATTCTGATTTTATAAACATGAAAGTTATAATATTTTAACCCTATATAAACTAAAACCCGAGTTTACCCTATTAGGTTTGGAAACTCTAATCGCATAGGTAATAAACCTAAATCTATCCGATTCCATAAATTTTAGAATTTAGTTTTCAACTTAAAAACAATGTAAGAAAAATATGGAATATTAACTATAGAGATATCCACAGTGTAATACTGAAAAATTCTCGAAATACTAAAAGTTAAGCGTGCTCATGACCTTGGATGAGAGACCTACTGGGAAATGAATAGTAATTTTCGAAAACGAGTGATACCTCGATAAATATAATTTCAAAAACAATAACTAATGGTTTGGAATTGAATTATTAGATCCTTAAAGTATATCAGTTAGCAACTGATGATTTAAAGATAAATCGCCAAGATTGAGATCTAACCGTTCAAATTAGATATTAGGTATAATTTACATAAATAAGATTCAAACAAAGATTTCAATATCGAAAACACTAAAACAAAAATATTCTTAACTTATATAAACACTCGTTATGTTTTATGAAGTAAAACTTAACTAAAGAAACAATTAGAATTAAGTAAAGTAAACCTATAGCGTAGTTCTGACATTTAAAAAGAATAGAGATGTTTTATGACAAGTTCAAACAATATAAAGTACACACAACATATAGTCATGAGTAGAAATGGAATTAAGGAGGAAAATAAAAGCTTAGAAACTGTAGAACCCTATTATAAAAGTGTCAGACCTACAAGAAAATTTTACTTGAATTTGATGAATGGAACATATTTGATCATTTGATCAATAAAAAGACTGAATATATATAATTAAACTATAATATATTACCTTATATACAAATATGAGTTTTATATCATACGTAGAAATAGGATTTTGATACATAAATTTGATATGATTTAAGTATTATATAGATAAAAGATAATTTAGCTTTTAATCTGGTAGATAAACTCAATAACAAGCCTATATAGACATATGGAGATTTTAACACATATAAAAGAATAAGGTTCCTAAAATAAAACTTAAGTAATTCAATTGCAAATTAGAAAAATCAAGGTAATATAGATTGTAATTGAAAAATTAAACTTGATCAAGAATCTTGTAACTCTAAGTATAAAATTCAACACCTGTAAGACTATAAGGATATAAAGTATAGATTAATGGAAATCATAAATATTAGCTAATACAATCGAATTAACTAAAGTTACATACTTAAAATAAGATCAAGACAAGGAAAATGAAAATAAAAATAAATGTATACGCTTTAACTAAAATATAGAGTAATGAACTTAAGTTAAGTTTAATCACTAATACTTGATGAAATAAACATAAAACAAGGAATCGAACTTGAAATAATACTTAAGAATACAAAACAAGAAAGATATACATAATTATGATATCTTTCAGACCCCTTGAGTAAGATAGGGAAAAATATACAAAATGATTAGTTTTCACTTGATAATTAAAAACTACACTCGATAAGTTTTCCAATAATTACTCATACTAAAATAAGTTAAAACGAATATAATATGCCCAATTTAAGATTTCGTGATTAAACTCGATATTTGAAAACAACTAAAATACGTTTCTTAAGAAAACTAAGATTATACGAATTTTATAGTTTAACTTACGAAGTGTAGCCTTTACAAACTTCAAAATGATTAATTATGTGTTAAGGTTAAATTAAGAATGTTAAAACTCGAGTTTAAGACACAAATATGTTTCTTTATATGAATAAGAGTGTAGTAATGGGTATCTGTTATCTCGATTCTCAGGAGATACAGATCCGTCTTCAAGTTTTCTCATAGACTTCTATGACCATTAAGCAAGGATAAACAGGTGAGTATATTCCAATGACCTTCATATCTGCTTGTGCTTGTAGGTTTGGAGTATGATATTTTGTTAATATTAATTAAATGATTCAAGTATGGGGTTGGAAATTTACACTTGTGGTTCCTCGTGTTTGTTATCTGTGTTGAAAATACTATACATTATTCTGAACGTTAAGTATTGAGTGTTGTTTAATCATTTTGATCTTTGCGAGTGTCTGATAATTGTCTGATCGCCAAATAAATGGACTTAATGACTACTGGCGTGATAATTATAATATTGATCACGCATTGCACGATTGCATGTAAAAAGCCATCACCACTACACTTTGACTCTGATGGGCCACACTGTCCCGTGAGGACGGTGAACATGGAGGACCGAAGTGGTATATGCCTAGTGTGTACTATGGGCCTTGTTCTAGGGGAATGGGAACTAAATCGTCCAGGGGAGACGGCCTACCTCCTAGGATCGCGCCGGGTCATTGTTAAGGATATCTTGCTTCAATGGGATGTTGTTATATGAAAGTCCCCGAATTTTTGGAGTTAAATTAAAGACCTAAACCCTAATCGGAAGTCCACCGGATTCTTAAGCCAACCAAAACCTTAGTTTGCCGTAACCGCTTAACTCCGGCATGGCCGTTTTCTCAAGCCCTAGAAAACGAAGTTGGAAAAGTTAGCTATTATCATTCGTAATAGCTATAGGTTATATAAAAATATTAGATTGAAGGAATTCGAGTGTACTTTGAACCCGATCGGACATAGTTCTTGAAAAACGTGTCCGGAAGTTCGAAATAGAAAAAATATTCCGAATATACCGTTAGACTCGTAAAAATATGAGATTTCCAAAAATATCAATTTCGTAATTTTTCGGTAGCTAAAAATATCAGATATCGCTTTTATACGCGTATTTTCTTACTACCGGTATTAAATTGTCATGTCTACTTTTACATTACACTATTTTTTACTATTCTACACTATTCATCTATCTCTACTTTTTCTTTCAACCTACTTTTACAAACCATACACCTATTTCTTATACATTTTCATTTCCAATATAATTTCACATCTTTCATTTCTTACTTTTAATTAACAAAATAACAAAAAAATAAATTTTTTTCCCTCTCCCCCATGCATGAAGTAGCGTCGGCCCCCTTCTTTTTCCTTCCCATTTGTTTTTTTTCATTTATTTAATTAACACAAATTATCTCCCACATTTTCCTATAAATATCCCCTCATACCTTCACTTCTTTCACACCACTTCTTCACTAAAGTTACTTTCTCAAAATTTCTCTTCAATTCTCTCCAAGAAAGTTCTTCCAAGAAGTTCTCCTTAGTTCATCTCCTTTAGGTAAAAATTCTTCAAGAAATTCCTATGTTCATCTACTTAGTATGAACTTAATGTGTGTTTTCTAAAACCATGAAGGTTAAGAAAGCAACAATAGGTTCATACTTTGTTTTTGTTCATAATCACAATTCCTCTATGTTCATTTATGTTTCTTTTATGTTCATAACTATCTAATATATCTATATAGCTATATATACTATTTAGAGCATATAAGCTCATTATCTTGCAATTTATTTATCTTTCATGCACTTTATTTACTTTATTGCAATTTATTTATTTCAACTTGATTTAAAGACTAGTCATTCTAGTCTTAGACTTGTCCTCATCAAGTCAAAACAATCCTTTTTCTTTTTCGGAACTAGTCTTTTCTTAGTCCCGGGGTACCTTGATGAAGCTAAGGTCCCAATACTTGATTTATTTCTTTATATGCTTATTCTTTTAAGTTATTATGTTCTTTTCATATTTTCATAGCTTATGATTCATATACATGCATGAACATAATGGTTTTGTCTCAACAAAATAAATGAAGGAAATGTTTTCTTAAGATAAAAAGTTTTCCTCTAGAAACAAAAATATGGAGTTAATGTTTAGAGGAACTAATAAGAGATTTTACAAACATACAAAAGACTCATGAAGTAAACAAGAGTTTTACAATAACTTCATCTTTTTCTAAATAGAACCTCTTTTCATTAAAATTAAATAATCCCAAGAAACCAAGGAACTAAAATATTCCCGTAAGAAGATTGTCATAACTTTTACAAAATTGTTGGAATCTAAGTTAGAAAATAAAACCACTCCTTAGGAATTTAAAGAAATTAAATTTAGAAAAAGGATATTTATCACAAATAACTCAAGGTCTTTCAAAAGTAAAATAAATATTCCAATAAAATCTCAAGTTCAAAGTCTTTTAAAACCTTACTTTCCATAAGTTGAGACAACTTCATTTACTTCATACATTGGTTATGAGTCATTACATATATGTATATACCTTTCAAATAGTTTACAAAAACTTGAAATATTTATCTTTTCAATGAGCTATGATTACAAGAAGGAAAACAAGTTTTTGCAAATTCGTGGCAAATCTGGTCGCCATCTTTTCGGAACCCTAACGACCTAGTTTTATGAAAATAAGCTTAGACATGTGTAGATCTTTTCGAGTAGATAGAAAATGGTATATTATACGCAAAATTCCGAGTTAAAATGAGCAAGTTATGGCCGTTTTAAGTTGGAATTTCCCTTTACACGATTTTTTACCACGATTTTAAAAGAAATTTTGAAACTTCAAGAATAGAAGTTTTATGAAAGACTCATTTTTGGGTATTTCATTTTGTTTAGGTGACAAGGGACCCGAGATCGTCTATCCAGAGGATTATTTCGATTAGACCTACCGATTATGGAGTGAGTTAATTCTTTTCCTAAGTTACATTTCCTTATTTGTGCTTGTAATTAGTGGAACTAGAAATTTAGGAAAAGACAAACAAACAAATGTATGAAATAATTGTTGAATGAAAACTAAGTATATCGAAAGACGATATATTAAATAAAAGTGTGATTCTTGTATTGATATGATAAGGATATGATTGATCACCTTTAACATGAATTCAACTTATATGGTTAAATGTTTAATTGAAATTTATGCATGCATATCATACTTATGAGTCACATTTATTTCACTACTATTCTTCGTGTGGGGAAACGAGGAAGTGGTAGTGGTGGCTAGTAGGAGCCGGTAAGTCTACATGGGCCAGTAGGAGCCAGGAAGTCTACAGGGCAAGCAAGAGCCGGTAAATCTGCAAATATTGATGTCGTATGGGCCTGTAACCACCCAACCCTTGTCATGGAGAGCGTTAAATCCATGCTACACTTGATTTTCGGTTAATCTTGTGTATTTGGTTGATCATGTGATTGATGCATTACATATGTTTGAACTAAATAACTTGATTGTCATATGGAAATGTCATATAGTTAGGAATTATCTCAATAAGCTAGATTTGCTTATACCCTTATAGTTTTCTATTATAGTATGATTATCTGTGGTTGGACCCGAGAAGCCCAGTGTGCCAGATATGAGCCTACGTTACTAGGAGTTTTTGGAGCAAGTTTATGTATTTTTAGTTTTGAACATAGACTTCTAGGAAAAATCTCTATAGTAGACGTATGTAATAATTATGTTTACTTTGTTATTAGTATAGTTGATTAAAGACTTTAAGGCGGGGGAACCCCTAAGATGATGTACGAACTTATTATGGAATGAAGATCTTATGTTTATATTTAAGTTTATGCTTGCTTTTGCTATCTATTTAAATGTAATACCCCTTGAGTCTCCTACTATCTTGGAGCACGCCTTGCACATGATATCGAAGCTCCTGTGTGACTACGGATTGTCATTCATTAGCTTTAATATATGCGACGGACTGCCACGTTTAGGATACCTTCTGGGGCGTGACATTATATGTATATTATTTTCTATATATGAAAAAACTCCTTGAATAAATTTGATTCCCGAAGTATTAGCGGTCTGGGTGCTGATGTGTGGATGTACCCTTATCCCGGATTCGGAGGGCGTAAATCCGAATATATATATATATATATATGTTACCTGTTTCTATATATATTTGTTCATTTGCTTGTCTGCATTGCATATGCTTGTTTAGTAACTTGTTTGCTTTTGCTTGAACGGTATGGAGCGAGGGTATACTTCACTCAGCTAGTTGTAGCTGACTCCCCAACAGTTTGCTTTTGCAGGTAAGTTGAATACATGGATGGGATAGGATTTGAGTGCAGAGCGTGACAAAGATCAAGTTGTACAAGACTGATAGAAGATTGAGAATTTGATAGGTTAAACCTAGTTGAGAGAATAAACATGAAAATGTAGTCTTTTTCTTAACTTAAACGTAGTTGATATTTTGTGTTAAACCTAGGTTTACTTTATCTTGTCATTTGATAGGATATCTGATTCTCTGCGGTCTTTGTGATCTGTGGAAGCTTTCGATATCCAATAAATTATTTTCATAATAAATCTTTATATGTATAATACAATGAGGGGATAATTAATTAGAGTCTTGTAAACTCTGACTTGCAAGGTGATCATCATGTTGTGGGTGCACACGTGATATGATTATTCAGGGAAATACTACTAGACCCATGTAGGGTCGTGACAGAAGTGGTATCAGAGCATTAAGTTATCAGAGATAGGACGGACCTACCAAATGGTGAGATGGGTTAGAACCTGGGTAGACAAATTAAGTTATAAGTCAAAAGATATAGACTTTTAGATTATATCATATATATTTATATATTACAAATAAGATATGGATATATGTTGCCCATTTATGTGCAATTGAGAACTCTTACTCTTTTCCGTATGTGCAATATTAAAGTATTCCCATGTCAGAAGCCTAATCACAAGCTTTTGTGCTAGTGGAATCTAAGTTAGTAGAAGTACATAACGTACCCCCTCTTCTGCCAGTTGGATTAGAACCGATAAGAAACTTAGCAACCGTAAGTAGTACAACTTGTCATACTAGTGAAAACATCAGTTTGTACTACACTGCACAAGAACCCCGACGATGTCAATATAATAGATTGACCCATGCAATAAGGAAGATGGACAAACATTAGTAGCAGAAATATAAACTTTAGAAGACGTAGGAATGAGTCTCGTGATGGACTTATTGAATAAGCCAAGAAGCTTAATATGTAAGAAAGTGAAATTTCATTTAATGGAGAAAGGCAAACATCTTTGATGATCATTGGAGAAATAGGCCTAAATCAAGTGGTAAGCAACTTACATATTATGGTAAACTCTCCAGAGGTTAATAGGTTGAAATTTGAAATGTAAGAATGAAATTTACCTTAGAATAGTAGGATGGAACTTTGTACGATTGTGTTAAGAATATTAGAAATTGTTGACTTGATAAAAAAATAAAGCATGAGACACTACTTGAAGTATTGAAGTGATTATAACTTGTAAAATAAGAGAAACCAAGATGGTTAATAAGAAGAGGTTTTGATAGAATATACATATTATTGGATGAAATGGAGATTAGGATAGCAATTATAATAAAATAGAAAGAGCTCTAATCTATATTATTGCTAAGGTTTGCTGAGAAATTCGGAAGTAAATCATGACTTTCATGTTATATAGGACAAGTAGAAATTGAGGAATATAAATTCATATGAAGTTAATGGGGGAAGACTAGATTTAGGATGGATTTTATGACTAGTATTTAAACCCTAATGAATTGCCAAAGAAGTATGCTCCCAAGATGTAGATGGGTTTTTAATTGTTTTGTAAGGAGATCGGTGACCTCTTTACAAAAGGAAGTAAGTTCACTTGAGCTTCTGTCAAGTAATGGACACCAACACTAGAGTTCATAAAATTTGTACACAAATAAAAATGTGGATCATAGGACGTGTTGTAGTAGATATCCTAATGGGTGATAATCGCATAAGCACTTGTGGAATTTTAATTAATTGATTATTAAAATTAAGGTAATGAGGATACTATAAGGTTTCAATTTTTATGCTTCCCTATTACTCTTAATGAGCTAAGACATTCATGATGAATAAGAGGATGCTTTTATGATTATGATGGTATTAAAAGTAATAGAAATAATTGCTTCGGTGATATAATAATGCTTAGAATAATGAAGTGATATCACTTGTAAAGTTTGGAAGATATCAATAGAAATCTCTTTTTGTTTATTTTCATGAGTATATTTAGACTTTAGGAACAAGTTTGAAAGGAAATTGGATATTTGATGTCAAAGTGAAGCAATAAGAATACTATTAGGTAGAGTAGGCAAATATTGAATCTTATCACATCCTTTGGAAGTGACAAATATTACTCATTGAGATATTAAGAGGTATGAAGTATTTAAGATAGAAAATGTTTGATATAATTTCAAAACATGATTGATAGTCATGGAGATTTATAAAATGAGGAGATTTTAAGTATGAGATGGTTGACAATAGAGAAAGCTAGAAGTATTACGGAAAGGATAAAACGAGTAAATCCGAACAAGTTTCAAGGACGAAACTTTTCTTAAGGGGTGGAGTGTTGTAACACCCGAATTATATGTCTATTTAATTTTTGGTAATTGTTAAATAGATAGTAATGTTTGGCATAAATTTTAGAAAATGTTCGAAAAACCATTCCCACTTTCCATGAATTTAAATATTGGTAATTACCAATATGGACAATAAAAGACTTAATTAAAATAAAAATATAAGCATAAACTATACCTATATCAAAGAAAAATTTTCCGTAAGATATAAAAATAATATGATTAATATATAAACTAAAAACCAATAAAGATAAGTAAAATAATAAATTAGATCCAAAAATAATTCAAAATACAAACAAAAGATAAACACTATAAATTTATAATAGTAGAATATAAATAAAGTCAAATTAAAGATAATTTAATTATTAACAAGTCATAAAATACTAAAACACCAATAATTTAAATCCTTAAAGATAAATTA
The DNA here is from genome assembly GCA_024138025.1 of Combretum micranthum. Lineage (NCBI taxonomy): Eukaryota > Viridiplantae > Streptophyta > Magnoliopsida > Myrtales > Combretaceae > Combretum > Combretum micranthum. Next base: position 13,279 of record JAMXBD010000733.1, on the reverse strand, counting down.
TAATTTACGATAATAGATATTAAAGCTGAAAAGTAAAATTTTAAATTAAAAATTTTAAGTATACCATAGTGTTCAGAATATTTAAGATATAGGTACGTAAATTTTCATCTAAAAATATTACCGAGTGAATATTTATTGTACTGTCAATTAAAACACAAAAAATTAAAATCTCCCAGCAATTTCTTGCTGCCCACGCTGTACCGTAGCTATAAATTAAGTTTGCCCCTTTCGTTTTTTTCATATTCTTCTCCTCTCTCTCTGTCTTCTCGTTTTCTCTCTCTCTCTCTCTCTCTCTCTCTCTCTCTCACATCTCTTTCTCTCTGGGTGAAAGCTTCAAATGAAGACTTAATATTTTAAAAAAAAAAAAACGGAAAGAAGAAGAAGAAATCTTCTCTGGGAGAAGAAGAAAAAAAAAAGAAAAAGAAAAAGAAATAATAAAATATTAGAAAATGAATCTAGAAGCTCTTCCGATCTTCAAAAACTCGTATCTTTCACATACGACAACCGATTCCAATTTTAGAAGTGGCGTTGTGATCGTAGCAATGCGCTCTTCAATTTAAGACCACACAAGATCAGGTTTCGATCACTTTAAAATTTTGCTATTATGATTTAGAATGTAGAAATTTTTCTAATATTAGGAGTTTTTATATTAGTTTTCGCTATAAATATATATATTTACTTGTGTATATAATAATAATAGTATAAAATTATGTCATGCTAGTATGTGTATTTAGACTAATTGATATTATATTTCTCTTATCAAATGGATAATAAACTAATAAATAAAAAAAGCTAACTGATAGAAAAATTGATTATAATATCAGATAATTAATTTCTAGATTCCATTTATTAGTAAATAGAAATTTAGAGGCAAATCACTAGGGTTGAAATATACCCGATAGGATCAACAATTGAAGAAAATCTTCTAATGTAAAACTCAAATTAAAATTCTGATTTCATAAACATGAAAGTTATAATATTTTAACTATATATAAACTAAAACCCGAGTTTACCCTATTAGGTCTAGAAACTCTAATCGCGTAGGTAATAAACCTAAATCTATCCGATTCCGTAAATTTTAGAATTTAGTTTTCAACTTGAAAACAATGTAAGAAAAATATGGAACATTAACTATAGAGATATCCATAGTGTAATACTGAAAAATTCTCGAAATACTAAAAGTTAAGCGTGCTCATGACATAGGAAGAGTGACCTACTGGGAAATGAATAGTAATTTTCGAAAACGAGTGATACCTCGATAAATATAATTTCAAAGACAATAACTAATGGTTTGGAATTGAATTATTAGATCCTTAAAGTATATCAGTTAGCAAATGATGATTTAAAGATAAATCGCTAGGATTGAGATATAACTGTTCAAACTAGATATTAGGTATAATTTACATAAATAAGATTCAAACTAAGATTTTAATATCGAAAACACTAAAACAAAAATATTCTTAACTTATATAAACACTCGTTATGTTCTATGAAGTAAAACTTAACTAAAGAAACAATTAGAATTAAGTAAAGTAAACCTATAGCGTAGTTTGACATTTAAAAAGAATATAGATGTTCTATGACAAGTTTAAAAATATAAAGTACACACAACATATAGTCATGAGTAGAAATGGAATTAAGGAGGAAAATAAAAGCTTAGAAAACTGTAGAACCCTATTATAAAAGTTTCAGACCTATAAGAAAATTTTACTTGAATTTGATGAATGTAACATATTTGATCATTTGATCAATAAAAAGACTGAATATATATAATTAAACTTTAATATATTACCTTTATACAAATTTGAGTTTCATATCATACGTAAAATAGGATTTTGATACATAAATTTGATATGATTTAAGTATTATATAGATAAAAGATAATTTAGCTTTTAATTGGTATATAAACTCAATAACAAGCCTATATAGACATATGGAGATTTTAACACATAAAAGAATAAGGTTCCTAAAATAAAACTTAAGTAATTCAATTGCAAATTAGAAAAATTAAGGTAATATAGATTGTAATTGAAAAATTAAACTTGATCAAGAATCTTGTAACTCTAAGTATAAAATTCAACACCTGCAAGACTATAAGGATATAAAGTATAGATTAATGGAAATCATAAATATTAGCTAATATATAATCGAATTAACTAAAGTTACATAGTTAAAATAAGATCAAGACAAGGAAAATGAAAATAAAAATAAATGTATACACTTTAACTAAAATATAGAGTAATGAACTTAAATTAAGTTTAATCACTAATACTTGATGAAATAAACATAAAACAAGGAATCGAACTTGAAATAATACTTAAGAATACAAAACAAGAAAGATATACATAATTGTGATATCTTTCAGACCCCTTGAGTAACATAGGGAAAAATATACAAAATGATTAGTTTTAACTTGATTATTAAAAACTACACTCGATAAGTTTTCCAATGACTACTCATGCTAAAATCTAAGTTAAATCGAATATAATATGCCCAATTTAAGATTTCGTGATTAAACTCGATATTTGAAAACAACTAAAATACTTTTCTTAAGAAAACTAAGATTATACGAATTTTATAGTTTAACTTACGAAGCGTAGCCTTTACAAACTTCAAAATGATTAATTATGTGTTAAGTTAGATTAAGAATATTAAAACTGAGTTTAAGACACAAAGACACAAATATGTTTCTTTATATGAATAAGAGTATAGTAATGGGTATCTGTTATCTCGATTCTCAGGAGATACAGATCCGTCTTCAAGTTTTCTCATAGACTTCTATGACCATTAAGCAAGGATAAACAGGTGAGTATATTCCGATGACCTTCATATCTGCTTGTGCTTGTAGGTTTGGAGTATGATATTTTGTTAATATTAATTAAACGATTCAAGTATGGGGTTGGGAAATTTACACTTGTGGTTGCTCGTGTTTGTTATCTGTGTTGAAAATACTATACATTATTTGAACGTTAAGTATTGAGTGTTTAATCATTTTGATCTTTACGAGTGTCTGATAATTGTCTGATCGCCAAATAAATGGACTTAATGACTACTGGCGTGATAATTATAATATTGATCACGCATTGCGATTGCATGTAGAAAGCCATCACCACTACACTTTGACTCGGATGGGCCACACTGTCCCGTGAGGACGGTGAACATGGAGGACCGAAGTAGTATATGCCTATGTGTACCATAGGCCTTATTCTAGGGGAATGGGAACTAAGTCGTCCAGGGAGATGGCCGACCTCCTAGGATCGCGCCAGGTCATTGTTAAGGATATCTTGCTTCAATGGGATATGTTATATGTATATTATTTTCTATATATGAAAAAACTCCTTGAATAAATTTGATTCCCAAGTATTAGCGGTCCGGGTGCTGATGTGTGGATGTACCCCAACCCTGGATTCGGAGGGCGTAAATCCGAATATATATATGGTTACCGGTTGTCCATATATATTTGTTCATTTGCTTGTCTGCGTTGCATATGCTTGTTTAATAACTTGTTTGCTTTTGCTTGAACGGTATGGAGCGGGTATACTTCACTCAGCTAGTTGTAGCTGACTCCCCGACAGTTTGCTTTTGCAGGTAAGTTGAATACATGGATGGGATAGGATTTGAGTGTAGAGCGTGACAAAGATCAAGTTGTACAAGACTGATAGAAGATTGAGAATTTGATAGGTTAAACCTAGTTGAGAGAATAAACATGAAAATGTAGTCTTTTTCTTAACTTAAACGTAGTTGATATTTTGTGTTAAACCTAGGTTTACTTTATCTTGTCATTTGGTAGGATATCTGATTCTCTGCGGTCTTTGTGATCTGTGGAAGTTTCGATATCCAATAAATTATTTTCATAATAAATTTTATATGTATAATACAATGAGGGGATAATTAATTAGAATCTTGTAAACTCTGACTTGCAAGTGATCCTCATGTTGTGGGTGCACACGTGATATGATGATTCAGGGAAATCCTACTAAGCCCATGTAGGGTCAATAGTAGTGGTGGTGGGTGGTAGGTCATGAGGTAACTAGTTTAAGAGTGGCTAGTTTAAAGGTGATTGTAAACCCCCGAATTTGTTCGACCAAATTAAATGCTTAAACCCTAATCAAAAGTCAACCGGATTTTCAAAGTCAACAAAACCCTAGTTTACCGTATCCGCTTAACTCCGGCATTGCCATTTTCTTCAGCCCTAGAAAATGAAGTTGGAATAATTAGCTATAATAGTTCGTAATAGCCATAGGTTATATAAAAATATCAGTTTTGCAAAATTCGAGTGTCCTTTGAACCCGATCGGACACAGCTCTCGAAAAACATGTCTCGAAGCTCGGAATAGGAAAAATATTCCGAATATACCGTTAGACTCGTAAAAATATAAGATTTCCAAAAATATCAATTTCGTAATTTTTCGGTAGCTAAAAATATCAGATATCGCATTTATACGGGTATTTTTTTACCACCAACATTTAATTGTCATGTCTACTTTTACATTACACTATTTACTACTATTCTACACTATTCACCTATCTCTACTTTTCCTTACAAGCTATTCTTACTACCTATACAATTATTTCTTACACATTTTCATTTCCAATACAACTTCACATCTCTCATTTCTTACTTTTAATTAACAAAATAACAAAAAAATAAATTTCTCCCCCCTTTAACCCATGTGTAGCACCGGCCACCCCATCCCTCACTCAATTTGTTTTATTTTTCACTTTATTTAATTAACACAAATTATCTCCCCATTTTTCTATAAATACCCCTCATACCTTCACTTCTTTCACACCACTTCTTTACTAAAGTTACTCTCTCAAAATCTCTTAAGAATTCTCTCCAAGATGTTCTTACAAGAAAGCTCTCTCTAGTTTCTTCTTTTAGGTAAACATTCTTCAAGAAATTCCTATGTTCATCTACTTAGTATGAACTTAATGTGTGTTTTCCAAAACCATGAAGGTTAAGAAAGCAATAATAGGTTCATACTTTGTTTTTGTTCATAATATCAATTCCTTTATGTTCCTTTATGTTCATAAGTATCTAGATATCTATATAGCTATATATATATATATTATTTAGAGCATATAAGCTCATTGTCTTGCAATTTATTTACCTTCCATGCAATTTATGTGCTTCATTGCAATTTATTTAATTTCAAGTTGTTCTTAAGACTAGTCTTTCTAGTCTTAGACTTATCCTCATCAAGTCAAAACTTTTTCTTTTCTTTTGGGACTAGTCTTTTCTTAATCCCGGGGTACCTTGATGAACTGAGGTCCCAATACTTGATTTATTACTTTATATGCTTATTTTTTAAGTTATTATGATCTTTTTATATTTTCATAACTTATTATTCATATTCATGCATGAACATAATGTTTTGTCTCAAAAAATAAATGAGGAAGTGTTTTCTTAAACTAAAGATTCTTTCTAAAGAAATAAATGTAGAAAATAGATTTCTTAAAAAACTCATAAACATGCTTATGGTTTTTCTTAAAACAAAAGGTTTTATAAAAACTTATATTTCAAGTATTAGAAATTCTTTTAGTCATTACAAGAAACAAAATATCATTTTATGAAATTGTTATTACTTTGGAAAGTTGTTGGAATCCAAGTTTAGAAAATAAAACCACTCTTTAGGAATTTAAAGTAATTACAAGAGATTAAATTTAGAATATTCATCTCAAATAACTCAAGATCTTTTCAAAAGTAAAATGAATATTCCAACAAATCTCAAGTTCAAAATCTTTTAAACTTTACTTTTTCATAAGTTGAGACAACTTCATTTACTTCCATTTATTATGAGTAATACATATATGTATATATCTTCCAAAAAGTTTATAAAAGTACTTGGAACATTCATCTTTTCAAGTGAGTTTTATTTAAAAAGAGGAACTCAAGTTTTTACAAATTCGTGGAAAATCTGGTCGCTGCTTTTTCAGGACCCAAATGACTTAGTTTTATGAAAATAAGTTTAGAAATGTGTAGATCTTTTCTAGTAGGTAGAAAACGATATATTATACGCGAAATTCCAAGTTAGAATGAGCAAGTTATGGCCATTTTAAGTTAGAATTTCCTCTTATACGATTTTACCGCGATTTTAACAAAAGTTTAGAATCTTCAAGAATAGAAGTTTCGTGAAAGACTCATTTTTGGGTATTTCATCTTGTTTAGGTAACGAAGGATCCGAGATTGTCTTTCCGGAGGACTATTTCGATTAGATCTACCGATATGGAGTGAGTTAATTCTTTTCCTAAGTTACATTTCCTTGTTTGTGCTTGTAATTAGTGGCACTAGAAATTTAGGAAAAGATAAATGAGCAATTGTTATGAAATATTTGTTGAATGAAAATTAAGTATATGAAGGACGATATGTTAAATAAAAGTGTGATTCTTGTATTGATATGATGAAATTATGGTTGATCACCTTTAACATGAATTCAACTTATATGGTTAAATGTATAATTGAAATTTATTTATGCATATCATACTTATGAGTCACATTTATTTCACTACTATTCTTCGTGTGGGGAAACGAGGAAGTAGTGGTGGGTGGCTGGTAGGAGCCGAAAGTCTACATGGGCCAGTAGGAGCCAGGAAGTCTACAGGGCGAGCAGGAGCCAGCAAATATGCAAATATTGATGGTCGTATGGGCCTGTAACCTCCCAACCCTTGTCATGGAAGGTTAAATCTATGCTGTACTTGATTTCCGATTAATCTTGTGTATTTGTTTACTCATGTGATTAATGCATTACATATGCTTGAATTAAATAACTTGGTTGTTATATGGAAATGTTATATAGTTAGGAATTATCTCACTAAGCTAGATTTGTTTATACCCTTATAGTTTTCTATTATAGTATGATTATCTATGGTTGGCCCCAAGGAGCCCCGTGTGTCAGGTACGAGTTTAAGCTACTAGGAGTTTTTGGGAAGAAGTTTATGTATTTTAGTTCTGAACATAGACTTCTAGGAAAAATCTCTATAGTAGGCTTATGTGGTAGTTATGTTTATTTTGTTATTAGTATAGTTGAACAAAGACTTTAAGACGGGGGAATGCCCTAAGATGATATACGAACTTGATGTTGAAAGAAGATCTTATGTTTATCTATTTAAGTCCATGCTTGCTTTTGCTATCTATTTAAACGTAATACCCCTATGAGTCTCCTACTATCTTGGAAGCACGCCTTGCATGTGATATCGAAGCTCTTGCGTGACTAAGGTTGTCATTCATTAGCTTTAATATTATATGCGGCGGACTGCCATGTTTAGGGTATCCTCTAGGGCGTGACAGTGATTGTCCCTCATTAACTTTTTCCTCACTAGTTTTGGAGGAACCAGCATCAGGGGCTCTTCTTCTAGGTGATATTTTATAGAAGTAAACACATAGAACATGAGAAAAGAGATAAAGCAACTAAAAGGATAAAACACTATAAAAAACTACTAGATAACAACAATACTAGCTAGATAAGCAAACCTAACTATTTGCAGCCCCACTCATCATTGCTTGCTATCCTAAGAGTTTACAACTTAGATATAGTAAGATTTATAACTTAAGTTCTTATACCACTTAAGCTATAAGGCCCTAAATTGAGAGCATTATTAGCCTGCCACATGTTTTCACTAGAGATAGATACGCCAAGGCTCGAATTCTAGTAAACCATAATTTATAACATGTTATAACTCCAATGTCTCATATTGAAGGAGAAATTTTAAAACATTGATGTCATTAATAAAAACCTATGAACAACTCGATTGGCATAAACCAAGCACCAACTTACATCAACTTAAAACATCCTAGACAAGTCTTTAAACATTACTTCAAGAATCATAATAACTATTTGAACTTCATAAAGTCTTCAAGTCTAGCTACTCTAACCCTAAACATCTAATAGTTAGTTGGAAAATTGGCTCTACTATCGTCGTCCTCAAAATACACGAATACATCATAAACAGTCAACAAAAAACCATTAGATCATCATCTATTCTTAAAAAATAAAAAGAATGAGCAAGGCCAGGTACACCAAACCACAATAACATGCACATGAGCAAGCATCATACAGATTCACATACCACATGGTAACATATACAACAACCATAATTTATTATCTTTAGTTAGCCAAACTACCATCATAGTTTAGAACTATTTGCAACTAACCCTAAACTCAGAGTACCTTATAGCTCCATGAAGAATAGATACATTATAATATATACTTACATATACTTTTGGTATTGGGTACCCCACACACCCTAGGTACCATATATATACTCTTGAACTACTATAATCATCTCTATGTACAATTTCACTTAGGATAATGCCACACACGGAACATCAAGGTGCCATCCTAGTATATAAGTACTCCCGATTCACCAGACCCAAACATGCATAAGAAACAACCAACTTAAAGCCGGATAGTGTTAAGTCTACTTTGCAGTGTCTAAGCCTACATTTACAAGCAACAACCAAGGTAAAGACATACCTAATATGATGCTTAAAGAAGCTAATTCAAAAAACCAAGATCACCTGATCACATATAGCAAAAACTAACTCAAAAGTTGTTTTCAAAAGAAAAATATTACTTCTAAGATCATCTAACCTCCTAAGCTATTAAGAACTACAATTACTCTAGATCTAGATTTTTCATACTACTTGAATTTAGGTATACTAGATAATAATCTAAGAGTTTAGATACTTAGGAAGGTTAAACAAGGGTTAAAAGAAGTTCACACAATCCCTTTATTGATTATGTTCATGGAGTAGGGCGTGATAGGCCCTAAGAAAGAAAAACATGCTGAAACTCCTTTGACACGCCCGTTTCAAGGGGTGTGATCACCATCACAGTCTCTATTACGACCATAATAGGGTGGTGATTGCCATCATAGCCTCTGTGATGATCGTGATTAGCTAGATTTTGCCTTTCCTAAGGAGATCACGACCCGTGTCATGGCCATAACTCTTGTTCCTACTTTTGTTCGCTCCAAAACACAAGAAAATCTCCTAAACATCTAGTTTCTTGATCTTAAACCATACAAAACTCCAAAAATGAATTGAAAAACATTGAAACACTTTTATAGATCACATTATCTGGATCCATATGTCCTTCATTTCCTTTGATCACAAAAATAGGGAAATCACCAAAAGGGGAACTTAGGGTTTATTAATCCTCCTCCAATATATTGAATCCCTTTAACACCAACGATGAAACTTAGAAGGACAATCTTTCTTGATCGTCAAAAGAACCAAAGGGAAGAAAACTTACCTAGTTCTTTGACTTCTGTTCTTCCTTGAAGTAGATATTATCTTGAGGGAGTTTCAGGGTTAGACTCTTGTGAAAATGATATAAAAGAAATACGCATTTCTTTTAGGTGAGAGATAAACTGAAATTATTTTATTGGGAAAGACCCATGTGCCCTCTTATTTAACAACATATGACATCCTTGCCCTTCATTATAATTTATTTTACTTTATATTACAAAGGAAAAAAAACCTACAATTATACTAGTTTACTGTTCATTTTCAATATAATACTTATGGTGTAATGTACTATAGATTTTCTTTTAGCTATCTATAATATGTCCTAGTTTTGATTTTTCATTTCTTTGTTTTTTTGTGCTTCTTCATTTTGATAAATTTAATCTTAGATAAGCATAAGTGGCGATAGTATCAATATGCTTCATTGTGTATGTGTATTAATTTTTATGTTTCAAATCATTGTAAAATTGAATTGATTAACTATTGTTATGTTTTAAATGTCATCAATACAAGATTTGGTATTAATATATAGTTTTTTTTCCTAATGACTTCAAGATATAAAGTAATAATGTTACTAACCCTCTCTCTCTCTCCCCTCACAACCTCTCTCTTCCCCCCCCCCCCACCCTCCAAAAAAAAATTCCATTGTCATGTTAGTTTATCCACATTTCTATTGTATGCATCTCATTTAGTTTACATGTAATTATGTTATCCATATATCTCTTTATATCAATTTTAGTTTATCCATATCTCTTTCTGTTATACATATCTCATTTTAGTAGTTTGCCATATCTGTGTTGTCCATATCTCATTTTTCCTCTCTCTCTCTCTCTCCATGTCATCATCTTAGTTTATCCATATTTCTATTATATGTATCTTATTTAGTTTACACATAATTTTGTTATACATCTCTCTTTCTTCCATTCCACCTTAGTTTATCCAATTTTTGTCCTTTTTTTGTTATGCGTAGCTTATTTGATTATGCATATCTGTGATATCCATATCTCATTATGTTAAATATGGAAAAGAATAAAAACCATGCTATATAAACATCATTTTAAAGCTTACCTTTCTTAAGTTTTTTGCAGAAAGTTCTTCAAAGTAAACAAGTTCCTAAAGGTAATTTTTACTTCTTATATAGGTTGTTAAAAACATGCTTCAATTCCCATCCTCCCACCCTCAAAATCCTTTTTTATCGAAAATAGCAATTCAGTTTTCTTTTTGCTCTATGCTAACTACAAGCATTATGGATCAAACCCATAACTTGATAAGCAATATTATCTATCTATTATATTGAGTACAAAAGAAATTTCACTCGCTTCACTAATTGTAAAAGTTTGGTTATTTCGTTGCTTAGAATCGACTTTTTTATTCCTTACATGTGTGTTATTAAATATTTAAAACATAAGAAGTAATAAATGACCACAAAGAAAAATATAAATTACCTACATTGTTAATGAAGATTTTTACTAATTTAGCCAATTGATTTTATTACTTAGCTTTAAAGATTTGAATTTTAAAATTTTGTAAGTGTATTTGTTGTTATTTTTTTTTTAAAGAAAACATTGATGATAACATCTTAAAATGTAATGATATAGTTAAAAAAAAAAAAAGAAATCAAAAGAAGAACTTAACTTTGATTCTACAAGGAAATGCAATAGAAGGCAACATAGTATTTGTAGTTATCATGAATTTAAAATTTTCAATTATAACATTAATATAATTTTGTTAATTATATATAGCAATTTAGTTAATCAATAAATTACTTATTATATTTACATGTATATAACAAGTTCTACAATAAAGTGGATATATTATTATTATTATTAGCACTAACATCCTATCTTGTTTTAATATGATAAACACTTATGTACATCTCTATTGTCTTTTTTTTACTTAATTTCATTTCTATGTTTATTGTATTTTCTTTTACATGTAATTAATTGTATAATTATTTTTTAATTGATAATTCATGCATGTGATGTTTTTAAATATTTGTGGGTTATTATCCACTAGTGTGCATAATTCTAAAGCTCTTTTAATCATTCTCAAATTATTTTATGACGTTTTATTCTTTAGTTATGTTTCAATTTATTTTTCTATTAACTAGTGGTGAAATAGAATAATAATAATATATACATATTTTTCTTTTGGTGTGTTTATCTCTTTTTGCAGGTTTCATTTCAAATTTTCTTCTAAGAGGTAAGTTTTTTTATTACTTTATAGGTAATGTTAACTTCTATTTTACAATATTTTTGTATATTGGTGTGAGAGAATATATGTGTGATATAATTAGAAGTATAGCATCAACTTCAGAGCATCAATATCACTAATTATTAAATATAGATTCTTTAGCCTTAATATGATATAAGGCTTCTAACTTTTTGTCTCATAACTTTCATGTTTACCTATTGAACAACAATAATAACGCGTAAGTGCAAACTAAAATACAATTGTAATTAAATTTGCAATTTACAAATTGTTATCATTCACTTGTTGTAATATTCATAATTAAATAATATCAAAGTATAAAATATTAAACATTTAGTAGGATGTCGAGACGAACATGGCATCACACCAATGATCGTTCTATTATAGAATACATTGAAGGAGTTAATGTCTTTCTCAAAGTGGCATCTTAATTTGTTTAGAATGATGGTCGTGTTAGGTGTCCTTGTCAAGGTTGCTTAAACACGAGTGGCACCCCTCTAGCTCATTAAGCGTATGTATTATAAGGGTATGGCTGGAGTTACAATACATGGATTTTATTATGGTGAAGAGCCAACTTATCTATTTGAGTTAAATCGACTTGAAGTCAACATTTTAAAGGAAGATCATGACAATGATGGTTGAGTGTTTAAGGATGAAGCAAATATGACATGCTCAAAGACATGTCTCATGATAAATAGATAGCAAAGATGATGATTTAGTAATGAAGGGAAGAGGACAGTGATTTGATTAACCAGACTAATTTGTATGGTAATAGTGTGAAGTGTACCTTGGGTGCTCAAAACTTTCACTTCTCTCGATAATTATTTAGATGATGAATCTAAAAGTAGATGGCCGACAATCAGTGAAGAATTTCAATGGTTGGTTGTCATTTATAAAAAAACACATTACTTGAAGGTGAGAACCTACCATCTTCTTACTATGATTGTCGATGCATCTCCTATTTGTAATGTTGACGTGACTAGTGGACATAGTTAGAGTAAATTTCATTTCATGAGACATAGCGGTTCTCACTAATGACACAAGCCATGCGTGTGATGCTAACGAGTTTAATGGGGAGGTTGAGGAGAGTGACACCTCAAGTATTATCAACCAATGAAATTTTGATGCAATTGTCTAATGATGAAGACATAGATCTTGGGAAGTCATCTACTAACATACGGAGGAGGAGAAATGACAATGGTACCAACTGGAAAGAAAGCATTATTTGGCAATTGCCATATTGGTAAGAGTTAGAGGCTAGATATACCCTTAATGTGATGCATATAAAAATATATATATGTAATAGCTATGGTGGAACATTGTTTAATATCAAGGGTAAGTCCAAAGACACCGATAAGGCTAGAATAACATTAAAGGAGATAGGGATTCAACTAGAAACTACCATCTTACAACTCTTCAGGCATACTATGAATAGTCTACCTAATATACATTGCGATCTATCAGCAAAGCGGCTTTGTCACTAATTAAACATGTAAAACTTCCTGATGGGTACGCTTCCAATATATCATCATGTTTGTTACTATTAGAAGCAACAATTTAAAGTCTAAAGAGCATGATTGTCATGTATTACTTTAATAACTTCTTCTAATCTTTTATGTGGGTTTCTTCGTGATGCATTTTATGATACATTTGTGAGTTGTCTCACTTTTTTAGGGAATTGTGTGCAAAAGAGCTATGAGTTGATATACTAAACACTATGGGTGTAGTATAGTCATAACATTATGTAAGATGGAGAAAATATTTCCATCAACCTTTTTTAACAATCATGATTCATTTGGCAGTTCATCTACCAAGAGAG